>OZ024734.1:16609729-17809729 GCA_964016875.1 Fallopia convolvulus | reverse complement strand
CTCTTTTGAGGTTAGACTTGAACGATGAAAATGCTCTCTTTTTACTTGTTTTCAATCTAAAGTTCATTTGTTTGTTTTTCGTTCAATCTCTTGTTAGAACGTTGGTGAGTCATATCCAATGCTCTTGCAATCTAGTTTGTTGTTCTTGGTGAGTCATATCCAAGGGCAACGTCCATATCCATCACTCCGCCGTTCCATTTGCAATCGCTCCATTTCCATCTCGGTGGTTTCTGCACCACTTCAGTATAATCAACATATCCTTAAATATACACTTCATCTGGATCTCAAATTTTGCGGCGTTAGACTAGACTCAAAGATATAACTCTAGGATTTGGAATCACTCAATTCCGAGTCTGGACAAGGGAGATCTACCCTTTTAATCCCAGGCGAAATTCAACCACCGAGCTCCATCGTTCCACGAACCAAGTGAAGGGTTTTCCGGGTTCTCTTGGCGATCCCTTTGCATCATCATCTACACCATCGATCCTCCCATCACATAGCAAGTCTGGAAGAGAGGTAGGAACTATACGATACTGACTAGTCCCACGATTACACTGATGAAAGTAGAAAAATGTGAGCTCCGTCGTCCATGGGCGAACACGTTAATTATCAATATGTTCGATAAGGGGCCAGGTTATGTACAGTTGAAGAAGAAACTTGAGCAAAAATGGAGACTGAAGGGCGAACTAACCCTAGTCGGCATTGGTAATGCTCATTACGTAGCAGAGTTTACAAACATGGAAGACTTGAATCATGTCTTAACTTAGGGACCATGGATGATCGGAGATAACTATCTTATGCTTCGACGATGGGTTCCGAATTTTGATCCATTCGAAGACAAGGCCAATGTTCTTACGGCTTGGATTCGTATACCAGGGTTCAACATGGAATACTTCAATGGCAAGTTCCTGAATCACATTGGTAACACGGTTGGTTGTGTTTTGAGGATTGATAAAACCACCATGGAGGCTGATCGAGGACAGTCCGTCAGCCTGGGTGTTGAGATTACGCTGGATTACGCACTCTTATCGAAGTTTCGATTCCGTTGTCGAACATGGTCCATTCAATATGAGGGTATCCGTTCTCTATGCTATGAATGTGGTGCCATAGGACACGTAAAATAACGGTGCCCTCTTCTAGCTACGCAGAACCAAATCCATGAAGAGACATTTAATGAGGCGGTACAAATGAATGCTCGGAAATCTCCGACGATTCCACCGAAAGAGCAGAACGTGAAAAAACCACTCAGGAAGTCACGCCCTCAAACTCAAAAACCATCTACTGCTAATACATCTGCTCCGAATGCTGCAATGGCACATGGCAATGCAAGTCTGGTTATTTCTGCTACCATGGGGTCTCGTTATGCTGCATTGATCGAGTCGGAAGAGCCATCTGTTCCAGTTGAACAGTCGGAGTTGAGTGTGCATGGCCAGAGTCGGGCTGCTGACAATGGCAAATCGGTCCTACTGCAAGAACCGGAAGTTCCCAAACCTAACCCTAGCGTGCTAGCGAAGAAACTGGGGGTGGTCAAAGCTGTAATTTCGAGCGCGGCAGCTGAGGCGGCAAATATTAACCCCAAAGATTTCGGTGCTAGAATTATGGAACAAATTGATTCTGGTACCCCACAAGCAAATCCTCAAGCCAATAAAAATGCCAAAAAGAAAGATAAAAAGGAAAGCCCAGATTCTCTCTTATCCACCACAATCAAATCTACCAAGAAGCAATCCTCCGTTCCACTTACCACTTCAAAAGATTCTGAAGTAAAAAAGGCCCAATTAATTGTTGAAACTATAAACTCAACCTCTGTTACAGACGCCATTCAACCTCACCAGGAACACCCGCCTCCATTGCCTCCCCAACATGAACCCCCTCCCAGCGCTCCTAACCCCGGTGACCAGACTTGCATGGTCCTCAACGTGTCCAAAACTCATGTTCTTGCCCCAGTTTGCCAATCGAATGATAATGGAATTCCTTCCAATGAATGACGAGACTCAGCCGTTGTTGTGTCGATTCTCAATGCCACCTCAAATAATTGACGTGATGCTTTGTATCGCAAGAGCAGCTGTATCATTTGTAGTCACTTATAATGCTATCCAAACCAGTATCTTTGGGAATTTGATTGAATAAGTTATTTTTATGAATAATCTCAGCTTTCTTGTTTGGAACGATCGGGGCGCCGAAAGCGCCAATTTTCTTACTTCTATATGTGACATCATTAGGGTTTATAACCCCACTATCTTTGCTCTGGTTGAGCCACGTATTAGTGGTGTTCGTGCAGATGAAGTTTGTCGATCATTGGGGTTTGATAGTGTTCTAAGAGTCGATGCTCGAGGCTTTGCTGGGGGCATATGGCTTATTTGGAGGATTTCTGATGTCCTTGGTGTTCAAGATGTTTTTCGATCCCTTGCTACCTACGAGATTCTCCTTTATTTATAGAGGTTTTAGGAATTGGGTTTTGATTTTTGCTCGATGTGGGACACTTGAGATCAAGCTCTTTGATTGGTCAAGAGTGAGGCAGTTGATCATTGGTCGGTAAAGCGGTGGCCACTGAGTGGTTAGATGGGGCAGGGGTGTCAGCTTTTGAGCAACGAGGTTTAGACCTCGTGATCGAGGTCTTGAGGCCTCATAAAGGTATGGATTTGCTGTTTTTTAAGATGGGTACGACAATGGCCCTTGAGTTTAACCTCGGGAATCTCGTCGAATCCCGTTATTCCTTGTACCCCGGTCCCACCTCTTATTCCGATATTTTGCACACCATAAGGTAGTATCTAGTGTTTCGGTCCCCGTCAATTAAGAAGGAAGCTTGGGATTTTTGGAACCACAATAATTGTTCTTGATTTAGTACTTGTTCAAGCTCTTTCTGCAATTCCCGCTCTCTGCAAAAGAGGCCTGGTGACTGTCTATTATCAAGGGCACGACGTACACCTTCAAGACGAGCTAAGAACTTTCTTTTCTTATGAAATATATTACCAAAAACCTCCATGTTCCAAACCCCTAAAGAATCTGATAACTTGGATAAAGAGGATTGTAACGCATCTGTAATGCACCAGTTTTGTGCCAAGAAAGTAGGGTCGGACAAATTCAGGTCTGGACCGGAATTTTGGACCGGACCAGACCCAGTGTATAACGGTCCGGTCCTAGGTCCAGGTTTTTTAAAATTTCGGTCCCGGTCCGGTCCAGGTCCAGACCGAACTTTAAATATATATATTAATATATATTTTTTTAATTAATATTTTGTAGTCCTTTTGCTTATTTACTCAGAGAAAAAGACCCGAGTTTAATTTTTAGAAGTCCTTTTACTAATGTTTAGTAGTCCTTTTATTAATATATATTTTTAGTAGTCAAATGCTCAATAATTCAGTAGGTAGTTTATATAAAAAATAAAATAGGTCCAAAACCGGTCCAACATGGAATGAACCGGACCGAGCCCGGACCGGGATCAGACCGGAATATTTAGGTCCGGTCCCTGGTCCATTTTTTCAGAAAATTGGTCTCGGTCTGGTTCTGGACCTATACCCATCCCTACAAGAAAGACGCTAAGGACTCGTGAGAAAGCCATGCAGCTTGAAATCTAAACGGTCTCCTACTTTGATTGGTTGTAGGCACATTATGCAGAATAATTAATGACGACAAATGATTAGAATATGGCGGGACCAAGTGGCGAAAAGATGCTTCAGAACAGACCAACTTTCATTGCATAAAATGCGGTCCAATTGAGTCGCTTTGTAAGTAGATGGGGAATTGCCCGAAGACCATGTAAAAACGAGGCCCCTCAAAACCAAGATTTATCAGATGCAGTCGGTTAATCCAGTTAGCAAAAACCAGAGAAGCATGGTTCGAACCAACAGAAGAGGATGATCTCTCGCTTGAGTTCATAGTCGCATTGAAGTCACCCGCAATTAACCGCGACCGTCGATTAGTACGGGCCATGATTGACAGGTTATCCCACAACACAACACGATCAGTTGGATCAAGTGATGCGTAAACCGTGCCCCGACATCAAGCTTGCGCTCGTTCCACGCACCCTGCCCCTTTGCGATGTGGGGGATGGACATTTTAGGGCCATTCCCCAAGGCTATAGGCCAGGTACAGTATATACTGGTCATCGTTGACTATTTTACAAAGTGGGTCGAGGCAGAGGCAATGGCAAAAATCACGGGGACAAAGGTCTGCAACTTCCTATAGAAAAACCTCGTGTGTCGCTTTGGGGGCCCCATGACCATCATGACTGACCATGGTCCCCAATTCGACTGCGAGGAAACTCGGACCTTTTGCTCCGAGCTTGGTATAATGCTCAAGTTCTCCTCGGTGGCCCACCCCCTGTCAAACGGCCAAGTGGAGAATGTCAATGCCCGTATCCTGTCCGATCTTAAGAAGCATTTGGGCATAGCGCAAGGTCGCTAGGAGGAGCTTCTCCCGCTCGTCCTATGGACATACCGAACAACCGCACGTCGCGCTACGGGATAAACACCTTTCGCTCTAACCTATGGGGCGAACGCACTGGTTCCCGTAGAAACCAACTTGGTCCCTTCGGCAAGGGTCTTCGACTTCGACGAGAAAGAGAACGAGGCCAATCTCAAGGTAGAATTGCTATTCAGAGATGAACTTCTCGAGATGGCGGCAATGCGCTCCAAAGAGTACAAACGACGCGTGGCGGTGTATCATGACAAGAAGGTTAGGCCCCGGGATTTGGTCACGGGTTGTCTCATTTTGAGGTGTATTGAAGGTGGCAAACTGGATCCAAACTGGGAAGGGCCGTACCTCCTCGGAGAAGAAGTCACGCCCGGGGCTTTCAAACTCAAAGATAGCGAGGGACGCACTCTAAGCAAGACATGTAATATCGCTCGGCTCAAAAGATATTACATGTAAAATTTCTGAATTCTCGTCGTTACCAAAATTTTGTGAATAAAGGGTTACGTGATGTTTTCCAAATATTGTCTCATTGTGAAAACCTTGACGCAAGGACGCAGTCATTAAGTTCCACCCCTCTCTTCCCGCTTGGGGTTGGAGATTCTCGGTTTTAAGAATACAAGTTCCACCCCTCGCTTCCCGCTTGGGGTTGGAGATTCTTGATTTTAAGAATACAAGTTCCACTCCTCGCTTCCCGCTTCGAGTTGGAGATTCTTGATTTTAAGAATACAAGTTCCACCCCTCGCTTCCCGCTTGGGGTTGGAGATTCTCGATTTTTAATGTGCAAGTTCCGCCTCTCGCTTCCCGCTTAGGGTTGGAGATTCTCGATTGTGCAAGTTCCACCCCACGCTTCCCGCTTGGGGTTGGAGATCCTCGATTTTAAGTATGCAAATTTCACCCCTTGCTTCCCGCTTGGGGTTGGAGATTCCCGGTTTTATGTGCGATGTTCCGCTCCTCGCTTCGCACTTTGGGTTGGAGACAACCAAAACAATCATGCTCGATTAGAGTGAGGCTCGTGATCGCTGCATATAATCTATCATGCGCGATCCGAGCGAGGATCGTGATCGCTGTATATAATCTATTATGCGCGATCCGAGCGAGGCTTATGATCGTTGCATATAATCTATCATGCGCGATCCGAGTGAGGCTCGTGATCGCTGCATAAAATCTATCATGCGTGATCCGAGCGAGGCTCGTGATCGCTGCATATAATCTATTATGTGCGATCCGAGCAAAGCTCGGGATCGCGGCATATAATCTATCATGCGCGATCCGAGCAAGGCTCGTGATCGCGGCATATAATCTATTATGCGTGGTCCGAGCAAGGCTCGTGATTGCGACATATAAATCTATCGTGCGCGATCCCACCGAAGCTCGGGATCGCAACACAGTTGAAAAATAAGTGACCTGATGTGGCGCGAGCAGTCCAAAAGTCTTGTGGCGCTCGGGCCATGGGGTTGGATCGGGATATAATGGGCCCTTGGAACCCTCGAAAAACATGCAATATAAACCACAAGAAAAGATAGAAAGAAAATTGCACAAAATAAGGTCGCGAAGGCCGAAATATCATAATTACGGACCCCATCGGGGCCACCAAAAACTTGAAATAAAAACAAAAATACAAAGATAAACGCCCTTCACCCATTCCGCGTGTTGACGGCGGGATCCATGGGACTTGGCGAAGAGACGAGGCAATGATCACTTCGAGGTCGGAGGTGGGCGCATCCTGCGCGGGGTTGGGGCCACCAAGAGCGGGGTCCAAATCTCCCTGGACTGAGGGGCCTGCGGCAGGCACATTGGTGCTTTCGCTTGGCACATCCCCGCCCTTGTTGTCGAGGAAGAACTCGCATTCTCCCTCGGGCTCTTCTTCGATTTCTTCCCCCATGGTCAGCCCATAATTGGGGATAAAAAAGGCGATGCAAGGGTCGATATGCTGGTACTTCGCCACCGCTTGTTTTACCCCTACGGGAATGGCCCGCCTGTACATCCCATCGATACTGCTCAACAGTTGTTCCTAGTACTCGACAGACTTCACGTATTTGGGCCCGACAGCCTCCTCCTCTTCGTTGAGCTCCTTAATACGGTGGTGAAGACTGTTGTTCTCCTCCTCGACCTTCCAGAGCTCCGACTTTTTCTCCCTAAAAACTTGTGCTCTTCGGAAAGTTTGGTCCAAAGGTCCTCAACCGAGGCCATTGCCTTCGCCTACTCCTCCTTTGCCTTCGCCTCCCCATCCTTCGCCTTGGTTGCTGCCTTGGCCTCATCCCTCACCGCGATCTCCGCAACCCGAGTCTAAGTCTCTGCCTCTGTGAGGTCCTTCTCCTTCTTCACACACTCCTCCGTGCAGACCTTGAGCGCCGCCTCCATCTTATCCATATTCTTATGGACGAGGTTGATGCGACTACAATTGTAGTTCTCGAAGAAGTTGTGCTAAAAAATCAAAAGTGCATTAGGAAAGAACAAGCATGAAACTAACGAGAAAAGCTTACAAAAAAGAAGCAAAACATACCATCGTTGAGTAGCGGAGGGCCTCGTCGTTGAGGGCTTCTTCGGAGAGATTGTTCAACCACGCAATCTCCTCTTTCCAATCATCCTTTCTTAAGTTCCTAAGTGCGCCTCGGGACCGCCCGGGGTAGTGGAACTTCTCGGCAGGAGGACCAATTGAGGAAAGAACCCGACTCTCGAATTTGGCGTCGGGGGCGATCTCCTTCCCCGAGGAACCGCGCTGGTCATCTCCCTTATGCCTTTTCTTCTTTTCTTTGCGGAGCGACGCCATCACATCCTTTCATTTGGACCCAACCCCGTCACCGGAACCTCGGGGGTGTGGGAGGATGCTCTGGTAGCGTCTCCTTTGGGTGGCCTCCCCTCAACAATCTTGATCCCGGCGGCCTTCGCAGGGGCCATCGCTTTCCCAAGCGAGGTTGGCGCCTTCGCCGTAGAGGCCGGTGCCTTCACCGTAGGGCCCGAAAGGTCTGCGCAGCGGAGACCACGGGCTTCTTCCCTTGTGCCCTCGAAGCTAGAGAGTTAAAGAGATCCACTGAAAGAAAATAAAAAGCAAGTCAGATGAAAAGAAAAGAAGGGAGAAGGTCGCAAACAATCAAAATATAGAATGCGTGATCCGAGCAAGGCTCATGATCATCACAAACAATCAAAGTTGTGTGATCCGAGCGAGGTTCGTGATCATCACAAACAAAGCGAGGTTCGGAGTTGCTAAGCGTAGTCCAAATCCAAAAACAAAATAAGAAGTAATGCAAGAGCAAGGAAAAAACCGAGACTTGAGCTCGCGGTTTGGGAAGGTAAGAGTTAGACTGGCCCGCTCAAGCCTGTCCTAAGCCAGGTATTCCCATTAGGGTGCCTGGCGCACCGATGCAAACCGAGACTTGAGCTCAGCGACATCTTGCGTCCCCTTGGGACGGGCGAAGTTGTCCGGAGCCGAGGGGAAGTTAAGGTACCTCGCAGTGAGGTCCCGGACAAAGAACCATTTGTCCTTCCACTGACCAACATTTGACGGAGTAGTGGTGATCTTTATCCTAGGCAAACTTAGGTTGACGAGACAGGATTCGTGTTCTCGCCTCGCTATGAACAAGCTCGCCATGACGTCCAGGTCCGGCCCCTCCCCAAGCTCGTGGCTTCGGATGTTATACGCACACAGAAGCCTCCATGCATTGGGAAACAGTTGCGTAGGGTAGATGTGCATTGCCCACAAGAAATCGACTATGTGCTGGGCTAGTGGTAGCCTAATGCCGGCCTGGAGACTAGGCAAGTGTACAACCACGCACTTTTGATATAAAGTCAAGGAGCAACCCTCCCCTTCGGGAAGCGCCAACTCAACCCCCTCAGGCCAGGGGAAATCCTTTGCAATCTTCTTGAGGTGTTCCCGCTTCAGGATTGTCGGAGCCCCCTCGGGCAAAAAGATCCCTCTTGAGGGGTTCGGGTTCATGGGTATCCGCTCCTCGAGAATTGAGGGGATACTGGACACGAAATCGATAATATGCTTCACGAAAAAGCTCCCCTGGTCGTTGGAATCAGACGACCTCGCAGCAGACCCAACAACTTCCTCATCAAAAATCGAAGATGAAGCCAATTCAACCCCAAAAGACGTGCATAGTCGGGGAAGCGCGAACTAACGGAAATATCAGAGTCACAAGAAGAAGGGTCGCTAAACATGAGCAAAGGGGACCTCGGGTTTTGAGAATCGCTGGTCTCAACACTCCCTACGGTCTTAGAAGATTCTTCATAAAACCTCTCTTGGAACTTGAATACGAAGCCTGGTGGAGGGCCCGGAGAAGTTCCTCTAGGCATGAAAGAGCGAGGTCCAGGTCACGAAAGGCGAACACTTGGAAAAGAAGAGGTTTTGAGACGTCGAACAAACTAAGAAAGAAAAAAAGCGTGAGGTGGTAGTGCAGAGGACGCAGAACCCTAGGGCTACTCTGATAGATGGGACAACCTAAGGGGAATGTGAAGCACGAAAAGCAGAGCACGAAGAATGGAAGACATCGGTTGCAAGGTCAAACGTCCCATCAACCAAGCGTTGAGACGTTTGGCTTTCCAAGACCTTTAAAATTTGAAAAAGGGGGCGGAGAAGAAACTCAACCATCGGCTGACGCGGCGAAGGGCTCGAGAACATCGCCGAAGCACCAACGCCGCCCCCGCTGCCTTCGTTTCACCGCCGTGACACCGACACGAAACGCCAGAAGACCACCGCCTCTATAATAAATGTGGTTTTTGAGGATATTTTTTAATTTTTCTCGGATATCCTTTTAACCTCTTTGTCCGTTTTAACGCTTAATCCAATATTTTTGTTGGAGATTAAATCCTAGAAAATTCTTGATGATATCCTAAAATCACAAAGAAATGATTTTATGGATCGGTATGAATTCTAAGATTTTTCAATGGAAAAAGAATATTTATTGGATAAGCCGTCTTTTTAATTATGTACTGTAAAGGATTTAAAATACGAAACAAAAGCCTTAAAAATTGAAGGTAGGATTATAAAATCATGGAAAATTGATTTTATTGGTCTACATAATTTACGAGACGTTTTTCGTTTTGTGAGTTTTTCCACCAAAGGTACATAATTTTACTGCTTTAACGCAAGACCCGTTCCGAGACGGGTTGTGATTTTAAACACCGCCTCTCTTGTCTTAGTAAGAAAAGAACCGAGAGGGAATTGTTAAGATATGGTTGGACTTTTCAACTCATTGAAAACAAAGGGGAAGGAACCAGAGAGTCTCGGACGGAATGATGGACTCGAGGAGATAGAATTCAGCTTCACCGCCGGCGATCTTCTTTGCCCAGCCAACCACCTCACCATCATCTTCCCTTCCCCCTCCATTTCTTTTTCTGGTTTTTGTTTGGTGCAAACCAGAACCAGTGGGAGAAGCTGGACGTCGACAGACTTGGAGAGCGGAATTCTTCACCGCCGGCGATAGCCTTCTTTGCCTCGCCTTGCTTCCTCCACCAGCCCCGGCGCCTCATCTTCTTCCTCTCCTTGGGCTCGAGCTGAGGCAAACCAGAACCATGAGTGAATTAGGAGGAACGATGGACTCGTGAGCTCATCACCACCGGTCACCTCTTTGCCTCGCCGTACATCGCCGCCGGCGATCGCTAGCTCGTCCGACCACCACCCACTGCGAGAGCTGTCGCCGGAAAATACTCGACCACCCTCGGGCTCGGGGATCGAGCCAAACGAGCCATGGTCTCGACTGAAGGTATATACGATCGAAATTAATTAGCGGGTTGATTACGGAGCCACCGTAAGGGCCTTTCGGTTCTGCTTTGCTAATTAAATTTATGGTTTTTATAATCTTGACGTTGATACGGTACCACAGGTTCAAACCGCTCGAGAAACGGACGTCGGGATCTATAGTTATAGTGAATACAAGTTTTGGATATCGATTGGCAGGTAAAGGACTTCAGATAATTACTCAGGATTCGTTGTTAATCCGTTTTTTCCGAGATTTGGTAATCTTTAAGAATTGTTGCTAATGAACAATTTTTATTTAGAAAATTATTTCAAAAGTGAAGCAGATAATTAGTTATAATTCCGCCAAGATGGCTCCTTGAAGCATGATAACTAAGGATTTATTATATATCGATATTCGGAAATTAAATCGTTTATCGATTAGGAAGTTGTAGGAGTTGAGAATACAACTAAGAAGTGTTTCTGTGAGCTTGTTGTTGAGAAATCCTTTCGTTATATTTGGCAGAAGGATGATAAAGATTATTGTTGGAATTGCTAAGGATGTTGAGCACGCCTTCTAAGGCAAGTGGACGGTTCTCTCTTGCATTATGGTTATTAAATGAGGAATTGAATCCCATTTAATATTTGTATTGGGAACAACTTGTGTGCTTAATAAAATATGATAGGTTGTTATATTTGTTAGAAATAATGACCATGTTGTTTATTCAGTTTCGCGTTAAAACTGGATTTAGGTCCGTTATGTGTGACCTTGTATGTTGTCTCATTATGAGACATTATTGTGAAGTAAGTTAGTTTTTCAGGGGTAGGAGCCGAGTCTCCGATGACCTCTTTATAACACAGTCTATGTTGGGAGGTTTAGCTCGTTACTATCATATCCCAACATTCGGGTCATGACTCATACCTCACTCAACGCTGGAGGAGGTGTTTATGCACTCTAGCTAAGTGCAAATTGGTACTAGGTGTTAGTCAATGATCATGGATTTCATCCCTCTCATCTTGACGCCTACATGTGGATCCTCGGCGGTTTCAGTCGATTAAAAGTTACCAACATGTTTGTAAAAAGTTATGTTATATAAGATAAGTGCGTTAGGCACATTAATGTACCCGGATGGTTATTCTATTCGATAACCATTCTTGTTTCCGGTTATGAATGATTCTTAATCAAACTTTGATTAAGTCAATCTGATTAGTCGATGAAGGCTTTTCAAAACTTTATGTGATTATTATGGGTTCCCAACAATTGTTTATGCTTCTTAAAGAAACCACAAGCGGTGGTGTTCTCTCTCTTGATTATGCGAGTCTCCTTCTTATTCTCTATAAGACTGCTAACTGTTGGATCATAATCCGAGTCTAATCGAATTTGGATGCCAATATGTTTAGTTACAACCTGTTGATAGGGTTTCTTGACAACAAATAAATTTATAATCAAGACCCCGTTGTGTATAGCAGAGTCAGGTTCGTCCGTAGGGAAGCAAGGTTTGTTTATCTATCGACTACTAAAAATCAAATAAAAGCAAGCAAAACACACACTAGCAGCCTCGTTAACGACGTTGTCACCCTCGTTAACGAACTACCGTTAAAAAATTCCAAAACTAACGACCTAGACAGGTTCGGTACCGAGCCAACGTACTCAGTATCGAATATGATCTTGAGAAAAATCAAATAAAAACAAAAATCTAGGACAAGGGTTACCACAACATAGTTATGCACACAAGCTCGTAAGAAGATAAATATCATGCCTTTAAATAGATAGATGCATCAACTTTCATTGACTTAGCAAGTAAATTAATCTACTTTCACAAACTAACTCACTCAATTGCTTGTTTTGGATCTAAAGCTTGAAACTTTCGTATTCAAACAATATCAACCTTTAACTTTATAACTTTCTCTTTCAATCAAGTTAACAACTCAAATTACCTCAGCTTTCATCTCGGTATAAGCACAACAAACAATCTCAACAATAGATAAAAGGCATTCAACACATAATCTTATTCACCAAACATGCATAACTATGCCGGGTTTCAACCCCGACCCTAGATAAAATAAACTACTCACTAATCATGACTAAGAAACAAATAACTTCAATCAAAGAAAACATTGAAAATAAAACACTACTCAAATTAATAAATATCGTCTTACAGAGATTCAGAAGAAACCGAAAACACCAGAATACCGAATCAAAAACCACGACTAACGACCCCGGTAACTCTCGTCCACCGAGCTCTCGATCTCGACTCCGATCCGTCTCTCTTTCTCTCGGCTCTTCTTCCTCTCTCTCTACTCCATCTATGATTGATCTCCCCTTTTCTAAGCTAGATAGAAGGGTATTTATACTAAAAAGACTAGAAACTAAAAAAAGCTAAAAGATAAAAACTTTCTTAAAAAGATAGAATCTATTCTAAAAGATAGAAATAAGATCTAGAAAGATAACAAGACCTAAAATACATAATATAATAACCCTAAAAATTATTAAAAAGATTCTACCGACACAGAAATAAATTCCCCACAGGATCGGTAAGTCACAAAATCAACCTCTCGAATATTCTATCTCGTTGCCTCGTTAACGAGCCCTCACAGCCTCGTTAACGAGCCTGGGTTTGGTTTCTTCAACACTTCTTCTCCAAAAACTTGAACTTCAACTTCTTCACCTTGTATTCCTCCATCCTTTATCATAGCTCTCCAAATTCAGCTCCAAACATCACCTTTTCCTTGCTAAAACCTACAAAAAGACACAAAACGGAGTAGCTTCCATACTTTTCACAAAATATTCAAAACTATCCAAAAATACACAAAACTAACCCTAAACTTATCAAAACTAAACCTAACAAACTAAGAAAACCTATCAAAAACTATACTAAAAACACGAACATCACAACCATAAGAACCAAGTTAGATTCTCCGCTTGCTTAGTCTTTCATTAGACTAACCCGTCCATCTTCTTTTCTTTTATATGTTCGGCTGGTGTCCACCGTTGGTTTACGACACATCAGGTTCTTCTTGGAAGTTGATTCAAGAGGCGGATTCAGATGTTTGAAGCTCCAGAAGTTGAAGAAAGGTTTCCAATGGCTATACTTGAGTGAAGATCATGATTGAACTACTTCAAAGCGAAGCTGAGTTTCAAAAATAAGAACTCAAGGAAGACTTGATGAAGATTTTGTTTAAATAGAAGGTTGTTCCATTTATTTATTCTTTTAAGTTAAGGTTTGTATAAGACCTTTTACGTGTTTTTCCGCTGTAATATTTAACTTAAGTTGTTAGGTTTTCAAATGGTTTCATTTACCTTGTTTTTAGTTTGTTCAGTCAGTTTAAAGCCTTGGGTAGCTTCGGTTTAGTCTTAATCGGGGTTACTGGCGGTAATACCTCCAGGGTAGGAAGGGGGTGTTACAGCCTCCCACTAGGGCACAAAACGATAAAAGAGAGAAAACCAGCCACAAATGCACGCAAAGGGAGAATCGAGCACTTACTTGTGGGAAGTTGGCATGAAGAAGATGATTGCGAGCCTAAAAACAGTTTAAGACGCTTTGCCTGCTTGCCGGAAATCGCAAAAATGAAAGAGAGAAAGAGGAAGAACGTTCGGATAAGAAGAAGAGGAATGCAGAGGAGAGGAACGTCAAAGGGCGCTTTATAAAGCGCAAACCTGGGCCTTACCCAGATCGGAAAAAGCTTAATGGGATTAATATCTTTCAGAAAACCCATTAATGAAATAAGAGAGAACAGGCACACGGATCGTCAAGCACATGACAGGAGAAAAACCCAAGTGTTTGGCCTCGGAAAAGAGATCACCAAACCTCTAACCTCGCTACCCGTGACCCTGAAACTAAGACCTCGTACGGGGAAACGGATGTTGCGCATATATGACCTGCGATCCTCGGGACAAGACCCCTAGGCCATGGGATTGTGATGGTGCACAAAATAGCGAATAAGAGGTGGGACCAGGGTACGAGGAATAACGAGATTCTGCAAGATTCCGGAGGTTAAACTCAAGGTCCATTGCCGTACCCATCTTAAAAAACGGCAAATCCATACCTTTACGAGGCCTCAAGACCTCGATCACGAGGTCTAAACGTCGTTGCTCAAAAGCTGACACTCCCGCCCCATCTAACCACTCAGTAGCCACCGCTTTACCGACCAATGATCAACTGCCTCACTCATGACCAATCAAAGAGCTTGATCTCGAGCGTCCCACATCGAGCAAACATCTAAACCCGATTCCTCAAACCTCTATAAATAGAGGAGAATCTTATAGGTAGCAAGGGGTCGAAAAACATCTTGAGCTCAAGAACTATCTTGTTCGTTGAAGATCGACGTGTTGAATCATCGTTAAAGACCGCGCTACAGCCAAGTGAAGCTCCACAAAAAGACTTCAAGTCACCCAAAGAGATCTCGTCTCGATCAATGATCTCGCCGCATCACCTCGCATGACACCATCGCGTGGTTAATCAGCCCTTCGACTTCGCTACAAGAGCCTGCTAATAGTCTGCTTGTGATAGAACTTTGTTGTAACTAGGAGATCTCGAACCTTGTTAGATCGAGATCTCGAATCCTATAAAAAGAGATCTAGGGTGTAATCTCATTGTTCATAATCTCGTTAAATCATAATCTCGCAGCTTGTAACCTCGTTTCAAAGATATAAATAAAAAGCAAGTATTTGCACAGCCAAATAAAAGTAATCTCGTTTCTTGTCTTCTAGCGTTGGTTTATTTCGGGTTTCATCACTACCATATTTCCACGGTCATAAGACGCCGGACAAACAAGACAACTTTGTTGCAAACGAATTCGGGAACCTGGAAACTAGATCAATCTGTGATTCAGCAGACGGTGTTGGATTTTTTCTCTAATCTGTACTCGGTTGATGGGTTCGAACCTTGTTACTTGAAAATTCCACCAATTTCTTTTCCTATCTTGTCTAATGCTTTGATTGACGACATTGGTAGGCCTTTTACTTCACAGGAAGTCTGGGAAGCCCTTAAATGATGAGTCCTTTCAAAGTGTCAAGCCTTGATGGATTTTCGGCTATATTCTATCAGAAAAATTGGGATGTGGTGGGTTCACAAGTGAGCAGCTGTATTTTAAAACTGTTAAATGAGGGTGCTTTTGCTGATGGGATAAGTGATGCGTTGATGCACCTAATCCCCAAGAATGATGCGCCTACTTCGGTTGCGCATTTTCGATCGATTTCTTTGCTTAATGTTACGTTCAAGCTAGCTACTAAGATGATTGTTAACAGGTTAAATAATGCTCTTCCTTTGCTTGTCTCGCCTACTCATGCAAGCTTCATCCCGGGCCGCCAGATAAATGACAATGTTGTGATAGTCCATGAAGTACTTTACTCGTTTGCTTCTGCCACGTGTAATGGCAAGTCGTTGATGTTCAAAATTGATCTTGCCAAAGCATATGATCGCATATGATGGAGTTTTCTTCGTCGTATTTTGGAAAGTACCCAACTTCCTCAATTCCTTGTTGATGTGATTATGAGGTGCCAAACTAATGGATCCATGTCGCTTCTTTGGAATGGAAACATTGTTGGCTCCTTTCGTCCAACAAGAGGGATACGCCAAGGAGATCTGCTTTCCCCATACTTATTTATTCTTTGTATGGAATATTTGTCCCATATTATCCAAGTCTTGGTGAATATGGGTTCATGGATACTAGTTTTTGAAGGAGGGGTTGGTTTATCACATGTGTTCTTTGTCGACGACTTGATTCTTTTTTTCGGAAGCCTCTATGAGTCAAGCTGCTATTATTAAGAGTGCTCTTGACTGCTTTTGTTTTTACTCCGGGGAAGCTATCAATTTCGGAAAGAGCAGTATTATGTTCTCAAAAAAAGTTGCACATTCTGATCGTGAGGCGATTAGCCACTTTCTTTCCATCCAAATCACGGAGGACATTGGTTCCTATTTAGGAGTGCCAACCATTTGTGATAGAATGACGACTGACCGCTATTCTTTCCTTTTTGATAAAGTTTCGGCTAGGCTGAGCACATGGCAGGCCAAATATCTCTCCACTGCTGGCAGAGTTAAGCTCACCCAATATGTTCTCTCGAGCTTGCCCGTGTACACAATGCAATCAACTCTCTTCTACGAGCAACATGTGATGCTATTGATCAAAAGATACGTAATTTTATATTGGGTTCAACGGAGGATAAGCGCAAGATCCATCTTCTAAGTTGGGACAAAATAACCCAATCCGAAATATTTGGGAGGCCTGGGCTTTAAACCAATGAGGGATATGCTGCCTTACTTGCCAAACTCGGCTAGAGGCTCCTTAATGAACCGAACTCCATTTGGAGTCGGGTGATAAGAGGAAAGTGTTGTAACAATAGAATTGATGTCGACATGTTTCAAGCTAAGGCTAGATCATCCTATATGTGGCGTGGCTTTGTACATGGTTCGCATGTGCTATCCAAGGGGGTTGCCATGGCTGTTGGTAATGGTGAATCTACACTTTTTTGGGTTCATAGGTGGTGCGAAACGTCACCGCTTATTGAACAAGCGCTCATTGATATCCCGGACGATGAGAAGTACTACATAGTGGCTGATTATTATTCCACTAATGGCTGGATTTGGCTAGTTTTGGCTCTTTATCCCCCTTCCAATATTTTGCATCGTTTGAGCTCCATTACAATTTGTGATGATCCTCTAGCGGTTGACAGAATTTATTGGCAGCCCTCTCAATCAGGCTCCTTTTCTACTAAATCTGCACACGGTTTAATTAGGGGCTCGAATGTTGGTATTACTGATCTGTGATGGGCAAAATTTTGGAAAATATTGGTGCAGCAACGTGCTAAGCAATTTCTTTATCTCAATGCCCATAATGCTATCTTGTGTAATGAGAATAGAGCTCGATGTCACTTGGCTTCATCTTCTGACTGCCCTCGTTGCCATGGAGTTGAGTCTCCTTTGCATCTGTTGAGGGACTACAGTAGCATCCAGCTGGTCTGGTTGGCTTTATATGGCAACAATCTCATTCTTGAATTTTTCAGCATTTTTGATCTTCGAAATTGGTTGTTTAAGAATACCCAAAAGGCAGACGTTTGGAGCACTACTTTTGCTACTATGACTTGGCAGACTTGGAAGATCCGTAACAAGCTCGTTTTTGAGGGGGTTGATGAAGTTTACCGATTAAGCTCATGTGTGGCTGCCACAGTTGAGGATTATGAATTAGCCAAGCACTCTTCGAGAAGCATTCAGATTGCTCCTCCTCTTGTGGCCCGCCCTGCTACTTGGAAGCCTACTTGCCTCGGGTGCACTATTCGGAATACTGATGCGATTTGCAAAGGCAATCCAGGCCTTGCCGGCGATGGAGGGATTTTTCGTTAATCCAATGGCTCGTTTATTCGGGCCTTCTCCTGCACTTTTGGCTATTGTGATGCTTTGACTATGGAGCTTAGGGCGATTTATCACGGCCTTCAAATTACTAAGCGCTTTGGCTTTGCACGTCTGGAGATCCAAACTGATTCGGCTCAGGCTTTCACTCTGTTATCTCAACAATAAGTTCAACAACATAAAGATTTTTCCTCATTCTGGATTGCCATCGACTCATTAATGATCCTGGTTGGGAAATCAAGCTAACGGCTATTGCTAGAAACGCTAATCGAGTAGTGGATTCACTTGCCAATCATTCTATTATTTTAAGCACGAATCTTATGGAATTTTACTATTTGCCTAATTGTATTTCAGACCTTGTTTTGGCTAATGTATCGTCTCCCTTACGAGACTAACGTTTTCTTTTTGAATAATATTATCCGCAGGAGCAAGGCTCCGTTTCCTGACAAAAAAATCGCTTAGAATAGGCTATTTTTAACAAATGAAAACGACTTGTTTTACAATAATGTTAAAGGAAATAGTGAAATCTGGAAACATTGATCAACGACGGATTTTGATTGGAAGTAAAATTTGGAAACGAGATTTGTCGAAACAATAACGTGAACACAACAAAAACGTAATGAAATCGAAAGCAAATGGAAACAAATGATTGTTTACGCAATTCAGCTTGCGTCTACTCTACAGAACAAAAAGCAACAAGTAGATATTTGTAGAAGAAGAAGATATTAGGGTTCTGGTCCCCTATAATGGCTTCCAAGGCTCTGAAATGAAGCCTTGATGTCGCGGTCCGATTCATCTGTCCCAACATGTTGTCCCATACTCCTGTCCCACCGTTCTTATTAGTTCACGTTACTCCTAATTATCAATTTATTTTTTAATTTTAATTTGGAAATTTTGTTAACAACTCAATATCTATTTCCATATTTGTCTCTTTCTTACGGTGAACACTTCTCTTCCAAAGCCGTCTCCTTCGCTCGACCTTAGGACCGCCACAGCCGTCTTCTCACCGCCGACCACCAGTCGACCACCTTGTGTATAATGCCACTCCGGCTCTTCCCGACAACACAAGCAAGCCCTCAACAAATCCCCCAATATAAGTCAATTACATCCCCTTTCTTCTACTTTGGCGTTTTGTTGTCGATCGACGCCGGCGGGATTCATCGAGTGTGGCTTTTGGGTAGGCTTAATTATTACTATTAGATGCCTCGGAGAAAAGTGTCGGATTGACTAAAACATTTCGGGTTGTAGATCTGGTACTTGTTGGCGGATCTGACTCGTGAAGGACAAATTGAGAAATTTCAACCCATTAACGGGGGAATTCGGCGGGGAAAGAACCCTTCAAGTGATCGACGGAGTGAAGCAGTTGAAGGAGATGCCGATTACCTTGATAAATTCGAGCCGAAGAGAGTCGGGAAGAAGGCAAGAGATCCACCGAGATGTTTGCCGGAGAGGCCGAGGCAGCGGAGGTGAGGTAGCCGGTTAACCCTCTGCAAGAGAGTCCGAGGCGGAGCAGCAGATGCCCGACCATTGAGAAAGATAGAACTTCTTTATTCCATTGATCTATTCCTATTTCATTTCCCTCATAATACAAAAGAAGGGAAGAACTTTCAACAACAAAAAAAAAAGAGAAGAACCGATGAAAATGTTGTTCCTTTATCCATGCCACGTGGTCTAATAACTACTACGGGACAGGGGTATGGGACATTATGTTGGGACAGATCATTCAAACCTTTGATGTCGTCTCTAACGGATCTCCACAAGCAAAGCATAACACCACCGTCAAAGTTGCTCCACTGTCGGACTTTCTTCTTCTCTCTTCTCCCCTCTCTTTTCTTTCTTTTCCTCTCTCTTTTAGATGCGCCGCAAGTGTTGGGATTTTGGAGCCTAATTTGAAATTAGGCGGAAAAAGGAGAAGGAGGTGAGCGAAGGAGCAAAACCGTGACCATAGCCAAGAGGGCCACGACCGCCACCAGAAAGCTCGGGCTAGGGTGCAAAAGTGTGGCCGCACTTTTGTAGTGGTTCTCGCGTAATTCCGACAAAGGGTCAAAGGTGACAGGCTGGGCATCGAAAAGCATGCTCGCGCTTTTCTGGTGGTGCCCGCGCAAATTGATCAGCAATTGCCAGTGTAGTGGAAACACTTCTGAATCCGAGTACCAATTCCCGAATTCAGATATAGAAAAAACCAACGAACAACCATCCAAACTTTGAAGTCTGTTTTCGAAATTGAACACGAGATCGGAATCAATCTCGGAATAGAGATCAAATTGGAAGAGCATGATTGTGTAATTACCAGAACCACCATGAAATTGAGAAAGAAAATGAGAAAAACCAACAGAGAAAGAAAGAGACAGAAAAAGGGATAACCATTGTGAAAGTGGCCAGAAACAAACAAAAGATGGTGAAAACTGCTTATACATCGGAGAAATTGACATTCCGGTGATGTTCCTAGTCATTCGCCAGACAAAACACCCTAAAGAGTAGGGATGCACAAAAAATCCATGGAGACAGGGATCCGTGGGGACTCGTCCTTAATGGGGCGGGGATTCCCCGACTTGTTAGGGAATGGGGTCGGGGCGAGGATCAATTTCGTATCCCCGATTTAATACGGGGCGGGGACGAGGATCAATTTCGTATTCCCGATTTAAAACGGGCGGGGACAGGGAATGTACTTTCTGCCCCGAATCCTCTCTATGTACACTTCGATATTTTTTTAATTTTTATTTATTTATAAAACATAGAATAAAAATAGATTTTAAATATAATTGTAGTTTTTAATTTAAAAGCTTATATATATATCTACAAATTATATAAGAAATTTAAATTTTATGTTATTAAATTTGATATTTGTAAACTTTATAAAGTTTAAAATATTTTTTTATAATAAACAGGCCCCGTTAACAACACGATATCCGATAGGGATATCCGCGAAAATTAGACGAGGATGGGGTAGGGATGAGAGGCATAATAGTATGTCGGGGATGGGGTCGGGGAATGCGTTCCCCGCCCCGTGCCGCCCCATATGCATCCCTACTAAAGAGCGCTAGAGAGTAGTAGAGGAGTTTTGCAAACTTGTCCTCATAATTATAAATTGGAGGGGAGTACTTTTGATAAATCGACCATAATATATTATAAAGCATAAATCATTTTATTGAAAAAATTGCGTCACATTGCATAACTTTAATAAACTAACTTTAAAAAATAATTTTAATAAGTGTTGTGCAGGAGATTCGAAGTTCGAATCCCACTGGTGGCATGTATGGAAAAATTGATATTGGGAAGGTCTCCCCCAAAATAGGACCACGAAGTACCCGGTCCGGATGTAGAGCGATGTCCGACCGATCGAACCGGACGAGCCAAAAGGCAAGACCAAAAAAAATGGTTTAATAAATTATTCTATACTTAATAGAAAGTCTAGCCTTATTATCTTTAATTTATAGTATTAGATTGTATATATTTTTTCCCTATCTTATCTTATGTACCAATCTTTATATTAATATTTTCCATATTTACAAATGTTATCTTATTTATTAGGAGTAAAGATAAAACCTTAATACATAATATTAATAAATTAACTTTAAAAATAATTTTAATAAATTATATTATGCTTTCTAGATAGCCTATCCTATTTATTTTTATCCTTATAAAATCAAGTAGTTTATGCATTGTTAAAAAAGAATGAAAAAACTATTTAAAATATTCAATTCAAGTGAAATTATTATTTTAATAATTTTATTTTAAATTTGTAGGAAAATTTCAACAAATAATGAAAAAATATTCAAATATATTGAACTAGAACATGGGATACAACCTAAAAAACAATTTTTTATAGCTTACATAGTTTTAAAAACGAGGTATTATACATGTATTTTATATTTTATATTAATATCATAAAATTTATATATATTTTTATTGAAAATCATATATATATATATATATATATATATATATTGATAGGGTAAGGATTAGGTCGTCACTCGCCACTCTAGAAGAATGGGTAAATCGTTGTGGCGTCGCCCGTTGGATTCGAAACAGTGTCCTCAAGTACAACTCCAAAGTCTTAATCGTTGAACCAGATGTCCGAAAACAAATCAGTAATATTACATTTGTAATAGGATTTTGCTATTTATCGCCCCTCGGGGCGATAAATAAAATCCCAAATATAGAATTTTATTTATTTATAATTTGTAATTTTATTTGTTTATATATGAAAAAAGAATTTTTTTTAAAAAAAAAACTAATCAATCAATCTAAAATTTATTTCATTAATTATAAATCAAATTTCTCCGTTTATATTATTTTAGGCAAGTTTATACACTCTATTTAAGAGTTTTTTCGGTATCTATTTGGACATAATTAATTCATCTTATGTAGGCGTATTGTAGAGTAATTTTTTTTTTTGGATCAAATTACTTTACATTTCTAAACTTTAGAAATTAAATACTTTAATCATGTGGTGCATGTTTTCACTTTTACAATGAATTAATAAATAACGTTTTAATTAAATTTGGTTGGTCAATTCTATAGTTTATTTTGGATGTGTGCTTTCTGTACTTGATTATAGTTTTTGATTTTCTTGATGTTTAAATCTTTTTGGGATTTGTAGAAAGTAATTAGAGAATTAAGATTATACTTACCCTAAAAAGTAGAAATATAGCGCTCGTTCTATTTGCACGCAGAAATTTAGCTAGCAGCACCACATAATATAATTGCGTGGAGTTAATCGGTGGTATACTGGTATGGCATTCCGCCTACATGTGAGAGTTGTATTCCTGTCTAGTCTTCTCAAAAAAAATGTATTCATGTCTACTGACTACTAGTGATCCCCTCACCTACTTTTTAATTTTTGCATTATTTTATTTTTTTCTTGGCCTTTTTCATAATAATAAATAAAATTGTGTTAAATTATACATAAATAATCTTGTGCCCCATTGCAAATTAGTTTTGGTAGATTGGAAAAATAAATTAAAAGGTTAAGAACAATTTTATATATATTCCAAATATAGTTATATGAGTAAGATTGGAAAAATAAAATAAAAGGTTAAGAAAAAATTTATATATATTCCAAATATAATTTTTTTTAGTAGCTTACTAGCTAATTCTATATAATAGAAAATAATAGCATATGACCCATACTTGTACATGATGACACTATCGATAATGTTCTTTATGAATTTAGAAGAAAATTAATGTTAAAATAAATAAATAATTAACAAGTTAGTTAAGTTTGTAGCGGGTTTTCAGTTGGGTCGGGTTGACCAGCAGATTTATAATATCCTATTTTCTTATGATTATTAAAATTTATTTTTAATTAAATAATAATATTTAATTATAATATATTATTTTTATTTATTTTAATAATAAAATATATTATAAGTTTCAAAATAAATTTAAAACATTCTATAAATATACTAAATTGGTCAATCCAACGAGTTTCGAGTTTCGGGTTTCGGGTTCTACCGGGTTCGGTTCATTTCGGATTTCGGGTTCAAATTTTCGGGTCCTTAACCCTAAAATTATCGGGCAAGTCGGGTTAGCGGGTTAGGTCAGTTTTTGACAGCTCTAAACATAACCCACATACCCTAATACTCTATACTTAAATTATTAAATATTAGCCCCTATATTCTAAACCACATGCCTTAAACACCCTAGACCCTAATTCATATAACCTAAGGGTTCATCAACATTTTATAGGCAGTCCATTAAGTGTTTTGGACTTTGGGCTAGTACATATACATTTCTTCTAATAATCTATGTTATCGTGCTTTGACTTTTGTTTTCTTACACAATGATTCTATAGAGGTAAATTTTGATAAATCCTAGACCCTAAAACCCTATACCCAAACAATAAAATCTAAACCCCACAATCCAAGCTTTTAAACCCCACACTTGTAAACTTGATCCCAAAATCTAAGGTTTTAAAACCTAATTGTGGACCCTAAAATCCAAAACCATATACAATAAAATTGCAAACCCTAAATCATGAGGCCTATTATTTTAAATCTTATACAATCCTAATTCCTTGATCCTAAAACTCAAAGGTCTTAAAACCTAAACCCTAGACTTTAAATCCCTCGACTATAAAACCCTAAACCATATGGTATGTATCATATTTGAAACCTTAAACCACACATACCAATATACCATACAACTCTACGACTAAACATTTTAAAAATTTACAAGCATATGTGCCCGTACCATGTATAGATATGGTTTAATAGAATTTGGTTCAAATGAAACAAACTCTTATCCTGAAAAATGAAACGAATGCACTTTTTCTAGTTCGTAGTGCACTTTTCCTACTTTGGAGTGCACTTTTTCGCATTTGCACTTTTCGTACTTTGTAGTGCACTTTTCATATTTTTTGTAGTACACTTTTCAGCTTGCACTTTTTTTATTTTGTAATGCACTTTTCGTACTTTGTACTACACTTTTCAATTTTCAGGATAAAAGTTTGTTTCATTTGAACCAAACTCTGGTTTAATATATATATATATATTTAACTATAATTTACTTTAAAATATATTATTTTTAAATTACTTTTTTATGTAAATATGAACAAAAATTATCAATTACTTTTAATGTGATACTTAATATTTTAAATTAAAAAAATCCATTGTAGTACATAACTAATTAAACAAATAAAATGAATGTAATAACTAATAATATATAAATTTCATTTCATGTGAAGGATATTATAAATTTTTTAATTCTTGTTAAAAAATCAAACCACTTTGCATAACTCCATTTCTCCTATACATATCAATGATCTATAACCACTGTTCTGAAATTCCCGCCTAAACGATAACCACATTAATTTGAATTTGAAAAAAAGTAATTATAAAAAATAAACACGCAAAATCGATGGTGGACCGTGGTAGATTGAGAAAATAAAATCAAAATAATATTTAAACTTCCAACCAAATTTAGATGGAAAAGAAAATTATTATATCTTGAATTGCTATGTAGAGTGTATACCGATTAAATAATCAAATAGTTTATTTATGTATGATTTGCAACATTTTATTTTATTTTAATTGTATTATTAGTTATGGTATTTCATAATATAATTCAGTCAACTTTAATTTAGTACACTTAATCATACCTTCCCCGTTTAGTTCTAATTGTCCTTATAGCCTAATGCACATATATTAAGACATGTCTTATTCTTACCAAATTGCCTCTATTAAATTCATATCAGAAAATTTTGGACAAAATACCTAAAATGACAAATAGAACTAAACAAAAAATTAAGTTTAAAATGACAGATAGAACTAAAGGGATGGAGCATGTTATAATTTCCAAGAACTTAAACATTGGCTTAAAATATATACAGCACCCTGAACTTGTGCAAATTTATCATTTAAACACCTCACCTTTGATCCGGACCTATTGAGTACTTAAACTTAACAATTGTGTTCTATTAAACGCCTGAGCGCTGACGTGGATGTGCGCGTACATATTACGTGTTTGGGGGCGAGTGAAATACTGTAAACCATTGTAAGAAGCTACTCCGTAATTTAGAAAAATATAAAAAAAAATTAAAAAATCCCCTTTTTACGCACAATGCTACTCTTCCTCCATGGCCATTTTTTCTCTACCTTCTTCATCTTCACCAGCACCAACAACCGTTACAACCCTAACCGCCCAAATTCACAACAAGCCCATCACAATTCACAAATTCGTAACAATTCTAAGGCTCGACACTCCCTTTTCTCATTCTTCCTCCTTGGTATTTAATTCGGGGCTTTCAATCACATAAAGCTTATTTGGGGCTTTTAATCAAATCTCTTGAATGCAACAGATTAATCGCTGAGCTTGCCAATAATAGATTCAATGTGCATAATCAAAGGCAATTAAGTCCCCAATTTCATCGGATTTCACACAGCTTTCAAATACCATAAATTAGGGTTCCAAAAATCAAAATTGGAGAAAGAGAGATAAGGAAGGTCAGAGATATGCAGCTTTGGGCGAGGCCGCATTTGAAGCGGGAGGCTCCGGCTGGTTGCGTTGGCTGGCGATGCACTGGAGGCGGCGGCAGAGGAAGAGGTGGTCAAAGGCGGGAGCTATGGACGAGCTATGAAGAAGGAGATGGAGGTGTATGCTTCGAGCCCCAAATTAGACCTCTTTTCCCAAATCCTCCATAACCCTATTATATCTCTCCCAATCAATTTTGTTCATCAATCTACAACTTTGTTTTTTTTTTCGAGATCTGCAGCTTTGTTAATTGGGATTTCTCCATTTTTGTTTTTCCTTTTAATAAAATAATTCAATTCCTTTTTAAAATTTAAGTGGCATGATGTGGCATACTATATAGAGCACATCCTTTACATGTCATGACGCGTGCAATACACCCAAACATGCTCTCCTCTAATAGGTGTTCAATAGGTTAGAATATACAAGTTTAGGTATTCAATAGGTCCGGATCAAAGGTGGGGTGTTTAAATGACAAATTTGCACAAGTTCAAGGGGCTGTATAAACATAAATTATAACATTTGCCCTGTCCAACGAATAGCACTCTAGTAGTAATAATAACTAACAATAACAAAAATAATAATATCAATTTTATAAAGTAATGGCTTTTTAGGGAAAAGCTTTAAGAAAAAAGAGAGAAAGAACTCTTAGCATATTAAAAGAACAACAAAATACATAAACGACCCCTTGTACTTGGGCCAATTGGTCACTTGGCCCCTTGTGCTTTAGCCCTAACCGTTTGACCCCCTATAGTTGCACATTGCATCCTATTAAACCCCTATTGAGCCACTTATCCCAGTTTTTTTTAGGAGTGTAGTGCACGCACGATGATGTGTTATATTATGTTACCACAATGGCGATGACATGGATGCCATTGTGGCAAAACAATATGACACATCATGTCATCGCCATGTCATCCGTGGCATCCATGTCATCGCCATTGTGACAATACAATATAACACATCATTGCGCGTGCACCACACTCCTAAAAAAAGCTAGGATAAGTGGCTCAATAGGGGTTCAATAGGTCCCAATGTGCAACTATAGGGGGCCAAACGGTTAGGGCTAAAGTACACGGGGCAAGTGACCAATTGGCCCAAGTACAGGAGGCCATTTATGTATTCTGCCATTAAAAGAACTCTTACTCTTAGCATAAAAATAATTAATCATGTTTGGGAGTGTTCGAACCTTAGACTATTTAAAACTCAACGCATAAAAAATTGTCATACGCGTATTTTAAAGATCCACGCGTTTGATTTGTGTGAGATTTCTACACATCTAAAATGTATGGTGCATATAGCCTAAATTGGGCGTGCAAATAGAATCAGCCAAATATAATTGGGAGTGAACTAATAAAAAAAAAAGAAATTTAATTAATGAATTATAGAAATTTTGGATACGGTGATTTGTTTGATAGGAAAAGGTTTTTATGTTTTCTTTTTAAAATCAAATCCTTTTTAATATTATTTATTATACAAACCCAAATAATATTACAAGTTTTAATTAGATAAACTTCTATATTTGGAATCTTGCCTATAGCCCGACAAAACCCTTTGTAATTTTATACATTGGTAAAATTTGTAATTGTAGTACCCATTTCGGGTCCTTCCCTCACCCGGCAAGCTCGACCCAAACCCACTACCACCACCACCCCAGCCCAAAACTCTGCGCCCATTTTCTCTCTCTTCATTCTCCATCCTCTCTCTCTCTTCGAGTTCAATCCCTCCAAATTCATCTTCCCATCTCCTCAATTACAACTGCAATTTGTCCGTATAGTCAAACAATTGCATGTGTTGTATCCTGCTATGGCCATTGCAACCCCCGTGTACATTTTCCCCCATTGAAAGGGACGAATTTCATATAGCAAGTCAGAAGCACAACCTTAACTGTTTCATTTGCCAAATTGCCCTCCTCGGTCGAAAATTCTTCCCCTGAACGGCCTTTGCCGGTGAGTCCAACACTAATTAGACCCGTACGGGCCTCCCTTTCTCCATTTTTTTTTGTCCTAATCATACCCAAAACCCTAATTTTGGTGAATTTTGTTGCAACCCAATTTTAGGGCTTTGTATTGTTCGATTGAAATTCTGATTAGGGTTTTGTAGTGTGTAGGAATCGTTCATGCTGGTGTAATGTTGGTATGAATTCGTGAATTATGGCTCGGCTGGTTTGATTAGGGCAGCTCTTTATAACATAATTTCCTTCCATCTCCACTTCTCTTCTGCTGCACTTTTAGTTCGTTTAGATGTGAATTTTGCTACTGCTTCGACAGCTGTCTTGATTATGGTTAGTGATATTTAATTTGAAATGGACTAACAAAAACATGCTTTCCTGGGATAGCTGATTAGAGGTGGCAGGGGTGCAAAATGTTAATTACAGCTGGAGTAAAGCTCCCAAGTACATGCTTTCTACTTATGGTATTGGCTATTGACATTACCGAGGGGCTAGCTAGAAGGATTAATATCTTTCCCCTTATAGAACACAGTTCCTGCAGTTCACAAACAGGGCATCTTTTACTAGGATCATTTTCTCTCACTAGGAACTTACAAATTATGCAAGCAAATCTATTCCATTAATGCAATGGATTTTTGTTTATCTTAACACATTGGACATTTGTTGCATTATGCATTTGTTCCTTTTAATGCGTTGGGTATTTGTTTCTGTTGAAGCATACATTTGTTTCTGGTAGCACATTGGACATTCATTCCTGTTAGAGTATTCTGCATTCGTTCCCTTTAAACACATTATATCTGTGTAAGGCACATTTGTTTCAAATTGGGAATATGTTCTTTTAAGGCCTTGCTCATTTGCACCTATTAAAACATCGAACATTCTCTTTTGATGCAGCGCATATTGCTATATTATCTGCATCATGCACAAGCCAGTAGTGATATTTCATTTGCACGTATGAGGGGCATGCATTTCACGTAACGTAATTAAGTTACTCTGTGGTTTTACATTTTTTTAGTGTGTTCTGCTTGCTTACACAAGTTCCTTATTCTTTGTCAATTTGCCTTAGCCTTTAGTTACTCAAGAGATTGCTAATTAACGCTAGTTGTGGAATGTTCAGTTGATTCTGTACAGCCTCATAACAAGGAATCAGCCATTTTTTTGATGTGTTACTAGCTCAATAAGCTCTTGTAGTGTTGCAACACAATTGATATTTCTGTTTCTCTTGACCATTGAGTATTTTCCTCAAGAGATATTTATTTGGTCCACATGCCTTTTTAGTATTTTCATACATTTTTGGATATCCTTCTATCATGTCTGTCATTGTTACGATGATCTGTCAACAAATTCTTGATAGTAATATATATGTATATATATTCAACAGATCACCATCTCACCCACAGTACTCCTTAAATGCTCCCTTTAGCTGACTAGTAACTAATGTATGTTCCTTCAAAAAAAAAAAGAAGCTGTCTAGCTGAAAAATACTGCCATTTGTTTATATTTCTTTTGTTAATGAATGCCACATTGTTTATTTTGCATGTTTAATTTTTTTCTCTGCGATTATGTTCAATTAACAGACCTGCTTGTACTGTCTTTTATTACTCAAAACCCACATAAATAGTGCAAATATTGCTTAATTTTCTAATTAGATTTTGAGGAAAATGTGTATCTCATGCCGCTATAACTATTTTATGAAGCAGAACTGCGTTTAGTAGCGGGAGGCTTGACTGCATGTTTCATTGCTTGCAATAGTAGCAAATTGCTCTTGGAAATGCTGTGTTCTTTCTCCTGGAGTTGTGCGATACTCTTGTAACTGGGCACCTAATTACTTTATTAGGTAACTGCTAAGGCATTTTTAAGCCAAGTGTCTATGATTCATATTTTGGGGCTTTTGACTGATTTATATTACAGTTATATTGAACACACGAGGTTCTTATAGTTATTGTCTCTAATTCCTTGTACTTATTTCTGTTTGTCTACTCATCCTCTGTGCTTCAGAAACTTGTTATTTGGATTTCATGTGGAACAACTGTAGATCTTAAGTTAGGAATGCATGGGTTTAGCTCAGCATCTTCTCTCCTTGTAAATGCTGAGGTTGATTCCATGGGTGGAATTGTCGATAGTGGAGTTGGTATCAGTACTGAAGCCTCTCCACATCAAGCTGCAATTGTGAAAACTCAAGTTGAATTAAGGTAAAGTCGCCATAAAATTACATTTGTGAAGATTTTATTTTGGTGACAACAATTTACATTTTATTGACAACAGATTGGAGTATGATGTTCGTGAGGAAAGGAGAAGAGAACTTGAGTTTCTGGAGAAAGTATGAGAGCATTGAATTGTTTCTCTCTTGGGTCACTTTATTGTGCTTAACTGCCTATATTAATCTAAGGTACTGTATTACTTCAATGCAGGGTGGCAATCCACTCGACTTTAAATTTGAGGTCGTGGCTCCTGTGAGTGTGCAATCTTCCTCACTTGCAGATCAGTTACATTGTCAGTTTAGGGCCTGGTAATGTCTATTTTCCTGCTTTTCTTAACCATGAGGTTGTTTTTTTATTTTGCAGTATACACACTATCGTGCAAGCTACTTTTTCATCTTCTCTATTATTCTTTTTTTTTAATGGAATGGGCTTTTGTTTATTTTTTTAGTGAAGCAAAAGGTAGTTTTTCTCTGGCTGCCTCACCTCATGGAGATTCCATTGGAAGTAGTGGTAGACAGGGAGCTACTGTAGCATGTGAGCCAAATAGTGCTGATAATTTTGATGGAGAGAATGAATTAATTGCAAGTGAGGGGAAGTCTACATATGCTACCAGGAGTAACGCTACCCCATCTGAAAATTCTTCCCAGCTTGATGGGAGTCAAAATGTCAGAGCCTCAGAGGATTCACCAATTTTTCAGCCTAAAAAGGCGTATAGGAGAAGGAATAGGTCAAAGACAAATCGTGATAGTGCTAGATCAAGCTCCATTGGCATTGTGCCTCATGGAGGTCACAATTCTTCTCTATCTGATTGCCATGGGGTAGTGACCAAAGTTGTTCACGAGTCTGCGTCAGATATTAAGATGGCTGCTCCTGATCCAACTAATGGTGGGTTGGATGGAGATAAGTTAGACTTGTCTAGCTCCAAGCACATACATGATGATTTGCATAAGCAGAATGTTGAAGATGTTGGAGGCGCTTCAACTACTATGGCTTCTGTGGAACCTGATCCTTTCATTGGAGTAGAGCAGACGGCTTGTACAATCAGTGAATTCCCTACTTGTTCAGGTACTGAGAAGCCTGAGAGTAACGGTGTTGCTAAGCAGCTGAGAGAATCAGATCAGTTAAAAGGTCATGAACAGTGCAGTCAAACTGAAGGCATTGTTAGTAGCATAGCAATCACATTGAAGGGATTAGACTCTGAGTCATCTTGCACCCAGACTAGTGTTAGTGCAGACAGAAATGTAAATCTTGACAGTGGATTATCTACTAGCCTGAAGAATGTAGATAAGATTGAGGAGCAGGTGGAACAAATGTTACCTCTTGAACTGACAGATAATATTAATAGCGAGATGCACTTAAGTGATAGGAAAGCAGCTGATGTTGCAGAAAGTGATTCTTGCATGAATGATAATCACATCTCTCAGAACTGCCAAGCCAGTATTTTTTCTGAGAAAGATGAGGGAGGTTCAAGTAAAATCCAGCTTTCTGCTCAATATGAAGCACAAGACATGCCTTCTGCTAGGCCGCTACAATCTAATAATCATACCAGCGCAACATCATCTGTGAAGCAAGTTTCATTAGATGAAACTATCCATAAAGTGGAGGGCTGCTGTTCAGAGAAAACACAACAGCCACATACCTCAGATGAACATACCAAGACTGATATTTCCTGTTCAGCTTCCACTCACGAGCTTCAACTATGTGATGAGAACCAAACAAAAGTGGTTGATAAAGAACACGCAGAGTGGATTTTGGAAGAGGCACGGAATATCAATGTAACTTTTCTGAAAGCTTTTTTTTAATTAAAAGTTGAAGGTGAGTTGGAAGATCTGACATTAGGTTATTGATTCTATGCAGGCTAAACATAAAATAATCAAAGATTTATCCCTTGGCTCAATCCCCAAGGAGTACCGCCGTAAGTCTCATTGGGATTTTGTCCTTGAGGAAATGGCTTGGATGGCTAATGACTTCGCTCAGGTTTGAGATTCTATCCTTACCTTTGTTTGCGTCTGTTGATTGTGCTGCTCACTTAATTACAAGGTTTATATAATATGATGCAACCTTATAATTGTCCTGTTATATGTCTGTTATTTTCTATATTTGACTTGCAAGCAACCAATTTTTGTTTAGGAACGGGTATGGAAGAGAACAGCAGCAACTCAACTATGCTACCGGGCTGCATTTGCTTCGCGGTTAAGGTTGGAGGAACAAAATAGATATGGGAGAGACAAAGTTGTGGCTCAAACCTTGGCAAAGGCTGTGGCGGACTTCTGGCATTCTGCTGCATTCCTTGTAGAGGAAAATGACAACAAGTCTCGTTTGGAAACTTGTGAACATGATATGGCTACCTCTGAAAATACCAATGGTGATAGGAATAGGAATGGAAGACATAATGAGGTAACTGTGTACACACTATTAACTTAGCTATGCCAAACATGCTATTGTTGCTTTAAAACCAAAGACTCAAGGTTACATTCATGTTTGGTATGGTTGTAGTTGTGTCATTTATTTGATATTCAGTTTTCCTTTTTTGATGAGAAAACTATGTGAATTGCTGCTTTTGTTTCTGGAAGTTGGATGCGAGAGCTAGTAGTGGATCAAAGGGCTGTGAAGATATATTATCATTGTACAGTATTTATGTTTACATCAGTTACTCACAAGATTCTAATGAATTATCAGGAGTATCCGGGAAAGAATGTAAAACTTGCTGTTCAGGGGTACGCTGTCAGATTTTTGCAGCACAATAGCTCTATTCTGCCAATAGTCAAAGACACATCTTCAGCAACTCCAGAGAGAGTATCCACTGTTGCCATGCCTGAACTGGCATATCAAAATCAGCACACAGAAGTATGATAGACTCTTTAAGTTTTTGCTCCTTCTTTTCGATCTCATAGTGATTGATCCTCCTCATCTCTTTCTCCCCTCCGTGTGAATCTTTATGAGGATGTGAGTGTTCTTATTGGTGTTTGAAGAGCTTGTCTAGATGTTATCTTGTGTGTACTTTTACCATGAAACACTTAGCTTTTGCCATAGCAAATTAAAATTGTTTGCAGCTAAGTGCTGAGTTTGGGGGTAGAATTGATTTTTAAATGCATTAGGTTTATTCTTTATTATTACATATATCATTGTGCATATCATTTCTGTGCTGGTAAGTTTATTCTTTTTGTACTTGGTCCCATGTGAATAGAAATGGTAAATTTGTTGGGAAGTAATGATGTTCTAGGTTTGTCTTATTTGTGCTCTACTTGCAGGAAAATCTTTTCTATGTAGTACCACATCGTGCAATGGAAGCATATAGAAATTTTGTTGAAAGATATTTGATGCAGTGTGAGGTAACACCTCAACCTTCATTTTCCCCCTCAATTTTTGATTGGGCTATTTCGCAAAAAAAAAAACCCTCTTACTTCAGGTACTTTTAAGAAAAAACCCCTCTTAAAATTAATTATGCAAAAAGCCACCTGTTTTTAACAAATATTAGACAAGACACACCTTACCTTACTTTGACATTTATTTTAAAAACCACCTATTAAGATCAAAAGTTACAAAATTCATATTTGTTGTCATTTGAGAGTTTAAAAAGGCGGTCATTCTGATCACACGACAAAAAATAAGGTGGTTTTTGCAAAATAACCTATTTTGATCTGGTTATTTTCTTACAAAATGAAGGAACTTTGAAACAATCTGGTTATAGCTTGGCAAGTATATTGAATTTTTCTTCGATGGTGCTACAATTATAACAAGCCACGCTTCCATCACGGTCTTTTCTATTTGTTTAATGGTAAATGGTTTTATCCTCCTGCAGAGAGCTAGTAAAAATATGCAAGAAGTTATTACATCGACATATGAGGCAGTGGCAGGTAATTATAGAGTATCCTCATTATTTTTGCTGACAAGTAGACCACTATACTTGTATCTATTGAAGAACCATATGTCTAACGTTCAGAGTTTGATTCTGAAGGGAATGAATATGAAGAGAATGAAGGAGAAAACATGTATTACTTGCCTGGGGCTTTTGAAGGTAGCATGGCCTCAAAGCTTGCTCAGAAGAATTGGAGCAATCCCAAGCTATACAGTCCTAGGTTATATGATGTGGGAGGTGACTTCTCATATGTTCCCTGTATGGAAAACAGAACTAGTTGTCCCCAGTCTCCTGTCAAAAGGCCTGCTGATGGACTTAATGTTTGTCCCCTTCCAACCAAGCGTGTACGTACTGCATCTAGACAGAGAGTTGTTGGTCCCTTCAGAAGTGGACCTGCTGGGTTTATGTCTGTTCCTAGTAGAACAGATGCCTCCAGTGGGGATACAAATTCCTTCCAAGATGATCAGAGTACTGAGTGTGATAGATCTCTCATCCCCAAAGGTTTGGAGGTCGAGTCTGGAATGGACTATAATAAGCAGGCAGCATTTGATTCCACTGAAATTGCAGCCAAACCTAAAAAGAAGAAGAAAAGTAAACATCAGGTATGATAACTAATATGCTTGGGAAGAAATCTATTTCTCTTGGTGAAGGCAAATTAATTTTCTGTTTTATGGGTGGAATGGCCCAGCCAAATTCATTTTGCTCGGACAACTTGTCTGTACTGTATATTTTTGCCTAGAAGCAATCAGTATTGCCTTGACTTAAAAAAAATAGCAATTTGTGCTGTCAAGCTTTTCCCTTATTCTTTGTACTCATTTGTCGATTTGAATTCCACGTGGTATCAGGCTCCAAGATGGCAGGTTGACTGCAGCATGCAAATTGAACAGGTCAGTAGCCTTTAAGAATCTTGTTTCATTGAAGGTAACATTTTTCAGTTACTCTACTGTGCACACCAAGGAAAACTTAAACTGGCACGACTCAACAAATTATGCCTGTGCTGTAAGACCTTTTGGAGAGTTTTTGTTTATCTGAATGACTAATTTGTTCTCTAATCTTCAATGTTGATCTCTTATGTCCAATGATTTGCATATATAGATGCATGGATCGCTTACACATTAATTAGGTTTTGAAAATCTCTTTGTTTTCTTGTTATGCAGAGGGACCACTTCAAAAAGCGGTTGGAAAGGCATCAATTTAATTCTAATTGCAATAATGGTAACTCTTCAAGTTCATTTTTTTCCTTTATTAGTTCATTGCTCTCTTTCAATTTTATCAGGAAGTAATTTTAAGTTCATAATTGCTTATATTCTCCTCTCTAGGTGTATTTGGTCCTCAGGCCAAGAAACCTAAGACAGTGAAGCTGTCACTAGATGAAAATACAACCCTGATGGGTGGATCTGTTGCCTCTCCTGTTGTTTCTCAAATGAGTAATATGTCAAACCCAAACAAGCTTATTAAATTGATTGGTGGCAGGGATCGTGGGAGAAAAACAAAATCACTCAAGGTACTAGTTGAGAATACAAGTGGACACATTCCGTTGCTTGTATTTGTATATCTTATATAGTATGATATATGTTGTGACTTTGTATAAAATCTTCCATGTAGATGCAATCTCGACAGACTGGGCCAGGTAGTCCATGGTCTTTATTTGAAGACCAGGTATTGTTCCTTGTTTCTCCTTCGCAATAATTGCTGCCATTGATGGGTTAGGCCTGAGATAATTCCTAACCTTCTGTTGTCTTTTAGGCGCTTGTTGTCCTTGTACATGATATGGGCCCTAACTGGGAGCTAGTAAGTGATGCTATCAATAGTACCTTGCATTTCAAGGTATGCTTAAATCCTTGCCTTGGCCCCCGGTATAGTTTCTATTCATGTTTTGTAGCTGGTCATGGTGACTTTGGAAATATTGTATGATTCAGCAGCTGTTCGATCTGCTGTGGCAGGGTAATTTGTAATTTTTGGGTTTAGGTTTTCCCTCTTTTTCGGGTGCTGAAAAGCCATCTGAAAGTTCAATAGAAGCGAGACTTTATGTAAGGGGCCATCTGTCTCAAAAATTAATAGAAGCATTTTTATGCAAACGGGCTAACTCTGTCTATATTAGATAAATCAATAAATCAATTGTACTTGAAGAATAAGATGATTAGATCATCAACAAACTCCAAGTGGAACAGTGTGGCAACATTGTCTTTTGGGTATAATTTGAAAGGTTTGCTGTGCTCCTAACTTCTATTTTATCTATCCTAATCAGAATTCTAGCAAGATTGGAAAGGTATGGAGACAAAGGTCTTTCTTTTGTAAAGCTATATCAATAAGAAATAACCCTTAAAATCTAATGTAGCAAAAGATTCTGGGAGTTGCTCTATAAGGCCTGTAAACTTGTCAACATATGCCAAATAAAGCCAGTCTTAATTAAATTAATTACATGTTTTGGGGAGATACTCTTGTGATATTTAGTGATGATCGCTGAGCTTTGGCTTCTATTTTTATGTATATTGTTGCCATGCTTGTACTTTTAACATGTTTATTGTTAAACACAAGTTTTAATTGAGTTGTTTGTTTCTCTGTAAATTTCAGTGTATTTACCGAAAGCCTAAAGAATGCAGGGAGCGTCATCGAATTCTGTTGGAGAAGAGTTGTGGAGATGGGGCTGATACAGAGGATTCAGGATCTTCTCAGCCTTATCCATCTACATTACCAGGCATCCCAAAGGCAATTACTGACTTTCCTGTTTGTGATAAGCTTCTAAGTTCGAATATTTCTGCCAACCTGATCTAAGAAGCAGTTAATTATGACTAAGATAAAATATGATGTTGTTTCCATCTATTTACAAGTAGATGCTTTCCTGGTGCAGGGTGGAGCCAGGCAGTTGTTCCAACAGTTGCGTGGACCAATCGAAGAAGATACTATCAAGTCCCATTTTGAGAAGATCATCTTAATTGGCCAGGAGCTGCATTGCCGAAAGAAGGTATCATTTTAATTAATTACCACAGGCATCATATATGGATGTCTTTTCCTATTCTTGCGCTTCCATAATTTTTGAAGGTTGCCATAGGGAAGTGTTTTTTTTCATATACTTTTCAAGCAAAACATAATATCTGGGTCTGGTATTATAGATCTCCAAATATTATTATTCAGAGGAGGATTTATTTCCTGTTTTGTTTAAGCATACTGATGTGCTGAGATAGAATCAAATATATAAACCTATTGGTTAAAGTGCATCTGGTTCTGCGCACTTAGCATGAAATGAGTTTCTTTTCGGTTGGAATAGTTAATAAGGTTTCTTAGTCAATGTAGTAAAAACTTGTACATTGTACCTGTAACGTCTTATACTGGATATTTGGTAGGGAGGAATAGATATGACCTATCTTTTTATCGGTCAAAGGTTGATATATGCTGTTCTGTATCATGGTGGGACTGAATAGGATAATCCATTATGTGATATTATCAATGCGTGCAAAATTTATCCAATCAAGAACTCCTTTGGCACCATGTTATCAATATTGGACTGGATAGGAATATTGAACTATCTTCTTATCTGGCGCTGCTATCTTTTTTCTTAATGATATTATTTATGTATCTCCCTCTCTTTTGAGTTCCTTCTAAAAGAGTTTGGTTCATTTGCAGGAGCCAAAACAATTGGTGCCTGCCCACAGTTCACATCAAGCTGCACTTTCTCAAGTGATCACAAATAACCTAAATGGAGGTGTTTTAACGTAAGTTCTGCTTTCAAAATTTATGCTTATTGTTTTTTCACTATGGCCTGTTGCTAAAGACAGTTAAGCAATTTTTAGCTTTTTGAATGTTTCATTGAAGGCCACTTGATCTCTGTGACATGGATGTGTCAAGCCCTGATATATTTGCCCTTAGTCCCCATACTGGAGGTTTACCCTTGCCAAATCAGGGTGCTGTCCAGTCAATGCTTCCTTCTAGCACTAATTCCTCTCATCAAGGTTCAGCAGCTGCTCAACCCAATGGCACTGTCAGGTATTGTGCAATTATGATCCATCAAGTCTATCATTTGTTTTAGATAGATGTGTAATTATGATATTGTCATTCTGGATACGTGCCTTTTTTTCTTAGGAATGGGAGATATGGTATTCCGAGGACACTTGATGAGCAGCAAAGAGTTCAGCAACACAATCACACGTTATCAGGCAGAAATACTCAGCAACCAAATACAAATATTCCTGGAACATTTTCAGCAAATGATCGAGGTGGACCCGTTCTACCATGTGGAAATGGCATGGTCGTGTCTGGAATCAATAGAAGCATGTCAATGCCAAGACCAGAGCTCCATGGGGTTTCTTCATCACCTATTCCAAGTTCAGCAAGTATGGCTGCTGGTCAAGGAAACTCAGTGCTAAGACCTCGTGATGGTTTACATATGGCGCGAGTAAGTGTTCTTTTCCCTTTATTTTTAATAATTGATGCCTTCAGTTTGCCAATTTTTTCTTGAAAAATACTTTGATACAAACCCAAAATTTTATTAGCTATAATTATTATCTTCCTGTTTCCATTTTCTAGCTAGTCTATTAAATTTACAATGTTCCAACTTCCTAGCATTGAAGCACCTTCCCCTTTTTCTCCACTTCTTCCATGTTGTTTTCTGTTATAGAATAATTATTTATCTATTTTAAAAGGAGCACATCTTGTAATTGGGGAGACATGTTTTATGAAAGAATTACAATTGCAAGGTTTCCTCAGAAAAAGGCCGAATGGCAAGATACTTTCTGTCAGATTTCCTATCTTTTATTCAGTTTTAAGGTTCTAACATATTTCTTGTTCTTTATTTGCACTCATAGCCTGGACAGAATCCTGAGCATCATAGGCAGATGTCCTCAGAGATGCAAATGCAGGGATCACACATAAACAACCAAGGATTCCCTGCTTTTGGTGGGTTGAGCTCAACATTTCCTAGTCAATCAGCGTCTCCTGGTTCAGTTTATCCAGTCCGCCACCAGCAGCAGCATCTAATTCCCCGCCAGCACTCTAATGTTCTGAGCAATTCTCAACATCCACATTTGCAAGGCTCTGCTCATGTTGGCAGTTCAGAACAGCAAGCCTTTGCAATGCGCCTTGCTAGACAGCGTATGTTGCAAAGGCAACAGCAACAGCAAAATCAACAATTTCCAGCATCTGGCGCATTAATATCGACTGCTCTACAGAATAGTTCTCAGATACAATCCCCAGCTGCTACTTCTCAGCCTGTATCATTGCCACCCCTAACGACGCCGTCTTCCCCATTTACTCCTTCAACTTCCAAGCAGCAACAGAAGCATCAGAGTGGTACAAGCGCAATGGTAAACCAAGGGGGGAAGCCAAAACAACGCCAAGCTCAGCAATTGCAGAAATCTGGCAGGAATCATCTTCCACAGCGCCAACCACCCCAGTCTCAGCAGACTAAACCTTTGAAGGGAATTGGAAGAGGCAACTTGCCAATGCTTCAGAGTCATTCATTAGATTCATCTCATCGAAATGGTGTTTCTCATAATCCAGGAAGCCAATTAGAGAAAGAACGGACAAAAACTATAGTGCCTCACGCAATTCAATCCCATGTCCCACAAAAACTATACTCGAACTCAGTACCTGCATCGCCAAAGCAAGTCCAACAAATGCAATCACACACTGATAGTAGTAACCCGAGTCAGGTTGCAGTAGTAACATCTACTTCGACAATTTCAAGTTCAAATCAGCATATCTCACCACCAATATTACCATCTCCTAGTTTTCAGCAATTGAAGGTGAATGTACAACCTCCTCCGTTAAAGCTGGTTGATGATAATCAACCTACTGCTCACAGGGAAGTTTCACAAATTTGTGTTGCAAATTCAGACCAATTGTCCAAACCACAAAATGATCAGAGAGAAGCCGAGCAGAAATTGGAAAATAATACTTCTTCTATGAGCACAATCTCTGTGATTTCACCAATATGTAATAAGTCTGCAAATGCTATCCCACTTGCATCTTCTGCTGGGTTGGCACAGCGGAAGACTTCAGAACCTTTAGGTGATTCGGTAGTTCCTAATTCTCAGTTGGGTTCTATTGATACCCCTTCTAAGTCAAATACATCAAATAATGAACCAGTATCTCCAGGTAGTCAATGTCTAGGTACACAGCTGCTCTCTAATAGCTTGGCTTCACATGGTAGTTTTGGCACATAGTGGAATCAGATGTAACTATTAACAAAACTATTAACAACCCACCTAATCAAGTGTGGTCACAACCATACATCAGTCTCAGCAGAAGGATTTATTAATACAGGGATCCTGAGGAAGCCACCGCTACAAAAGCATCTTCCTCTTGATGTTCGGACTGCACAGAGAAATGCTTTCTCACAAGAATTCCTAATCCAAGGTTGGAATGACATGCCCAATGATTGAGCAGTTCTACTTCTTGCCTTCATTGGAGAGAAGGTCCGTCCTATGATTAAATTGGCATGCCCTTTCTGAAGCCATTGTACAGGTAAGCTTTATCAATTGTAGCATTATATTTGTGCATTATTACATTGAAACTAAGGATATGTAAAACCGTTACCTTTGGTGCTGGTATCTAAGCATATAGACTTATCTTTTCATGTGTACTTGAACATAGATCATTCAACTTCAACCTTCTGAAATGAGTGGCCACCTGAATTATTTTCCTTGTGAAGTCCTTTGAAGTTGAAATCAATGGACCATGTGAAAGAAATAAATGTCAAGGTTACAGAAGATAAACCAGGATGAAGAGAAACTTGTTGCACCAAATGTCTGACCTATTATTATAAACTGAAACCTTGTTATGTCATTATTTTTCTCTGGCCTGGCTGTGTTAGAAAGACACTTGCAGATAAAGGCTGCACCAATTTAAATTGTGTATATAAAGTGGGGAACAGGATACAGGAGAAGTAAATTTAACTACAGGAAAAACAAGTAATTCTTAGTTGGCAGATTGGCATGGTCTTTTTTTTTTTCTAATCTATATATAGCTGACTGATATGATTTCTGAACATGAATATATGTTTTGCATTTTTGCTTTCTTTCATTTTGTCCTTGAGCCATTCATATGTACCTTGACCTTCACAAAGCCGGTTAAACCTTTGTTCTCCATTTCAAAGACATAAGATAATTTGGTGTGTTGGTTTACTTCAGATGAAGCTGGTCATCTTTGCAAGGGCACAATGGGTAAAAGTTATGAAGTGATGATGCATACGAGCCTACGAGGAGCCTAAAACTTACAAACTTGACCTTGTTGGGCAGGATTCCATTTGGGTAAAATCATGTACATTATGTCTTGTAGCCTTGCTTTTTTTGGTAGAATTGTAGCGTTGCTAAGAATAAGATAGAGATAAATACATAGAGGTATTTGTACAAGGGCTTGTATTTGGCTTGGGGTCTTATTTCATTGCGCCCCAGTAGTCTATTGTTTGTATTCTCTCTTTTTTCCTCGAGTAGATTCGATTAGGGTAGGGTTCTTATAAATCTCTTTTTGTGAATATGGTATCTAGTGTATACACCAGTGCAGTATCATTAGCGTGTGTGTTCTTCTACATCAACTGTTCAGCTGCTGTCATGTGCGTCGTAATGTTACACCAATCCACACACGCAAAAAAAAAAAAAAAAAAAAGCGAACTATATGCACCGGTTAAATTTGGGTTCATCTTTAAATTTGGGTTTGGTTCTCCGTTCTCGGGTGGGTTCGGATATCCGTAAAATTACTTTTTGCAAAGTTCTATGATGGCAAAATTGGTTATGTATATGGGATTTGATTCAAATGAAAATAGTTTTCATGAATTTGCATCATCCGATTAAAACACTAGAAATAAATCTAGACCATCCAAAAAAAAATATTTACTATTTTTTTAAAGTTTTTTTATGTATGTAGAATGATATAAATCGAGTATGAACATAAGGTTATAAAACGTAACATACAATACTAATATGTGAACGTACTTATATTATATGTGAACGTATATTAAATTTTAAACAGCTCTTGTAATAATGTGAACATGTTTATAAAATATGTAACAGAATGTAAAATATCATGTGTTGTGTTTTTGGTAAAAACAAACGAAAAAAATTTTAAAATAAAAAATAATAATTTTATTTGTCAAAATTTGCTAGAGTTTGGTTCAAATAAAAAAAAATTATCTTAAAAAATGAAAAGAAATTCACTTTTCCTAGTTCGTATTGAACTTTTCCTACTTCGGAGTGCACTTTTCATGCTTTTGTAGTGCAATTTTCGTATTTTTTGTAGTACATTTTTGCGAATTGCACCTTTTGTATTTGTAATGCACTTTTCGTACTTTATAGTGTACTTTTCATTTTTCACGATAAGAGTTTTTTTTTTCATTTGAACCAAACAAATTGTTTAATGCCGGTATGATGATTTAATCGAACATGAACATATGACCATAAAACATGAACAAACAGTACTAATATGCAAGGTTATCATGATCGGGATTCTAGGTCAGATCATTGAGGATCTTTTGGATCGGATTGCTGAATCGTAAGATCCTACATTACAACTAAAAGTATGGAAGGATAACCTAATAGATTGTGTATTTTATTATATACTCCCTCCGTTTCTTTTTAATTCTCGTTTGAGGCAAATGTTCATATTGCAAATTAAGTGTCGCTTGGGGTAATCAAGGAGGAAAAAGTTTCAACTTTCCAAACATGTATTAAATGCATTTATTTACTTATTTTTTTCCCGTTGATTTAATTAGGCGATTGGGCTTACAAAAAAAAAGTAACTTGTATGTATTAAAGACTTCTAGCCCAGACTGTTGTACTACTATCTTTATTGAAAAGGTACAACATTTATTAAAAGGGGTATTTGTTTTTTTAAGCTCTCTGACACGTACTTTGATTTTTTTGAACTTTTCTTAATTAACGTGATTTTGCCTCAAACGACACTTAAAATGAAACAGAGGGAGTATGAAATAAGAAAATGATTAACATTATTAATTTGATTATTAAAAATGTTGTAGGATGAATTAGTCAACTATTTTAATGTACATGAGACGTTGACCTTGAAATTATTAATAATATATTGTCATAATTGTCATTTAATAGGATCATAAGAATCGTTTGAAGGGTCGTTAAAATCGTTTATAGGATCGTTAAAATCGTACGTAAAATCGGGATCAAATCGAGATTGTATTCTAAATCATTTAAGATCCTACTTCAATAAGATTCTACCTAGGATCGTGGATCGTTTCGCGTCTTATGGATCGTTAGAATCGTAGAATCGGATTGGGATCTTGATAACATTGCTAATATGTAAACACACTTGTAATTAGAGTTGTCAAAAGCTGACCTAACTCGCAAACCCGACACGAACCACCCGATAATTTTAGGGTCAAGATCCGAAAATTTGAACCCGAAATGAACCGAATCTGATTGAACCCGAAACCTGTTGGGTTGAAACCCGAAACCTATTGGGTTGATCGATTTAATATATTTATGTACTTTATAAAATTTATTTTTAAATTTATAATATGTTTTATAATCATAATAGATAAAAGTAATATATTATAATTGAATAATATTATTTAATTAAAAATTGGTTTTAATAATCATAAAAAAAGATATTTTAGACTCGTTGGTCAACCCGACCTTACCGAAAACCCGCTACAACCCGACCCGATTGACCCGTGAGTCTGTGACCCATATCGAAACCAAAACCGAACCCGAACCCACTCGACCCGACCCGATTAACAAGTCTACTTGTAATATATATATGAACGTATTATAAAATCTCTGAACTGTTAAGGTGATAATATGTAAACATGTCTTATAATAGTGTGAACATATGCATTTATTTGTGTTTATATGCACAACAATAAATTCATCCTTCCAATCATCATTTCTTTATTTTTTATTTCTTATGGATCTAGATTTAGGTATGCTATAATTGGATTTCCACTTAGATTTGGTTTGTGAATGAATTAGTAATTTTTAATCAAATATGATAACTCCAAGGACAGCAAAACTACAAGCTTTTGAAAATGTATAATATAAGAGGTATTTGATCTTGCAAAAGTTTGCTAGTTTTAGTAGCATTGACTTGACTTGGACATAAAAGTGACAAGATGAGAGAAGAATCACAAAAGCTAAGAGCGACGTTCTCAATGAGACTTTGAACTAGGTTAATGTATCAAGGGAGGCCACTATGAAAGTCAAGGCTGAGAAATTGCAACTTAAGGCATGGATGCTAGTACATGGCTTCGTAAAATATAGGAACCTTGTTTGAAAATATGTGAACACATATAGTCAATATGTGAACACACACATCAATATATGAATGTTAAGAAATATATACGAACATAAATGAATCATCTTATAAAGATCTTAACCTTATTTGAAAATAAACGAATATGCACATACAATATGTGATTACAAAAGTAATATATATTTATGAACATGAAAAATGGTTGTGTAATATCATAACTTTAACACAAAATCCACAATCTGAAACTTTTATTGAGTATGTAAACTATAACAAGGGAGGAAGAAGCTAAGCTAAAAAGACGTTCTCAATAAGACTTTGAAACGAGGTTAATGTTGCAAGGTATGCCACTAAAAAAAATCAAGGCTGAGAAATTGCAACTTAAGGCTTGAATGCTAGTAAATGACTTTAATTTGTAAATATAAGGATATTGCTCGAAAATATGTGAACATACATAGTCAATGTGTGAATGTTAAGACAATATATATGAACTTGAACATGATACAAGAGAACTCAACTTTGAATTGAAATATCACACGCATAATATATAGTAGCCTATGAGGGATTCAAACAAACATCGATGTGTACAAACACATTGCTCTACCATTTGAGCTAATAGGTTATGACAAAATTATTAATTTGTACATATAACATATGAATCCTTGTCTTTTCTATTGAGCTATATAATTTCATTATCAATGTGAAGAAACTAGCAAGCATTACACACAATAAAAACGAAGTAGTGAACAACAAAAATATACTAGCAATTAGTACAGAAAAGCACCAATAATATTAGTAAAAGAGGAGCACCAAACGTAGGAACATGAACATTTTCAAATGACTTTATACGAACCTTACATGAATATATATGAACAGTCTAATGTAATATTTGAACCCAACCGTCCACAGTCCATTAATCGCCGTATGAATCTCAATTAAATATAGAAACCAAAGTTCGAACTTCAGAAATTGTGCCAAAAAATTAGAAGGAAAAATCAACCAAAATTTAGAAATCAATAATCAAACAAGCTCTCAGTGGTTCACACAACAAAACGTGAACCTCATAGTCACCGCATATGAACATATAGATAAAATACATGAACTCTAACAAAAAATAACATAGTCACGGCACATAACGAATCATGAGTCTCATATCCAATATCCAAAATTCAACTTATTGTCAATCCTAGAAAAAATTTCATCCTTTTAAGAACAAAAACATGATACAACAATTGAGAACTTAGCCCAAATCAAAACAAAGAATAAGATATTAGACATCCCTAAATCAATGAACCCTATAAATTTGAGGCAAATCGTATTTATTACCTTCATTCAAATCGGTTGATTATTTATCTTCATCGTTTGTCATGGATTATTCGACAGGTATGTTTGACGATTTTACTAAGTGTGTTTGAGAATGGAGTATGGATCGAATGAAGAAGACAAGACTCGCATTTGGGTTTTTTTGTTTAGGCCATTGAATGACTCTTTTGGTCTGTTTTTTTGGTGTTATTCATAAAAATGCCACCGAAAAAAGGAACATAGACACGCACTTGTTTTTTTTGTACTAATATACTATCTTGTCTTTTTAATCTCCACCCTTAATCTCCTCAATCTAATGAACCAAATTCATTTGCATTTTTCACTTTAACATGTATTTTCTAATTAAGATTTATTTTATTATTATCCAAAGAGCTTGGTTCAAATGAAAAAAAAAAATTATCCTAAATTTAAAAATAAATAAATCTTAGAAAAAAATATATGATAATTTTTTTTATTCGAACCAAACTCATTATCCAATGTATCATAACAAGAAAGGAATGTTCCCATGATTTAGATTTTATCACCTCATAATTTCGAGAAGTTGTTACCAGCCCAATTCCTCTATCCATCACCATTCACCAGTTCACCACCATCATCAGAGCTTTTGAAGCCGTCGGGAATGTCATCGGTAGCATTCATTGCATACACGTCATCTTCGGGCCTACTTCCTCCGATTCTCAGTAGGGGCGAAGCTGCCGAACGACGTCTTCTCTACCATTCAAAGATTGTCGCTCGCCGTCGCCGGCAGTTCTCTTCTATTACGGTCACCAGAGCATTTCCTCTACCACACTTCTTCCGTTCATTGAGTATTAGGTGAACTTCTCTTTCTTGAATGCTTTGTTTCCTTCTTTTTTTCTTTGCCTAGGAGTAGATTCTGTTTGTTCGTTGTGATTTCTTCGATCGGGATATGTTTGATTTGAATACTGAAGCCAATAGAGTCAAAAGAGAGGAACTCTTACTTTACAATTAGGTTAAGTTTTCTGACTCCAATGATGAAGAATCAGGTTGAAATCTCGTGTTGAGGTTGGTGTGGCTCCATAGTTGTGCCTTTGAAATAGAATTTTTTATGAGCTGATACTTGATCAGTTGATCGTACATGTACAAATAGCTATCTGCTACTGATTGGTTGGTCATTGAGTACTTTTGTAGCCATTGATCTGGGGGGAGTTAAAGTATCTCATTTTTTCTGTCTCCACAGTATAATACCTTAATTAGGCTTGTTTACATGTTGGAAATGATAGATATTTGATGTAGAGAAGACCTGCAATTGAAGGTTTTATTCAGTAGTGTTTCTTATACTTGCTTCATTTTTTACTTTGTTGAGTGCTACACAGCTTGCTTGAATTGTTGTATCCTGTTTCTAAGCACAGCTCTAATCAATTGATTTATAATCAACTGAAACTTCAAAAAGATTAGGTTCTTATTTACATATACTATGTGACGGACTCAGATGTATTCAGCAAGGGGATGCAGAGGATTTCAGTGCTGCAAGTTCCAGTGACATGATTCAAGAAGCTGATTATTCTGACTTAGTATTTGGGGCACAGGAAGAGAAATTTACTGGTAACAGTGGTTCTTTTTTGGCAAAGTTGACAATTGCTCTGGGGATAGCTGCAACAGTAACTTTGGTATCAATGAACATCAAGAGACCTGAACTTGGATCATCTCTTGGAATTCAGTGTTTAGCTGATGGTTCATCATCCTCGCTTGTGGCTTCATCTTCTCCCGGGTTTAATTTTAAGGCTTTTGGTTACAAAGTCATTCTCCCTGAATATGCACCAGGGTGTGTATCTACAACTCATTATACATGGTCTTGGAAACTTGAATGCAAAAATGTGTTTCTTGGAATACTGTGAGCTTTTTTTTTCTTATGTTTTAACAAGCATCAAAAGAAGAAAAGGAAATGTTTTTTGGTAAAGATATTACATCTAATTAAACAGAGCCTAAATCAGTGTTTTCTCCTTCAAATTTTGTTCCCCATACCTTTTCATGATATTAATGATTGTAAAGGTACCTTTTTAAGATAAAGCGATAACAGAGGTTTTTGTCTACTCTCTTGTATAGGTGGGTCTACTTTTGGTTGCTCATGGCTGCTGGATGCGGTCTATTCATCAGTGAAGAGGCTTTAAATATATGGGTCTGTCCTTTCTGCCAATACTTCAGTTTCACTGACTCAATGACTAGCATCATTTGTGGACCATAGTCTGACTTATCTCCCTCCTTCAGTGAAGCTGTCCGTACCCATATTTTCAATGAATGGTGTAGGTTGGAATAACGTTGTCACGGATGCTAACTTTAGATGGGACTTGGCAATCTCTCGCCCAATCATTCTCAAGAAATGCTCCTTATATAATATCTACAATTTTGTGGGTATACTGGTTAGTAAATGTACTAGTTTACCTGCAACTTGTTTCCTTTCAAGTTAGTATCTTCTAGTAGTAGGAGGTTTTATCTTTTACTGACCGCTTCCAATGTTTCAACTTATGTTTTCTATATAATAAATCTTGTTTCTCTCTCTGGAATCTTTTATTGTTTTTCCTTAGCGACTGGCTTTATGCATTTCCAGGGGTGTTTGTATAAGTGACATGATACCATTTTACTTGGGCAAGCTCTTCAGACAGACTGGTGCATCAGATGATGTTTATGCGAAGGTTGATCTAGACTTGTTATGCCACATGAAAAATATTTGTCCTTCAAAATGATGCAATATATTCAAGAAGTTACATTTCTCGTAAGCTTATAGTTCTGGTTCTCTTTACAAATGCAGTTGGGAATCGGGAAGGATAGGGCAATGAGCATTTCTCAAGCTGTGCAAAAATATGGCAATCTTAGTGGTTTTGGTAATTTTTATGTTTGCTGCCTTGTCATTTCTCGAAGCCTCCTTTTTAGTTTTTTGTTGCATTTTTCATCACGGCATCAGTTCGAACTTTATGTGTGTACATTCGCATGCTCAGCTGGCTACTTAGTTGTCTGCGACTCCATTTTGGATTCAGCAGATATTTGCCTAAAGATACTTTTTGCGTGACATGAATCAAAAAAGCTTGCATTGCAAAAATAGATAGAAACTTGGGGAGTAAAAGTTCGATTCTGTGTTTTTACCATTTTTCTTTTAAAATGAGGAATACTGCAATTTATTTTACAAGAAACCTGGGTTTTGATTCCTCTCCCTTCAGTGGCATGTTTCTCATATCGTAGTTTATATTTAATACTAATTGTACAATATGTTACAAGTATAAGTCATTTACACTACATGTATCCATGTTATTATTGTCTTGACTATTTATTTCTCTAATTGGACTTTATGTCTGGTATTCCATCACCCACTTGCAGTTGAGAGATTCTCCCTTGGTGTGAGAAACCCAACAGCTTTCCTTGCTGGAGCAATGGTTAGTGATACCAACATTTACATACAAACTTATGCTTGGTGCTAATGTTTACTAATTTCTTTCTTATCTTTAAGCATATAAATTAAAACTTGCAAACGTGCATCTAAAATCTGTAATCATGCAACTGTGTAAACTTTGTTTTGAGTTTTCCTTTTGTTATTTATAAGCAAGACCAAAGTGATCACCTAAGGATTTTGGCTGTGATACAAAAATCACAAATTTTATATGTATGTCTCTCTTCATCTGTGACCACTACTGGGGAAAAAAAATTGTCACATTTAAGAGTGACCCCTCCTGGCAATCCAAAATTTAATTGTTGTAAGCGTTATGTTGATTACACATCTGCATGAACAATAGAATAAAAATTTTATATCCCACTTATTCTGTCATATTTGCAGGGTGTTTCTCCTGATTGTTTCTTTGCAGGTGTCTGCTGTGGTGGTTTAATCACTCTTCCTGCTCAGGTTTGTGCACTGGAGAAATTAAGTTTGCAAAAGTAAATTATATTGTTGTGCATACAAACACAAATTTGGTTGATCTATGACCACTTTGACAAGGAAGCTTGAAAAGACATGAACCAGCGTGTTTATCTTATCATTTTGGCTGTAATTGATTGAGACTAAGAAAACTCATTTTCGTTTTCCTATTACAGTTGGCAATTGGTTTCTTTTTAAGGGAGCGTCCTGTTTTTGCGCTTGCCACAGTTGCAACTGTGGTGGTGAGTACTTCAGTTATCTTGGCTTGAAGGATTGTTCTTGTAATGAATTATTGATTTCATTATGTTTCTCTTTTCATTCATCAGGGAATCTGGACAGTATTTCCATATGCTGTTGCTGCTTTAACAGCATTGTTCTTGTACTTGCGGCGACGAAATTCTACATAGCCTAGACGTTTGGCAGGGGAACTGTAGTTTTCGTATACAAGATATATGGTCACTATGGGTGTATTTGCCCAATTTGACACGTTGATTGAATATTTAGAATAATATGCTGTATATGTGGCGGTGGATCTGTCAATAACGTCAAGTATATCATGTGTATATAAATAAACTGAGTGAATTTTGATATAAAGCTTATTGTATTGTAGCATTTCTCTCTTAGCAATCCTTTCCTATAGCTAACTTTGGCCAAAAAAATGTCACAGTTCATTTTATACATGTGCTTGTAATGAGCATGTGTGGAATAGCAATCGGCCTAGAAGGAGACTTGTAAATTAATTTCCTTAGTATTGTAAATAAGATTATGATTTCATGATCTAGTCACACCTTACCTATATTTATATTCCAGCTAAGATCCATCCTACTTTTCACGAGTTCTTTGCTAGTTCTAAATTGATGGTTGCTTCCTTAATTTTAGGAGCTTAACAATTTCAGAATTTAATTTATTTATTGACCACTCCCATCCCAACACTTCTAAATTCTAATGATTATAGCAACAACAATACAAGTCACTAGACGATGGTGTAGAGCCAGAATTATGCATTTTGTACATTCAATGTTGCACTCTCAACAGAATACGCATCGAATTTCAGACTTTACACGAGTGCTTTGTTGTCTTTGTCGATGAATTATCGAATTTACGTATTTCACATTTCAAAAATTACCAAATTCCGGCCATTCAAGAATAAAACTCGGACAGTAGCCCATTTCATTCATTGATCTCATTATTCTCATCTGTATTAAAGAGGGAAACTTGCTTGTACATAGCAAGAGAACTTACTCAACTACATCAAATAGGAGTTGCTCAACTAGTTTGAAGCCATAATCATACTGTCACAAACTAGTTTAAAGTCAGAAAAAAATAGGAGTTTTGTTGTGACCATTTCACAAACTTAAAGACTATTCTCAACTAATGAAATTGTATTAGAGCAACATTCCAGTTGATAGACTAAGATTACGCAAATAACCATTACAACATAGTGTACTGAAGACTGGTTGCATTGTAGAATCAGAGCAATAATATCACGACTACGAAATGTTGAAGACAGCAAAATTTGATGCAGTAAGAACACAAAACCATGGTAGATATCCTCCCTAAACATAAAAATTGTCTTCACTTGGACAACAAAATCAGAAAGACAACAATCCTTTGGGAAATCAATATTTGACTGCAGCAATAACATCTAGCTGGGATCCAAGCTTCTCCTCTGCAGCCTTCTCGGCCTTGACCCTCAACTTATTCAGCTGCTTCCTCCTCTCATAAACAACCTGCGCCCTCTCCTTCCTCTTGGTCTCAAGTTCCTGTCATCAAAAATAATGGTCAGAACAAAGTAGAGCTAAAGAATTTATAGTACACAAGAAGCCAAGAAACATAACATGCACCCTTAAATAGATGGATGCAGTCAGTGAATAAAACACAACAAAATATCTTCCTTGCCAATTATATATGGAACACGAGTCAAAATATTCAATTATATTGTAATCACAATTAAATGATTTACATAACACCTTTTCTAATTCCTGTTAAGCAGATTTACAAAGCAACATCAGAAAGAATCAAAACATAACATTGAAGTACAGAAAGCAAGCAGTAACAGATGAAAGTATGAACTCTCTCAAGTCTCACCTTGATAGTCTCATAATGGTTCCAGCCGACTTCACTTGATAGCCTGCCAAGCAAGCAGTATCTGTGTCCCTTTTGCAGCCTCAACACCCTGCAATTAAAAAGATGCAACAACTTGTTCAGCAAAACACAGAAAAAATAATGGAAAAAAGACAATGAGCAAATAGCTTTCCGAAAACTTACTTAAGTGCATCAGGCACCACCATCCTCTTAATCTTGTCATACGGAGGAGGCACACCCTCGAATACCTTCAATCTTGCCAAAGCAGCAGCTCCTCTCTTGGTCTTGTGTGGAATCATGCTGAATATGTAGAACAAATTCAATGAAACTAATGGTTATACTCAATCCCGATTCATTAATGAAACACCGACATTCTTCAAATTAAAAATTGGAGATTTGATTTGTTTCACAGCACCTCCGTGCCATTTAAAAAATGTAGGGCACGCAAAGCAATTCCAAGTACACTACCCAGTTTCATACCAGCTAAATCAAACAGGTCAATGATAGCCTACCAAATCAAACTAAATCCAAATTTCCTAAACAATCCAAGTGCATCAACCTCAAAATAATACAAATCATATCAAACACATAATGTAAAGGAGAGATTAGAGTAGCGTACCCACGCACTGTGCGCCAAAAGATCTTGGCGGGGGCGCGGAAGTGAATGGGGCCATGGGAGGGCTTGGTGTTCATACGCTTCCTGAGAAAACGGAGGTACTTCATCTTCTGGCGGACGAGGCCTCCGGAAAGAGCGATCTCCTCGCAGCGCACCACCACGACGCGCTGGCCGCTGAGGAGTTCCTTGGCGACGATGGAGGCCAAGCGCCCAAGCATGTGGTGCCTTGCATCGATCACCACCCTGCGAGCCATCACTCCTGATCCCGACACCATTTTTGCACCTCTCTCTTTCTCTCTCTCTCACACTCTCGTCGCGAACGGCTCCGAGCTTTCCTCTATAAAATGTGGCCGTCTAGGGTTTTAGAGAAATGATTCTGTGTGTTTAGACCAATATCCAAAAGGGGCGAGGGTTATCGGGTAGACGGGTCTGCTGGGTTGGGCCGATAACATTTTTGGGCCAATGATCGATAAAATTTGGCTATTCTCCAATTGCAAAATGTTTGAGATAGGAACTGAATCATATGCCTATGGCTCTTATCATGAAAACTAAAAATTGTTACGCACAGGTAGATCTTATTTATTTAAATGATTAAGATGTAAGCACGTTTAATTTAATTTTTTAGTCTGCAGGGCAGTTTGGTTTTTTTGCGTCATATCATTATCTTCCTAAATTGTTCTTCTCCGTTCAACACAATTTTATTTACTCCTTTACTTTGATTCATTTTTTTTTTTGTTAATTTTGTTTTAGGTTACCATTCTAGACTTCAAATTTCGGCTCCTCTTTGATATGAATTCGGATTTGGGTATAATTTGAGTTAATTTCAGTTTGTACTTGGTTGAAAGCATATTGATGGATGGTTAATTTCCAATGTTCCTGAAATCAAATTAATGATGAATTGAGTGCAAAATAAGTTCAATTCGTCCCTATTCATCGTCTTTTGTAGTTGCCGAATCCTCCATTGTTGAGTTTACAACTTCTTTGATTATGTATGTTTGATTTCGGATATGTTTTGAACATGTTTAATGCGAATATGTTGCAAGCAAAAGTGCATCATAAAGCATCAAAATTGCATCGTAAAGCCACAAAAGTGCATCTCTAAATGACATTATTACGAGGCATCGTAAAATATCAAAAGTATATTGTAAAGTGTCAAAAGTGCATAATAAGGACCGTAGATGGAGTGTATCCAACATCCATTAGATTACACATATTTTTTATGTCACACATGATATACACTCCTTAGATTAGTTCATTTCCATGCAAAATTTTCATGTGTTATGCTTTTTCATGCGTTATGCTTAGTTTTGCTTTAATTTGCATTCTGAATATACACTTGTTTTTTTAATACATTTTAGATTTCTTAGAAATATTTTGACAATGCCATAAAAACTATTTAAATTATCTTAATAGATTTGTGCAGTATTATTTATATTGTTTTACTTTTATATATGTTCTTTTTAAAGATTTAAATTTTAATATAAACACAAATTTTGATAATAAAACAGAATGATATGGATTTAAATAAGCTAAAAGTTAAAAAAAGATGGTCAAATGAACCAAGCTAAATCCGATATTTTCAAATACAAAAATATACTGCTCCCCTACAAGATTGAAAAATATTCACATCACTTAATATTAAAATAGTTAATTAAAATAAAAAAAGTAGATATAGTCAATGATAGAAAAATAAATATTTATATTATTTATATGGAAAATATAACCATTGATTTATTTTATTTATATTTAATAAAACCCGTACACGGTAGAGGCTCTTATACTAGTTGGTATCTATATGAATATTAAAATAGGAGTACAAGAAATATCAAAGGTACCGAGTATAGACGGGTACAAGTGATATAATGATACACCAATGATATCATTTGATTCAGCCCTCCATATTCAACGTAATTGAGAGTCTTGCCTAGTCTCCTCTTTTTGGCCAGAGCTTAAAATGAACGAAAATCGGGAAAGAAATAAAGGAAACATATTCAATCAAATTCCCACATTTACAATCTGTTTTCAAAAAAATTTGTCAAACTCATCACGTTCTTGGCCTTCGGTTTTCATGAGACCCAAACCAAAACTCAGAGAAAGGATGGTTCTACTAGAATGGTAGAACCTAAAACCCACAAAGAAAGAACACGCACCATATTTAACTTTGTAGGCCAAGAGGGCACGTCAGAGTTAGGGATCTGTTCTTGCAAGCAAGTAATTAGCATTCATAGTGCATTGGAACGACAATCGGGGACTGGCAGTGTAGCAATCCTATCTTGAACTGATTTCCTTGTTTTGAAAGGACCAAAACCATGCTCTTGAGTAATCTCTTCAATCAAAGGATTTTTGGAAGGCAGATATGAAATAATTCAAAACTGATCTTGCTTCCCACCTACCTGACTGGGGTCTGGACATGATTGTAACATACTCCAGATTGAAACTTCCTGTTGGAGAAGAATATCCTTCTCACTCATCTATGTCATCATCATGCAACGTAACCCTTGAGGTGTCGGAACAAGAAACCTCTGGACAGGCTTGTAGTGCCAATGAACGATGATTGATAGACTGCAAGAAGTTGAAGTATGCATATTTGATATCGAACTGCATGTCATACCCTGAAACAAAGATGGTATCAAATGTTAAGTTAGGATGGAGAGAGGGTTATTGTATATTAGAGCTTTCCTTGATTAATTCTTACAATAGTTAATGGCAATAGTGCGCCCGCTGCTGTCTTGAGTTTGCCTAACATGATGAAACCACATGCTTGGCCTGCATCACATTTCAAAGATTAAGAAAGCCATGCCATGCTGAGGATACAGAGATGATATCAGACACATTTAAAAATGCGCAATCATTTATGATGAAGCATAATTGAAGCAATGCTCTTTCTAATTCTATGGTTTACTTCTAGACAACGCTGATTTACAAACAATTCTGAGCCGTTTTTCCTTTTAACAAACAACAGTTTAGTTACGTTCTACAGATATGCACCCATAAGAACTCAAATGTTGTAATGCTTGTTTGGCTGCCTTTGATCATGATTTACAAGCAGTGTATAAACCATTTTGTTCCCTTTGAATAAACAACAGTTTAATTATGTTTTACAGAAATGCACTTATAAGAGTTCAGTGGTTTTAATATTAAACATTTGCAACAACATCCATAAGTATCTAATGTTTGTTCGGTTGTGTTGATCATGAGTGAGTTCCGTTCGATCACCCTAGCATGAAAAAAGAAAAACAGCAGAACAACACAGGAAAAATCATATTTCTACTTTACTTAGATAGATGAGATGACTAAGAGAGCCAGTTGATTAACCAAGATAGCTGTACTTTACACATCCATAGGCAAGCTGATTCATATTCTCTATACTATATACAGTAATACTTGAAAGCTTAGAGGATAACTTCCTAATCAGAGACAAATCAGATCTAATGACATCTTCTCTCATGATAAAAGTAAGAAACAAACTCACAGGTATAACATCTCCCCTGCCTTAACGGTACATTCGAAAGGTTTCGGCCCCCTGAAATAGAGAGGATAGTCATCCATCTCCTTCTCTTCACTCCCAGGAGAAGGATAAGGATTCACACTACACCAAGGCACATGTCTCGCTGGATCCTCGAGTTCCAAACTGAAGTCTCCAGTTTCCTGCAAAACTCAAATTGTGAACTCCAAAACCAGACATCAAGATAAAAGGAATACAAAGAAAGATAACCTTAGAGTAGGAGTATTGTGCAGCAGGATATGGACGAATATACATACGATGAACATCAGTTGGTGGAAGGAGTAGAAAATGCTTCTCCCCAGTAACCACAGCATAGAGATTTTCATAGTGATCCTTGTGAAAAGACGTATCAGATAGGTTTGTACCAATCCAGAGGTTAACAGCCTCAGGGAGGCAACCAAGTGCCTCAGTTGCCCAATCAATATGGGACTCACAGTCTGAAGCTAGGGCTCCATACTCCAAACGGAAACAGTCATTCTGTTGCTGTGCATAAGCCACAACGCCGACATCTCTGGTCCTTCCAAGTTCAGGGTTAGAGATGAGAGATAGAGCTTCAGAAAAGGGCATGCTTTCAACATGAGCAGATGCAAAGCATAGGAGAGAAGGGTCTGTGGGATGGGGAACCAGTGAATCTGCTTTCCCATTTGGCGTGAGATGAACTGAGACCTCAGTGGATGACAAAGCTTTGCATAGATAGTCGTCTGACGACCATAGGGAAAGGGCAGGCCAGTGTGGAAAGGCATTGGAGATGATACAAGGCTTGTTAGGACACACAAAGTCCCTCAGAAATCTGACAGGGGAAGGCGGAGAGTACAGGCGTTCCACTTGGCCAGAGCTCCCTAAACTTAGCTCTCGTACTTCTTCCCATAATGTTTCCACCTCCTTTAATCCAGCTGAGGACATCTAGAGATTGAGTCCAATTCACAAGTAGTACTCAAAAGGCAGTGCTCGAAAAACACCATATGATAAGAATTTTTATTTTTTGTAAACAAGAACTCTATTATAGATTTAAATACATTGTATATACAGTATATGCAAGTTTAAATTCCTGAATCTGTTCAGCTATGTTACACAGAATCGGGGAAATGAAATGAAAACAGCATTCCAAAAATTAGTAAAGTAGGAAACACTAGGGAAATGGCAATACGAATTATATGCTATTTTATAGGTTTGAATGAGTAGAACATATATATCATCTGAAGAAGCACAAAAAAGAACTACATTCAAGCACAAAATTTATAATACGAGTACTATAAATAAACACTACTAAGAAATAAGCAATCCAACAACATTTTCAATACCTTGCAAACCAACAAAATAAGTGAACTACAGTTTCAAACAAGAACATAATTAAGTTCAAAACAAAGTACTAATAGTTCTTGTATATGTGCCTTTAAATGATACATTACAGATTCCCCTCACAGGCACCCACCTCCTTCATTTACTTTCTCCATTTTTTTGAACATGATTCCAAAGAGGATTCACTCCCGTAATTCCAACATTTGAGGAATCCATCACAATTTCAAATCAATTGTTGTTTAATAACAAAGAAATCAACTAATTAAACAAATCATCCTGACTAATTAACAAATCACCCTAATTGAATTTCAAAGAGACAAACAATTAGATTGAAGTTTGAAAGAGACAAACAATTAGATTGAAGTTTGAAAGAGACTTTTAAGCTCTGAGTTGAACAACACTTACAAGCTTTATGAACTAAGAGATCAGAGCTAATACTGAAGGTTGGGGGTGTCGACGACTCGACGGGATCTGTCTGGCGCCGCTGCAGTGGCCGCACTACTATCAGACGGCTAATCCTGGTGTGGTGGGCTGGTGGTTGGTGCAGCGATGCGGAAGGAATGAAGGAGAAGCGGCGAAACGGAAAACAGAATTCAAGAAAATAAGTGGAAACTAGTATAAGTACCCGTACTATGTACGGGTTTAGTTATATGTAAATAATATAATTTAAAAATAAATTAATTTTCAAAAATATTTTAATTTGTTGTTATTTTTAGGTTAAAAAATAAATATAAATTAATTTGTTAGTTCAAGTTAAAAATTAATTTATTAGCATACAAGTTAAGTACAAATTAATTGGTTAGGTTAAAAGATAAAAGCAAATCAATTTATTAAATTAAAAGATAAAGCAAGTATTAAGTATTTTTTAAAGGGATGAATTAGTAGGTGAATTAGTTAGAAGAGGTGAAAGGATAAGTATGAATTAATTAAGATAAAAAACGTTGTGATTTTCCCACTCAATTAAGCTTGCAGTCACAACAACAGTAATCCTCTATTTCAAAATCTTGTTCCACTTTAGTGTTCCAATTAGCTATATAAATATTAAATTAATGTTAAAAAAATTTAAAAATTATATTTATATTTAAAATAACTATATGTATATGTGTTCAAATTTTTAACTTGAAAATCATAATATATAATTTTTAAAAATTAAAGGGGTATTATTTTGTACGAAAATCATTCTCTTATTTTTTAAAAATTTTATAAAAATATTTTTAAGATAAAAATTTACATACATATTCATATAGATATTTACAATATAAATATATTTTTAAAAAAAAATTAACATTAATTTAATATTTATATAGCTAATTGGAACACTAAAGTGAAACACAATTCTGGAATAGAGGATTAGCGCTGCAGTCACAATGCCGTTCTTCAAGCTGATCAAAATCATGTCTAATTAATTAATTAAGATTAATTAATTTAGGTTAAAAGATAAAGTGGAAATCAGTGTAGTTAACATTTTAGGTCATTTAGTTACCTAAACGGATAAGTACAAAATAGGTTATAAAATTAAGAGATAAATATGTGTATTTAATATTTTTTTAAGATGTTTGAATAGGTGGAAAATAGGTGGCGCCACATATTATGCAGATTTAACCACGGTTTGACACATAGGCGAAATGAATAAGGAGATGACATGTGTCATGAGGCTCCTTCTTTAGTAGTTAGATTGATGTGGAATGCGGCCGCGACTACGGGGGGCTGTAAGGTTGTAGGCTGTTTGCATTTATGGCCCGGACTTGTGGGGAGAAACTGAAACAAGACCATATTTGTAAAAAAAAAATTAACAAATTTTATAGTATTTGTTATAAGGACAGTGAATCATATGAAAATAGTTTTGTTAGTTTTGTTTAGTTTTTGGGTGTTGTCAGTCGTTCTGTCTACCGAGTTTTATCTCTGTCTCTCGAACTATCAGAGTTTGTCTGATAATTCGAATTCCTTTCCTTATCAAAAAAAAAGTTTATCCTAACAAATAAAAATGACTCTCATCTGTTACATAATGTAATATTAAGGGTCGTGATCAACGCGCTTTTCATTTCAATTTTAAGTTTTAAGGGCAAAATCGTTCTTGTACTTGTTCTGATCTTTTTCTCAGCAGTTCAGCTGCATATGGACGTCCATGACCGCCTTCCATAGTCCTCTTTTATGGCCTTTTGATCTTCGATTGTTCCTCGCCTTATAAACTCCCATTGAATCAAAGTTTCTATTGTTATGGATCCAAGTTCAAGTATGTGATTTATCCTCTTTTGAATTTGATTTTCGTTTTTCTTAATTTCGGGTTTGTATTCACCTTTTAAATCCCAATTTGTATCAATATGTGTGTGAATCAATCCTAAATTCCGAGTATATAATGCTGACTTATTGATTTTCCATTGTCCATTTTTTAAAATTGTTTCTATGATGTTTTTGTTGAAGAAATCTGAGATGCACATAACTTGTTTGATGAAAGTGCTAAGAGTCAAAAACTTCTTAAATTTATAAACAAAGCATTGAAATACATCAGGTTTGATGCACATATTCGTGATTTGCAAGCATTTAACGTTTTAATTTTCTCAATGTCTATGAGTTTTCATTGGGTTTTCAAGAAGCAAAGTCTCAAAATAATCGATCTTTATTTGATTCCAGCTTCCAAGAATGAAAAACTACTACTATTATACATGTTCATGTTGGAACTTAGTTTTATATTATATGAACGTCATATTATTTTATGTGAATCTTATAGTAGTATATTTTGAACATATCCTGATTTTGTTGATTATTTCTGATGGTGCGCGAAATAATCGCTAAATAACCGATGGCAAAACATGGATACTAAAATTGGCAAAAGAGTTAAAATCGAACTACACAAGATCGTAAATGTTTGTATGTGCTTATATATAAATACTCATGTATGCTCGTGGGAGAGTACATACAATTCAAGTGGGTTGGTGAATACACATTGGGTCGGCCCAACAAGTAAAATCATAATTGCTTGGCCCAGATGAAGAATCGATCATGCCCTAAGACCAAACAACATTTGTACACATATATATTAGCCTGCGAGGTCTAATTAATGCGAAGTAAGATTCAAGCAAGGATCAATTCTATCTCGTGCCTACGTAGCATGCCATTGCTTGGTCATATTACAACGTGTCGGCACCAAAAGCTAAGCATAAATGGACAACTCTCCTTGGCTTCCCACGTTAAAATAAATATTCTAGTCCAATGGGAATTGGCCATGTGGCATGGCAAAGCTTGTAAAACAATCTCAGGAGCTTCCCACATCGGTAGTAAATGGTAAGCATGCAGCTGGACAATACTATATATAAGAGAAGGCATGAAACGATAAAAGGTCGAAAAACATCTCTGACTCAAGAACTATCTTGCTTGTCAAAGTTAAACGTGTTTAATCTCCGAGTGAGATTGCGTTATTTACGGTATAAAGTCCAAATAGCTTTATTTTTAAAGAGTACAAAAACAATCAGCTGAAGGGTGGGGAGGAGCAAAAATCTACGTACGAAAACCGTTTTTTGTACGAAATTCCGAGAGTTAGTATTTGATAAAATCTCGTTTATAGCGTGTATTATTTCAGGTTTCATCACTGGCGCCATCTGTGGGAACTAGCTCTCCCTATCCGACCTACTCTAGGGAAATAATCATGTGGGTTGCATCTTCTCCTCCTCCGTTATTTTGGGCCAAAGAAGCGAGTTCATGGTGGAGGCCAATCACCAAACAAGCGAGGTCCTTCCAAGAGAATGCAAAAGTTGACAGTCTTCATAGATAGGCCAATGTGCGAGGTTATGGGCTAGCAAAGCTAGTCAACCTCAAATCAAGGCAAGCTGCAGGCGTGGACGTCCATGGCTAGCGGGGTCTTTTCAAGGTAATTAGCAAAGATCATTGTTAAAAGGCTAATGAGCGAGAGCACCCGATCAAAGCCAGCATGCGAGGTCAATAACCCGTGGCTAGCTAGTGGAATCCACGAGGTGTTTAATTTGGGCATGGGCAAGAGGGGACGTGTTGTTCGGGCAACGAGGTGTTTTGAGCATCTCATTGGCTCTTCTCTACTGCAGTAGCTCAATGTCCTCTTTCAGGCAATGCTCGATGTCACCTCGACGCCACAACACCTCTCCATTTCTACGCGCGCCTTTGCCTCGGCCTCGTGACATCGAACGCCTCATGGGCTTCTATGCTTCGTGCATTTCATGATCTTTGGCGACATCCATTCTCGGGTCTCGGCGCGGTGCCACCTCTGCCAAACATCGTGGTGTTCTCATAGTATGTCAAAAGCTATCTAGTGGGATCGCTTGGTGAAACTCAAAAGCTATGGGGCATGGCCCGCCTGTGGATATATGGTTATGATCATCCATGGCATGAGCGAGCCCTTCTTCCACAACAAGCAAGCAGGGTCAATTGGATCTTTCCGGTCCGTGTACGAGGTGTCTTCGCCACCATCATCAATGCCGATTTAGCAAGACACCACCACCGCCTTGAACAAGGCCGAACTTCGTGGGAGATAAATTCTAGGCCAAGCATCGTGGCGGTTTCATTTGAATGGCCGAGCCTCGCGACCTCTTCAATGCGAGGTCTTCGAGCCATGACGATTCTACGCGGTCATTCTCTAAGGCAACTTGCAAAATGATTCTTTAAGGCTAGCTAGTGTGCTAATGTGCACCAACCTCGTGGTCTCCATGCCCGCCAAACCCCGCGGCTTTGAGCTCTCGAATAGCTCTGAGTGCGCAGAAGCACGGCTTCCCGGTGGACACGAGTGTTGGTGCGCCGACATTCGTAGGCTTATCTTTACTCCGCCCACCTTGGGCATGGTCATGTCCGACCTTGTGTTTCAAACAGCCACTCCAGCTAGCCACCATGGAAGGAGGTAAGCCTCAAATTCCTCGTTTAAATTAATTATGCATAACAATTATGAGCTATATATCCATGAATACATGCATGAAAGACATGGAAAGTCTATATATATACATGCATATGGCATGAAGATATTAAACGAGGCAAGCATGGCATGGGATAAAGGCTTGCATGTACTCGGGTTGAATGTGTCCACGTGAACTTGAATAGGCAAGTGGGCAGATAAAAAGAGATTGTGCCAAACATTATCAACATGCGCCTCCCTTTGCCTGAGCCCAATTCTACTCTCGCAAAAAACAAACATGCATAAGTTAGGTGGCAAATATCATTTTGTGCATGAAAGTTGCGCACCTTGGGAGTAATAAATAAATATCGTGTCGTGCATGTGTGGCCAATGATCACAACCTCCATTCCAAAAATTACGCGTTGCATGGTCGTGGAATGAGGTAAGCCTTGTAAACGTGACTCGCTAATTAATTATACTCGGTATATACTCGCATGTTGGGACGAAGTCCTAATTTTCCATAATCATTCCACCTCCCTTATTGGCTTGGGGTTGAAAACAATCCATGCACGATTCGAGCGAGGCTCGGGATCGTTGCATATAATAAAAAACAATCCATGCACGATCCGAGCGAGGCTCGAGATCGTTGCATATAATAAAAAACAATCCATGCACGATCCAAGCGAGGCTCGAGATCGTTGCATATAATCAAAAACAATACATGCACAACCCAAGCGAGGCTCGGGGTTGGCAACAACTCTCTTAGGGACAAGATCCCAACTCTCGAAAAGTGTGCGCAACCTGAGTGAGGCTCGGGGTTGGCGGCAACTCTCTTAGGTATGAGATCCCAACTCTCGAAAAGCGCACAACCCGAGCGAGGCTCGGGGCTGGCGACAACTCTCTTAGGGACGAGATCCCAACTCTCGAAAAGCGTGCGCAACCTGAGCGAGGTTGGGGCTTGGCGGCAACTATCTTAGGGACGAGATCCCAATTCTTATAAAGCGCGCAAACCGAGCGAGGCTCAGGGTTGGCGCCTAATCTCGATTTCAAGGAGCGAGGCCCTAATTTCCTAAGTAATGTGCGCGCACTCTATTTTGATCCCGGGTGTGGATCGCGTTGCATAAGCTATAACTGATTGGCATGGGCATTTGATACCAAGAATAGCACAACTGTTTATTTTCTCGTTGCCCTCGTGGAACGAGAACATCAATCCAAGGGGTTGTGATGATGCGCGAAATAATCTCTAAATAACCAATGGCAAAACATGAATACTAAAATTGGCAAAAGAGTTAAAACCGAACTACACAAGATCGTAAATGTGTGTATGTGCTTATATATAAATACTCATATACGCTCGTGGGAGAGTACATACAATTCAAGTGGGTTGGTGAATACACATTGGTCGGCCTAACAAGTAAAATCATACATACTTTGCCCAAATGAAGAATCAGTCATGCCCTAAGACCAAACAACATTTGCACACATATATATATCAGCCTGCGAGGTCTAATTAATGCAAAGTAGATCCAAGCAAGGATCAATTCCATCTCGTTTATAGCGCGTATTATTTCGGGTTTCATCAATTCCCACATTATTCTTTTATTCCAGGTTGGTCATCAACCTATGTTAATGTGAGAGGTGAATTGTCTCTTCAGCGTGATGTGTACATTGCTAATGTCATCAGTATTGAGTAGTCATATTTAAGTTTCATTATTAAGTTTAGCTTTCTTAAGGCGGGTTAACATATTTTGTTCTCGGTTGCCCGGATGAAATTAAACTTACTCAAGAAATGTGATTTAGTTTATTAAAAGAAGGCATTCATTTATAATTCGAGGCTTGAATGAAAGTCGAGGCTAAGAAATTGTATCTTAAGGCTTGAATTCTGGTATGTGACTTCGTAAAACATAAGGACCTTATTTGAAAATATGTGAACATACATAGTCAACATGTGAACATACATAATTAATATGTGAGCATTAAAATATATAATATATAAGAACATGAATGAATTATCTTATTGTTATAATAATATTATATTTAGATGTACATATGGAAACCCTAAATTTGATATTGTACTCTCTCTATAAATAACCCCTATGGGTGACCTAATAAGATGGATCTATACTCTCCCCTTTCTATATATTCTCTCTGTTCTCTAAATTTGAGGCCATCTCCAACAGTTTCTCTACAATATTCTGCAAAATGAAGAGCCAAAAGTCATATTCTCCAAATAAAATTTACTTTAACTCCAATAGTTTCTTCATTTTAGAGAATCTTAAATTTATTAGTTTTATTTATATATAAATTTTTTTAATAAATTTTTATATGGCCAATTACAAGTTTCCATTTATACACTTTTAATTAATGCATTCTCCAAATAAATTTGGAGAATACACCTCAATCTTTTGGAGAATTCTCCATTATAGAGAATTAGATAGGAAATGATGTGACCCTCGCTCGGCAAGGGGCGGATCTAGGTTCGAAATGTCCGGATCTTCTCCGACAAGGGTAACCGGATAAATACGAGACCACAAAAGTGGACTCGCGGGCCTCTAATGCTCGTTGGAGCGAGGGTTGGGCGAGGCAGAATCAAGGGCGAGGGAAAAAGGTTAGAAAGGGGGTGACGCCCAGGCCAAATAAGGAGGAATCTCGACTCTACTTAAACTTGGCTATTCATATTGGACGTGATTAATAAAAGGGGGTGTGGCTCCTTTATATAGAGGAGGCCACACAAAACCCTAGTTCTAAATGGGCTGGATTAGGGTTAGCAACATGCTAGGCCCAATATCCAAGCCCATAATACTAATAATAGTAACTGCTAAAAATAGAAAGTTGCAAACTAACCCTAATGGCCTAATGGGCCTTATGATAGCTTAAATGGGCCGGTCTCTTAAGCATAAGAGAACACACGCCCAAAATAGTAAAGACGGAATGTAAATGACGGAAATAGAAATAATAATATAAATAATACATAAATGATACTAAGTCCTAATCCAAGGGGGTCTCCAAGGTCTAGGACGTCTCGGGTCCGTCTAATCAGGGTCCGAGCTAGGGCAGAGTCGCATCAGGAAAGTTGTTGGGGCAAAAAATGGGTAAAATTCTCCAAACGCACAATTTCCAACAGTTTAGAGAAGCTGTTGGAGATGGCCTAATTTTGATATGAAGATAACAATTTATTAGATATGGGTTGATGAGCTCCCAAATTTATGTATGGATCACCGAAATTTTCAAGAGTGTCACACCACACAGTATTTGAAAACCAGAAGTTTTCACAAGTCATGCGCAAAAAATGGTGTGAAGATTATGATGACTCTAGAAGAGTATATCCCATTGAATTTGATGAAAGCACATTCATTAAGTGCACCAATAGTACTAAGGTCATAAGTGTGGAAAATGGCTCATTTCGTCCTGATTAGAAAATGAAAGAGATATTTGGTCTTGAAGTACCATATCTTAGTACAATAGGTGCATTAATGTACCTTGCTTCATTACCTCAATAATGTCATTTGATGTGAAAATGAGTTATTGTCTACCTAAACCTAAAATAAAGTTATTCTACAAAAGTTCATGATGGCATAGATCTATTGCATAAAGATTGTATGTTTAATTGAGGGGGAGAATAATTCCACGACTGTACTCTTTTTCCCTTGGCTTTGGTTTTTATCCCACTGGGTTTTTCCAAACAAGGTTTTTAATGAGGAAATTCTTCATATAAGGTCTCAAATAAGACAATCTCGACCTGAAGTTTGAGAAGTGTGAAGTAATGGAGTTTTTATCCATCTATCAAATCAAGTTGAAAGGAGCCCACAATGATGTATATATGAAGAGAATTCAGCCTGAAGTGATCAACCAAAGTACATATCACCAAGTATTCTCAAACTAGAAGATTCAACTCAAAGGCGGGATGGATTTTCAATTCAATCAAGCAAGAAGGATATATTTCAAGTTGAGAGGAAGAATCATAACTGCACTCTTTTTCCCTTAGTCTTGGTTTTGTCCCATTGGGTTTTCCAGACAAGGTTTTTAACGAGGCAGTTAATGATGTACATCTAAGGTGGATTGTTATAATAATATTATATTTAGATGTACATATGGAAACCCTAAATTTAATCTTGTACTCTCTCTATAAAAAAAACCTATGGGTAACCTAATAAGATGGATCTGATCTCCCTCTTTCTCTCTATTCTCTCTGTTTTCTCTTTAATTTATAACACTTATAAACATATTTGCCTTATTGGAAACTAAACAAAAATACACATTCAACATGTGAATGCATGTGAAAGTAATAATATATTCATGAACATTAGGGCTGTCCAACAGGTCGACCCGACCTGACCCGTAACCCATAAAAAAATAATATTGACCCGTGACCCAACCCGCAACCCGTAAAACAGGTTACGAGTTTACGAGTCGGATCACGGGTCAACCCGTTTGACCCATGACGGCTGGCGACTGGCAAGTAGGGCTGGCGACTCGTGACGGTTGGCGACTAGCAAGGGTCCAATCACTGGCAAGGGTCCGATGGGGGCAACTGGCAAGAGCGACTCGTGACGACTAACGATTGGCAAGTAGAGCTGGTGACTCGTGACGGCTGGCGACTGGCAAGGGTCCAACGACTAGAAAGGGTCCGATGGGGGCGACTGGCGAGGGCTCTTGGCGATGGAGGCGGCTGGCGATGGTCGACGACGTGAAGACGGATTGACGGAGGCTAGAGGAAGAGGCGGAAAGCCGGAAAGTGAGAAAGAGGCGGAGTCGAATCTCGTTGAAAGCCAAAAAGTGAGAAAGGAAGGAGGCGGAGTCGTAGAGATGAGTAATGTAATATTAGGTTTGGTTACCTTTGGGCTTTGGCATTAGTTTTGACCCAATGTATTAATGTAATATATATATAATTATATATTTTAAATATTACGGGTCGACCTGTAACCCGCCGGTCGACCCGTAACCCGACCCGCAACCCGTAATCTAAAAAATCGCAACCCGTAACCTGATCCATAATCCGTAACATGAAAAAACTTAACTCGTAACCCGTAAATTTACAGGTGGGTCGGGTCGGGTTACGGGTCAACCCACCCGTTGGACAGCCCTTAATGAACATGGAAAAATCAAAAATGTTTGTGCAATCATAAATTTGACATAAAATCTCCCATTTAAAACATATAATAAGTTCTTAAAGTATAGCAAAGAAGGAAAGAAAGAAGCTAAGAATCGTTCTCGATGAGACTTTGAACGAGGTTAATGTAGCAATGGAGGCCACTATGAAAGTCAAGGCTGATAAATTGCCGATAAAGGCTTTTATGAACAAAAAACATGATACAACAATTTAGAACTAAGCCCAAATCAAGACAAAAAACAAGACATTAGACATTCGTAAATCAATGAACCCTAGAAATTTGAGGCAAATCGTATTTATTACCTTCATTCAATTAAGTCGGTTGATTATTTATCTTGATTGTTTCTCATGGATTATTCGTCGAGTATGCTTGACGATTTTACTGGGTGTGTTTGAGAAAGGAGAGCTACTTTGATTCTCCTTCAATGGAGTATGAATCGAATGAAGAAGACACGGCTCGTATTTGGGATTTTTTTTGTTTAGGCCATTGAAAGACTCTTTTGGGCTATTTTTTGGTGTTATTCACAAAAATGCCACTGAAAAAAAGGAACATAGATGCGCACTTGTTTTTTTGTATTGTCTTCCTTTTTGATCTCCACCCTTAATCTCCTCAATCTAACGGACCAAATTTATTTGCAGTTTTTACTGTAACATGTATTTTCACTTGAACTGGCCTCTTGTTATAAGGTACATAAGAGATGAATGATTCACTCATGTCGCTATACATTTCGATTTTAGTAGTATTTGGCACATACGGCTTGATAGTCATACGACTTGGTGGCCCTTATGGCCTTCAAGCAGATTGTACTTATAAGGTAAATTCAAGCCAAAATTTCTAGCCTATAAATAGAATGTATGTTGAAGGGTAAATTTTTATAAATGTTCATAATTTATGAAAATTAAATGTTCAAATTGTTTGGAAATTACTATTGTGATTTGTCACAAAAGTTAATACAAAATTGGGCCTTAAAATTTGGTATCAACATGAGCCTTAATTAAACAAGGCCCAATTGATATCAACTGGATCTAATTTACACAAAAAAAAAATAAAAAAGAAGAAAACCGATCAGAAAAAAAAATGTTAAAAAAATATATGGTGGAATTGGCTTACAGGCACAAGTTATCAGCTTGTAACTTCATTTAAGGAAAAGAAAAGAAAGTTTGGAATGGGCAACGTGGGTATCCAACTAAATCCCACTCCTCTTTCATTTTTCTTTTTCTTTAACTAAGCAGTTGATTAAGTAACCTCCTCCATTTCCAAAATGAAAGGTCCATGATGCGTCAGAAGGGGGGTTCTTCCTTGTTGTAAGGATTTTACCTTGATCCTAACAAACAAATATATTTATAGATCAAGACCCCGCTGAGTACATGGGAGTCAGGTTCGTCCACGGGAATTAGAAGAATCAAAGTCTAGCAATCAATCCTAATAAGAACGAAGCAAAAAAAACAAAACAAAACACACTCAGGAGGGGCTTGGTACCGACCTAGTCAGGGTCGGTAACGACCTGCAACACAGCACATCAACGCAGGAAAAATCTGGGAAATAAAACGCTCGGTACCGACCTCAAGGGGGGCGGTAACGACCTATCTGGGTAACGACAAAAACTCCAAAAAATCAATATAAAAGAGATCTAGGACAAATGATCCACCACAACAAAGCTATGTATGTAAACACGAAACAAAGATCAATCAACCAATAATCTCATGAATGACTTTCGCCACGAATAAACAAGCACATATCTCAACTTTCATAAAGATAGAAACTTGCAATCATATTTGTTATCTAAAGGTTTTAACTTTCGCTTCAACCCGATAATTATCCAAATTCACAATTAATTCTTTCAACTCAATTATGAATATGAATTTTCCTCAACTTTCATCAAGGAATTAAAATCAAACAAGAAGGATAAATGATGGAGATTAAAGGAAAGATTTTGATCAAAGATTCAAGCATTTATCATACATAACCATGTCGGGTTTCACCCCAACCCTAGAAAAGTAGACTACTCACAAGTTATCATGTAATCTACAATCAAAGAGAAAAGAGAAAACATGATTCAAAAACAAAGCAAACTTCAATTGAAAGAACAATCTTACAAATCTCAAAGCATTCCTCCAAATCCCTTTCAAAATTGTCCAAGATCTTGGAATAAAAGTGATAACCCTAGAATAACGATTGTATCTCCGTCCGTCTCTCCTTTAGAAAAACGCCTAAAGGGCCTTTATATAGTAGTATGAATGTTCTCAAAAGGAAGCTAAATTCTATCTTACAAAAACCCATAAATAAAACATCTATTAAAACCTAACTTAAGACGCAAGTTTCTTCTCGCAAGCCTCGGAGGGCGCTCGGTACCGACCCTAGCCAGCACTTGATTTCTTCACTTCTTTGCTCGAAACTTGTCCCAAAGCTTGGTTCTTCTTCAATGTTTCTTCTTTAAACATTCTTGGTCTTCTTAGACTTCCTTAAGCTCCTTCTAAGACATCTCCATCTTGTAAACTTCCTTCTTGAAATACATCAAAGCTCCAAAAACTTCTACTCTTGCCTCTCTAGTTGATACCACCACAAGACAACTTTAATGCCACCTCCTAGAAAGCTGAAAAACCCGAGATATCTCCTCCTCAACGCTTCAAACACCTACAAAAACAACAAACAAGCACAAACGACTCCAAATCTTGAGTGAGGGTCGGAATTATATGCAAAACAACACAAAAGATCTAGAAAAGACTCAACCTAACTAGAAAACGACCACAAAAACTAACTAAAAAGTGCGACATCATTCCTCTCTCGTTTAGATCCTTTCTCCTTCACCTACATACCATTCTCTACAAACACAAAAAAGACAATCAATCTGAGGGCAAAATCAAAGAATCTGAGAGCAAAAAGAAAGAGAGAGCAAGAGAGAAAAAAACAATAGCAATTAGACTACAGTTTTCAAAGACTTTTCATGGTAAGGGCCTATGTCAAGGACTAGTTCCTACCCATACACCTCTTCTCTATTTACTTTGTCTTCTTCCAAAATCAAATTAAAAAACTCTTTTTGTTTTGTTCTCTTTACTAGTTGCTTTTATCCGTTGCTTTTTTGGTTCTAATCAACTTTTATGCTTTGAAAGCAAAAATCCCCATCTCAACTTATTATATGCCTCCATTTCAAATTGGTTTTGGGTTTTCTTGAGCAAATCCCCTTAACCCAATTTATCAGGTTCTTTCAAATAGTCTTTTCTTGTATTTTTAAATCAAGGTCACTCATCAAATTGGCGTTCTGAGATTCAGTTAAAAAAATCAGTGATCGCACTTAAGTTGACTCATTTGTTTTTTAAAACACTGATAAATAGGGTTCTTGAGTTCGTTTGTTTGATGCAGGAAATCAAAATAGTCCTAACAAAGACTCAAAAACGGATATCGAGAGTAGTTACTTTCGTATCTCTCCATCATTCTACTGTTCATAGTTAATCCGAGAGTAGTTACTTTCGGGTCTCTATGCTACATCCAAGATCATAGTTGATCCGAGAGTAGTTACTTTCGGGTCTCTATGCTACATCAAAGATCATAGTTGATCCAAGAGTAGTTACTTTCGGGTCTCTTTGCTACATTCAAGATCATAGTTGATCCGAGAGTAGTTACTTTCGGGTCTCTATGCTACATCCAAGATCGTGGTTGATCCGAGAGTAATTACTTTCGGGTCTCCACATTTAAGCAAAATAGTGATGGATTTGTGAGTAATTACTCTCGAACCATTACATCACATCCATGAGCGTGGTTGATTTGAAAGTAATTACTTTCGGGTCTCCACATGGTGATAAATTTAAGAGTAATTACTCTTAAACCATTGCATCGGTTGGCATGTTCCAATGGGGATTCAGTTGATTTTCTTTAGAGATCGAAAAACGGTTTCTAGAGACATTACAAATTAAATTGGATTGACATCCATAAAGAAATCTTACGTACTTTCCTGGATGAAAATCAATAAATAAAAGGACAAAAGGAAAGAAAAGAGAGAAATGCAATAACACAAATTGTGGTGTGACAAATGAAAAGATGGGGGAGTTGACAAGTTATGGACTTTAAAAAAAAGTGAGCCAAAATACACTGCATGTGTACTATACAAGACTAGCTATTAAATCAAATCAAAGGGGATACAAAATCAAGTTTTGAATTTACCCTTAATTATTTTCTTTCTACTGAATTCAAACTCTCTACAGGAGGAGAGTGAAAGAATCTAATCTAAAAAAGGGGTTTAATTACCAACTCAGCCCACCAAATAAAGTATTCACAAAAGTGACCCAATAAAAATATTTCCCAAACTAAATTACTACTAACAAAAAGTTAGACTATTTAACGCACAAAGCCTAGTCTACAAATATTATTGGTCATATTTAAATTTGGGTCAATAAATTAAAATTAAAACACCAAGTGTTTTTTTATAGAACTACGTAAAGACTTCACGCCTATAAAAGGCTACGTAGGTAACTCGATATCAAATTTAATCGAGTACATTTGCCAAATCTCAAAGTTCAAATCAAAAATAAAAATATCCTTTAAGAACTACGTATGATTTGATCCCTTTTAAAAGGGTACGTAGGAAACTCGATAAAAGGCGAATCAAATGCCCATCAAGTTCAATCACAACCTCAAATCAAACTAAAGTTTCCAAATCCACAAACGCACTAACAAATTGTGCACGCCAAATGTGAAGGACTAGATCACCCTTCCTAGAAGGTGGGTTACATTTAGTGTTTTTCGCGTCATGCAAATGATAGTTGGATTGGTCTAGGCAACCCTTCCTAGAAGGTGGGTCTATTCTCGTTTCTCTGATGCATGAAAAAAAAACTTCACACACCAAAATCAAACACAAAAACCAAAACACTCTGAACTACCTAAGGCTTGATTCTCTTTAAAGAGATACGTAGGCAACCCGTCGAAACATGGGTGCGACCTAAATCATAAAACAAACCAAACCCTTTGTATTTGTATGACTTTTAATCAAAAGGGTAAAAAGAAAGGGTCGAACTCAAACTTTCAAAAATCAAATATGTTTTGCGAATATTTTCACATTTTTGTTCAACAATGTACAAATCAATGTAATATCTGGAAGGAAATCAGATCAGATTTCATAAGTTTCTTCCAAATTCCACAACACGTTATTAACACGAGAGTTTCTCAAAACAAAATACCAATTGAGTGGCTTGATCTCTTGAAGGTAGTACATATTTTATGCATCTTTCAATTTTTCTAAACCTTATGGATCATCATTTTAATGGCTCGATGATATGAGAGCTTACATCAAAAATTTGTTTCCTCATTTGAAACCAAAGATTTTTTAACATAAACCTCGACATTTTATTAGATCCAAACGGATTTTACAACAAAATTAAATTTTACATTCAAGATCAAAATATAAATTCCTAGTTTCCATTAGATCTAAACTAAAAAATAATTTTACATACCTATTTTTCCGGATTTGTAAAACCCTTTAAATCCGAGACATGTTGATCCTGATGATTATATAAATAAGTATATTACATATGATAGCTTCAAGAAAAAATCTGTTAGAGTGAGACATGTTGATCGGAGTAGAAAATGATGAGGAGGAAGAAGATGACTAGAGGGAGTCGAGAGGATAAGAAGGGAGTAAACAAGAATATACGGAGGAGATATAAAGAAGAAAAAGGGTGATTACGAGTTAGAGATCAAAAGAATGAGAGAAATAGATGAAATGTTAAAATACCTATAAGGTTTTGTAGGGTATGTTTATCAAGAATCTTCTTCTTTGAAACTTCATGAGTTTTGAAATAAGAGTCTTATGGAAATAAGAGTCTTCATTGAAAGAGAAAAATCTCATGGTTTATTTTGTTCTAATGAACTCTTTTAATTCCTTTAAAGGATAAGCTTTCATGCATGAATTATTATGCACTTATACGTGGCTTTTTGGTCTTGAAATATGCAGTCCTATCCAATTTTATCTATCTCCACAAGCACAATCATTTGAAAAATATATAAACTTGATTGGTCAAATTTTTGGAGGATAAAAGAACTTTTATCTTGAACCAATAGTACATAGTAGTGATATGACAAGTCCATTTTTATCTTTTTTTTGTTATTTCCTACCTACACTTTTAAATACGTAGAAAAAAAAGAAAAATGACAAATACAAGATATTTCATATATCAAATCTCTTCATGTTAGGTGTCCATGCATTAGTATATATGTTATATATATGCTATATTATAAGATTACATGTATAATTAGTGTAGAATAATCAAATTAATTACTTATTCATATAAATATTGATAAAATATTAATTACTCTTATGAATATATTTGTATCACTAATTAGTTACTTGAATTAATTATGTATTTGATCAATGGGAAATGTTGCAAAGCGAGAATTTGATATTCTCGACTTATCAGGCTAGAGATACTTCTTAAACTGTTGTGGCTCATGTTCACACAAAAAATGGTCTTGTTGAATCTCTGATTAAACAATTAGAATCAATAGCTAGTCCATTATTGATGAAGTCAAAACTTCCAACATCTATTTGGGGACATGCTACATTACATGCCGCAGCTCTGGTCCAATTAAGATCAACTGCATACCATAAGTATTCCCCGTTAAAATTAGTAACCGGTAAAGAAACATATATATCGCATTTAAAGATATTTGACTGCGAAGTTTATGTTCCTATTGCTCCACCGCAACGCACAAAAATGGCTTCTCAACGAAGATTGGGAATATATGTTGATTTTGAATCCGGGTCAATTATTAAATATCTTGAACCAACCACCTGTGACCTATTTACAACAAGATTTGATGATTGTCATTTAATGAAAATGAATTTCCAAATCTTGGTGGAAAAGGACATAAGGAAATTTCTTAGAATGCTTCATTGTTATCTTATCTTGATTCATGTACAAAAACGTGTGAACAAGAAGTACAAAAGATTGTACATTTATAGAGTACATAAAATCAATTGCCCGATTCATTTACAGACACGAGAAAGTGACAAAGTCACATGTGCTAGTTGTAAATGCCCCTGCGAGAATTGAAATTCTGTTGGACAATTAGACAAGATTCTTATGCCATCTAGGTTTAACTTATATCCAGTTTCACTTATTGGTTCTAACGTGAGTTTTTTTTATTGGGTCGGTGATTTGGCATAACCCTTACTCTAAATCTAGCCATTTTTTTCTCTGAAATCTCCTTAGGTTTAATATTGTGCCTTTGATAAGTACATGATCCTTCTTCATTTTTTTATAGTAAGATCTGTTTGCCTCATTTGTCTCTTCTAACATTATAGGTGTTATTTCTTCCTCCATTTCATTATAGCCTAACACCTTTTTGCCTAAAATATTCCCCACTCTTCTTTTGACTTCGTTAATGGGTATTATCTCTATATCTTTTAACTTTATTACTCCCATTTGTTGATACATTTCTTCTTCTTCAGTATTATATTCAGATTCGTCGCTACTCATAACACTAGATTCTTTCATGATATTTTCTAGTAACTTAGAGTTATTCTCTATTTCATGATTCATCATCTTCAGGTACGGTTTTCTTTTCAATTTTTAAGTTTGAGATTGAGAAAGTTTTTAATAGGTTTTGATTTTGAAAAGGATACTTATGTGCAAACTGAGTTGGTCTTTAACCTACTATTGTTTTAGTAATAACACCTTGGTGTCTAATTTCGTTAGTAAATGCAATAACAATGTTTTTCTTCTTGGTGGATTTTTTGGACTAAACTAAGCTCTTCTTTAATTTTTTTTGATTTTTTCACTTAATCTAAAAATACCTTTTAAATCTGCAATGTCGTCTACTATAGTATTTAATATAACTTCATAATGTTTTTTTTCCAATTTTTAGATGTTTAATATGTGGAGATTCTCGATTAGGACACGTATCGGAAATTTCCAACTTGTCGACTTGATACTTATAGTTTACAACAGTGTTTAATATGACTCTGATACCAAGTTACATGACCTATATTAAATTAAGAGGCACTATATATAAAAGACACTTGATTAAAATTAACATTTTTAAATATAAGGATATTTTTTAAATTTGTTTGAAATTTACTGATTAATTTCGTAAATATCTAAAAATAACGAAAATAAAATATAAATACTACAAATAATAGGGAAAGAATTGTAAATAACAAAAACGAAGGCCGGGCCGCTGAGCAAAAAGGTACGGGGCCGGGGCGCTGAGCAGTGATGTCCTCCAGTTTGTTTTCAAATTCTGAATCCCTAACGTTTAAAATGCGCGTCCGTTAATCCATCGCGTTTGGTCTGCGAAACACACACAAGACCAGGAACTAAGCCGGCAAGACGCTGGGCTGCGAGACTGTCAGGGCTGAGCGGCGCCGGCGAGAGGCTGTCCGGCGTAGAGACGGGGCTGTCCGACTATAGAGCGAGGCAGCGGCGGCAGGTTAAGCTCCATCCATTTTGGGTTCGTGAAAAGAAGCCATCTTGTTCTTGAATATGTTGTTAGCGAATATCGGATTAGGGTTCTGGATTTAAAGCGTTATCAACTTCCTCTCCTTCCTTTTTCAGGTTTAGGATTCTGAAATATTTGATATGAACTTTTAGCAACCTCATGTCCGGACGCAGTCACACAGGCATGGCGGTCTTTTGAAGAATTTGAATTTCGAAACTGGCAAAAAAGCTACGACCGACACACTTCGAAGTCAAATCTTCACTCTACTCTTCAATGGCATCACCTCGGGCGCGCATCGATCAGGTCCTCCCTCCCCTGCTCTCTTAATTAATCATAAATCCATTTCGTTTGATATGTTTCAAGCATTGTACTTAATTTGTCCAGATTTTCTCAGTTCGTCAATCGTCATATGTTTTTAAATTCTTTTTTATTTATTCTGTTATTGGATTCAACAATGTTAAAAGAACGAGGTTTATTTTCCGGTAATATAATCATCCAATTTGAAGGGAAAACAATGGTTGATTTATTTTGGCAATCCACAGCCTTGCAACTATGGGTTCTGATTAAAGGTATATTTTCCCCTTCTTTCTTTCAGTTCTTTTCTTCGAAGAAGAAGAAGAAGAGGGCTGTTTCTCCAGGGACGAAATCCGGGCTTAGTGAGAAGGAAGGCAATAGTAGCAAAGATGCCTCTGCAAAGGGTTCACTGGACTGCTATCTGGTGTCATCACAGAATGAGAACAGGCTGCTTAAGCAAGCGCCTGCTAAGAGAAACTTAAAATTGGAGAGTGGATTGTCTACAAACATTGAAAAAAGAGAATCTCTTGTGAATAATGTGGGACAAAGTCGAAATTCAAGTCAATCTGGGTCGGTTCCAGGAGAAGCCACAGTTTTTGAAGAGAAAACTGATCCTGGTATCCGAGGTGATGCAAATGAAACTTCTGCTTTTGCAGTGACTGTTGATCCCCAAGAGTTGGAGCTCAAGAAGTTTGCAACTGATTTCCTGTCAATTTATTGCAGGTTTGCTGATATTGAAGCCTTTTTCATTCTATCATTTTCAGAATCACCCTTTTTAGAACTTGAAATTATTTTTAGATGGTAGTGTTATCTCTTGCACTATATTTTCACGTGCAGTGATATTTCTTCACATGTGCAATTGGAGAGTAAATGTAATGAACATAAGAGACATGGCAGCCCTTCAATGCTAGCTGCAGAAGACAAAGCCTCGAAGAAGAGGCATTGTACATCATATGCTGATCAGTTGCAATCCAGCAATGAAAGGCCTGTCTTTACTGGAAAGGGCTCGGATGTAAGTTCACCAGGCATAGCAGCTGAAAAACCCGAGATAGTTCTTCAATCTCACATAGAAGTAAGGGAAGTCTTGAGTTGGATTTGACAAAAATATTTTTATTTCCAATTATGTGGTGTGTTGACTTAGTTGTTTTATTTTAGGGTGAAGTTGGCGGTGACTTCCCTGATAGACAAGCAAGCTTAATAAGATGCACTAAAGCAAGAAATTCACCTTCACTCAAGCATGAATGTTCTACTCCTGGCACAATACACATAAAGAGTCATGCACGGGAAACTCCCAAATCGGCACGTGGAAGTTCCATGTTTTCACCAGGGGAAGCGTTCTGGGATGAGGCAATCCAAGTTGCTGACGGTTTGTTTGGTGTGGATACAGATAGGGAAACATTACAGAGAGAGAAAAACTCCATTAATTTTAGAAATGAAAATTTATCTGAATGTGCTTCAGGTGTAGAGAAAAGATGTGATCAGCATAATAATGCTGAGACTCATGGATCTTTAGGTTTTCCAGGGAAGCAAGTCCATGGAGAAGGTTCTCCACTGCCGATCAAGCACTTTGATTTTTTGTTAGATGACAAAAACTTGGTAGAAAATACACCAAAGCAACTTTGTCTTGACAATAAAGGAGTTTCTATAAAGAATGGTAGTGTACTGTTAGAGTGCAGCTCTGCTAATAATAAAGCCCTCCAGAGTAGGAGCGACGTATGGGCTGGTAAAATAGATGGTGGACCTGCAGTTGAGGAAACATTTTCAGCTCAGATAGAACATAAGCAAAAGCTGGATTTTCAAATTCCAGTGAGTGACAGTTTCTTATCTCACTCGCCACATACGGGGAAGGTTATTGCTGGTGTTGTTTCTAATGGTTTGAGTACTCCTAGCTCCATTCCTGTGAAAGACCATTTAGATCTGAGCAATTGGGTCCCACCTGAGGTCTGCCATGTATATAGGAAGAAGGGGTTGTTCAAACTCTATCCATGGCAGGTAATTATTGAAATTAGATGCAGAATACTTTGTATTTACACTAAGAAAAGAGATAAGGTGGTATAGGCTGTTACATTATCTCTGAGAAGTATGTAGGCTCCTGAAATTAATTTTGGGTATGCCATATGCCTAAAGTTCATAGTGTGAAGAAATCTTTATGTTCCATATTTTGATGTGGTTATTAAACATGTAGAGTGGTTTTATAAATCATTTATGGTCCGATTTATTGATTCAATACTTTATTCTTGTATAAAAGTTTTGTAGTTTGGTGGTTAAGTGGGATGTGATTGCTCATGGGTTTGGCATCAAACCTACTTTAAGGGGTTACCTATTTAGATATTTCTAATTTTAGGTGCTCTTTTTCAATGAGTGAGCTCAGTAAAATAGGCAACTTGATCTTCACTTTTATACAGTGGTTCTCAACATAATTTGTTTCTGCTGTTTTTTTTTAGGTTGATTGTCTCCAGGTGGATGGTGTCTTGCAGAGGAGGAACCTGGTATACTGTGCATCTACCAGGTTAGTAGGTGCTCCTGGATGGTGTTAAATGTGGTTCTTTATTTCTCATGGTTAGCCACTTAGAGATGATAACATTGCACTGATACAGTTCAACGTTGTTATGACAGATGGTTCTAGAGTACACCTGGTGGTGGCTGTTTCCTTTGTCTTGACAGCATTTGATTTCACTGCATATTAGACTTATCTATTCTTTTTTTTTTCTTGCACAGTGCTGGTAAGAGTTTTGTTGCTGAGATCTTGATGTTGCGGATGGTGATAATGACTGGAAAAATGGCAATCCTTGTACTTCCTTATGTATCAATTTGTGCAGAAAAGGTACTGCAACTTATCCCTTTTGACTTTGAAGTTTCATTTAGATGACTTTCATTTTTCTTGCAAAACGTATGTATTTACCCATTACTCATGTAGGCAGAGCATCTTGAGGTCCTCTTGCAACCACTTGGCAAACATGTTCGTAGTTTGTATGGAAGCCAAGGAGGTGCAACACTTCCGAAGGATACATCAGTAGCTGTTTGCACCATTGAGAAGGCTAATTCTCTGTTTAACAGATTACTTGAAGAGGATCGTTTATCTGAAGTTGGAATTGTTGTCATTGATGAGCTGCACATGGTACATCGTTGATCACGATTTAAGCTATCTTCTCTGCTGGTTTCTTGCTCAAGTGTTTCCTATATCCATTTCACAGTCCTCCCAAGCTTACATGTTGAAAATTATTTAGAGGCAACTGTCATGATTGTTTTTAGGTGGCTGATCCACATAGAGGTTATCTTTTGGAGCTTTTGTTGACAAAGCTTAGATATGCAGCTGGGGAAGGCAATGTTCAATCATCTAGTGGAGAAAGTTCTGGCACAAGCAGTAGTAAAAGTGACTCTACTCATGGTCTACAGATAGTTGGGATGAGTGCAACAATGCCAAATGTAGCTGCAGTGGCTGAGTGGCTACATGTAAGTATTCTGTCTCATAAAAGACTGTTCATAGCAAAATAGTTATTCAACGTCTTTATGAAAAGTCGGGATTATGTCAGATAGTGGAATGCCATTTGCTGCCATACCTTACCTGCCTGCTACTTTTCAAAAATTTCTGCAGCTTTATCTTTTTCCCTTGAGGCATGATATACAAGCATTATGCCTGTAGCTGTATCATATCTCATTAAACTAAAGAAAAGCAGGTGCTCCATTCTTCTGGTTCTAAACATACTATTCTTTAAGAAAATGCTACATTTTCCGCAGGCGGCATTGTACCAGACAGAGTTTCGCCCGGTTCCCTTAGAGGAATATATTAAAGTGGGAAGCATTATCTATAATAAAAATATGGAAATTGTTAAAACTATGTCCAAGGCAGCCGATCTTGGTGGTAAGGATCCTGATCATATTGTGGAATTGTGCAATGAGGTAAGGATTTCATTGAAGTGTCCTGTTCCATTTATATAATACTTAGAACTAAACTCTGTGTTTAAATACTTTTAGATTATTCAAGAGGGGAATTCAGTTCTGTTATTTTGCTCTAGTCGGAAAGGATGTGAATCCACTGCAAGGCATGTTTCAAAGTATCTCAAAAAATTCTCTGCAAAAGTTCAAGATAATCAAAGTGAGTACGCTGACGTTTCTGCAGCTATTGATGCCCTGCGGAGGTCTCCTGTGGGATTGGATCCTACACTAGAGGAAACTCTTCCTTTCGGTGTAGCCTATCATCATGCTGGCCTTACGGTATATAATTATATGTGTGTGTGTGTGTGTGTGTGTGGGTGGGTGGGTGCACGCGCGGATTTGTGTGTGTCATGTAGAATTTTTCCAGCAATTCTGTATGTTAAAAAATCTGCGAAGTTGTAGCAAAAGCAGCAGAAAGCACAATTTTGGTCCATTTTATACAGTTGTAACTTAAATCACTTATGAGAAATGTGCTTACTTGTCATTTTTTACTCTCTTGAATGTGTTGAGTATGCATGTTATTTCCTACATTGTTATTTTTTTGAATTAATTTTAGCAATGATATGAAGGCTTTAACCACTCAAATTTGTACTTGGAACTCTATTGATTGGACATGGATCAAAGGTTTGTACCTTACAATGGTTACCTTGTTGATACAGGTTGAAGAGAGAGAAGTTGTTGAAACTTGTTATCGTAAAGGAATAATACGTGTTCTAACTGCTACGTCTACCTTAGCTGCTGGTGTTAATTTGCCTGCAAGGCGGGTCATATTTCGGCAACCCAAGATCGGCCGTGATTTCATAGATGGTACAAGATATAGGCAGATGGCTGGTAGGGCTGGCCGGACTGGAATAGATGAAAAAGGAGAAAGTGTATGTTGAATTATTGATAATTTTCTTGACTTATTTTTCATATATTTTATTGCTCTGTTTTTCTGTTGTCTGTTCTCTTCCGGATCGGCTGTGATTTCTGTTGTCTGTTGCTCAAGTTATATTATTTTTCGTCTACTGTATCTAAGTTCGAAAGCTACTGTGTCTGGAGTCTGGACCCTTATACAACGATGAATTTATCTCAAGTTGGTCGATATGGGCATTGAATTGCTCTTATCTAGTATTACGACATATAACCCAATTGACTGCAAGTTAAAAATGTAAATGAGATATGTAGAAAACCAATTTAGGTGATATGTTTTAAGGAGAATTTAACTGTCAGAGAACTACTGTTGAGTCGTTGATAAAGGATTAATATAACTTGAGTAAATGTTGACTTATTGTTGATATTAATATTCATATCTTCTTGCTTGATCCAGGTACTGATTTGTAGGCCAGAGGAGGTCAAGCGAGTAAAGAGTCTCCTTAATGACAGTTGCCCACCATTGCAATCTTGTCTTTCTGAAGATAAAAATGGAATGACCCATGCAATCATGGAAGTTGTGGCTAGTGGAATTGTGCAAACTGCTAATGATATCCATCGATACGTGAGGTGCACCTTGCTGAATTCTACTAAACCATTCCAAGATGTAGTGAAGTCTGCGCAAGACTCTCTTAAGTGGTTATGTCACCGAAAGTTCCTTGAATGGAATGAAGAAACCAAGTTATATAGTGCTACCCCTCTTGGACGTGCAGCTTTTGGCAGTTCTTTATCACCAGAAGAATCCCTTGTATAAAACTACAATAGCATGAGCCTTATTTATTGTTTTTTTGATGACAATATAACATATGGATGTTACTGGAAAAATTAACACATTATTTATACAATTTTTCTAACCTATGCCCCAATGGCATAGGTTAAGAACCTTAATATGGAAAGAATTTGTTAAAATTTTTCTAACCTATATGATTTAATTTTTTTTATAGGGTTTTATTAATTTTTTTTAGGATTATAGTTTCTAAAACCAGAAATCTTATCCTACGCCCTTAGGTCATAGGTTAGAAAAACTGCTATTTATATAGGCATTTTCTTATAATTGCTGTGTTGATTATCACGCTCCCTCAATTTTGAAGGCTGCAATTCAAAAATATAAATAATTATAAGGCCGACTTTATTCCTGTTGTCTCTTTGTTATTGTTATGTGTTTCCAATCTAACAATTCTCTCACGCTTCACAGATTGTTATGGAGAATCTTTCAAGGGCAAGGGAAGGATTTATTCTTGCTTCTGATCTGCATATAGTTTATCTTGTAACCCCCATTAATGTTGAAGTTGAGCCTGACTGGAAATTATTTTATGAAAGATTCATGGAACTGTCATCTATAGATCAGGTCAGTTTTAGTTTGAGCTTGTCCCTATTGAAAGATTCAGATGGTTATGATCCTTTTTTTTTTTTTATCAAAAGTTGCCTGGATTTGCATTTCCTCTTTCCATGTGTTGCTTTTGAGCATAGGGTAAGAAAGGCTTCAAACTTAAATTTTCAAGTGCTGTAATTCTTTGCTGTTTGATGAGTATGTTTTTCTCAAATCTGGAAGAATGATGAGGATTTTAAGTTTATGTTATTGTTTTAGCGTTGATTGATTCAAGTATTCGGTGATCCTACTGTTTAGCTTCATTTTTTTTATTCTATCATTTATTTCAACTCAAATTTCATGAAATGCAGACAGTTGGCAATCGTGTTGGAGTTCTTGAGCCATTTTTGATGCGGATGGCCCATGGTGCACCTTTACGACCAGCAAATAGATCAAGAGATGATCCCAAGGGATTGCATGGTCGCATTGATTCAAATATTTTCACAAATAATAATATGCTATCAGATGAGAAATCTCTTCGTGTGTGCAGAAGATTTTACATAGCACTTATTCTATCACGATTAGTTCAGGTACTTTCTTGCTAGTATTTATTTCGTTTCCAGATGGATTGTTGCATTCTTCTTCCATAGTTTCTTTGGTTGTAATGAAGTTAGTAATTATATATTTATTATTACACTTTGTCGAATACTTTCAAGTAACTATCATTTTTTTGTTGTGAATAAAAGATATATATGAAAGATCTTTGTAAATCTCTGCTAGATCTGTATGAATGTGCTGAATTTTTAGATTGTCTCTTAATTGATGAAGGAAGTGCCTGTCTCTGAGGTATGTGATGCCTTTAAAGTGGCAAGAGGTATGGTTCAGGCCTTACAAGAGAATGCTGGAAGGTTTGCATCTATGGTTTCCTCATTCTGTGAGAGGATTGGTTGGCATGATCTCGAGGGATTGGTTGCCAAATTCCAAAACCGTGTATCGTTTGGAGTAAGAGAAGAGATTGTTGAACTGACTACTATACCTTATGTCAAGGTGTGTCTGTGATCACAAAGTGATTCATACTTCATTCTATGAGCCTTTACATTACTTTAAAATGTATAATATTTTTTGACTGATGCTGTGACATTCTGTCTCTGAACTTTTAGGGTTCTCGGGCAAGGGCACTATATAAAGCAGGCTTACGCACACCTCAAGCAATTGCTGAAGTGTCAGTAAAGGAGATTGCTAAAGCCCTCTTTGAATCTTCTTGGACTGTACAAGGTGACATTTCTACTTACTGTTGCCATCTTACTGCCGCTTTACTTTGTTACATAATACCTTTTGATGTTTGAAATTTTTATCTTGCCATTTTAGAAAATGTTGCACAAAGGAATATGCAGTTTGGAATAGCCAAGAAGATAAAAAACGGTGCTCGTAAAATTGTTCTGGATAAAGCTGAGGAGGCAAGAGTTGCGGCTTTCTCAGCTTTTCAATCACTTGGATTAAATGTTCCCCAGTTTTCTGGGCTTGTCTTAGCCAATGTTGCTGGCAACTCTACCATGAAAGCTGTATCGACATCTTCAGATGACGGGAATACCAGTAGCTCTGTTGGACTTCAAAATCAAGTAATGAACAGTCCAGCTGGAAATTCTGAAGAAAGGACTGAAATTTTTTGCAAAGTTGATTCAGAAACCGATGTTACAAAGTTGAAGAAATTATCAGATCTTCAAATTAAGGCTTGTACAGAAACAAACTTGGAAATTGCCGTGCCACATAAGACAGCTGGTCCCAGTTCCAGTTCAGGATTGGATAAAAAGTTGATCCCCAGTTGTTCTGTCAATGACTCCAAAAACATGGTAGATCAAACTTTAAGTATCAGTTCCAGTGCTGCCATTGAAGAAAACACAGCCAACACTGAAAGGCAGAGATTAGAGAGCAGAGAAACAGCATGTACAGATCATAATGGCAGTTCTATTGAAAAAGGCCCTGTTAGTGTGTCCTGTGCATTGGGTGGTCTTGATTCCTTCTTGGATCTGTGGGATTCAGTTGCGGAGTTCTACTTTGATATTCACTTCAATAAGAAGCCTGAAGCAAATTCAGAGGTATTGTTTGAAGTACATGGCGTAGCTATCTGTTGGGAAAGTTCGCCTGTGTTCTACATCAATCTTCATAAGGACTTATTCTGCTCTTGGCAAAGTACTGGTTCTTACATGCCCTTTGGTGAACTTGACGTTAAAAAAAGTTCTTTGGATCAAAGAAGTTCTTTGGAGGTGGCAAATCTTCGATGGAACAGGATAAATAGGATAATGGGAAAAAGTAAAGTGAGAAAAGTTACCTGGAACTTGAAAGCTCAACTTCATGCATTAAAAAACGCGGTTGTCTCTCTTACTAGATTTAAAAATGGGACCCCGCCAAATGAAAGCAAGGGCATTCAACTTTCTGATGGCTTTTACTATAAATTATCTCCAATTAGCGTATCAGATGCAATTGATATGTGCATCATAGCATGGATTCTTTGGCCTGATGAGGAAAGAAACTCTAACCCAAATCTTGAGAAGGTATGTGTGCAGCTCATGTACTAATCTATCGTTGCGGATATTTTTTAAGCGATATCTAGAACTGAAGTCTTTTATGATAAATTGATCACTTAATCAGTGAAGCTATTTTGTAAATATGTTGTAACTTGGTGCTGATAGTGATGTTCCGAGCTTGGTTTAATGAACTTGCATTGCCCTATATAACAACGTAGGAAGTTAAGAAGCGTTTATCAAGTGAAGCTTTGGCTGCTGCCAATCGTAGTGGAAGATGGAAGAATCAGATGAGAAGGGCTGCACATAATGGCTGCTGCCGCCGTGTTGCACATACACGGGCCCTGTCTTCTGCTCTCTGGAAAATACTTGTTTCTGAAGAACTTGATCAAGTGCTTATGAATATTGAAATTCCCTTGGTATGGTTTCTGAACCTTTTCTTATGTTATGAGATGTTAATTTCAATGAACCTGGTAGTATCCAACCTTGCTCTATCTTTATTTTGGGCTCTGATAACAATTACTATTTTGTGTTAACTTAAACTTCACTAGCTCTGAAAATATTCGAGTTTCACCCTCCAAGAATTTATCTTATTAGGACATGGGTTCCAAAGATTGTGTCAATATTTCTCTTGTTTGAATCTCAATCAAATTTATTGAACCTATCTTGTAGGTTAATGTTCTTGCAGACATGGAGGCCTGCGGAATAGGTGTTGACATGGAGCGTTGCCTTCAGGCACGTCATGTCTTAAGCAAGAAGCTCAGAATTCTTGAAAAGGAGGCTTATAAGCTGGCTGGGATGACATTTTCATTATACACACCGGCAGATATTGCTAACGTTCTGTATGAAAGATTGAAGCTTCCAATACCCGAGGGGCATAATAAAGGAAAACAACATGCTAGTACTGACAAACATTGTTTGGATTTATTGAAGTATTTTCTCTAATCTTTCATATCTTTTATGAATTGTAGTTAGAATAAATTTGTTTCCCACCAATGGTTTTAGGGTGAATTGCAATGTGTCACTTTTAAATTTTTTTCTAAGAAAATCGGAAATTTTCTGTTGCTTGTTACTTTTCATGTATCCCAACAGTTGCATGATCTTTAGTACATCATTTTCAGGAATGATCATCCTATTGTACTGATTATTAAAGAGCACAGAACACTATCAAAACTCTTTCACTCCACATTAGGATCAATGTGCAAGTTGGCAAGATTGTGTATGCCAACACAGAGGTACACACTTCACGGTCATTGGCTTCAGACATCAACAGCTACTGGTCGCCTTTCAATGGAGGAGCCCAATCTTCAGGTGCTGTTTTAGCTTTTTTTTTTTACCAGCTTCTAGTTCCTAATTGGTGTTGCATCTCAGCAGTAGTCTGATTTAGTATAATTTACACTTTTTCTTGTTATTGTATGTAGTGTGTTGAACATATGATTGAATTCAAGATGTGCCGGGAAAATGAAGTCCAGAGTGTCTTTGACCCTGAGAATTACAATGTCAATGCTCGAGATTTTTTTATTCCAACAAAGGTGATCTAGCTCTTCTTGATACAAGTTTTTGTGAAATGCTTTTATTTTAGTCCTTTTTTATCCCTCTCTGAGTAGAAATTTTTAATTGCTGTCATTAATTGGAGTATCGAATTTGTTGCAGGAGAATTGGTTACTGATAACGGCAGATTATTCTCAGATTGAATTGCGGTTAATGGCTCACTTTTCAAGAGACTCTTCTCTAATTGAGTTACTGAGTAACCCAAACGGTGATGTATTTACCATGATAGCATCAAAGTGGATGGACAAGCCTGAAACTGCCATAACCACACAAGAGCGTGACCAAACCAAGCGGCTTGTGTATGGGATTCTGTATGGAATGGGAGCAAATTCCCTTGCTGAACAACTAAATTGTAGCTCTGATGAAGCCAAAGGAAAAATCAAAAGCTTTAAGACTTCATTCCCAGGAGTTGCTTCTTGGCTTCAGGAAGCAGTTGCATTTTGCCGTCAGAAAGGGTAGGAAAACAAAGTGATGAAAATGTCATATTCCTTTTCTTGCTGACTGCTATTTTACTATTTGGTCATGTATCCTTGTGCAGATATGTGCAGACGTTAAAGGGAAGAAAGCGCTTCTTGTCAAAAATAAAATTAGGGAATGATAAAGAGAAATCTAAAGCTGAGAGACAAGCAGTGAATTCTATATGTCAGGTGGAGTCCTTTTTCTGTTTATTTGTTTTATTCCAGTTATAATCCTCTCCAAAGAGATGAGCTGATCATCTACAGGGTTCTGCTGAACATCTCTACAGGGTTTATTTCTGTTTATTTGTTTATTTGTTTATTTGTTTTGTTCCATGTCTCTACAGGGTTCTGCTGCTGATATAATAAAAATTGCAATGCTGAACATCTACTCTGTGATCACTGGAGTTGCAACTTCAAACAATTCACTCTCTGAGAAGTTCCACATGCTCAAGGGCAATTGCCGGATTCTTCTACAGGTCCTTCCTTGGACCCTGAAAATTACTAAATTAGTACTAGTTTTCTCAAATAAACATACATTTGTCAATTATTGCTGTTGACAATTGCCCTCTGAAATCTGTTTTGCTGTTTAAGGTGCACGATGAGTTGGTTCTGGAGGCAGATCCTTCTGTGGTAAAGGAAGCGGGGAGTTTGTTGAAAACGTGTATGGAGAATGCTGCTTCCCTATCAGGTTTGTGGTCTTGAATGTTAGTTTATAACATCATGTGTTTAAGAGGTTTTGCATTTTTCATACTCACTCTTAAGAGTTGCTTGCTTTTTTCAGTCCCTTTGCTAGTAAAACTCAAGATCGGAAAGACTTGGGGTTCACTGGAGCCTTTTAATGTTGATGAGCTGCAGCACAATCATACGTTGATTTCTTGACATGAATGATTTGCTAAATTACCTACAAGAAGGCCTTAAGGAGTTTTTCGGAGGGGTTGTACAGGTGGGGTGCTTGGGTGATACAGGAGAACATCTTGTGGATGTGAATACGAAGGAAAGGCGAAGATTTTTTTTTTTAAACAAAAATATCTTAGAACATGCATCATGTCCAAACAGACATTCTAATAAGAATGTGTTGTAATGGGAAAACATGCATTGTATGCATAATAAATGGTGGTTCAACTGAACACTGGCATGAAAATATGATGAGAATTGTGAGTAGTAGGATGAAAATATTGTAAGGATGTGATTAAAAGTTGAGTTTTATTACAAAGGAAAAAAAGACACAGAGCGGTGGCCAATTTGTAATTATAACAAAAATCCAATCCATGATCCATCTCTCTTTGACCTCTCCCTTTGATCGAATACTTTCTTCCTCCTTTGCCAGGTAATATGTGCCTTTTTAGTTGTCCAATTCATATGTCTTCCTTCTTTCTTTCTCATTTGCATGCTAACCTATAACCTTGTGTCCTTATCTCCCATCACTGGAAAGGATGAAGAAGGAGATGCAGACTTTGGATTCTCTTGATTTTGAATTGTTTGGAAATTGTACAAATTTCGTCAATCAAATATGTAAATTGAAAACCGAGTGCCATCCAATCTTAATGTCTTATAAATCCTTTAATTTAATTTTAGATTTTGACGCTTAATTGTTCAACTACAAGATCGTGCACGATCGCATCGCTAATTTTGAACATTATTGGTTATAATTCACATCGCCAATTACTTGTTCAGCTAAATTTCCTCCCCAATTCAAATACAGCCTTAATGTGAAATGACCTGTTAAGCTTTGGTGTTATACATTGTTTACGATCAACCTTGATGTGCTTTCTCTTGTCATTCTGTTTGTGTTTATAGTCTCTTGTAAAATGTATGACATGCATCCTAGAGTTATAAAAGTGCATTCTAAAGTAAGAAAAGTGCATCTTGGAGTAGGAAAAATGCATTCTAGACAGATAGAAAAAGTATATTCTAGAGTAATAAAATTATATTCTAAAGTAGTAAAAGTGTGTTATAACGTAGCCAAAGTGCATTCCATATAGATATAAAAGTACATTCCATAGTAGTAATATTGAACTCTAATGTGCATTTTGAAGTAACAAAAGTGCATTATAGATTAGAAAAAGTGCATTCATAAAAGATAGAAAAAACGCATTCTAGAGTACTAAAGTTGCATTCCATATTAAAAGTACATTCCAAGTTTGTAAAACTGCAATCCAAATTAGTAAAATTACATTACAAATAAGTAAAAATGCATGCCAAATTGAGTGTCTCGGTGATTACTAAAATCCATTTCAAGTTAGAAAAGTGCATTCTAAATTACTAAAAGTGCATTTCAAATATTACAAGTTCATGCCAAGGTAGTAAAAGTTCATTCCAAGTTCTTAAAGAGTGCATATCTAATGACATGATATAAAAAATCCTATTACCTCAAATGGAAGAGCAATGTGCTTATGCACAAAGATGTGGGTTCAAATCCCACACGGGCTGGTTTGAACATGGTCTTTTAAAATAATGATTGATTAGTTGTTTGTTGCACAAGAGTATAGTAGAAATTGTTATAGTTAGGTTAAAAATGAATGCCTTGAAAAAATAGATAGTGAAATAGATAATGTTAGCTTGTGTAGGAGTCGAGCCTACATCTTTGTGCACAAGCACATTGTTCTCCCATTTGAGCTAATAAACTACAAATACCATTAAAATGAACATTTATTAAACTCATGCACTAGATGTTAGTATAATTGAACCATATATCATTAGGCATGCACGCAGGCCCGGCCCAAAGGCAGGGGCAGGCTGGGCGCAAGCCTAGTGATATGGATCATGCTAGGATCAAGACTAAGGAAACATGGAGGAGGATAAGATGCCATATTATGTCAAGACCATTCAAGAGGTCAAGAGCTTTCAAGTATAAAATGATCTTGAAGAATCTACATTTTGTCATTCATCCATTGTCAAGTCGGCATTGGAAGATGAAGAGCGCCTGTGTGCGTTATTTACACTCACATGCAAGAGTTGTTTTCATGCTTATCATAGAGTTACTATTTATAATGCTTTCTAAATATGCTTTTATTTTTAATAGGATTTTCTACATATATAAACCATGTGTTATGGGCCATATTATGTGGGCTTATGGTTTTTTAAGTTAGGAAACATATTATTTTATCAATTTGGACCATGCAAGATTGGTGGGACAAATTTGGAAAGTAATATGGATCTTACTTGGAGCCTAAGTAATTAGTTGTCTTGCAATAATATCTTTTAAAAAGGTAGTCTTTAGTTTAGGAAACCATATCTTTTAAGAATAGGATAGGATAGTTGACTATCTATGTCTATTTAAACTCTTACAATCTTCAACCCAAAACTATCTCTTTTGCCCTTGCGATTTTCGTCCAACCCAAACAACACTTCAATTTCGAATTCTCTTGCATTCAATCATCCAATTCAATCTCAAACACAATTCAATCTTAAAACACATTCAATTGAGTTGTTACTTGTTTTTTAAGCAATCAATTTACAAACCTTGTTGTTTTGCAATCCAAGGGAGTGATTAAGAACCTTAAAGTTTAAGTCTTCTCAACCAAAGTTCAAGTCTTTCAAATGAAATAAGAAGAGGATTAAAGCTGACAAGATCGGGACCTGAAAAACAAACGGAAACAAAGTGCGCGAGCTCATCAATTCCGTATCAATCATGGCCTAACATTATAGGGGGCCCATATTTTAAATTTGTTATATATGTATGTATTTTAAGTAGATAGACAAAGAAGAACCATTCGTATATTATTTCAGGCTTTACCTTTGAGTCCAAAGGTCTTGAGTTCAAAGATCTTGAGTTCAAATCTCAATGAATCATTATTTCTTAGGCCCACTTTCTTTATTAAGGTAATTTTTTTTATCACATTTTACAAATATCGAACCCTACCTCTTAAAATTGAATTTTATTTAATAAATTTGTATCCTTTCATACCTATATTTCATAAATTTTCAACTTTCCAATCTTATTTCTTTTATTCCTAAAACGTTTTTTTATTAAATAATTTTTTATTTTTTCCCTAATCTTTATATTTCACATACATGGGGATCCTTTTTTTAATTAATTCCTATAATTTAATTTCGAATTTCCTTAATATGTATGGTAATAAAAAAATTTATTATCTAAATTATGTAGCAAAAGTTTTAAAAATACCGAAATTACGCAAAATTAAAATAAAAAGTAAAGATTTGTGAAGATCACAAGAAATTGCATTATGAAATAGTAAAAGTGCATTATAAACCAAAAAGCTATAAACAAAAATAAAGTCCACAACTGCATGTACTCTATGTTTAGTGCATTGTAAAATTGCATCATTATGATAGAAAAAGTGCATTATGAAATAGTAAAAGTGTATTATTAAAACAAAAATGTGCAAAACAAAATTCCACAACTGCATATACTTCATATTTAGTGTATTGTATAAGTGCATCATTATGGTGTAAAAAGTGCATCATAATGTACGTATAGTGCATTTTAAATTTATAAAAGTGTACTTTATGTTTGGACGAATTGACATTTCAACGTGAAAATTAATTGATGTAAAATTGATTAGATGTTGTAGTAGCATTTTCTTAAGTCCAATAGTCCAATGCCAACCAGGAGCAATGCATTTTAAACACCAATTCATCAATTATATCACTGAATTGGCATTACATAATGGAGAATTTATACCAATATCATGAATGAACTTACATCAAGAAAATTACAATTTAGCATAGCATAATTTATCTTATTAACATTGAAACTGCATCGATTTTTGTATGAACTAAAGATCGACCATTATTGTACAGACTGAAGATCGAAACATTACCCCCAATTTCCACCATTATGACCAGTGGAAGACTAGTTGATCGAAGGAACGAATGAAGATGAATTGGGAGAAAGAATGAGAGACTAAGGCGAATTAGATGGGAGCAATCTCGTTCATATCCGATCGCACGTTGGAAAATTGCCGACAAAATTGCCTCGTAAACCGAGCTATAAAATTGGATGAATTTTATTGAAAGTGGCACAAAATGGGACGAACATGATAGGAAAAACGACTAAACTACCCCACTTAACAAAAATTGGATAAAACTAGCGCCCTTAGATATCCAGGATCCAACGTTCGACATAGCGCCTCATATTCCGTAACAATATAGTCCATAAGAACCACACTCTTTACATTTATTGTATAATTAATATTTCAAATGCTTACCAAGTATCTATTTAAATTTATAATTATTCCAAAATTTGTACACTAAAATTTTAGATATAATGTTATCTTATAATACATGTCATTGTTTCCAAAATACCGATTTAAAATTTCGGACAAATGTATATTTTACACAAGCATGTTGTATCAAACCTTACACTTAAGAAAATCGACACTTGAGTTTTAAAACAAATCTACCAATTTATCTTGGAAATACAACAAATATTAATAGGAAGCTTTTCTCTCTCTTTCGTCGTCAATGACGAAGAATCTAGAGGTCGATTCGCCGATGTTGGCGCTTCCGACGATTTTGACAAAACCAACTCTACCTCCTCCACTGGCGTTGACACTATGCCTCTTTCGTCTTCATCTGACGTATCAATTGATGTTCTCCCTTCACTCTCTTCTTCTCCCATCCAGTAAGGCAAAAAGTTGAAGAAATTAAAAATGGAAAACTAAAGTAAAATGCTACATCTTTACGATTAATCAATTCAGTGTTTGCAAGAGTGCAAATCAAGTACTATTTTCGTATAATTAATTGTCGGTTTTGGTTGATTTTTTTTATATGGATTTGGGAATTAGGTTTTGTGGAAATCTCTTTAAATTTACCCTTTTTCCTTTATTATGATTTATTTTACTTCCTCCTGCATGGTTAGTCACATAATATAATACATTTTAAGGCAATTTATTTGTAGATTTCTGGTTTTGCTTAGTTTTCAAACTTGTGGATCATGGAATTTTGGGGTTCAGTTCTACAATTTAGTAGTTTTTCTTTCTCATGCTTTTCGTGCTAGGAGTGAAGAGTATTGGATAAATATGGGATAAATATATTATGAAATATTATGTAATATCTTTTCTGTTGATATTCTGTAGATATTCTCCTTAGTTAGTTATCTCTTGTATTATAAACTCTAATTCTAATCAAAATCAGGAAGATCGTTCAGCCAAAATCAATCTCGTTAATCTTCTTTATGGTATCAGAGCCACGGACCAATACCGATCCTATACCTTAAACACAGCTGTCGGCTCCATCACCACCATTAACTAGCACCTCCGAGTACTGGGTGTCACACATCATCATGACAAAGGACGCCTAGGAGAAAAACGCTAACACCAGTGGATCGAAAGCTGATGATGGATCTTGACCTCAAAATTCACCGTACTATTTGCATCCTTCCGACTAGACCTGGGTTCCGGTTCGGATGAACCGGCGGGAAACCGGCCAGAACCAGAACCTGCCGTCTGGTTCCTGAACCGCGGGTCCGGTTCCCGCTACGGTTCCGATTCCGGTTCGTCCACCCCCGGAACTGGAGAACTGACGGTTTTGGAACTAAGAACCGGCGGTTCCAAACCGGGTGGAACCGCCGGTTCCACTAATAAAAAAATTAAAATAGTGTAACCGTGGTCGCGTCCCATTGGACCGCGATCGCGGTTTTCATTCAGAAGTAAAAAAAATAGATTTTTTTGTTCGGAACCAGAACCGGGAGAAACCGGCCGGAACCAGAACCGGGACCAGAACCGGGGAATCGGCCCATGCCCGGTTCCGGTTCCGGTTCCACGGTTCCGAGGAACCGGAACCGCCAGTTTGCAAACTGGACCCAGTTCTACTTCCAATCATTCGGGATTGAAGATTTGTCCCGTTGTTTTCAAGGGCGATAATTTCCAGGAATGTGAACTCGTTTTGCGGAACTCTCTCCGATCAAAGGGAAAGCTCAGGTTTCTTGATGGCTCAATTACGCAACCGGTCGATCTTGATGATTTAGACGACTGTTGGAGCGTAAATTCAATGATCGTCGGGTGGATACTCCAATCCATGGACGAGTCACTACGTTCCTCAATCACTTTTTTTTGATACTGCAAAGACGTTGTGGGATGATTTGAGGCTATGTTTCTCAATCGGAAACGGACCGTAGGTTCAACAACTCCGCCTTGATCTTGCTCGTTGTACTTAGAATGGGCGTACCGTTGCTGTGTACTACGGGGATTTGAAGAATTTATGGGACGAACTCGCCAATTATAAGGTCTCTTGTCGTTGTACTTGCGGGAAATGTGAATGCAAGTGGGCTGAAGAATTGACCTGGGAACACGCTTGCTCAAGATGTCTTGTCGTTGCACTCACCAATTTTTTATGGGACTCGATGATATTTATCATACCGTTCGATTGAACGCGCTTGCTCAAGATCCTATTCAGCAGATTAATAAGGTCAATGCTACTATTATTATAGAAGAACGTTCAAGGATTGTAACAAAGAGCCGAGACAAGCGTGTTGATGGCGGCGCATTCGCCGCCCTAGGAAACCGCGGGCGCAAGGACATCGAAAAACGCCAATTCAGCACTGGACAAGGGTCTGATTCGCGCCGGGAGATATGCCTTGGTGCACCCATTGTGATAAGGCTGGGCACGACTTGAAGACTTGCTACAAAATCGTCGGTTACCCCGAGTGGTGGGGCACTGACCGACATGAAGAACAATTCGTGCTGCAACGCGAGCGCATAGCCGCGGGTGCGGGTCGCACATCCACGAGGGCGGGTTGAGGCCGCAAGCGTGGGGTCGCCAATGTAGCAAATGCATCTGATTCTAGCGAGCAAATTGGCCAGTTGACAGCAGCTGATCGTGCAGTGACGGGACTCTCAGATGCTCAATTTCAGCAGCTCACAACCATGGTTCAGTCATCCGTTGGGACCTCTTTAAATCCATCTGGTATGTCTCGTTCTAACTGGATCTTAGACACATGCGCCTCGTTTCATATTATGGGAAATAACTCTCTGCTGACTGATTTGTGCACAGTGGAAGCATCCACTATTGTTCTTCCTAATGGGGCGTCAATAACAACCCACAGAGCGGGAAGTTTAATACTGTCTGATCAATTTGTTCTACATAATGTGCTTGTTGTTCCTAATATGACTTGCAACTTAATATCGCTTGCTCAGTTGCTTAAAGACCAAAATATTATTGCTTGTTTGACTGATAAGCTATGTATTCTACAAGATCGCACTTCGATGAGTTTGATCGGAGCGGGTGAGGAGAGGAATGGTGTCTATTGGTTTCGTGGGGCTGCGCGGAAGTCTCATACTTCACGGATGGACGTTGCCTCATCTGACTTATGGCATTGCCGAATTGGTCATTCCTCACTTTCTGTTCTTAAATTTTTGCTAATGTTAAAATAACCGAACCTTTGGAACCGTGTGATAGTTGTCATAGGGATAAGCAATCTAGACCTGAACAAAGTCGGGCTAACCCGCCCAACCCGTACCGCCCGCCCGGAAAAATGGGCGGACTTGGACAAGATTTCTAACCCGAAAGGGTAAATAAGCCCGGCCCGCCCGAATTCATGGGCGGGACACGGACAATATTTTTGACCGAATATCCCGGATAACCCGCCCGAATACCCGAATATATTAAATATTTAAAATAAATGTTTATATTTATAAATAAAGATATGTTTGTAGAGAATACTTGGGGCCATTGATTGTAGAATTAGTACAAAAGAGAGTTAGTTATTATAGTTTCTTCACCTTGTCACCTAAAAAGCTAGCATAAATACGATCTTAATTTCAAGTAATGTTAGACCGTGTAATTATAACACTACGATTTTCTAATTTTTTAATGGACATGAAAAAAAATTATTTATGAATTTATATCCGGGTCCCGACGGGCTACCCGGGTCCGGATGTCCGGGCGGGCTTGGACATCCTTGCCGGCCCGAATCACCCGCTTGACCCGAACCCGCTCGGACAAATGGGCATAATTTTTGTTCAAAGCCCGACCCGGATCCGGCCCGAACCCGACTTTGTACAGGTCTAAAGCAATCTCGTCCTTCATTTCCGATTAGTCAAACACATGCTTCTGATATGTTTAATTTAATTCATTGTGATGTGTGGGGCCCTTATCGGACTCCGTCAGTTCAAGGAGCTCATTATTTTTTTACTATTGTTGATGATTTTTCTCATTGTGTTTGGGCTTTTCTTATGAAACATAAAACTGAGGTTGCTACTTTGATTCCAAAATTTTGTGCTATAACAAACCGACAATTTGATAAAAAATTTAAATGCCTTCGAAGCGACAATGGGACATAATTCACTAGTTTACGGTCTTTCTTTAATGAAAATGGTATCTTGTTTGAAACAACACACGAGCCTCGTGTGTTGGTACTCCTCAACAAAATGGTAGGGCCGAAAGAAAACATCATCATTTAAATGTCGCCCGTTCTTTGTGCTTTCATGCTAATTTGCCTCTACATTTTTGGGGAGATTGCAGGGGCGGAACCAGGAATTAAGTAATGGAGGGGGCAATTTTTTTTTCCATTATCATATAATGCATTACATTATAAGCATATAAATTACTAGAATTGAACTCTACGCTCTTTCAAAGAGACAAAGTCATTAAGTATACAATCGGAATCAAAATTTTTAGAAATATATTTCTCAATGTAAACAATCATATTATCAGCTAAAAAATCATCCTCCATTTTGCTTATGAGCCTTGTTTTGAGTATCTTCTTTGCTGAAAATGCTCTTTCACCAGACGATGTAGACACGAGAAGAGTCAATACAAGTCTAATCAATCTGTCAACAAGATAATGCCTACTTGCCTTCTGAGTCTCCACTAGCCTTTGACATAACTCTGAAATTGATGACACAGATTGCAATTCTGGATGAGAATGCACATCGATCTTAAATGACATCAATTGAAATCTCAAATTAACCCTGTCTTGATTAGTAAAGGGGGTCGGATAGTACTTCTCAGCTAGCAAACATATGGTATCAATATTGAATGTTTAATATCCGTTTTTTGAATCCAAAGCATGACTAAGCGTTAAGAGTTCCATAGTAGACTCTCCAAACCTACAATCCAGCTCCACCATTTGGACATCCATTACAACAATAAATATATCGTTATGAAAATGATGCTCCACTGTCACATCTCTTTTGCATCTATGACTTCGACCATCAAAATAAGGAGCATCCAAGTCAAGCACAACAATTTCCAATCTGCTACAAAATGAAACAACCTCTTCAAGCAAAGTTTTCCATCCCGATTCCCTAAGCTTTTGGAGCAATACTTTTGTATATGAAACCAAATGCACGACATTTAAAATGTCTTGGTTTTTTTCTTTCCAAGGCTTGACAAAGATCATTCGTGATGCCCATGATCTCCTTCATCTAATGTAGAATGAAAACAAACTCAAATGAAGTGACCGTCCTACAAGCAACATTAGCATCTCCTCGTTGGGAATAATTGGAAGCTTCATTCTCAATTTTTCGATCACCACAATTGTTGGACCATATAACCTCAATAGACTACATAGAGAATGGAAGTGTGAACTCCATCGAGTATTTCATGGCCTTGCCAAAGTGCCTAGCTGATTTGCTCCCTGATCATGGCGTTTACTAGAATCTTGCAACTGATCATGGTGTTTACTAGAAGAACCAACCACATTAATAACAAATGTCAAACTGGTAAAAAACTAATGGACTGAAATCACCTTTCTTGCAGCAAAAACTAAAGTCAATAGCTACCTATGTGCAAAGCAATGCACATTGTATACATATGGAAAATCATTAATAATCAATGCTTGCAACCCTTTCCACTCACCACGCGTATTGATGGCTCCATCATACCCTTGTCCACGGATACTCTGAACATCGAGTGAATGACGAGAGAGAATGGCACATATTTCATCCTTTGGAGTTCTAGCTGTGGTGTCTGGAACATGAGAGACACCAAAGAAACACTCATGTACAAAGCCATCTTTATCAACAAATCTCAATACAAGAGCCATTTGTTCTCTTTTAGATTCATCTCATGCCTCATCGACAATAATACAAAACTTTGAATCACCAACATCATCTCTGATCTTGCTCCGTACTTTGCTTGCAATAACTTGTAGAAACTCCTTTTGAATAGCAGGTGATGTATACTTAGCATTTTGAGGACCATTATCCAAAACTGTTTGAGCAACATTTTCATCATATGAAGCCAAAAGCTTAATGAACTCAATGAAATTGGCTTGATTATGTGACTCACTAGTTTCATCATGACCCCAGAAAGCACAATCCTGAGTTGCAAGAAAAAGAACTGCATCAATAAAAGTCTTTACTCACAATCGGTTATGCAGAATCTTCTCACGACTTTGTGCATTGATCACTTTGTCTATGTGCTTTGATTGGTTCAACAAGGATCCTCTCCAATGTGATTTAAGAAAGCACATCGCTTTCCATCATTCACTTTCTTCTAATTTTTGAATCCTTTGACACTGAATACATCCCAACCCGGTCGACCGACTGGTTTTGTCGTAAAAAGATAACAAGGCAAAAATATGCAGCATCTTCAGATGGAGAATACTCAAGCCAAAAAGAAAATTGTGTGTACCAAGACTCTTGAAAACGATGCAAATGCTTCAGATCACTTGACTTAGGATAATCTCTAAGATGAATTTGATATGGGCTAGCTTTCAAATAAGCTCGTTTGATCTCATCACGCTTTTCAGATGGATAGTCCAAAATCTTTGGATGTTTTCCTAGATCCCGTTCAATATCAGAAATTTCATTGACATCATATCGGATTGTTTCCATTTGAGTTTCTTCAACAATTGGATTTGGAAAACTTGGGCAGAAATATTAACACTAGAATTTGTAGCATCATTAGTTTCCTTTCTTTTAAAGAAAGAATCGATTGTTTTTTACCTACGATCCTTACCCATAATCCTACAAGTTTAAAATTAACCTATCAATTTATTCAATTACTAAATTATATATTACAAATTACATAAAATTGACCTATCAAATTAACATACCAATTTATTCAACTACTTGAAGTCAATCTCCACAGTAGTCTAATTGAATTTAATCTCGACAAATTCATTAAACTAATTGAATTACAAATTCAGTAAACTAATTGAATTAACCACTAAACCACATGAAGACATGATAATCTAAAATAAAATTCATTAAACAAATTGAATTAACCACTAAACCACATGAAGACATGATATTATGAAATCAAATTCAGTAAACTAATCTGAAATCAAATTAACCACAGTAAAGTAATTGAATTTATCATTCACAATTTGCAATCACAAATCGGAAATCAAATTCAATTAGATATCACAATTCACAAATGTAATTCATATTTTCTGATTTTTATGATAATTTGAAATAAAATTCAACCAGAAAAAAATTCAGTAATTCGAATTTAGTCATTTAGATAGCACTACATCAGATTATGAGATGATCAGTATATCACAACAACTAGAACAACAACTCAAATCTAATTCATCAGAATTTAGAAATCAAATTCAATTAGAACAACAACCCAGATATGCATTAATGATAATCTGAATTCTCTTTTCATTATAATCTGATTTTCATTAATCATTATAATCTACTAAATACTAATCTGAAATTCTGAAATCAAATTCATCAATTAACCCCTAACAGGCGGCCTAACCTATCTGTTGCAGACCTGCAGTGATGTCGTGTTGAGCGTCTTCTTGAGGCCGATTGACTGGATGAGTGAAGCGCGGGCCGCGGGCGCTGACAGTCCCGACTCGGGCGACTCGAGTCGAGGCTTCGGGCTCGTCTACGTGACTGTTGGGGGTAGGGGCGGAATCGACGAGCGATTGGTGAGATTTGAAGTCGAACAACAATGGAACAACAACTCGGATCTCTGATTATCTGGACTGGATCTGGATGAGATTGAGAGGAATTGAGGGATTTGAGGGTTGAGGATGGCATTGTAAATTCGGATTTTGGAACTCCTTTAATGGAGTTTTGAATCCTTGATGAAGATTGAAGAATTCGAAGAGTCCGGCACTGGCATTGAATCCGGTTGATAAGTATGACTGGATGAGAGACGAAGAGGCAGAGCGGAAGAATGAACTCGGAAGAGACGAAGAGCAGACGCAATTTGCGTCCCATTACTGTTATACGCGTAAAATGATTTTTTTTGGGGGGCATGGCCCATACCCGCCCCCACATAGTTCTGCCTCTGGGAGATTGTGTCCTTACTGCTTGTTATTTAATAAACAGAGCACCAACCCCAATTTTGCAAAATCGGATGCCTTTTGATCTACTTTATGGTCGACCACCTAGTTATGATCATCTTCGTACCTTTCGTTGTCTATGCTATGCATCTATTATTCCAAAATAAACAAACAAATTTGCTCCTAGAGCTATAAAATGCGTTTTTATTGGCTACGCAAATGGACAAAAATTTTGGAAAGTTCTAGACCTAGACACTAAAAAACGGTTTATTTCTCGTGATGTCATATTTTATGAAACTAATTTTCATATCAACTTGTTGTATTCATGCCTATTGTTGACCATTCTGCTACTGTTGATCTTCACCCATCTGTTTATGATCTTATCCACAACCCTACAGCCCTAACGCAGATGGATGACATGGAGAGTGGGGTTGAATCTCCTTCTGTCACCATTTAAGACCCATTACTTAGCACTAGAGATTCTCAAACGCAAACGGATGTTTGGGGGAGTGGGTTTCAATCTCCCCTTGACGTCGTCCAAGCCAACTTAATTCCAAGCACCTCAAATGCCCCATCGCAGGCAGTTGATGAGAGTGGTGGGGTTCAATCCTCTCTTGTCACTACTCAAGCCTCTACCCGTTGTTCTACCCGTGATCGCACTCCATCTGTGAAGCTACGTGGTTTTATTTGCAACAATGTGTGGAAACAAGAAACATCACGGTCCTCTTCACCTCAACCCTCAGACTCGTCAGGTACAATCTATCCTATAGCTAATTATGTCTCCTTTGATTAGTTTTCTGCTGGACATACAATTTTTGCTACTTCTGTTGATTCTGTTACAAAACCACACTCTTTTTCTGCTGCTGCTCGGGATCCTCAGTGGAGAAAGGCCATGGAGGCCGAAATTGACGCTCTTGAGCGTAATGGCACTTGGACTATGACTTCTCTTCCGGCAGGGAAAAAGCCGATTGGATGTAAATGAGTGTACAAAATCAAGCGGAACTCTGATGGTCCTATTGAGCATTTTAAGGCACGCTTGGTTGTTCTTGGGAACAATCAAAAGGAAGGCATTAATTATAAGGTGACTTTTGCCCCAGTGGCAAAAATGGTTTCAGTTCATACTTTTCTAGCAGTTGCTGCTGCTAAGAATTGGGGTTTACATCATATGGATGTGCATAGTGCATTTCTACATGGTGATTTGCATGAAAAAGTGTATATGCGTCCCCTCCTGGTTTTTGCTAGCATCTGGCCGGTCAGTTCTGTCGTTTGAACAAGTCCTTGTATGGTCTTTGGTATGCTCCAAGGAATTGGTTTGCTAAGTTGGCCACGACTCTACGTGGTTTCGGGTTTGTTCAGTCTCTTGCTGATTACTCCTTATTTTCTTATAACCAATCTGGGATTGTTCTTCATGTGCTAATGTATGTTGATGATCTCATTGTTGTTGGTAATGATTCTGCTGCGATTGTTAAGTTCAAAGGTCAGATGAGTTCTTGCTTTCACATGAAGGACTTGGGGCATGTGAAATATTTTTTGGGTAATGAGATAGCTCGTTCTGTTGGTGGTCTGTATTTGTGCCAAAGGAAGTACACCATGGATATTTTGAGGGAGGCTGGTATCTTGGCTAGCAAGTCTTGTGATTTTCCGATGGAACAAAACCACTGGCTTGCTCTTTCCATTGCGTTGAAATTTGGTCTCCTGATCGGTTTCGGCGCTTGATTGGTCGTATGATCTATTTGAATATTACTCGTCCATAGATCTATTATGCTATTCATACTCTGGCTTAGTTTATGCAGGATCGTACTATTGATCATTGGGATGCTGCCATTAGAGTTCTTCGGTATATGAAGGGACATCCAAGTCAGGGTGTTTACCTTTCTAGTGAGTGTAATTTGGAGCTTACGACGTTTAGTGATTCTGACTATGCTACATGTCCGTTTACACGCCGTTCCATTACCGGGTACTTTGTTTAGCTTGGTTCTTCACCTACTTCGTGGCGAACTAAGAAGAAGAAGACCATCTCTCGTTATCCTGCTCAAGCTGAATACATGGCCATGGCAATCACCAGTTGTGAGTGTTGATAGGGATTTACTTAAAAATAAAATAAAATTTGTAGTCAAGACCCCGCTGAGTATAGCGAAGTCAGGATCATTCACGAGAAGCACGGTTGTTTGTCTATCAATTGCTAAAAATAAGAAAAACCAAGCAAAACAGGCAAAAACACCTACGACCAACCTCGATAACGACCTTGTCAAGGTCGTTGACGAACCTGGGCAACCTACGAACAAAACAACTAACGACCTAAAATACAAGTTCGGTACCGAGGTATCTTAACTCGATAACGAATAATTCGAAAGCAAACAAACTAATAAAAAGATCTAGGACAAGGGTTACCACGACATAGCCATGCATATAGACTCATACGAAGATAAAGATCATGCCTTTAAAGATAAATTCATCAACTTTCACTGATTAACAAGCAAATCAATCAATTCTCATAAATCAATTCACTCTATCACTTGTTTTGAATCCAAAGCTCGAAACTTTCGTTAACGAACAATATCAACATTCAAGTTAATAAGTTTCTCTTTCAATCAAGTTGAAAACTCAAATTACTTCGACTATCGTCTAAGCATAAGCACAACAAGCAATTTAATAGATAAAAGGCATTCAAAACATCAACTTACTCATTCAATCATGCACAACTATGTCGGGTTTCAACCCTGACCCTATATAAGAAAACTACTCACTACTCATGGTAATAAAACTAACAACTTTAATCAAAGAAGTCATTGAAAACAAAACTTAACTTACTTGAAATTAATAAGAAAATATCATCTTACAAACTCCTGTAGAATCCGAAAATAAAGAAGAACACCGAGAAAATTCCAATCAACGACCCTAAGCTCTCTCTCTCGATCGAACCTGGCTCAAAATCTTCTCCTCATCCGACTTCTCCTAGAACTAATCTGACTCCCTCCTTCTAGACTTAGAACCATGGTTTTTATACTAAGAAACTATCTATTAAAAAGGCTAAAAGATAAAAACTTACCATACTTAAAAGATAACAAGATAAAAGATATACCCAACCTAAAGTCGGCTAAGCCTCTACCGACATGGGACCCTTGTTAACGTCCCTGCACAGGGTCGGTAGAGATCACAAATTCCCTCTGAAAAATTCTATCTTTTAGTCTCGTTAACGACCTTCACAGGATCGTTAATGAGCCTTTATTTTGGCTTTTCTTTAACTTCTTCTCAACTTTAACTTGGACTTTTTCTTCAATCTTCTTATGCAAACTTCTTCCTTATCTTCATTCCTTCCATCCTCCACCACAAGACCTCAACTCAGCTCAAAAAGCGCTCCTTCTTGCTCAAAAACCTACAAAAAGACACAAAACGGAGTAGCTTCCATACTTTTCACAAAATATGCAAACTCATCCAAAAATACACAAAACTAACTCTAAAACCTACTAAAACTAAACTAAAAAAACAAAGAAACACACCAAAAACTAGACTAAAAATACGAACATCAAAATACCCCATACTTAAGGTTGCTTGTCCTCAAGCAATCACTACACAATAACTAAAACCAAACAATCATGCTCATCAAGCAAATAGCCATCAACTCAAAAGCAACATAAAAAACATAGTAGAAAATATCAAATGACTATTAACGTCATCACACATATATAAGCACTTAATAGACATAAGCAAATACAATCCAACCTCACTAGGGATGTGTGTGTTTCACTCAAATCTCATGTGTTTGGGCTTATAAATTCAAGCTCTCAACTCATCTTATTTGCAAAAACTCATAGAAATTGGAACTTATATGACCAAACTCTCCACCCAAAATTTGTCAAAACAAGCAAAAATGAGAACTTAGGCTTAATGAAAAACTTCATAGAAGCTTTCATTCGGTCGGGTTGAAATGAGGCTTTGTAATAACAATAAGGCGTGGAAAATATTTTGGCTATGTGGTGATAATAATATCCGGGAATCAAAGACTCCTAAAAACTCACACATACATCCAAAACTCTCACAAGAACAACATACCAAACTCACTTCTCATTATGCTTTTTTCTTTCACTCACCCATTATATCCTAGAAAGTCCCATAAAAACTCAAAAGAATCTCTGATTTTACTCTTAAACACAAATGCATATTTACTTCTCTTCTTTCCTTTCCATATTTTTTCTTTTCCGCTCGTCTGTATTTTCCTTCTTCTCGAATAGCCTCGTTAACGAGCCAAACTAGGTAGTTAACGAGCTACAACATCTACTCATTTTTTTCTTTAAACCAGTAACCTTCTTTTTTTCTTGTCCATCCCTTCTTACCAAGAGATCTTTTTACAAATCAAACAAGAGACTTCCAATCTACCCTTCCCAAAAACCCCTTTGTTTTGAACCAATCATAACTTTTTCACTCTACAAAACAAACCTCTCCAAACTAAGTCCTAATCACCGGATAGGGTCAAGCTTATCTCGGCTAGAAAAATTTTGTGGAGCTAAAAATAAAAGGCTTCTGGCTCAAATTGGCTATCAAAAAAAGGATCATGTAAGGGTGGATAAGGATTAATAAGGCTCATGAAAATAAGTTCTCTATCATCTGACTTTACATGTAATGAACTATAAATATCATATAGGTCTCAAGAAATAGATAACCATCACAATTCCAAGAGATAATATACATAAAGAGAGTAAATCACACAAGAAAAGAAAAGGGATTTTTTATGTTCTCCCTATAAGGCCAAAAATAACTCACTAGGTAGCAATTTTTGTTGGATTGCATCAGTTATGCTAAAAGTTATACATGCTCAATTTCATCAAATGCTATTCCTCTATAACAACAACTTCATATCAAGAATCAGGCTATACCATCAAAAACATGCTTGCAAGGAATTATATGATCATGCTATCAACTACTATAATAGAACCAAAAGAAAAGGGTATTTATCCATACTAAAAACTCTTTTTTTTTTGAATTTTTTCAAAAAAATTTCCGTTTTTCTTAAAGCAAAGGACAATTAAAACAGACAAGACACACAAAACAAACAAAACAAACAAGCTTTCTTCCTTTTCCCACCCCATACTTAAAATTACAGTGTCCACACTGTAAGAAAACTAAGTAGAATAAAAGAAAAGAAAGAAAAAGAAAGAAAAACTTACAAGATTATTGAAGCAGAAAAGAAACAACTTCTTAAAAGCTAAATCAGCGCCTTGGTGGTGGAAACTGGCGCTCAAAGTTCCCCATAAACTCATACATTGTCTTCCAACTATCCTCATCAAGTCAAGTCTCTCCACTCTTCTTTGCTGAATGCCTCCATACATGGTGAGTTGTCCAACAAGATCTTCCAAGGTCATCGACTTGGTTTCTTTTTGAGTGAGTAGAGACGAAGCGATGTTGTCACAACTCTTGTTTAATCTTGAGATTAGCTTGTTGGTTTGTTTCCATTAAGGAATCTCCTCACCAAGAAACTCCAATTGATTCACGACCGTTTGAAACCTGGAATGATAATCATGGAGAGATTCTCCTTTTCCTTGAAAGATGTTATCATACTCCGTTTCAAGACTTATAATTCTGTCCTTCTTGACATCATCATTTCCTTGATGAAGTCTTTTGAGAGCATCCCATATTTCCTTGGCAGCTGAGTATCCGATAAACGTTTTGAGGTCACCGTCTGTGAAAGCATGATGTAGGACCTTCTTCGCTCTAGCATTCTTTTCAAGCTTTTTGAAGTCAACATCATCGTACTCAGCCGTGGTCTTTTCGATCTTTCCATCTTTACCAAGTGCAAAGGTTTCCGGACCAACCTCTATCACTTTCTACAGTTGGCCATCAAGAGAGCAGATGTGGGTCTTCATCTGTTCGACCCATCAATCATACTCTCCAGCCTTGAGAATTGGAGGCTTCCAGATAGAGTCATTCCCAGAAGTGTTGGTACACGACATTTTCCTGTAACAAAAAGTACTAAAACACAATCTAGATCCCTGGCTCTGATACCAATTGTAGGATCGTTAGTACTTAACGAGTCGGCGACTCCTACGAAGTCGTCGACTTTGAGTAATAAAGCAACGAAATATCTTAAGTATGAAAAACGAACGTTATCAACAGTCAATGACAAGCGATGTATAGTGGAAACTCCTCGTAAACCAACTATTTTGCTCCGAGATAAACCACTCTCTTCCAAGCTTCTCACTTGGTCGGATTTCAAGAGTCCTTAGACTTGCTATATTGATTTCTTGAGTGTTTGTAAAGCTTTCCCGTGTACAAGAATGAATCCCACACCCTTGAACCACGCTCTACCTTTGCACTTACACTCTCAATCTCACGCTATGCCTCATAACACTCGACACACCACTTGTACGAATCTCACGCACAAGTTCACTCTTTCTCTCTTACACAAAATGTAGAAATGACGCTCAAAAGTCTTACCATTATCCTATACACGAGGGTATTTAAGCTAAGTTAAGAGAGATCTTGTGTGTATCAACTCCCATTCGATTAGGGAAATGACACACATTCAATCTTTACATATCTTTCCAAATATCCATTAACTCATACAATGAAATATTCTAGGAGATACATATCGTGTTCATCTTGATTTTAGCACTCTTTTATGATGATCTTCTCCTAAAATAGAATGACCCAGCTGTCTCCAAATGCACGCACACACGTTGTGCGTTCCTTTCTTAAAAAGATTACTCGCCAACTGGTCGTGTCAGTGACTTTGCTAAGCCGTCGACTCGACTTGCAAACTCGGAGTCACTGACTCTAGAACCATCAAAACTCTATCTTCTAACAAGTTCTCTATTTCTTTCTCACAAGATTACAAGTTTTGCTCAACGTCTTACCTTCTATCCTAAACACCAAAGTATTTAAGCTAGAGTAAGAGAGATCTCGTGTGATATGATTTGCCATTGGGTTAGGGAAATGACACACACTCAATCTTTACAAATCTTTCCTAAAATATCATGTAAGCACATATAAAATATCACAAGAGAATCATTGCATATTCTTTTGATTTTTGCACTCTTTTGTGATGATTTTCTCCATAAATAAAATGCCACACCTGTCGATCTTGTAAACGATCGAACAAAATCTGCACATTCCTTCCAAATATAGTTTTCCTACCAGTTGGTTGTGTTAGTGACTTTGCCGAGACGCCGACTTGACATGTAACTTCTAAGCCACTAACTTTTTGGAACCATCAAAACTCAAAAGTTCTAACAATGACGATAAAAAAATTAATTGAAGTATAGAAAATAAAGGCTCAAAAGAAGAAATGAGGGAAAAACTGATAATAACCCAATAAAAATAAAAAGAAAAGTATAAAAAGAATATTAGAAATGGGCTAAAGTTTCTCAAATAGGACATGATTGATATTTGGGACCCACCTAGAAATGAAAAACTAAATATGTACTCATGAAGAGTCGAACCTTCACCAAAATGATAATAAACCTCCACAGCCGATGGCCGCATTAGCGTTGTAGCTATCATTTTGGTCGTCTTCGACGACAGCGAGAGTGATCTCATGTGGGTTAGACATTTTGATGGTCATCTTGGGATTTCCGACGGAGAAAACCGGCTAGAGTCCCACGGTGAACATTTTGTTTTGGACAAGAATTTGTTAAGGGCTCAATTCAATATCCCGATTGTATTGTGGAAGCTATCCTAACCGATTTTACACTCATAAATAATAGACGATCGAATGCGGATGCTTAAACAAAGATTCAAATCGATGAAGAAAAGCTTTTGATTCAAGTTCACAGTATTATAGAATGATCTCTTTTTTCCCTCGGATTGCCTATATCTCTTCCTACTTTCTCAATTACATTTTATTCTCCTCGTCTAGCTCCCAGAGGTTACGCCCCCACTCTCCCACTAGTGGCCATCCCATGTTTGCCTGTCCTTCCTCTAACTTGTTTGTGGATCTCCAATCGTAACTGAACTCAACTAGTGATGTGAACGAATGGCTTCAAGTTGTTCAGGATCATGGACTTCTATCTTTCCTAGGATTGTCAATTGGGCTTGTAAGACCGAGGTCCAACAATGGTAATGGAAATATAATTAAGATTCTCCAAACTTGAACATCGTACTTGTAGGACCCGCAATGGTAATGGACATATAATTCAAGTGTGGAATTTCTCCAAACTTGAACATCGTACTTGTAGGAAAAAATGTATTCATTGATTTTCAAAGATTTAAATATAAAGAAACTAATATAACCCTATTTCAACTAAGCAAAGAGGTTGGAAAGCATCATGTGGCCTTGCAAAAACTGTAATCGAGCAAGGTCGTAAAATACTACTCCCTCTTTCCCATTAAATTTGTTCAAGAGGATATTTTTTGTCCCAATTTTTTTTTTCAAATTTTACAAAGTCCAATACAATTTCAAATTCCAATGCAATTGTCTCTCTCCTCTCTTTATTTCTATATTTTTATTAGGTAAGGATTAGGGAGCACTCCTTCACGGAGGGCGCCATAGGGCATCCTTTCGAATGAGAACAAGCATCTCTGGGTGAGTCTTGATACACTCAACAAGGAGACTGTGGCCGAGTTTTGCAATTATGTCAGCCACATCGTTACAATCCATACCGATATGGTTAATCAAGACATCCTAGTTTCCATAAATGGAAACAAGGATGTCAGCAATTACAAGCTCAATCTCCCAAGGGCAATGGTTATGCCCTCCAACAACATTGATGACTTGGAGATTATCTCCCTCAATTTCTACCATTCTTAGGTTTCGAGTGGCCATTGGTCGAATCGCTCCTTGGCAAGCGCTTCAACTTTCACCATAGAAACTTTTCCAAAATTGGCCGTCACAATATCCAGTACCTGACCCAAATGGTTCCTTATTACTCTCTTTATTTCTATTGGTTGCTTTAATTATAAAAATAATTTAATTCTATCTTCTCTCTTACTTTTTTACTTTCTCAATACAATTTCTACATTTTGTTAATATGTGTGCTTTTTGTTCTTTTAGACAAACTTGCTACTAACTCCGTTTTGCAATTTAAGTCATTTTTAGCTCCAAAAGATGTTTCATAATGAAAGATCTTTTTAATTATTTAGTTTTAAAATTTCTAAAATATTCCTTTATTTAATTTATTCACATTCCAATGTCCATTGAAAATTAGCATTAATAAAAAAATGGATTATTAGTGGTATTGGAATTATAAAACATAGTTATAGAGTATATTAAAGAGTTAATTGTATGTAGACCTGCAATCGGGTCGGGTCGGGTGGGTTCGGGTTCGGGTTAAATCGGGTTCGATTTCGTTATGGGTCATGGGTCAATCGGCTCGGGTTTTAGCAGGTTTTCAGTCGGGTCGGGTTGACCAACGGGTCTAAAATATCCTTTTTATGATTATTAAAATCAATTTTTAATTAAATAACAATTTTTAATTATAATATATTATTTTCATTTATTTTAATAATAAAATATATTATAATTTTCAAAATAAATTTTAAAATTCTATAAATACACTAAATCGGTCAACCCAGCGGGTTTCGGGTTTCAACCCAATGGGTTCGGGTTCTATCTGGGTCAGTTGATTTTGGGTTTCGGGTTCAAATTTTCGGGTCTTGACCCTAAAATTATTGGGTGGTTCGGGTCGGGTTGGCGGGTTCGGTCAGCTTTTGACAACTCTAATTGTATGTGATAAAATGAAATATTAAATTCATACTCCCTCCGTTCTATTCTACTTGTCTTTCTAACCTCAAAACTTTGTTCAACAAAACTTGTCCATTTAGGATTTTTATTTAATTAATATATTGGAAAAGGTTCATATTGACTTTTTTTTTCTCTATCTATTGGTTAGTTAGTAATTAATTTGTGATTACATTTAGAAAATTTTGGATTTTCAATGATATTTTCTACATTTTCAATGAATTTCTTAATATATGTGAAATAATTTAAAAAGAAAAGTAGAATAGATGACTCGGCTAAAGTCGTTGTTGCCAAGATCAAAAATAAATTACCCTAAACTACAAACTAGTATAGCATCCAAGTAAGGGATCGAACCCAAGAGAATCAAAATTCTGAACAATCAGCAGATAACAAGACAGGGGTTTTTGGAAGTTTAAACAAACAAGCGAACAAGCAAATAATATTGGGGATTAAATCAATTGAAGGAAAGCAGAGTTCATTCAATCAATTCCACCTTTTTAATCATTCGATCATCAATTCATCCACTTTTCTATTAATTCCCAGGTTAATTCCAATCCTTATAAAAGATTTTCTCTTGTCCACGGTCCAAGCGAAAGGATAATATGAACAAGAACGCTTAATTCAAATCATGCAAAGTATTAAAGATAGAAGGAAATTAAATCATGCAATCAAGCTACGAGTCTCATGCATAAAATAACAATCAAACACTCTTTCTCAAATCTAGTCCTCGGTCCTAGAAAAGAGTTTTTTCAAGGATAAATCAGATTGCACAGACAACAATCAAACTAATCCAAACAATAGAATATCAATCAAATTCAACAAGTTGCGCACCAAAAGAAATCAATTGATAATCATAAAATTAAGCAAAAGAGTTTTGATATCAACCAAGGGATAGAAAAGTTACCAGAATCTCACAAATTCATAAAAAAGACTTTCTTGATCAAACAAACTCTAGAGGGAAATTAGTTCTCCATAATACTAAAATAAAACCCAAAATATAAAAGTATGCTATGAAATCTGAGAATGTGTAACCTAAAGTCTGCTACGAAACTAGGCTTAAATAGTAGAAAAACAACCGAAACTTAAAAGATATAATAATATAAAAGGATAGAATAGCCGAGACGAAGTCGGCGTTGAAAAACCACGATCCGCGAGTGCGGATTCAATCCGCGGGCGCGGATCAGTCAATCCTCCTCGGCCGCGGAAACTCCTCGAACCGCGAGCGCGGTTTTGAACCTCAGGTCGCGGATCTTGCGTCTTCAATTTCTCTCGAATCTTCCTTCACCGCGGTCTCGGGTCCAACCCGAGGGCGCGGGTCTTGACTTCTTAACTTCTTCAACTCGAACTTTAGGACTTCTGTCTTCCAAATCTTCAACTGTAGGCTCTTCTGATATTACAGATAATCATCCTAATCTAGCGTAAAACACTCAGAAAATCCTAATAAAAATACAGAATTACGATGTACTAAAACCAGCGTATCAAAATACTTTGGGGTTTGGGGACTTCTGTCTTTGCTCGTCCTCGAGTAAGCTCAAAATAAATCTAACAATAATCCTATCAAAGATCCACGGGAAGTAAAGGGAAACATGAAAAATCTAACTCTCAACTCACAACCCGAACCCATGTAGAGAAATAATGAGCAAAAGACATGAAAGCTCAAATCACACACCTCACATATACAAGATATAACACTCAAGCTCCAAAAAGTGTAGAGCAATCTAGGATCTATCCAACATCTAAAGTGTAATCCCCAAACCCCAAAGTAGAATGAAATCCTAAACACTCTAATTTTACCACTTATTCTACTTAGGCTCCCTTTCGGCTTTTCACCTAATCACTCTTTTCATTTTTCTTAGGTGTGCTCACATATACTCACATCTCTCATAAACCTCATATTACCCTAGCCTAATGCTGGTCCGGGTTACCTGCTTATTACCTGAGCCGCCCTTTCGGGTTTTCAACTCATCCCAGGATTTTTATGCCTTTTTTTATATTTTTATGGCTTTTTTTAATTTTTTAATTTTTTTTAACTGAATCAAAATGACAAAAATATAATGCGGTTGTACATTTAATACAAATATAGCAGTGAATCCCCTCCCCCGTACTTAAATCCTTCATTGTCCCCAATGAAGCTAGGAAATAAAGAACAAAGAATAGAGAAGGGAATCAGAAGACTCACTGCTGATCTGGTGGAGGGAATGATGGATAACTTGGCCAATGTATCTGCTAGAAATGAGTTGCCTGCCTCTGATGCTCATAAAATGCCTCCAATGATTGATCCATAGCATCCTAGTGTACTGATAAAGCATCCTGACGAACAGATAAATGTTGCATCCCACTCAACATACGCTCCTCAAAACTCATACCATCAGTCCAAGGCAAACTAGAGGAAGCAGAAGTAGAAGCAGAAGTGGATGCACGAGTAGCTGGGTTAGGTGCACCCCAACCAGCTGTAGAATGTGGACCAGGAGCCCATCCAGATGGCTCAGAATAAAATCTAGCATGAAATGCCTCAGCCTGCTCATCCCAACCTCCACCATCATCCTCATAATCATCTCCAACATCCTCTACATGAGCGTCTACATCAGGCTGTAAATGAAATGAATATACAGTATCTCCATACTGTAGAGCTGCAGGTAAACGCAGAAAATCCGTATCAGGGTGCCCATGCAACCAAATCCCTCCTCCCTCAGTTGAACCACTCAAACAGTTAGCCCTAACTAATGCCTGATGTGTATATCTGTACCCATCAGTTAAATGTCCTCCAAACTAGGCCTCAATCTGCTCTATAGAAACAAATATGGTGGCTAAGATAGTAATCATACCACCTAATCCTATCAACCCCCTCTTCGTCGGATACTTCTTAGCAGTGATAGGCTATTTTCTTACATCGCAAGTATACGGTTCGGTTGTAGTAATCAAGGTGTCGAACACAGGGAACTTTGTAGTACCAATTGATATCCGAACAAGTAGATCAAGTCAAACAAATAAGAAAAAGAGTTTATGATTGAATTGAAAAGTTAACAAGTAATCGAAAATAACTAGGAAATATCAGTGGAGAAAAGCTTCCAAGGTTAGGATTCCCACAATGATGTTTCAGTAGATTTTTAAGTGTTGTCTATTTGGATTTCAACTTGAATGTTGCTTGAAGGAACTCACTATCTAAAACCAACACAAATCTCTTTTCAGAAAATATGTGAATGTGCTTAAACTCAACTAACAATCGTTGTCGCATAAGGTTAATCAGTTTTAGACCCTTTATGTTCTTTAGAGACTAGGGACAAACAACCTAGCATTTGTTGTCGCATTCCGCTAAAAAGATCCAACCCTAGAACTACTACGATAGTTGAAATTCACACAAGAGAAATTAAGTTGTTGTCGCATAAATAACTCTCTAGTTTAATACCTTGGGATCTCATTCGGAACCAAATTTTGGTACTTATCAAATCAATATCCTGTTACGATTATCTCCGGTCGGTCTCAAATTATAACAAGAATCCTATATGCGAAGCAAATAGGGGATAAGCAACCTAGAATTAAATCAAGCTTCAATCAAGTTTCCATTCAACCAAACATCACAATTCAGATCTACCTACTTCATCATTAGGTTCACCCAACCTCAGAATAAGAAAATTAGCTAGACATGAGAAGGGAGAAAAGCAAATCAAATTTAATAAACAACATACCAAATTGTCTTCAAATTGATGCAAAACTCCAATCCAACAAGTCTATAGAAATCTCCAACTAATCTCCCACTAGGGTTCTTTCTAGAGAGGCTAGAAACAATCATCCGTAATAATCCTCATCCCACTAGGGTTAAAGTGTTTTAAGAGACAAAACAAAGTGAAACTCGGCCCAAATCCCGACACGGGCGACTACCCGACCTACTACCCGGTCGGTTAAGTTTCTGCATGCTCAACGGTGAAATTTGGAGTACCCGGTCTTAAACCCGTCCACGTACTCGGTCGGGTAGTTGAGAACCCGGCCACGTACTCGGTCACGTATTCGGTCACATACTCGGTTGGGCAAATTTTTCTTCATTTTTCCGCTTTTGCTCCATCTTGGCACCCGAGCAACCACTTGTAAGCTCCGTCCTTCATCACTTAGGCTCCATGAAACACTCCTCTTAGCTTCGATCCTTGAAAATGCTTGAATCTCCATCCAAAGTAGCCTGAAATCCACACAACAAGAGAGTAGATACCGAACGAAGAAAATAAACTAAACAAACATAAAATTAACTCAAAACTAAGCTAAAAAGACTCAAAACATGAAAATAAACATGTCCTAAACTATGTCTAAATGCATGCTAGCAAAATCCCCCAAGCTTAAACCTTACTTGTCCTCAAGTAAGAAATCAAATCCGACACCCCACAAGACAAGCAAGTCATGGATCCATTTTGATAATAGTCTAGACGAGAATTATAGAATCAAAGAATGACAACCAAAATCATAGCATGTATTTTTAACATCAAAGAGATAAAGCCTACATATCCATTCTAAACCTCACATAGGACAATTGTGTTTTCGCTCTCTCTCAAGTGTTTAAATAGGACGTGTTTCACTCAAGTCTCATCTTTTGAAAGCTTAGCTACCATAAGCTTGCAACAGCGATCTAAATCTCCACCGCATGGGACTTTGTATACAAACTATAATCATGAGGTCTTTTATAAGGTTGTAATGAGGCTAGGGTGAGACAATTTTGGCGGGGATAAATATTTGGCATGTGGTGCTAATCCGGGAAAAGAAATTATTCCTAAATAAAACACCAAAACCAAGCTTAATGCACTTCTTCCCCAAACTTTCTCTTTTGTTTTCTTTTTCACCTTCTCTTTCACCCCTTTTTTTCCTTTTATTTCCCACAACCTTTTCACTTAAACACTTTGCTCATCTAACAAATTTTTTTTCTTTTTATTCTTATGAGCTTTTCTTTCCTCATTTTTTTTTTCATTTCATTTTTCTCATCACATCAAACTCCATCCACACTATTGATATTTAACATCAACCCTTTTTTTGAATCCCCCAAGCTTGGCTCAAACTCACACTTATAAATCCACTAAAGTTCCTATTTCCCGGACGGGTCAGGCTTACATTAGGCTCGGAATTATATTGTGGAGCTTTTCAAATAAATAGGCAATAAAGGCTAACATGGGCTATCAAAAAGAGGATAATATATAAGGGTGGATAGGGAATAATAGGCTCATAGAAATAATGCGTCAATCATTTTAAAGTTGCATACAAAAGTCATAAAAGCGATCTTGAACAAGAGTCTAATGCAAGTTCTAGAGGAAGCAATCAAAAGTGAGAATCACACATGAAAAGAGAGGACTCTTAATAGAAAATAGTCCTAGAAAGGTCAAAAATCTCACATGGCTTTTTGTTTAGAACTTCAATGTCAACTAAAATCTCAAAGATTATACATGCTCATTCAATTATCAAACAAGTTCATAAACATTGCTAGACATCGCCAAAACTTCAAACACTTCAAGCAAGTCTAGGGGATAGGATTTCATTCAATAATTTTGAAGGACAAGGAGCTTGTTACTTTAGGGAAAATTAATAACTCCTAAAATGCAATTTTTTTTTCATTTTTTTCATTTTTCATTTTTTTTTTCTTTTCAATGCAAATGCAATCTATCATGCAACTATATGCATCTATCATGCAACTATATGCATCTAACTAACATGAAACATGTTTCCCTCCCCCAATCTTAAAATCCACATTGTCCCCAATGTAGAAAATAAAAGTAAGAGAAGAGAAACACTCACAAGGCATCTAATACGGTGGAGGTCCAGGCGGCCATCATGGAAATTGGAAATTCTGGAGGGTCTTCTGAATAGCTGCTAGATTTGTCTCCATAGAATCAAATCGGGAATTCACATTGCTGAATCCGGCATCCATAGAGGTGCGTAGTGCACCAACCTACTCTCTCTGGTTCTCCAACTCTCCATAAATGTCAAACATGGAAGATGGTTGTGGAGCATATCGATAAATAGGAGGTTCCGGAAAACCAAATCCACCATAAAGAGGCGGATCAACTGCATCACCAGAAGAACCCCCAAACTCAAAATGTGGTCGAGTCCCAACATTCTCTTCTTCCTCATCTTCCTCATCCTCATCTTCTTCATCCTCATCTTCTTCACTCCCTTGCTCATTTCGCCTCTTTTTCTTAGGTCGGACGGTAGCTTTGTATAAAGCTTGGCTTTCCTTATGGTCACCATCCCTTACAGGAAATAGCCAGTTCCCCACACTATTGATATTGTAGCGGGATCGGCAAGGGAGACGGACAATTTTGGGATTCAAGTGAGCAAGATAGTAATAGTAATGATTCCCAATTTTCTTGATAAAGTTCATTTTAGCAAAGAGGGAAAAGCTAATGGGAGCAAAGGAAGGTAGATGAGGCAAACCATGCAACGGGGCCTTAACACACTTAGCAATGTGTGTAATGAGTGATCCAATGACAATCTTTCCACTCCCTATGTTACCAACTGATTGAAGGTGGTTGAGCATAAATCCTGCTGAGTTAAGAGGTTGTCTATGTAGAGCACTCCAGAGAAAAACAAGATCTTTGATTGAAAAGCCATTCTCACCGTCTCCTCTACCAAATATGGTATGTCCCATGAATCGCTTCATGACACGAATACTGGGATTAGCAATTGCAATGGACTTAGTAGAAGCGGGCTTGTAGCGGCCAAGATCCCTTGCAATCTCATCAAAGAAGCTAGCGGCCTGGAATCCACTTGCATTGTGCTCGTGGCTAGGTGCATCCCCCTCGGGGAAACCGAACATCTTGTTGACATCAGCAAAAGAAAATCTATACTGACAGTTCCTCAATTGGAAGGTGACGATACCGTATCCAGGGCCAGGTGTTGCCTTTGTCTCTATAGTGCTCAAGAACTCTAGAGCCAAGATCGGATAGGTATACTCATGGAAAGTTAGAAAGTCGATCCATCCCAATCTCTGAGCTAATTCAACCACATCATATTTCAAACCCAAGACCTCTAAAGCGTTCAAATCAAGGGCTCTTGTGCTTTCAAACGTCCGCTTTTTCAAGTCATCAAACCGAGCCCTGTGATGTGTTTTACCTAACTGAAAGCCCAAATCCTCTGGAGTGGCGGTGTCTAGTTGAACGCGAGAGCCGGATTGTGAAGTAGAGGCTGTGTTTTTCTTGCCTTTGGGAGGCATGTCAAGCCAATGAGTTCCTACACACAAATAAACAACAACAAAAACACACCAAACACAATTCGTGTTGTCCCGGCAAGGACAACCAACAACAACAATAACTCAAGTTCTCAGCCAAGCAAATTTAAAGTAGAAAACATTAGAACTCAAATTATATCAACTCTCAAGCATAACCAAAATTCCCATGGCATAGGAAAATCAATTTCGAACCAAAATCTCCCTAAATCCCTAACAATAAAATATATGCAAACTAAATTAGCCAACAATGAACTAAAATTAAAAAAGTATGCACCTATTAGCTAAAAATTCCCAAATTGCATAAATAAACCCTAGATCTTAGAACTTAAGGGCAAAAGGGAAGAGAGATTGTACCGACTAGAGCAAGCTGTCGTGGGTGGTGCTGTGGCTCGGCGCGCAGGCGGTCACTGGTGGTTGGCGTTGGAGGGACGACCGGACTCGTGCGGGCTGCGCAGGAGAGGGAGGCGATGCGGCGGTGCGTGCGGCAGGGCCAAGGGTGGTACTACGCAGGCGGGCACGTTGGTGGTGCGCGGTGCGGCGCACAGTCAGCGGGTGTAGGAGTACTGCCGGCGAAGGGGATGCCGAGTGGTGGAGGCAAAGAGAAGAGGGAATCGGGGGTAGAGAATGGAGGGGATAAAGAGGAGAGAGAACAAGAATAGGGGAGATAGAAATAAAACAAGAGGAGGGTGTCTCTATTTTTTTTTTATTTTCTGATTTTTTTATTTTTTTATTTTTTTTAGAAGGAATCAAGTCGGGTGACTACCGGACCTTAAACCCGGTTAAGTACCCGTTAAGTACCCGGCCGGGTAAACTTTACCCGACCTTATACTCGACCTTTTACCCGGCCGGGTAAAAGTCTGTAAGAAACCAACGTTGTCAACGCTTTTGACTACCTGACCTTATACCCGGTCGGGTTTAAGGTCGGGTACTCCCCTTTCACTACCCGACTTAGTACCCGGTCAGGTACTCGGTCGGGTAATTCTCTGCGTAAACTCCTTTGATTTCTCACCCAATTGGGTTCAAAGTCGGGTATCCTAACTAAAGCTAATTAAACCATAAATAAAAAAAACTAATAATGGATACATAGAGCTTGGGTTGCCTCCCAAGAAGCACTTGTTTAAGGTCGTTAGCTTGACCGTTCTCCTTCAATCAAGTGCTCGGATTAAGAAGATGAACAACAGATATCTTCTCAATTGGCTTTCCCGCATTGTACTTCTTTAAACGCTGCCCATTCTCCTTGAATTCTCCCCACTCTTCACTCCATATATCAATTGCTCCATGAGGATACACCTTTCAGACTTGGAAAGGGCCACTCCATCTAGATTTTAGCTTGCCCGGAAAAAGTCTTAGTCTTGAGTTGAATAGCAAAACGAGACCACCTTCTTTGAATTCTCTTGAGACGATATGCTTGTCATGCCATCTCTTCGTTCTTTCTTTATAAATTCTAGCATTTTCATAGGCATCTAACCTCAATTCCTCAAGCTCTTGTAGTTGAAGCATTCTCTTCTCACCAGCTTCTTTCATGTCATAATTGAACAATTTGATTGCCCAATATGCTTTATGCTCAAGTTCCACTGGAAGATGGCAAGATTTCCCATATATCAATCGGAATGGAGTGGTGCCAATGGGAGTCTTGAATGTTGCCCGGTAAGCCCAAAGAGCATCGTCTAGCTTCATCGCCCAATCCTTTCGAGATCGGGAAACGGTTTTCTCCAATATCGCCTTGATCTCTCGGTTGGAGACCTCTACTTCTCCACTCGTTTGTGGGTGATATGGGGTGGCAATATTGTGAGTGACTCCATACTTGCTCAACAAACTCTCAAATTTCTTCTCAATAAAATGTGACCCACCATCACTGATTACAACTCTTGGAGTCCCAAACCTTGGAAAGATAACTTTGTTGAAGAACTTGGACACCACTCTAGAGTCGTTTGTTGGTGAGGCAATGGCTTCAACCCATTTAGACACATAATCAACCGCCAAAAGTATATATTTGTTGTTGCAAGACGGTGGGAATGGTCCCATGAAATCAACTCCCCCTACATCAAAAATCTCTACCTCCTGAATGTTGTTTAGAGGCATCTCATTCCTCCTTGAGATGTTACCGGTGCGTTGACAAGAATCACAAGAAGAAATATACCGGTGAACATCTTTAAACATGGATGGCCAATACAAAGTAGACTGAAGGATCTTGGCAGTGGTCTTTGAAGAGCTAGCAGGACCACCACAAGGCAATGAATGACAATGAGCAATGACACTCTCAACCTCATCCTCAGGAATACAACGCCTATAGACTCCATCAGCACATCTCTTGAATAAGAAGGGATCATTCCAAAAGTAATGCTTGACATCAGACAGAAATTTCTTCTTTTGTTGGAATGACAACCCAACAAGCATTTCATTGCACACCAAGTAATTCACAAAGTCAGCATACCATGGCACTATAGAGGAAGAGAGCTGTAGAAGTTCTTCAGTAATCCGGAAAAGATGATCATCAGGGAATGAATCATCAATGGGCAAATCATCTCTTGTGCATTCCGTCTGCTCTTGTGTCAATCTAGACAAGTGATCAACCACCAAATTCTCAGTCCCCTTTTTGTCTCTAATTTCCAAGTCAAATTCCTGGAGAAGCAAAATCCAATGAATCAGCCTTAACTTAGCATCTTTCTTGCTCAAGAGGTACCTCAAAGCGGCATGATCAGTGTAGACAATGACTTTGGCCCCAACAAGGTAGGATCAAAATTTCTCAAAGGCGAAAACCACAGGTAGTAGCTCCTTCTCTGTTGTAGCATAATTGACATGTGCTTCATCTAAGGTTCTACTAGCATAGTAGATAGCATGAAGTTTCTTATCCTTTCTTTGTCCCAACACAGCTCCCACAGCGTAATCGCTTGCATCACACATCACTTCAAATGGGAGACTCCAATCAGGGGCTTGCATTATCGGAGCTGAGACCAATGCTTGTTTCAACCTGTTAAAAGATTCTAGACATTCCTGGGAAAAATTAAACTCAACATCCTTCAAGAGCAGGTTAGTAAGCGGTTTGGCAATTTTAGAGAAATCTTTAATGAAACGCCTATAAAAACATGCATGACCCAAGAAACTCCTTACCCCTTTTACCGAAGTTGGTGGTGGCATTCCTTCAATGACTTCTACCTTGGCCCTGTCAACTTCAATTCCACGGTTAGAAATCATATGGCCTAAAACAATCCCTTCACTTACCATGAAGTGGCATTTCTCCCAATTTAGTACAAGGTTAGCTTCTTCACAACTATGTAAAACTCTAGACAGGTTAGCTAGACAAGCATCAAAAGAAGTACCATATACTGAAAAGTCATCCATAAACACTTCCATGATGTCTTCAATAAAATCAGAGAAAATACTCATCATGCATCGTTGAAAGGTGGCTGGAGCATTACATAACCCAAAGGGCATTCTTCTATAGGCAAAAGTGCCATAAGGACAGGTGAAAGTAGTTTTCTCCTGGTCATCTGGGTGTATAGAGATTTGGAAAAATCCACTATAGCCATCCAAATAGCAGAAGTGGGTATGTTTAGCCAACCTTTCAAGCATTTGGTCAATGAAGGGGAGAGGACAATGATCTTTTCGGGTTGCTTGATTAAGTTTTCTATAGTCAATACACATTCGCCAACCCGTGACTGTTCTAGTTGGAATTAATTCATTCTTTTCATTTTTCACAACAGTCATTCCCCCCTTTTTAGGCACAACATGCAAAGGAATCACCCAAGCACTATCAAAAATAGAGTAAATAATGCATGCATCTAACAATTTCAACACTTCTTTTCTAACTACTTCTTTCATGTTGGGGTTGAGTCGTCTTTGATGCTCAATAAAAGGCTTGTGATCATCTTCTAATAAAATTCTATGCATGCACAAAGAAGGATTGATCCCTTTCAAGTCATCAATGGTATACCCTATGGCTTTTCTATGCAACTTAAGTTCTTTTAGCAGTTTGGCAGTTTCATCATCACTTAAGCTAGCATTTACTATCACAGGGTATGTAGAATCAGAGCCAAGAAATTCATATCTCAATGTAGATGGAAGGGGCTTCAACTCCACCTTAGGTGCAACATGAGATTCTTCTCCAACATCTTGAACATCCACTTCTAGCACATCAACAATGGTGCTTTCTATCCCATTAGTAGGCATCTCAGGGTGGCCCAAAATTCCCTCAATGGGGTCTTTTGTGGCCACAGACATCATCATTCCTTGAGTTTCCCTGTCTATAATATCTAACCTGTACAACTCATCCTCAAGTCTAGGTTTCTTGATAGCTTTAGTGAAATTATACTCAATTTTCTCTCCCCCCCCCCAATAGAAAAAGAAAGAACACCCTCTTTTACATCAATAAGAATTCCAGCAGTAGCTAAGAAAGGTCTTCCTAATATAATGGGAATGGGAAAATCAACTTGCATATCAAGAACAATGAAATCAACAAGTACATAGAATTTACCAACTTGAATGGGGATATCCTCAAGGATACTTGTGGGTGATGCAGTAGATCTATCAGCCATGAAGAGAGTCATATCCACTAGTTGAGGTTCTCCAAGATCCAACTTCTTGCAAATGGAAAGAGGAATCAGACTCACACTAGCTCCCAAGTCACATAATGCATTGTAAGTGCAATTGCCAATCACAATAGGAACACAAAAGCTCCCAGGATCTCCAAGCTTAGGTGGCAACTTATTTTGAACAAGCGCGCTACAATCTTGATTAAGGGACACTTTTTGACAACCCTCAATTTTTCTCTTATTTGATAATATCTCCTTTAGGAACTTCACATAAGCAGGCATTTGTTGAAGAGCATCGATGAATGGAATGTTGATGTAGAGCTTCTTCAACACTTCTAAGAACTTCCTGAATTATTTCTCAGTCTGAGCCTTGGCTTTTCTTTGTGGGAATGGGAGAGGAGGCTTGTAAGGAGGAGGAGGAATGTAAGGAGCCTCTTTCTCCTCCTCTCCATCATCTTGAAGCTTTTCAGGTTCACTGCTTTGTTTCTTCGGTTCCTTTGGCCTTGGATCCTCCAATTCTCTTCCATTATGAAGCGTGAAAACATTTAATTGACCCTTAGGATTTACCTCAGGATGCCCAGGAAGTTGGCCAGTTGGCCTTGGAGCATTGACAGCTTGTTGAGCCACCTGTTGCTCTATAATCTTCAAGTTCTTTCCCTGGGCCCTTACTTCTTCAGTGAGAGTCTTCATAGAAGTGGCAAGGCTCTCAATAGCAGTCTCCCATGCCGGTTGCTGAGCGGGTTGAGAAGCTTGATTTTGATAAGTAGGAGCTTTGGGTGGAAATCCAGGAGGTGGCCTCTGTTGTGCTTGATTATTCCCATAAGAGAAGTTGGGATGATTTCTCCAACCAGGGTTATAGGAATTAGAGTATGGGTCATTCTTAGGCCCCCTGTTGAAGTTATTCATATAGTTCACTTCCTCCTCTTGTGGTTCATCCTTAGAGGCAAACACTTCACAAGATCTAATGGTATGATCACTAGCTCCACAAAACTGACAAACAACATTTGAAACAGCTTGAGAATGACCTCCACCAGTAGAAACGTGAGAACCATTCATCTTTAATTTCAGCTGCTTGATCTCTTGATTCATGGCTTCAATCTGTGCCTGGTGCAAAGTCTCTGTATCAACCTCATATAAACCTGCTGACTTCTTAGAACTTGGAAGAGAACGAGCATCATTATAATAGTGAGTGTGTTGAGCAATGTCCTCAATCTGATCCCAAGCATCATCAACATCCATCATCATAATAGTACCTCCAAATGAGGCATCAATAAGCAGCCTAGTAGTGTTGTCGACAACATTGTAGAAAGTGTGAAGCAACACCCACTTGTCTTGTCCATGGTGGGGACATAATAACAGAAGCTCTTTAAACCGCTCCCAACCTTCATAAAGAGACTCCCCATCCCTCATTTGAAAGGAACTAATCTGGTTCCTCATCTTGTTGTCTTCTTGGGAGGGTAGTACTTGGTTAGGAAAGCTTTAGCCAACTCATCCCATGTAGTGATCGTCCCTTGAGGTAAGGCTTTGAACCATGCCTTAGCCCTGTCTCGTAGAGAGAATGAGAAGGCGCGCAAATAAAGCGCATCATCAGTAACATCATGAATCTTCACCGTGTCCATAAGCTCCAGAAAAGTATTCAAATGTTGGTGAGGATTCTCAGCAGGTGAACCTCCAAACTGATTTTCCTGAACCATGTTGATCAGAGATGGCTTCAGCTCAAAATTTCTAGCTTGCACTGGAGGTCTAACAACACCAGACGTTTGTCCCTGGTGACGAGGCAGCACATAGTCACCAAGAGTCATTTGTTGTGGCTGATTTTCTTGCATCTGTTGTACTTGTTGTTGGAGCTGAAGTAATTGCTCTCGTTGTTGTTGAATCAGTCGTTGTTGTTCATCTGCATCCATAGCTTGGCCTTCAGCTTTTTTCAACTCTCTATTTCTTCTGTGAAAAGTACGCTCTGGTTCAGAATCAAAGTCGTATAATGAAATAGCGCTCTTGACTTTTCTCATGAAAAAGAAAACAAAACCTGAAACCAAAGCAAAAAGAAACAAATTAAAAAACAAAACAAGACTTAATCTACCGGTTGCGAGAAACAACCAATACTATCAATAGTTCCCCGGCAACGGTGCCAAAAACTTGATAGGCTATTTTCCTACACCGCAAGTATACGGTTCGGTTGTAGTAATCAAGGTGTCGAACACAGGGAACTTTGTAGGACCAATTGATATCCGAACAAGTAGATCAAGTCAAACAAATTTTGAAAAAGAGTTTATGATTGAATTGAAAATTTAACAAGTAATCGAAAATAACTAGGAAATATCAGTGCAGAAAAGCTTCCAAGGTTAGGATTCCCACAATGATGTTTCAGTAGATTTTTAAGTGATGTCTATTTGGATTTCAACTTGAATGTTGCTTGAAGGAACTCACTATCTAAAACCAACACAAATCTCTTTTCAGAAAATATGTGAATGCGCCTAAACTCAACTAACAATCGTTGTCGTGTAAGGTTAATCAGTTTTAGACCCTTTAAGCTCTTTAGAGAGTAGGGACAAACAACCTAGCATTCGTTGCCGCGTTCCGCTAGAATTATCCAACCCTAGAACTACTACGATAGTTGAAATTCACACAAGAGAAATTAAGTTGTTGTCGCATAAATAACTCTCTAGTTTAATACCTTGGGATCTCATTCAGAACCAAATTTTGGTACTTATCAAATCAATATCCTGTTACGATTATCTCCGGTCGGTCTCAAAATATAACAAGAATCCTATATGCGAAGCAAATAGGGGATAAGCAACCTAGAATTAAATCAAGCTTCAATCAAGTTTCCATTCAACCAAACATCACAATTCAGATCTACCTACTTCATCATTAGGTTCACCCAACCTCAGAATAAGAAAATTAGCTAGACATGAGAAGGGAGAAAAGCAAATCAAATTTAATAAACAACATACCAAATTGTCTTCAAATTGATGCAAAACTCCAATCCAACAAGTCTATAGAAATCTCCAACTAATCTCCCACTAGGGTTCTTTCTAGAGAGGCTAGAAACAATCATCCGTAATAATCCTCATCCCACTAGGGTTAAAGTGTTTTAAGAGACAAAACAAAGTGAAACTCGGCCCAAATCCCGACATGGGCGACTACCCGGCCTACTATCGGGTCGGGTAAGTTTCTACATGCTAAACAGTGAAATTTGGAGTACACGGTCTTAAACCCGGCCACGTACTCGGTCGGGTAGTTGAGAACCCGGCCACGTACTCGGTCACATACTCGGTTGGGCAGATTTTTCTTCATTTTTCCGCTTTTGCTCCATCTTGGCACCCGAGCAACCACTTGTAAGCTCCGTCCTTCATCACTTAGGCTCCATGAAACACTCCTCTTAGCTTCGATCCTTGAAAATGCTTGAATCTCCATCCAAAGTAGCCTGAAATCCACACAACAAGAGAGTAGATACCGAACGAAGAAAACAAACGAAACAAACATAAAACTAACTCAAAACTAAGCTAAAAAGACTCAAAACTTGAAAATAAACATGTCCTAAACTATGTCTAAATGCATACTATCAAGCAGATGCAACAAATAATCCTAACCAATCAGGGCACTGAGACGGAAAAGGGAACAAGCATCTGATAATCCTCATATCTGTGCAGGCACCTTGTTCGGCTCTCCCTACCCCAGAAATGTCATATTTAGGACCTTGTGACACAGACGGACACAAGGGTGGGGAATCTTACTGTTTGTCTCCCCAGAACGAGTGTTAAAAGGGGAGCCAATAAGAGTATGCCAGAAATTGAAAATTGTAGCATCAGTCAGTATACTCGTCCACTCATCAGTAGGTGGTGAAGTGATCCCAAAACTAAGATAAACCTCCTCACGGGTCAAACTACATAATCTATCACATGCATGGAAGCTCAGGACCCCATCAAAAAAGCGGAAAGTGGACAGAAACTCAATGGTAAGGCCTCTATAGGTAGGCATAGATAGAGTACTGAAACTACCTAAACCCCCAGTCTCAAGAAATCGCTCTGTACACTCCGTAAATCCCAAGTCTATCAGTGTAGGGACATCAAAGAATTTAGTACTGACAACCTCCCTATCCTCATGTATCCCATAACTCCTTCTGTCCCTCAGTCAGATACTGTAAACCATAATACTCCATAATGATTAAGCAAAACAAATCTGAACGAGAAAGTATCCGGAATTTACTGAGAACCGCGAGCTCGGATTGAAAAGGAGAGCGCGGACCGGAAAGCTCAAACCGCGATCCCGAAAATCAAAGGCGGACGCGGAACGGTCAACCAAATCTGCGGGCGCGGAACTAATCCTCGGGCACGAAAATGGCGATTTCCAGATATCAAATTTCACCGTCAACCATGGCGAACGAAAAACCACTTCAAATCTCCTCAAATCTCAGCAAACTACAATAAATCCAACCCAATCTAGCAATATTTCAAACTCCAAGGCAAGATTTGAAGACTAACCGTGTAGATCTAGCCCGAAATTGCTCCAAAACTTCAATCCAAGCAAACCTCGACCTCAAACTGTTGAAGATGACCAGGGCTGGACACGGACCGCAGGCGCGGATTCAGTCCGAGGGCACGGATCTCGGTGAGCGCGGATGTGATGGTGGTCCGCGGGTGGTGGTTTGGTGGTTTGAAGGGTTGTTTGGTTGGAAGTGTTTGGAATGGAAGTTTTGTGTGGGAGAAAAGAGGAGGAAGACAAAGGGTAGGTAGGGATTTTTTTTGAGGAAGAAAATGGATTTTTGTATTATTTTTGGGCTCGGTTTGGTACTGGTTCGGGCTTTTCCGGGGGTTTCACCCGAAACCTTTTATTTCAGGGGTTTCACCTGAAAGCCTTTTATTTCGGGGGTGTCACCCGAAAACCTTTTATTTTTATTTTATTTTTTTATTTTTTTTATTTTTTTATATATATTTTTTTCCAAACAAAATTTTAATTCCGCGGGCGCGGATCGTGCCTCGGGCTCGGTTCCTCGGCTCGGGTTTTTCTTTCTTCGAAAATTGGATAAATTATACTTGCAAGTTAGCCCGACAAAACCAAAACAAACTAAAACTAAACTAAACTAAACTAAAAAGACAAAGATAAAAGAAAAGAAAAACTTGCCTCGGGTTGCCTCCCGAGCAGCGCCTTTGTTTAACGTCGTTTGGCCCGACGTCCTTTATGCTCAGAATGGATCATCATCAATTTGGAACTGGACCTTTTTCCCTTCATGTGCCATAGATAATAAGCCCTTTGAAACATCAATTACGGCGCTCGCCGTCTTCATAAATGGACGACCCAACAGCAAAACTGGGTCGTATCTCCCCTTACCAATTTCCAAGACATAAAAGTCTGTTGGAAAAATTAAGACATCCACCTGCAGTAAGACATCTTCCACAAATCCTTTCGGATGCACATTAGAGTGGTTAGTCAGTTCAATAGTAATATTCGAATCATGTAATGGCCCTAGACCTAACCTCTCATATATGCTCAGTGGCATGGCATTAATAGATGCACCTAGATCAAGCATAAAATGCTCAATTTTGGCCTCACCAATTGTAACGGGAACAGTAAACCTCCCTGGATCTCCATACTTCTTAGGCAATTGCCTTTGAAGCATGGAAGATACATTTTCAGTATTTTCAACAAGATTAACTTTTGTAACCTTCCCCTTCTCTTTTTGTTTCCTCTTTATAGTACATAATTCTTTCAGAAATTTAGCAAAACGAGGAAAGAGACATTTACCTCACACTTGAAGAAGGTTTCAAAAATTTCCTTGTCATTGGCAGGCCTCCTGGTGTCCTTCAGTGCCTCAGGAAATAGTGGAGCTGGCTTTTGAGAAGCCATGGGAGGAAATGAAGGTCTGACGTAATCGTCGGATTTTGTCAGATGGGCGATCCGCGAGCGCGGATTGGTACCCGCGGGCGCGGTTCTGGTCCTCGGTCGCGGTTTCTGCTAAAATCTCAGTTTCTGCTTCGATTTCTGTGCCGCGATCGGAACTATCCTCCAGCGAGCTCGGTGGGTCTCCGCTGGCTAGAAAATCAGTATTCAGCTCTTTCCCACTCCTTAATGTCATTGCACTCACATTCTCTCTCGGGTTAATGGTCTGAGATGGAAATTTTCCCGAGTCCTTCGCTTCTAGACGGTTCAAAATGGTTGCAATTTGACTTAATTGACTCTCGAGGTTTTTCACTGCAGCCTTAGTCTCTTGATTCTCCTTCATTAACTGATTGATAATGGCTAGATTTTCATGGGGAACATGGGGCCTTGGCACATAATTAGGCATGGGAACATAGTTGGGTTGACCTCCCTGTGGTGGAAAAGGTTGTTGAGGTTGTTGACTCCACCTAAGGTTAGGATAGTTTGCCCACCCCGGGTTGTAGGTATTTGAATATGGGTCATTCCGGGGCTTTTGATCATAGTTCCCTATAGGATTCACATCAGATGCTGGCTCTTGCATGATAGGGAATGCATCATAAGGATGACTAGATTCACCACAGATTCCACAAGCCCTTGAACTTGAAGTCCATTGCCCACTAACAGTTGCTTCATCATAGCTTTTAACTCCTTTACTTCAGCATTCAGGGAATCATTAATAGAATTGACAGACCTACTGTTGGACCTCTTCCTCTGGTTTCTGCACTATTCAGCTAGAGTTTCCAAGATCAAAAATAAATTACCCTAAACTACAAACTAGTATAGCAAGCAAACAAGGGATCGTACCCAAGAGGATCATGATTTTGAACAATCAGCAGATAACAGGACAGGGTTTTTTGGAATTTTAGACAAACAAGCAAACAGGCAAATAATATTAGGGATTAAATCAATTGAAGGAAAGCAGAGTTTATTCAACCAATTCCACCTTTTTAATCATTCGATCATCAATTCATCCACTTTTCTATTAATTCTCAGGTTAATTCCAATCCTTATAAAAGATTTCCGCTTGTCCAGGGTCCAAGCGAAAATTATGATATGAACAAGAACGCTTAATTCAAATCATGCAAAGTGTTAAGGAAAGAAGAATATCAAATCATGCAATCAAGCTACGAGTCTCATGCATAAAATAACAATCAAACACTCTTTCTCAATTCTAGTCCACGGTCCTAGAAAAGAGTTGTTTCAAGGATAAATAAGATTGCACAGACAACAATCAAACCAATCCAAACAGTAGAATATCAATCAAATTCAACAAGTTGCGCACCAAGAGAAATCTATTGATAATCATAAAATTTAGCACACGAGTTTTGATATTAACCAAGGGATAGAAAAGTTACCAGAATCTCACGAATTACATAAAAAGGCTTCCTTGATCAAACAAACTCCAAGGAAGATTAGTTCTCCATAATAAAACTAAATTAAAATAAAAATCTCCAAAAGTATGCTAGAATGTCCAACTTCAGAAACGCCTACCTAGGAGTGAGATTCTCATACAAACCTCCACATGAAGCATTCATTAGGCGCCTATCAGCATCACAGAGACCCTCAATAATATAACAGATCATGTCTTTATCAATGTAACACCCCTATTTTGCAACATTGGGTATTACCGCCAGTGACCTCGGATTTTACCGTCCAAAGTCACCCAAGGCTTTTAGAATGATATAGAACATAAAATGCGAAATATAACATAATTCATAATTAGAAAAGGGTGCTCCCGAGGGAGACTTGGTTCTTACATAATATCTTACATTGTCTTCACACTTAAAGTTCCTTGAAAACAAATATCAAAACCACCATGTTCTTGAGATAAAGCGACACAAACCAAAATGAAAAGATAAGTACATCTTGAACGATCTTGAACTTCCTTCCCTTCACTTCACCTTACGCCTTGCTAGAGTTCCTGGGATCTTACATAATTCGCGAGGGGCGATAGAATGTCAGGCAAACATGCGGAAAGAAGAATTAGTCTAGGAGACTAAGCAAGCGGGAATGGAACTTCCCGAGGGTATTTCAGTAATTTCAAAATCATTGTCGAAAGAGATAATCGGGTTGTGTTTACGGTGAGGCTATTTATGTGGGGCTTAAATGTACGAAGGAGAGAGCGAGATCATATCCAAACGGGGATAGCTCGATAAGCAAGAGAAGAACTACTAGATTGTAGACTTATTTGGAGTAGAAAGTATGTTGGGAACGTTATTAATTTATACAAGTTAAAAACCTCTCGCGCCCTGAGCGGGACGAGAGCCGGATCGATCATTTGAGACCGGTCCGGTTTTGGTATCTTAATGTGCATTGGGCACTTATCTTATATAGTGATAAAAAGTATTCGATTTCGTTAATGATTTTTAATAGAAAGTGGTGGGACACGGATAATCCGAGCCACCCGAGGGAAAACTCAGTTTCCCGGCACTTAGCTAGAGTGTGCACATCCCCCCTTGCAATCGGAGTGGATGGGATCATGATCCCGAAAGTCGTAGGTACGTACGACTTAGTAAGGTTATATAGAGGCGTTGGCTAACACACACACCTTACTAGTTCGTTCAAAGTTGATCTCTGAGCGAGATCGCAAGCAGTCAAGATAATAACCACACTAGCATAAATAATCATATCACGAGAATATAAAGTGAACTATGCTAACAATGGGTCGTTATATCTAGCAATCGATATTTCCTAGGTTCATTTTTATTTAAGCACACAAGTTGTTCCCAACATCGAGAATTTTCACGGAGACGAAAAGTAAAAGGTCACAAGGGGAAATTCCACTTGCCTTAGCTTACAAGCGTATACTATCGATCTTTGACGGATTATGTGGTTCGCAACTTCGAGCAAGGGTCTCGGCCTATCGACATGGAAATTTATGAACGATCTTTAAATACGAAATTCTTTTAAGGTTTGGAAATTCTCTTATATACTTAGTATAAGAGAATGAAATTCTAAATTATTATAATAATAATTTAGGTGGAGATGAATAAAATAATAATATTCCTTATTATTATTTTATATTGGTAATATCCTTGTATTTCTTATTAATTCTTATTCTTAATATTTAAACATTTTCATTCTTGGAAACCAATAATTTCCTTATTTAATTTATTAAAATATTCTTTTAATTTCACTTGCTAACTTCTTAATATAAATAAGCAAGTATAATCTCATAAAAGCATATGATATCATATTTTACCTAAAAAGGTATTTTGAATTTATTTCAACCTTACGATTATAAAAGTCTTTTATAACCTTATTAAGATGTTTCAACTTAGAGTTATTATAATACTTCTTTATTTTCAATCATATTCATATAGTACTTTAAAATATTATTTTCTCCATAAAGAATATTTATTAATATCCATTATTTTAGTAAGACCTTGTCTAGTTATAAAACCATATTATAAAGAGATAAAATAATAATAAGCCACTTTCTTAGTAGTTTCCATAACTATAACTTTTCTATTTACTTTATAAGGTAAGCTTTCCAAAACTTAACATAATATTAAATTAATCTTATTTATTTTATTCCCTTATTTCTTTCCATCTCTATAGTTTACATAAAACATGATCATGGCTTAAAATTATCTTACTTTATACTTATAGTCTATTATTATGGTATCTTAGGTCACAAAAATAATATATTTTTATATCTTACCATATCTTTCCATGCAAGACATCATTTATCTCTTATCCATATTAATAACTTAGTATATATATTATCTCATCACTACCGCTTCCATATTTTTATTATTACAAGCTTTTATCTATAGAAATCTCTAAACCTAGAGATATGGCAACTAATATTTTATTAATTAATAATTTTATTAACATATCTATTATGATTATAAATACTCTCATATATCTTTAAATTCTCTACACTTAGAAATATGCAACATGATTATCTTCTACAAATAAACTTATTCCTCTATAAAAAATAATAATCTTAATATAAAAGCTACAACCTTCACGCTAGTAATTTTATAAAATACTTTTATAAGAGTTACTTATAATAATATGTCCTGCCACTTATTTATCTATATCTAAGTTAGTAATAATAATATCTTTAGTGTATCTTTAATAATATTACTTCTCATCTATCATATTATTTTAATAATATTTTACATCTATGATTGTTGATAATATCGTTAATATATATCTTTTCCCAACAACAAATATCTTTTATATTCCAAAAATATATCTTATAACTAGTATATCTTATCAGAGTTTGGTTCAAATGAAAGCAACCCTTAACATGAAACGGAAGGAGAATTTTGGGCCGTCGGATCACATGATCCAAGGGTTGAGATTACTTCTGTGATTTTGAAAAAAAAATAAAACAAATCAGGAAGGTGGCAATTTTGTAAATACACTCAACTCTTATACCCTTAACCTAAAATATCAAAAATAAGGAGTTTGGATCGACTCCAAACGCTCGAACGATCGAAACGCTCAATCTACTCCAAACGAAATCGAAATCCAAACGCTCAAAGTCTCCAAACGATCGAAGGACGATCGACGGACGATCGAAGGACGACGAGTCTCCAAACGGTCGAAGGCTCCAAACACTCGATCGAAGGCTCCAATCGATCGAACTCTCCAAAGCAAACGAAGGACGACGGACGATCTCACCTTCGCCTTCAATCTCTCCCACGAATCACAATGCCTCCAAAAACAAATCGAAAAGGTATAAAATTAGAATTGTAAACTGTTTGGCGGCTCATGTTCTGGTTCAATCACGATCCCAATTGTTGGGTTCATGTTCTGGTTCATTTTGGCGGGTCGTATGTCTGAATCGCTATATCTGTGTGTGAAATTGTTGGATTTGTATGTGTGTCTTTCGTTTTGATTTCTGCTTAATTGTTTAGGGTCTGTGTTTCTCGCTTAGATTAGTTAGAATTGTGTAGCTTGAACTTTTGACTGGTCTAGGGTTTGTGCTAATTTCAGTGTTGTTGGAAATTTCAGTCTTGGAGTTCTTCAGTTTATCTATCTGAGAAAATATGGGATGTTTGCCTCCTTCCATAACATTGATCCATGCATCAAGCTTTGTAACTTGCTTTGCATTTGAAGATTTGGTTTCACTTCATAATGCAGGATGGCGTGCAAGTATAATGTCAAAAAGTGCATTAAAAACATGTAAAAGTGCATTAAAACATGTAAAAGTGCATTAAAAACATGTAAAAGTGCACCAGAAACTAATAATAATGCATAAGAAAGAAGTGCAATTTTAATGTCAAACAGTGCATTAAAAACATGTAAAAGTACATTAAGAACATGTAAAAGTGCACCAGAAACTAATAATAGTGCATAAGAAAGAAGTGCAAGTATAATTTCAAAAAGTGCATTAAAAACATGTAAAAGTGCATTAAAAACATGTAAAAGTGCACCATAAACTAATAATAGTGCATAAGAAAGAAGTGCAAGTATAATGTCATAAAGTGCATTAAAAACATTTAAAAGTGCATTAAAAACATGTAAAAGTGCATTAATTTAAGAAAAGCTTATTAGCTCAAATGGAAGAGCAATGTGCTTATGCACAGAGATGTGGGTTCGAATCCCATATAAGCTAATTTGATCACGATCTTCTTTGAAAAATAGTGGTTTATTAGTTATTTGACACACGATAAAATATAACTTCTTTTAGTACCTATCTAGTTAGGTTAGGAATAAATGTGTTAAGAATTACTTTTTGTAAGATATCATATTAGCCCATGTAGGAATCGAACCTACATCTTTGTGCACAAAGCACACCGCTCTACCATTTGAGCTAATAGGCTACTTGTACTAAAACAAAACTTTGACGTTCATATAAAGGTGTTAGTTGAAAATCAGTAAAAGTGCATTGAAAGTATAATAAAGTGCATTGTATACTAGGAAAAGTGCATTACTTAAATCAGTGAAAAGTAAAAGATATACAAAGTGTTAATAAGTAGAAAAAGTGCACTCTTAAGTGTAAAAAGTGCATTATTAACTGTGAAAAGTGCAATAAAAATATGTTCTCTATAAGGTCAAATATATGTTCTCTAAACAAAAATGAAAAGTGCATTGTTAAGTATACAAAGTGCACTAGTAAGGTTGAAAAGTGCATTGTCATATACTAGTAATACTCCTTTATGAAAAGTGCAAGTAAGTATGAAAAGTGCATTATTAAGTCCTAAAAGTGCATTATCAACGAGAAGTGCAAAGTGCGTTATGTAAGTATGAAAAGTGCACTAGTAAGTCCTAAGAGTGCATTCTTAAATCCGAAAAGTGCAGTATTAAGTCCGAAAAGTGCAACGTCGAATTTTGCAAGATTGGCAATCGATTCACACAGTTCAATTGATTCACATAGTAGTATTATGTTCGATTCACACAATTCAATCGAAATCTAACTAGATTCACACAGTTCGATTGACCAGTTCAATCGGTACCGAAATTCACACAGTTCGATCTCGTTCGACGAGTTCAATTGACCAGTTCAATCGATTTCGAAAAATCACACAGTTCAATCTCTTTCAATGGATTTGTGAATTCCTCTTACCACTTTCTGCCATGGTTGGAACGAGACTCGCAGATTCAAACTCGTTAGATTTCGGATTTGGCGACGGCGACGGCGAGTTGGATTTCGGATTTTGCGACAGCGATGGCGATCTTATTCTGTGCGATCTCCTTCCGTTTTAATCGAAGGGCACAATCTACTCCCTTAACAACGAGATTGCAATCGATTCAATCGCACAATCGATTCCATTAAAAAATCGATTCAATCGATTCCATCAAAAAATCGATTCCATAATACAATCAACCAGAAGCTTCTGTAAACAGTGCTCAGGATTCGGTTTGCTCAAAACACCATTGCAAGGACAAGGCAACGAAAATCCGAAGAATCCGAGAAATTGAGAGACGAAGAAAGCAACTGTAGAGCAACATAGAAGGACGTAAGTGATTGCAAGATCAAGGAAGGCGCCAATCAGCTTGGATATCGTCCATGAACGTATAGCTTGGCAAGATTCAATCGATTGAGTCTTCAATTTACCCCCAAAAACAAAACAAAAAAGAGAAAAAGTATTATTAATTAAAGAGGGAAAAGACATAATTGCCCCCGCCTTTAATAAAAGGGGAAAGAAAATCAGCCCTGGGATCTCCTTGATCCAAGGGCCCAAAATTATCCTTCCGTTTCATGTTAAGGGGATGTTTTATGGGAACCAAACTCTATCTTATCAACATATTTTTAAGTTTATAAAGTGCTCTTTTTAAAATGACATGCAATCCCTTTATATATTATAAAAAGTCTTAAGATAATAATTTCTATCATCTTGCTCAAATTCTTTTTATTTATTCAATTAAGCTCTAAGTAAGGTAAACATATTATTTATTTTATACTTTTCAAGTATATAACTCATATTTCAAATCCCATGATTTTATTTAATAATTTTTCCCATGTCTATTATAATATGTTTCTTTATATAGAAACACATGCAAATTATTTATTTAATTTATTTAACTCCATACTTGTTCTTATTAAAATAATTTATTCAAAATATCTCACTATTATTATTCCAAAGCATATAATAGGATTAAAAGACATCCAAGTCTAAATTTCCTTTTTAATAGAATTTTATTTTAATAAAATTTCTTATCTTACATTATTTCTTTTATAATAAAGGAAAATGTAGAACCCCAAGATAACAAAACCACACATGTATCTACGTTAAGTTTCTCATAGTGTTGGTTACAATTTAGTTTGCTAGTACCTTAATTGCTTTTGCAAGACAACAGAATATCTACGTAGTTACCTGTCAGTCGTTTGGTTGTTTGTTGGGTTGAATAAACCGAGATTCTTTAATTTCCTTGTTTCTCTGTTGATCATATCCTTTTGAAAGGAGATTAGATGTGTTTATTGGATTGAACAGCCTTGTTTTGATGATAGAGTTGTTTTTGGTTGTTGCTTTTGTGGAATCGTGTTTGGAGTTCAAAGTTTAGAAATATCAGTTTGGGGTCGAACCGATTCTTAGGGGAATGTGCTTGTAAAACCTCGGAAGAATTCTAGTGTTCAGTGGTACTCCGCTCTTTTCTTTCTCGTTTCTTCCTAAGTTTCGGGACAAAACTTCTTTTGAGGGGGGTTGAATGTAATACCCGGGTCTTCTAAGAACCCGATACAAAATTCTATTACTTTCCTGATTTAAAACTCTCCTTTTGGGCTAGTATTCCCAAGAACGAGAGATTACAAGTCAAAAGCCACACTTGGGCTTTTGGACCAGCTCATTTCTTTTAGCCCAACTCTTCCTTTCTTTTCTTTATTCTCATCTCGACCCTTTAAATTCTTTCGACACTCTCTTTGGGGAAAAACCCTAAGACACCGCCGCCCACCATCTCCTCTGCTCTTAACTACGCCACCGAGAAAGCTCGACCTAGTCGTCGCTCCGTTCTCCTCCTCCGACCCTTCGTTCTCCACCATTCTCGTCTTTTCCGACCAGTTCGTCCTTCGTTGATCTCGCTCGCAGGTTCTTCTAGTATTGTTACAAGCGATGCAGATCTTGCTCCTCTTGGGTTGTCTTCGGCGCCGGCTTTGGGTGCTCGTGCTCGTCGCAAGCCCGACGCTCGTCCTTGCCTCGGTGATCGAGCGTTATCTATTCTCCTTCCTTTCTTCCTTCTTGTCTCCGGAGAAGAAGAACCAGGGAGTGAGTTAGGGTTCTTCATCACCGTCCGTCGTCGCGGGCTAGTGTCGCCGATTAACGAGTCACGCCGGTGCTCACCTTTGCGACCGCCAGAACAACCACAACGAGAAGCTGATTAGTTGTGTACGGATCTGTCCTTGTCCAAGTGATCCTTGTCGACCACCCGACTAGACTGCCAACCGCCAAAGCCACCTCCGGATTGGCAACTCAAAAAGCTTCTTGTTGGCGTGGAGTTCGTCTTCCTTCAATCAATAGGAGGTTGAACTACATGACTCTTTTCTTTTAATTTCGGTTTCGATTTATCTTTTGGTTGTTGTGTTTGATCTTAGTCGTTTCTCTTTGTTGTAATAATATGATGTGTATTTAATCGGGGGTGACTTCTGAATTTGTCAAATCTTGGCTGAAATTGTTAATCTTTGTTTGGGCGATTGGGTAATTAGAGTTCAAAATGGTAGAGTTCATGTGTGTATTTCGGCTTTTGGTTTAAGAATTCAACTCATGTTTGTTTTGTTGTGGATCGTGGATTTTGTAGTGGTGACTGGTTAGTTGGAAGGTTGGGATGAGATTTATTTAATAGTGGGAAGCTTCACGTAAAGGCCAAAGTTGATAAAAAGGGTTAACTACATTGTTTAATTAGGTTCCTAATTAATTAATTACCAAACTAAGTTGAGTAGTATATCTTCTAGATTTTTTTTAGTTAATCGAGCTAGCATGTTTTCAAAGTTCGTGGGTTTCATGCCAGCTAAGTTTGAGTAAATCAATAGTTTTAGTTAAGTCGATTGGTTTAGGAATCGTGGGTTAATGCGGGTGGTTGGTTATTTTATCGTTCGAATGTTAATCATGATCGTTGATGTTCTTAGGTCTCTAGTGTTGCTCACGTTCACTACTTTGTGCAAGCGCCGCCCTAGAGGTAAGTCGTTCTTCGACTTGCTTGGCTTGATTCAATTCTTGTTAGATTGAGTGCCACGTGTGTGGAATTGGTTTTTGGGAACTAGTCCCTCTGCATACTAGTTCTTTTAAAATGAAAATTTTCCCTCTATGCTTGTAAATATTGTAATTGTATTTGTAATTGTGTTAGTACTCATATTTGTAAATTGTGCCTGTAATTGTATTGTAATTGCGATTGAAATTGTGCGTTTGAAACATGTGATTGTAATTGTAATTGTCTTGGTAAATATAAATGTGGTTGTGCTTATATTTGTGAGTTTAGTTGTAATTGTGATTGTATTTGTGATTGTGAATCTGATTGTGGTTGTGAGTCTGATTGTGATTCTGAATCTGACTGTGACTATGAGTGTGCTTGTAATCGTAACTGTAATTGTGATTGTGTCTGCGAATATGATTGGGTTTGAATCGAAATTGTGGTTGTGCTTGTTATTGTGATTGTGACTTGTTCGGGTCTATTTTCCTTCCGTTGCGTATTCGTTTTCGTCTTTTGAGGAGCTTCGGATCCGTTTTGCTTCGAATGGGTGAACTGATTGTATAAACCTTATTTTGGAATGATTCTAAATCACTTGTTGTATATGTATTTGAAATTATAAAAAAAATCGTTTTTAAACATTATTTGTTATGCGTGCATTGGGTTCCACCGGTATGGTCATGGGTGCGGGTACGCTGAGGATGAAGAGGCATCTGGGCATGATCATGCGGCTGGAAGGAACCCCCTTTTAAAAATAAAATAAAATGTTTTGGCAAACGCTCTAGTAGAGGTTTAGCCGGGGAAAGAAGGGTCAATAGGGGAAATGGGCACGTGTATATGGTACGCGCCTTGACCGTGCGCCATGGATGAGAGGCCGGAGGGTGCCATTTGGATTTGAGGAGGATTTGTTTTGATTGTTATATTATTGGACGGATTTGGATTGAATGGTCTCGTGTTAATGGGTTTTGTTTAACGTAATGTATTTTGTGGTTATATATGTTGGGAAAATCTTTATGAATATTAATGTTATCCTTGTTACTATTATTGATGCTATCTGTATTAATTTTACTATTGTGGTATTGTTGTATTTTTAATGTGATGTTAATTGTGATGTGGTTTGTATGTGTGTATTTGTGTGTGTGTATCCGTGTGTCTGTCTGATTGTGTGTCTGTGTGTATGGGTGTCTGTGTGACTATTTCACATTAAGTGTTGAATTGGTATGATTGATTATTATTGACTTCTGTGTGAAAATTGATTGCTAGGGTTTTGTGTGGTTTTTCAAACGTTCTATATGCATCTCACGCTTTCTAGCTTGAATTAGAATTGTAGCTGACCCTTCGGGGAATATTTTTAAAGTTTCAGATACTCTTCAAGAATCATGATGGATTCTCTACAAAGTGGTGAAGCGGATGTTGGCGACGTGTCATTAGGTCGGGCTGTTGGGATCCGGTTTTTGATGTATTAAGAGTTGTTTGTGAATCTTTTTGTTACTATTTGAATAGAACTGGTTTAGGATAGTTTGGAATTACAAAATGATCTGATTGTTATCTTCTGTTTATGAATTTAAAAATACTGTCATGTTTTCCATGTTTAAAATAAAAAGTTGGATGTTTATCTATTTCCTCGCCGTGCCCGAGTTGCAAGATCCGAGTGAATTTGTTGTCTAACTAATCTGAGTAGTCCCGGATAGGGTCTACCACCGAGTAGCGCCCCGGCGAAAGTCGGGGTGTTACAGAAAATATGCCTTAATTAATACTTTTCCAATATTTATTCCAATATGCTTAAAATAACATTCTTAGGAATATTAAAGTTCTAGGAGTTCATATATTCTTAAAAAAAAGTATATTTACTCATAGATGGGCATGAAATTTAATTTAGTTACATAATTTCCTTTTTAATAACCCATTTATAATATTTATTTAATTAATTTAAATAAATATTAAATACATGTAGAAATTATTTTATAAAAAAATTATTAATTAAGATATGAGTCGAAAAATTATACCAAGCGATGATGGGACGAAGATGGCACGCAAATCGAGGTCGGAATAGTTAAAGAGTGGAATCCTTTTCCTTGATTTTTATGATGGGCCTTTTGTAAAATAAGGAAATGGGCCTAAAATAATTTATGCTCCAGCCCAAATCCCTAAATTAGCCCATCCCTACTCTCCTAATTGAGTCCTCTTCTTCTTCTCCAGGGACGCACACCAGAGAGCAGAGAACCAGGCTGAACGACCACGGACGGACGGCTGGCGGGCAGGGTGGCGGCTCCTGGTGGCTCGCGCGCGGAGGCCGGCGGTTCGGCTGGAGGTCGGAGGTGGTCCGGCGGCCACAAGGGGAGGAGAAAAGGGATTTAGGGGATTTTCTGTATTAAAATCATATTTGAAAAAAAAATAGTATTCTAGGGATTTTTGGCTTGAAATTAGGATGAATTTGTAGAGGAGAATGAGAGGAATTGATGTGTGAATTTTACTCATGGATTCCACCCCTTTTTATGGTGGAAATTGAGGCTCCTCTTGATCCACCACTCTTGAATTTGACCAACCATGGAAGGGGAGATCAAAGGAGATTGGGTGGGATTGTGTTTGTTTGTTGATGATGTAAGGAGTGATGCAAACTGGGTGGACTTGCAAGCTGGAGGTGGAAACAATGGGTGGAAACAATGTGCTTGATTATACGTCAAATCAATCAGACAATTAATTTGGGCAATTGGGGGAGAAGAAGACTAAGTTGATATAAATTTAAAAGAGTTGTAATTTGGGTAGATGAAATTGAGTTAGCCTAGCAGAATTGAGTGTGTTTGAGTTTGTGAAAGGTGCAAGAGGTCTCAGGTTCAAGTCTACCTCTTGACACCTTTTTATTTTTACTTGCTTGTAATTTGACATTAACCAAAAATTCGAAATTAATATGAACCATCTTTATTTTTATTTTTCATTTGTCACTTTGATAAACTTTTATAACATTTTTATAGTTTATTACGAAAATTATAAGAATATTCAAAGTCTCTATTTTAAGAGAAAAATATTTAAATGCATATCGGATTTGCTGAATATATTTAATAAAAAATTTGATTGCCATTGTAATAACTTTTATAACCTTTCATAATATAATATGAAATTATAAAGTTTATTGAATTCTCTATCTTAGAGAGAAAAAAACATTATTGGGATAAATACCCGTTTTATTTTATTTAGAATTTAGCGGATATTACAATCAGAGTAGCCATGGTAAGGACAAGTGGCTATGAGTCTCTTGTAACGCTCATAGTACTCATAAAGGTTCACATCATCTCCCTGCTCCAGGCTGCTCAGCTGCTTCTTAATAGATGTTTGCTTGGCAGCAGGGAAATATTTCTCCAGAAAAGCACGCTTCATCTAAGCCCAAGTAGTAATCGTCTCAGGTGCTAAATACAGATACTATTCCTTAGCTGCATCAGCCAAGGAAAATTGAAAAAGCCCTCAACATCAGCTGATCTTCAGTCACGTCAGCCGACTTCATCCCCAAACAGACAGAATGGAACTCTGCAAGGTGTTTATTCGGATCCTCCCCACTTAATCCATGGAACTTAGGCAAATAATGGAGAAGATCATATTTAAACTCAAATTTCACTCCTTCCCCCAGGGCGGAAAATTGAAGACCAAGCTGTTGCAGCTCTAGATTAGGCGCAGTCAGTTGCCTAATAGTAAGATCTGCCATGGTTACTAGCTGTTCTTCAACCTCTGAATCGGATGATGAAGAAGAAGAAGAAACTGGATCAAACTGTATGCCTAGCACTTGAGCCTGAACTTGACGCCTCAACTATCTCAGAGTCCTGTTAATTTCAAGATCGAAAGGAACAACAGGCGAATTATCAGTAGAACGGGTAAGAACCATAAGATAGGTTCTTACCAATTCGGGGGTCCTGGACGAACCAAACAGCGGGCGCGGAATAAATCTGAGGGCGCGGTTGTGCCGTGGGCGCGGTTCTGGGCCGCGAGCGCGGTTTCGTCAGAAACGCCGATTAAATAGAAAATTAAAAACCGATTCCCCGGCAACGGCGCCAAAATTTGACTCGGCTAAAGTCGTTGTTGCCAAGATCAAAAATAAATTACCCTAAACTACAAACTAGTATAGCATGCAAGTAAGGGATCGAACCCAAGAAAATCGGGATTCTGAACAATTAGCAGAGGGGTTTTTGGAAGTTTAGACGAACAAGCGAACAAGCAAATAATATTGGGGATTAAATCAATAGAAGGAAAGTAGAGTTCATTCAATCAATTCCACCTTTTTAATCATTCGATCATCAATTCATCCACTTTTCTATTAATTCCCAGGTTAATTCCAAACCTTATATAAAATTTTCGCTTGTCCACGGTCCAAGCGAAAGGATGATATGAACAAGAATAGTTAATTCAAATCATGCAAAGTATTAAGGATAGAAGGATATAAATTATGCAATCAAGCTACGAGTCTCATGCATAAAATAACAATCAAACACTCTTTCTCAATTCTAGTCCACGGTCCTAGAAAAGAGTTGTTTCAAAGATAAATCAGATTCCACAGACAACAATCAACCTAATCCAAACAATAGAATATCAGTCAAATTTAACAAGTTGCGCACCAAGAGAAATCAATTGATAATCATAAAATTAAGCACAAGAGTTTTGATATCAACCAAGGGATATAAAAGTTATCAGAATCTCACAAATTCATAAAAAGACTTACTTGATCAAACAAACTCTAGAGGGAAACTAGTTCTCCATAATACTAAAATAAAACCCAAAATATAAAAGTATGCTCTGAAATCTGAGAATGTGTAACCTAAAGTCTGCTACGAAACTAGGCTTAAACACGAGAAAAACAACCGAAACTTAAAAGATATAATAATAGAAAAGGATAGAATAGCCGAGACGAAGTCGGCGCTGAAAAACCACGATCTGCGAGCGCGGATTCAACCTGCGGGCGCGGATCAGTCAACCCTCCTCGGCTGCGGAAACTCCTCGAACCGCGAGCGCGGTTTTGAACCTCGGCTGCGGATCCTGCGTCTTCAATTTCTCTCGAATCTTCCTTCACCGCGGTCTCGGGTCCAACCCGAGGGCGCAGGTCTTGACTTCTTAACCTCTTCAACTCGAACTTTAGGACTTCTGTCTTCCAAATCTTCAACTGTAGGCTCTTCTGATATTATAGATAATCATCCTAATCTAGCCTAAAACACTGAGAAAATTCTAATAAAAATACAGAATTACGATGTACTAAAACCAGTGTCTCAATAGAACGGAGAGAGTACTATTAAAAGTATGTCTTAAAACCTATATAAATTGAATAAATGAGTTACATTGTAAAACGAAAAGGAATATATTAGGACGCAGAGAGTAAAATTTAAATAGACAACTAGTTGTACCTGTCGTACCATGTACGACTACGATTCACTATTTTATAGACATTATAAATATGATATTAATAAATAAAAATATAAGAAAAAGAGTCTCGTGCGAATGGTCGCGTGTGTGGGAAACAAGAATAAATCTTTATCGTTCATTCCAAAAAATCAACGCCCCTGATTAAACATTCATTAAAAAAATAAAATACGGCACGGGTGAATTTTTTCCGTATTATTCGCGTATTTTATTGACACGGACGAATTTTCCCGAATTATTCACGAATTTTTCGAAAAATACGTTTTTATGAGACGCGCCCAGTTTGTTCATCAGAAATAGCGATTTGTTCATCAATATTCACCAATTTTCATCAATACTAACTAATTGTGCATTGAGTTTTTGATAACATTGTGCATTGATTTCGAACTTTTTTAATATTTAATTTTATTTTTTAACCTTATTATGTGTAGGAATACAATATTATGTAGTTTTTTATGCACATATAATTAGTTTTGATATACCCATATTTGTTCATTGATATACTCGTATTTGTTCATTGATATACCCCTATTTGTTCATTGATATAACCATGATATACCATTATTTGTTCATTAGTATACTTCTTTTTTGTTCCTTGGTATACCATTATTTATTCATTGATATACCCTATTTGTTCATGGATATACCCTTATTTGTTCATTGACATAACCTTATTTGTTCATTATTATACCCTTATTTGTGAATTGAAATAAACTTATGTTTTATGTGTTAAGGCTATCAACTTGTAAATTTAGGATTATTAATACCATCAACTTGTACATTTAGGACTATCTATTTGTGTATTTTTGCATTTATTTTGTGCTTTAAGACTATCTTGAATTCAAAGTATAATACGAATGAAGTGCTTTAAGGCTAACTTGTCAATACGAATGAAGTGCTCAATATAGTACCAAATTAAGATAAGTTTGATGTAGAAACTTGAATGCAAAAGATAATAGATAAAGAATTTGACTTTGCAATAATATGGTGTATGGTAAGAGAACGAGATAGCAACAAATCGAAGAGGAGTGCTTGTGCCTTATTTAGCTATGAACAAATTGATGTTATTAATGAAAAAATATGTATATATCAATGAACAAATTGAGGTTACTAGTGAACAAATATTCATCTAGTAATGAACAATTATATGAAAAAGACAATGAACAAATATGCATAAACCAGTGAACAAATTGATGTTACTAATGAACAAATATGCACAAACCGATGAACAAATATGCCAAAACCAATGAATAAATATTTTAGTTTTTTATTAACAAAATCACAATGTTGATGAACATATTGCATGTAATTTTGATACACATTTGTTCATTTTTTATGTACAAACAATAGATTTTTGATGCACAAGCAATAATTTATTTATGCACAAAATTCACAGTTTTGATGAACAAATCCACATAATATATAATCTCACGTCCATAACTTTTAGTTCATAAAAGTTAGTCTATTGGTTCATATTCTTACATTGTTAGGTTAATAACAATTGTCAATAAGGTTCATTTAATTTAGTTAACAATACTTGTTATTTAGTGTCATGTATTTATAGATGGTATTATGTAGGTTCATGTCTTTATAAACAGTTAAGTTCATGACAATTGTCAATAAAGTTCATGAAATTTAATTCATAATACTTGTTATTTTTGTCACGTAATCTAGTACATAAATCTTATTTTGTGGGTTCATGCCTCTATATTATTGGGTTCATAACAATTACCAATAAAGTTCATGAAATTAAATTCACAATACATGTTACTTGTGTCATGTATTCTAGTTCATAAATGATATGTGTTCAAAACTTGGTATGTTAGGTTCATAATTTCTGTCATTACGGTTCATTATTTATGAACAATAGAAATTAACAACTTGCGACATGCTCAACGCCTTTCTCATATATCAATTGCTAAGCCTTACAACAACATCAAATCCAACATATGATGTATCAAGTTGAGAACAAAGAAACAAGTTGTCGAAAGAGATAAATAAGAAGATCTACTACGTAATTAATAAATCTTAGAAATGGAAATCATAAAACATGATTCACATAGAGAAGAATGCTCTAGTGAAAGCATCTCTTAGAGTGTAAGCGTGTAGTTAAAGGACATCCGTCGGATTGGAATAAATGAATGGATAGGATTTAAAAGAAAATGGGTGTAAAAAGCTTAGATGGGGGTGTTACACTGAATCCATTCACTAAAGATTATAATCAATTAATATTTTTTATTTTAGGTAAAATCCCTTGATTTTTGGTAATGGGATTATTCTTTTCTAAAAACGTGTATTCTCTCCATCTCTCCCTCATAATTCAGTTTAATTCTCTTTTTCTCTTTCTCTCTTTCTCGATGATGCTTTAGGAGCAAACGAAGAACGTCGGGTAAATCTAATACAAATCGCGATATTTTTCAACAAATTGGTAAGTGAAATTGAAGTTTTGAGTATTTGTTTATACAAAAATCGATGTTCTTCTCTTTCACATCCATGTTTTGTCAATTTTTAGTTCAAATTGCATAAATGCGAAATTAGGTTTTTAATCTAAAACAAATCGATGTTCTAAACACTTGGATTGAATTCGTTTTCTCTTTCATGCCAATCTTTCTTCATCAATATCGTCTCACCGAATATTGTATTTATCAGATTTCGTTGGCAATCGTTCGATTTCTTTGCAAAGAGCAACACAAAGGAGTAAAGATAAGAAAATTGTGGTTGGAAATAGGGTTCTGAGATCGATTTCCCGGGTTCGAACTCGTTCCATGTTCGGTGTCAATGGTCTTTAATTTCGAAGATTGAGCACGAAACCAATGCGTACAGGTTTGATAGTGCGTACATGTTCGGTGAGATGTGTCTGGTTTTTCATATATGTTTGCTTTGTTTTTCATATATACTCCGTCGAAACGTGTGATATGTTTTTCATATATTCATTCTTTTTTATTCATATATACGTATTTTGTTTTTCGTATATACATATTTTGTTTTTCGTATGGCCGACAGGAGATAATGATCAATATTTTCACTAGCTAAGCATATGAAACGAGTGTTTTTCAATATGGATAGTATGGTTTTGCAACACTGATATGTGTATGACAGTTTTGCAATTGTTTTACAAGTCTTACAATATACTTTTTCACCTTAGATGGTATGGTTTTGCAACACTGATATCATTTGTGTTTAACCGAGTTTTCAAATGGAACAGGTGGTAATGATCAACAGTTGGACATTGGAGAAAAGTCAAACCGTACCAAGGTCCTATTGAAAAGATTTCGCACCAGGGAACATGTTCCAAATGATGATAATGTTGATGTATTTGTCCTTGGTCCAAAAAAAAATTGTAATTCATAAGCATTGTAATTGTTATTTCAAAAGCAGTGCAATGATTATTGATAGCATAAAATACAAAGAATCACATCTTTTCATAATGTTAAAGATTGTTTTTCAGAAGCATTGTAATTGTTATTCAATAGTATACATTATTTATGTCAATACATTCTAATAAAACTAGTGAAAACCATTGAATAAGTTTAGTTATTCAGGATGAACAATGTTGTTTTTCAACTACCTTTATTTAGTTATTCATGGTAAGACGAACACTTATTCAACTAAATAATGCAAACGTTAAAACATGTTCAATTCTACAATTATTCAAACAATTATATTGAGTTTTTCAAACCTCAATTATAAATATTTTATGATTCTATAATTATTCAAACAATCAAAATGAGTTATTCAAACAATCAAACTGAGTTATTCAAACATCAGATATAAATATTATACGATTTTGTAATTATTCAAACAATCATATTGAGTTTGAGTTTTTCAAACACTCAAACCGAGTTAATCAAACATCGACTATAAAATTATACGATTCTATAATTATTCAAACAATCATATTGAGTTTTTCAAACGTCGACTAATAGATATTCAATGATTCTGCAGAGTTTTTTATTTGTAAATTCGATTATTTAATTTTTCTATCATTCTTATCAATCCCTAAAATTATGCAACTGCCATATATATAAAAATCGTGGGGTTTACAAGATTTTCTAAGATTCTGATCTTAATTTTTCAAACTATTTATTATTCTTTCCCCCTAAATTTAAGCAACCTTCCTTTTTAAATTACACATGAAAATCATCCTGTACATTCCCCCTATTTTTCTACTTCTCACCCTTTAATATTAACCTTTGATTTGGGTTAATCCAACACACAATATGTAACCACACATTGCACCATAAAACGTATTGTACCGGAGAGCTCCCCTATTCTCTTATGGGTGAATGACAATCCATACAAATTGAAACCAATAACAAAATCAGTAGAAAACCACCAAAATTCAATTAATAACACTAAATCATTGTTGAATCTAGACATTTTGAGGTATCATAATCCCGAAATCATAAACCCCCAAATAGAAAAAAACCCTAAATAGTGGGAATAACCAAAAAGCCCAAAATAGAAAAAAACTCAAAAGCCTAAATCCATGCTTAAAGTAGGAATTAGAAGTGGGAGAAAGTAGATCGAATGAAGAGAAGATCGGAGAAGGTGGGAGAGCAATTCGGACTTCGGAGGAAGAACGACGTAGAATTGCTCACAAAGATACGTAAATGAGGTAGGAGATGATTGAATAGTAAAATGACCAAAATGCCCCTCTGTTTATAAAAATACTTAAACACGTGTACTCATCCTAGCCATTAAAAGCGCAAGATCGGACGGGTCACAAATGCCCACATAAAATATTGTAGCAAAATTTTGCATCTGATCGCAATTCTTAATATATATCTATAAGTAAATTCTCAAAAGATATATGCTAAAAGATTTATATTTCATTTAAAATATTTTATCTTTAATTTTAAATACTTGTATAAGGATGCTTTTAAAAAATATTGTTATACTAAATAGATATTTTTTTGATGTTAGAGATAAATTAAAATAGTTAAAATAGAATTTAATAAAAAGAAGTTATAATAGAAGTTATAATTAATAATAGAAATAAAAATTAATTTTTTAAATATGAGGTGGGATCAGAATCATTTTGGTAGCTCGAAAAGGTATATCTTAAATATATAGTTATAGATAGATACTAGTTGTCCCCGTCGTGCCGTGCACGACTATGACTCGATATTTTTTTAGATATACTATAAAAAGATATTAATAAACAAAAATATAATATAATAATTTAATATAATACTTTGTTGATCGTAATATGTATAAAAATTATTTTGTTTTTTAAAATCAAATAAAACAAATTAAATTTAGATTATTAAGTTTAATTTATGAGAATAATAATTACAATGCTCATAAAATGTTATGGTAAATTTTCAAATTATGAGTTGCAATAAAAGGAAAGTATTTTGACCAAACATCTCATAAGGAAGTATTTTGATTAAAAAAAGTAAAGATTATCAAAATATATAGGTCTATAATTATCTATTTATATAAAATATTTTTTATAAGGAAAACATTTTTTATCATTATAGTTAAATATGACATGTAAGTAACGGGGTGAAAATAATATGATGTGGCATATGACATGTCAAAAATTACACGTCATGGCTTAAGGAAAAAACGACACGTGGCAAAATCCGATGTGGTGTATTCTAGAAGCGACATGTGGACAAAGCTGATGTGGTGGCTCCAAACTTTATTGATTTTTTATATATAGTAGATTGTTTATCAATATCCATAAACATATACATTATTCTAGAATTATTATTTAGTTTTTTAGGGTGAAAAAAGTTTATCTATTATTTTATTTAAAATTTACCACGTGGTATAAATTTTTACACAGACTTGATTTCTGCTTTATAATATATTAGGGTAGATTGCTTAATTGATTTATTAGACTAAGAAGTATTATGCAGCCTTAACATTTTATGTTGCTGAGATATGTGGCCTTAGCTAATCGGAACGTTCCATCAAAAAAAAGCTAATCCCTGAAAAGTAGAAGAAAACTCACAATCATATATGGTCCCACACATTTACAGATTTTGGTCAAATAGCTTTTATGTGTTCTTTTTTTTTTTTGATAACATGTTCTGTTTTTTTAGTCGATGATTGGGTTGGTTAATGCTCCCATAGTCCCAGTCACGAATTACTATATCATTTTAGATTTTCATAACTTCATTACTAAACAATCTACTTAGTACAATTGTAAAGTAAAAACTATGTCTTTACAAAATATTAAACCACGTGGCACAAGCTGAAACAAAAATTATGTACTTTCTAGAGGAAAAAAAAAGCAGAAAATCAATTGAAAAATTGCCCACCTCTCCCACGTCTTCACCCATTAAGTTTGAAGTTAGAATCGTTCCCCTCTTCCCAATCTTTCATATATCATTCTTGAAATTTCTCCCTCCACAATTCATTCCAATATGCGGTTAAAGCTTTTTAACTAGACATGGCAATTGATTGTTTCCTGCAATCAATTACATTCATCTGGTGAGATTTACTTTATTAAAGTGGGATGATTTAGTTAGGGTTCATCTTAATTATTAAATTCTTACTATAATAAGTTGTTTGCATGACTTATGTATGCAACTGTTTATAACTACATTTTTACCCATTTTCCATTTTCGTTGTCCGTTTTTATTTCTCCACTTTTCTTTTATAACTACATTTTTCTTACTATATTATCCATATATCAGTATCATTTTTACTCATTTTATCCAACTTTATCAACTGTTTTATCACTTTTCAACTTTTTACATCTATTAAATTATAAAACTACCCTCATTTAATTTAATTTTTTACTTTCATTATCCAATTTTCCCATTTAGCAATACTACTTTATATTCTTCTTAATAACCGTGAAATTCGTCAATTTGAACAAGCAAATAAGGACGGAGTGAATATAAGAATTGTGTAGTTTTTTTTATGAATGTCTTGTGATCATCTAGAATTAAAAATATTAACAAGATTTGATAGTCGAAAAGCATATATTATTGTGAGCGGGTAAAAAATAGCTACCATATTATTATTTTCGTTATCGCCATAAAGGTATTTTCTTAAATATTACGTATTTATAATATTTTACTTATTTTTCTATTATATTAAATATGACGGTTAAGCAACTTAATGGAAGATTTTATCTTTCATTAAAGATAGAATTAAAGTTGGAGTAAGGGTGGAATATTCTTTACTTGGGCTTTAAGGCAGTTGGCCAGCCCTAGGAGGATAATATTTTCGGCCTTATAGATATAATTTTCGGCCCTCTACCTCTCCCTCTTACATTATAAATACACGTCTTCGTCGTGTAGGGAGAGACACATGTGCATATGTGCATATTCAGAAACCCTAGGCAGGCTAATATTCGCTTAGCTCGACTGTTTAGGGGTTCACCGCTCTCTTATTGTACCTCGCCACTCAAATCGACAATTGCTTTGTTGTACCTCGCCGCTCAAATCAACAATTGCTCTTCTGACTTAGGCATCGGAGGTGGATTAGGGGGTCCCCGCCCCCTGTGTCCATTGTTTTGCAGGTTTCTAGGTTAAGAGATTGAAGACGGAGCGGAAGAGGAGGAGTTTTTAATTAGTGCATTGAAGACGGAATTTTTGTGCACTAACAATTATATAAACAGAAATTAGTAGTTCGATAACGAATTACTTTTGTGTCAGAAAATATTATGATTTAAACCCATAACTTATAGGTTCTAATGGAATTGACTCTTAAACTACTATGCTACATTGCTACTACACTCAATAATACTCAAGGTAGATGACATAATCTTCTATTCTAAAATACTCTCTCCGTTTCACAATACATGATCTTAGACAAAATTTCACACATATTAAGAAATCTTTATCTTCCCAAATTACCCATGTGAAATACTTTTTGTTTTTTCTCAATTACCTTGGGAGATTCAACCAAAAAAAATTTGGGATATGTGTAATGTGGAGTATACATAAAAGTATAAATGGAAAAAAAAATTACATGAACATTTGAAACAAAAAAAAAAAAGTTGTTAGAACAAGTATTGTGAAACAGAGACTATAATTTAATAAATAAATAATCTGGATATAATTTTTTACACTTATTTAAATTTTAAATTCATATAAGTCGAAATAAAGACTTAATGAATACCACACTTATTTAAATTTTAATCTAAATATAAATTGAAATTAAAATTTAATAATAAAATCTTAACTGTTTAACTAAATCATGAAATATAATTAAACATCTATAATTACACACACTCAAAACGGATATACTAGAAAATTAGCTAGACTCGCATCGTTTAGCTTGTAGAAAAAGAGAAATACCCCTTAATTATCTCTGCGAATAGTCTGTGTCGTCTGGCTCCTCCCCCAGTCGCAGAGAAAGTGGGCACCTCTCATTAATCTCCATTCCCAACGCTTCTCCTTTTCATCTCCTTTTCAAGTACTGTAATTTCTACTAATTTGTTTTTTTAATTCAATTTCTCTGAGAACTCATCCTCTCCATTTCTCCGGCGCGGCGCCTTCTGATATATACCACCAGCTACCTGACAACAATAAGCCCACGGTGCACAACTTCCGAAGACACATTGATAGAGGGCCAGAATTCGTTAAATCTTCTGACGTTTAGATTTACAATTAGTATTATTTATGGTGATTTTTGGATGAGACTACGACGTCATTGATTAATTAGCTCTCCATTTCAGAGGATTCCTGAGTTTGATGTGAGTTCCTGCTGATCAACTCTGAGAGCTTTGCCTAGTTAGTATATCAGAGAATTATACTACGAGTAGTATTTATCTGTTTGTGAATCTGCCGCTGTACAAGTGGTATGTGAGATTCACTGAGCAATCCCTTGCTCTGGCCTTAACTGGTTACATCGATCGATCTTGAAGAATGAATCACCGTGTTCCAGACTTCGACGTCGATGAATTCTACTCCGCTCCATCCTCTAGTCAAGCCAGGCACAAGAACATGTATCTCTCTCGATCTATATTTCAATTTCTTTATTTGTTTGCAAATGGATCGGAATCTCCCGGATTTCTGCATATTTATGATCGAAACATTATTTCAATTCGGTCAGGCAAGATGACGAAGAGATCATGGAGCTGGTGTGGCAAAACGGACAGCCTGGGGTACAGAGCCAGAATCAAAGAATGTTCCAAAGATCCTCACCGCCGTCGAAATCACAGCAACACCATATGCCGCCGCCGCCACATCCGACCGAGCAACCGCCGGAAAGCGCTTCCGCTGCTCATCTCTTTATGCAAGAAGACGAGATGACGTCCTGGCTCCACTATCCACTCGAGGATGACACATCCTTTGATCAAAATATAGCCGATCTCCTCTATCATCCACCAGCTCCATCTGCTGCGCCGCCGCCGCCTTCCTCCGCCCGCGCGCTACCGCCGCCTGCTCCTCAGCGGCCTCAATCGTACCTCCACCCCCAAACGAGGCCCCAGTTGCGGCCTCCGGCACATCCGTCACCCGTTGGAGTTAATTTCCCGCAATTCGCGCGGCTGAAAGCTAGGGTTCCCGAATCCAGAGAATCAGAGAGCTCCACGAACAACGAGCTACGGGAATCGACGGTTGTGGACTCGAGTGACACTTCGAAACCGTCGCTCCTGCCGGTATCGAGCAGCGCGGTGAAGTTCTCCGTCGGTGAAAGTATAAATGGCGGCGGTGCTATTGCAGGAACTTCGACGGCCGGTGGCGGCGGAGGTTCTATGTGCGTGAAAATGGACGCCGAGACCTACGGGGGTCCCGGTTCTGGCGGCAGCGCCACGGCCGCCGCGGATCTGATGGCTCGGACGCCTTCCGATGACCGGAAAAGGAAAGGCGTTGAATTAGCGGACGCCTTCACCACCGAGAATCAGAGTGAGGTTAGTACTCTTAAACCGTTAAACATGTGACGGATTTTGAATTTTAAAATATAAAAAATAATTTATTAGTGATTAATTTAATCGTAAAAAGTAACTACCTATTGTAATTAGCCAAAGTGGTTTCATCCTCACATTTTGTGATAGGATCTAGAGATTGAATCTTATGATGCGAAGAAGCAACGCCACGGAACAGCATCTGGAAAGAGATCGCGTGCATCAGAGGTGCATAATTTATCAGAGAGGGTGAGTATTTCTATTTCTGTTTCCGTTTGAAGCAGTATTTCTATTTCTGCTTCAATTGCTGATTACAGCTGAATGAAATGCAGAAACGCCGAGACAGGATAAACGAAAAGATGAAGGGACTACAGGAGCTCATTCCTAGATGCACCAAGGTGAGGAGATTGCTTTTCTATTTTTGTTCAAAGAGATACAGCTTCTCCTTGAACCTAACAAGCTAAATTTGTCTTCCTCTTTTTTCTTGTGGGGTTTGAAAAAACCAGACAGACAAAGCTTCGATGCTTGAAGAGGCAATTGAGTACATAAAATCACTTCAAATGCAACTGCAGGTACATAGTAAGTTTTGATTTGATGCAACCATTTAAGGACTTTGACTTGTACATTTTATTCTGCAATAAGAAAATCTCCTGATAACAAGGGGAATTTGCAGATGATTGCCTCGGGGTACTACGGTATGGTTCCAATGATGTTTCCCGGTGTTCAGCAATACATGCCAATGGGGATGGGGATGGAAGTGGGAATGAATCGACCTATGGCTCCTTTTCCTATGCAAACACCGGGAGCAACATCTACCATGGGACCAAGATTCCAATTTCCAGCTTTTCAAACGGCTCATATTCCAGCGTTTGATCCAACAAGAGTTCAAACCAATCAGATGGAATCGGTTGGCAACTTAAACTCTCCACCAGGTGCAAACGCATACCAACAGTATCTAGGTGCCCATCAGATGCCGGTGCAACATATATCAGAGGTATTTAAATTCAAGTGCTCGTTTGGTTGAAAGCCGAAAGTGCAATTTCATCTAGGTTATTTCCTATGTAGTTATCCTCAGAATTGCACTTCATGGGAATTGTGAACTTATGTTCTGGTTATAATCCAATTCCTAGGAAATTCTGTGTTTTGGAGTAACCTGAAATCCCAGAATTGGAATATTGGGTTTCTTATAAAATAAAATATAAAAAAATTAACCAATCGGGCATATATTATTATTTGATATCACTCTGAGAATTCTCATGGTTAGCAAACGAGTACTAAGACTTTAATTACCAATATTCTTCATCCTATTGAGTATTAAGAAACCTGTTATTCTGAAAGCTGATGAATCCTTTTCATACAGAACCCACCACCATTTTCTACACCGAGCACTAGCAAGGCAAGTACGAGCAAAGAAGCTGAAGATAATGAAAATCACCCAAGCGGTACCGGTAAGCAAATTATACTTATATGGGAAGAAATTGGCGTGGTTCCATGTATAATGTTTCTGGCTATTTATATGCCAATATCAATCTCTCTGTGTGTTTCTCTAGATATGCATCAGAGTGGGGTGGATGAATGCAAAACTTTGCACCTCAGAAATCCTTAGCTTATGTCCATCATTCTTGAAGAGTTTAGAGTTATTGATTTCCTGATGAAATGCTTGGTAAGTATTTTACTGCAAGCTTAGTTACATTTCTGATGTACAAAGTACGAGGAGATTGCATCAGTCATCATAGTAATGTAATGTGATTATTTACCTGAATGATTTGCAGGTTAAGGATTCTCCTAGTTGGATCACGTAAGCGAAAGGCAACTAAAGCCAGCAAATTTTGTAGCGTAAGAGATCGAGAAAATAGCATCTCAAAAAAAAAAAGAGAAAAAGAAGAAAGAAAGTGTCAGTTTCTTTGTAGGAAAGGAATACCAATGGTAGTTAACCGTCCTAACATGAGCTAATCACTGACATTTTGTGTTAATTATATCAATTTCTGTACTCGTCATCACTTGTTTTAGTCTTTACATGGTCATACTTTCCCATCAGACTGGTTATTTATTTATTCATTCTACTCTAATGAGGACAAGACAGTGTATATGGATCTAAAATCTGTATAAACCACACTATAATCATGGACCTTGAAAATTGGATTTATCTTTTCGAAAGTTACATGAATTAGATTCACGGATATGCTTCAATTCCACAAGTTCAGCAAGCTGATTCACTTGGACGAGTTGTTGTTCAAGCCTCAGGTTTTTAGCTTTCCAATTACTTAATTTCGCTTCCTGTTTTTATTTTGTATGTTTTCTGATTTATGTCAGTTTGATTGGCTATTGATCATTTAGGGTCGTGTGGTTTCATGTATCGTATGTTTCATTCAGCATAATGGCCGACTCTGCTAATCAAAATAAATGCTGTTGTTTTTAAAGAGATCACTGGTTAAGAAAAGGAAGAACATTCTCAACTTGCATGATTACAAGTTCAAACTTAGGAAAAAGCTCACTCCAAATAATGGCAGAAGCAGCAAATAGAGAAATACAATAACACAAGCTCTAGATTCCATAAATTTCTTTTCAGTGGAAAGAACCACAAGAGGGAAAAGTAAATTAACAAAAGCTTGAAAGTCCTGCTTATATCAATCGATGAAACAAAGAATACTAGAATAACCCTTTTTGAACCTCTTACAGCATCAATCTGAAGAAGCAGAGGCAGAACCATATGGTACTAAAACAGTCACTTCACATATAAAGTCCCTCTGGCACCCCTTCCTTCTTCTTGAACATAACCTTTTCCTTGGCCTTCTTGAAATCAGGATGTGTAACCTGAATTTACAAATCAATAGAGATTATAATCACACAAGTGCTGAATTTAAGCAGTGAATTCAGCAACAATTTCCATTTACAGAACCGATAAATGAAATATAAAGCTTAATTCTCACCTTCATGCGTCGTTCTCTCAGTGCAAGCAACCCAGCTTCAGTACAAATGGCCTTTATATCAGCTCCTGAAAACTCATCCTTTGTCATGACAAACTCCTCTAAGTTGACATCCTCAGCCAACGTCATTTTAGCCGTGTGAATCTGACATTTTACCCAGTTTTCTTAGTTTTGACATGGAGAATTTCAATCATCAATGTTTTCAGTATTGATGAAAACAAAAATACCTGGAAAATACGTCTCCGTGTTTTAATGTCAGGAAGAGGGAATTCAATTTTCCTATCTATACGACCAGGACGAAGTAAAGCAGGATCAAGGCTTTCGATTTTATTAGTTGCAAGGATCACTTTAACATCTGCTCTAGAATCAAAACCATCCAACTGATTGAGCAGTTCAAGCATGGTCCTCTGAATTTCACGCTCACCACCAGAATGAGCATCACACCTGCAAAGGTTTAGATTTTTGTAAAAGAAAACGTATTATGCTGAATAATTTATGAGGGTTGTTTCATTTTCATAAGTTGTACCTTTTCGTCCCAACTGCATCAATTTCATCAATAAATACAATGGAAGGAGAAAGATCATCAGCAACTCTGAAGAGTTCTCTAACCAGCTTTGGGCCATCTCCGAGATACTTTTGTATCAGTTCACTTCCAACGACACGTAAGAATGTTGCAGATGTAGAATTTGCTACAGCCTGAAGGGATGAAATGATCTTGGTATAGTAAGAAATATTCTCAAACCAAAATACATAATAGAACAGAAACACAATCCCAATCTCATGGTGCAATTAGACTATTCATTTTTGAAGGTTCTGAAAAGAAATGTAATGCATGAAATCCAAATTGGCAATTAATTGATAGAAGGGGATAAGCACACGAATATTACAAACCTTTGCAAGGAGTGTTTTTCCAGTGCCAGGCTCTCCGTAAAGTATGACTCCCTTGGGAGGCCTAATACCAATATCTTCATAGAGTTCAGGATGAGTTAATGGAAGCTCAACTGCTTCCTTGATTTCTTGTATTTGAGCGTCCAATCCACCGATATCAGCATAGGACTCAAGGGGAGCTTTCTCAACCTTCATGACGGATACCATAGGATCAACATCATCTTGAAGAATCCCAACTACAGAGAGAACCTGAAAAATTAAGACCATTACTGGTATACCTTAGGCATGATAAGGTTACCCCATTCTATCACTTGCATAACATGAAAGAGAGATGAAAGAACTAGAATTCTCACTGACTGCTCAAATAAGTAATTATAGCATATCAATTCATTCTTATTAGGTGATGCTTGAAGTTGAACTATAATCCTTTTGGGAAAAAAAAACCTAAAAAGTGAAGGGTGAGCATTTCAATTTGGGAGTTTGCCCAAACTACATTCAACCACTTATTTCCAGTTCAAAATCCCAGAACCGCAGGATTTTCCCCATAACATTCCTAATTCAAAAATTCTAAGCTTCAATAACCTAAACAGAAACACAATTTCCCAGCTCATAGCAACTCTTTCCCTAATTTTCGTCGATCCGATAAGTAATAAAGACCAGACGAAACCCTAATTCAGGAAAAGAACATAAATTTTCAAAATTCAAATAAAAATCTCCAACAAACCTTATTATGCATCAGAATGGAGCAACCAGGCTCTAGCTGATCCTTATCAACGAACGACAATATGCTGACGTAATACTCCGGCCCGACCGAAGAAGAAACAATGGCGTGGTTCTCATCGATAAGCTCCTCCAAATTGCCGACGCTCATGGGGGTACCACGGAGATCGTCGACCTTAGAGCGATCCTCCTCGGTCTTCTCCTCATGAGGCTTGAGCCGCTCCTGATTGGCGACGAACTCTTCCTCCATTAACAAGTAGTCTTTGACGCGGTCGAGCTTGAGAAGGCGGAGCTTGCACTTGGTGAGAGGGGTGACGGTGGGCAAGCGGGCGGCGGCCTCGGGGCCCTTCTGCTTGCGCTGCTTACGGCCGATGCGGGCAGGCGGCGCCGCCGGCTCGTACTTCTTGTCCTTCTTGTCGCCGTCGTTCTTCCGATCGCCGGAACCTTGCCGGTTTAGCCCGGAGTTTCCGTTTCCCATTTTTGATCTAGCGTTTCGAAATCCTTGGAGGAGTGATTTGATTGATTGAAGAGATCTGGCGACTGCTGGGATCCGACTCCCAGAATTCAAGTTTTTACTCCCTCCCCTCTCCCGATGGTCCACTATCAGTCCACTCGGTCCGGTTGCGCTTTGTTTCTGCCGGTCTGGTCAGTACCGGTTTTTTACTATCTAAATTCCAAAGATTCAAGTACTGTACCGGACTACCCAGCTACTGTAGTTCGATCTTTTTTTTTTTTGTTTTGGCAATTCGGTCAAGTAACGAGATTGAAATGAATCTAGATTATCAGATTCAAATATTCGAAATGAATTTGAGTGATCAGATTATAAATTTTTAAAAAAATAAAAAAAATATTTTTTTTTACATTTTTACTTTTTTTAAAAAAAACTACTTATGTAGAATGACATAAATCGAGTAGGAACATATGACCATAAAATGTGAACATGCAATACTAATATGTAAACGTACTTATATTATATGTGAACGTATACTAATTTTTTTGAAGTTAAAAGTTGGTTATATGTGAACAACCTTTTTAATAATGTGAACACGTATATAAAATATGTGAACAAAATGTAAAATGTCAAGCGTCGTATTTTTGGTAAAAATAAGCGAAAAAATGAAAAATAATTTAAAAAATTTTATTTCTTTTTTTTGGTCAAAAAATTTTAAGCCTTTTGACGCTTGTAAGAAGATTTAATCATATGACCATAAAACATGAACAATTAGTAATAATATGTAAACACACTTACAATATATGTGAACGTATTATAAAATCTCTGAACTGTTAAGATGATAATATGCGAACAAATCTTATAATAGTGTGAACATATGCATAAGAATGTAATGTAAAAGTCAAAAGTTGTGATTTTGGCAAAACCAAGTGAAAATAAAAAATAAATTTTTAATTTTAATTTTAATTTTTTTAAATATTTTTTCAAAATTATCATTTTACCCTTATCTCTTTTAATCTTAACCATTCATTTCTCAAATCCAATGGCCCTCATTTGTTTCAAATTTTTATATGAATCAACCTCTATAAGTAATTAAGGTCATTTGTAACATTTTTTTGTTTGAAAAGGGTAAATTTCCAGATGGTATAAATGTAGAAAATATTTAAAAAATAGTTTAGTGGGGCTAAGTTAAAATCTTGTATTATTATAGACAACCATCGTGATAAAAGAACCCTCACCTCTTTTCTTTCTAGAAAAATGGCCAAGAAGGCCCCTCGTCGAGAAGGCACCCGCCATGACGGCATCGTCGAGAAGGCACTCTCTGTAACATCTTTGAGCTCTGTCCTTTTCTATTTTTCTCATTTAGTATTTCTGCTCCATCAAAGTTGCTTGACCATTAAAATGTAACCCTCATGAATAGATCTTCACTTTGATGTTTCTATCCATCAAATTGATTATTCAAGCATTCTTATTTGGGCCTTTGGAAGTAAAGCCCCATTATAATTTGGCTTATTGTATGTTGTTCGCTTATTATTAAAACATTTTTTCTAGACCTTCTACAGGTCTTTGTTGTTGTGGAATTTGTCTTCCCGACCTCTGGTTCGACTCCGATCGTTTTTATTGTGCAGCGGCGGACGCTTGTTTGTTTTGTTGATTTTTTTTAGATCAATCTTCCCACCAAGTGTCTGGTCCGTGGAAAATTCATCGCTCTTCGTCGATCTATGTTATTGATTGGCTGAGCTCTTTAATGAGTTTGCCCGTTGATTAGGCGTGTTATTTTCGTTGCCAATTTGTTGATGGATTACATTCATATCTCGTTTCTTCATCGACATACACGATCTTTTCCGATCCACATATTCTCCGCTTGCTCGATTGCCTCGCCCTCCTTCGTCGACTTCGCTGGCATGTTCGCTCGGTCCTCCGCCCTCAACGTGACCTTGTTTGCTGGTTCTTTAAGAAAAAATGGAAAAGAAAAAAAGAAAATCTACTGGTTGGGCCACAAGTAGAGAAAAAAAAAAGAGGAAAGAAAAAAGGAAAGAAAAAAGAGAAAAAAGGGAAAAAAAGAAAAGAAAAAAATAATCATGTGTTTGGGTAGCAAGGTTGGGATAATCATAAAAATTAAAAAAATATTTGTTGACCTAAGTAACGATACAATAACAAAAGGCTTATCCTCTAAACACGAAAAGGTTTGGATGCATCGAAAAGATTTCAGAAATGTGGTATTAAAAAAATATCTGTTGACCTAATTAAGGTTCAAGTATGCATACTTCATTTAGTAAAGAAAACGCAACTCTTCAAAACAAGTGCAAAGAATTAGAATGAACGAACCATAGGAAATATATTTGAACAACTCAAAGAAATTGATATCCGTTAAGAGATAAGATGAAGTATTCATCCATCATTGCTTTTGTTTTATTAGGCCTAAGAGATGAAATATTCATCATCACTTTTTGTTTGATTAGGCTTGTTTTATTAGGCTGATAATCATTACAACAATGACGACCTTCACTTTTTTTTAGCTTTATACGGCTGAACTTCTCATGTACGCAAAGTTTTGGCTATAAATAGGATGTACAATTCATTGTAAGGAATCAACGAAATCACTTGAGATTTCTCAGCTTTCTCTCTCCATAATATTTCACAACACGCTATCAGCACAAAAGTTTTTCAAAATAAAATATCAACTGAGTGGCTAGATCTTTTGAAGATATGGAAACAATTAAAGATATATCGAGTAGCAAAAATCAATGTCTAGTGGATAGCGCTACTATGCACACCATCTTGAGAAATAAAGAGAACTTTACTCAGTTAACTTTACTTGAAGCAAATGTTAAAACAATCTCTGGTGTGATAAAATTGATAGAAGGCTTCGGTAGAGTTTGTGTTTTGCTCCCTGAAGGAACAAAATTCGTTATAAATGACGCATTATATTCAAGTAAGTCTTAAAGAAACTTACTGAGCTTTAAAGATGTGCATCAGAATGGTTTTCATGTAGAAACCATAAATGAAAACAATAAAGAATATTTGTACATCACAAGACAAATATGTGGCAAGAAGCAGATTTTAGAAAAAATGTCAGCCCATACTACCGGACTTTATCAGACATATATAAGTCCAATAGAAACAAATGTAACATCTTATGAGAAATTAAATGAGAAAATGATGTTTACATTATGGCATGACCGTTTGGGTCATCCAGGTAATGGAATGATGCATAGAATCATTGGAAGTTCAACTGGGCACTCAATAAAGAAAGCAAGTGTCCTTAAATTAAGTGATTTTAATAGTAGAGGTTGTTCACTTAGTAAACTAATCACTAGACCTTCCAAGAATAAAGTTGGGATTGAAAATCCAATGTTTTTAGAACGAATACAAGGTGATATTTGTGGACCGATAGTCCCACCATGTGGACCATTTCGATACTTTATGGTATTAATCGATGCATCGACAAGATGGTCACATGTGAGCCTCTTATCAACAAGAAATACAATTTTTGCTAAACTCCTAGCCCAAATGCATATCATAAGTATTCTCCATTACAATTAGCGACTGGTAAAGAACCAAATATATCATATTTAAAGATATTTGGTTGTGCAGTTTATGTTCCTATTGCTCCACCGCAACGCATAAAAATGGGTCCCCAACAAAGATTGGGAATATATGTTGGTTTTGAATCCCGATTAATTATTAGATATCTTGAACCAACCACGGATGACCTATTTACGTCAAGATTTGATGATTGTCATTTTAATGAAAATGAATTTCCAAATCTTAATGGAAAAGGACATAAAGAAACTTGGAATGCTTCAGCGTTATGTTATGTTGATTCACGTATAAAAATATGTGAACAAGAAGTATAAAAGATTGTACATTTACAGAGTATAGCAAATCAATTACCTGACTAATTTACAGACATAAAGAAAGTGACAAAGTCACATGTGCCAACTGTAAATGCCCCTGAGAGAATTGAAATTCCTGCGGGACAATTAGATAAGAGTCCTGAAAAGGAATTTACAACACGCCGAAAACCCGGCCGCCCACATGGATTAAAAGATCTAAAACCAAGAAAGAATAGGCGGCAGAATAATCCAAATGAAGCCGCACCAATTTCCTATTCAGGGGGAGAACATGACAAAAATACCTCCGAAAATCTAAGAGATGTTTCACAAATGAAAATTGTTCCGGATAAAAACAAAACGGGGAATGCTCCGGATAAGAACAAAATGGAAACTGTTTTAGATAGTGACAAAAGCATTGATAATTATGAAATTGAAATAAATTATGTCTATTTTGGAATACAGTGGAATAGGAAAGACATTATCCTTGATGAGGTGTTCGCATATTCTGTTGCCACCGAAATAGTGGTTGATGATGACATCGAACAACAAACTATTGATGAGTGTCATATTAGACACGATTGGCCAAAATGGAAAGAGGCTATGCAAACTGAATTAAAATCGCTTGAAAAGCGTAATGTTTTTGGCCCAATAAAGCCCACACCAATGGGCTTGAAACCAGTAGGCTATAAATGGGTATTTGTACAAAAGCGTAATGAGAAAAACGAAATTGTGAGATACAAGACAAGACTTGTTACTTGTTGCCCAAGGTTTTTCTCAGATACCCGGGATAGATTATGAGCAAACATATTCTCCTGTAGTTGATGCAACTACATTAAGATTTTAATTAGCTTAACTGTTTTAGAGGAACTACAAATGCGACTGATGGATGTCATAACTGCATATTTATTTATATGGATCACTTGATAGTGATATTTACATGAAAGTTCTTGAAGGATTAAAACTACCCGAGGTATATAAAGCAAAATCTCGGGACATATTTTCTATAAAATTGCAAAGATCATTATATGGTCTTAAACAATCTGAAAGGAAGTGGTACAATCGGCTTAGTGAATATCTTCTTAAAGAAGGATATTAAAATGATACCGTTTGTCCATGTGTTTTCATCAAACGATCCAAAAATGGATTTGCTATTATCGTAGTATATGTTGATGATTTAAGTATTATCGGTACATCCAATGAACTTGAAAATGCTGCAAAATATTTGATATAAGAATTTGAAATGAAAGACCTTCGAAGAACCAAATTTTGTCTTGGTTTACAAATTGAACATTTGAAGGATGAAATTTTTATTCATCAAACAAATTACATCGAGAAAATTTTAAAAAGGTTCTATATGGACAAATTCAGGCCTCAAGAAGATGATGAAGAGATTCTTGGTCCTGAAGTCCCCTACCTAAGCGCAACTGGTGCATTAATGTATCTCGCAAACAATACAAGACCATATATTACTTTTTTTGTAAGCTTGTTATCAAGATACAACTCATTACCAACAAGACGACATTGGAACGGAATCAAACATGTGTTCCGATACCTAAGAGGTACTCTTGACCTTGGGTTATATTATCATAGAAATACAAAAGCTGCTCTTGTTGGATATGCAGATGCTGGATACCTATCAGATCCACACAAAGCAAAATATCAAAATGGTTATGTACTCACGTATGGAGATACGACGATCTCATGGAAGTCGACAAAGCAAACGCTTACTGCTACATCATCAAACCATGCAGAATTAATTGCTCTTTATGAAGCAGGAAGAGAATGTGTTTGGTTAAGGTCAATGATTGGATATATACAAAAAGAATGCAAAATAAGATCAATTGCAGACAATCCAACCATGATATATAAAGACCATTCTGCATGTGTCACACAAGTCAAAGGGGGTTATATCAAAGGAGATCGGACGAAGCACATTTCACCAAAATTGTTCTCAACTCATGATCTAGAGTAGGAAGCCAAGATCGAAATCCAACAAATACGTTCAAGTGAAAATGTTGCAGATTTGCTCACAAAATCCTTACAACCCAAGAAGTTTGAAGAACTTGTGTACAAGATTGGAATGCACAGATTTCGAGAATTACGTTGATTTCAGGGGGAGAATTATACGCATTGCACTCTTTTTTCATTCGTTCAGGTTTTTTCACTATAAAAGCATATAAGACAAGATGTATTCGTTTTTCTTGTGCTATGGTTTTTATCCCACTGGATTTTTCCTAGCCAGGTTTTTAACGAGACATCATATAGATAACCCCAAATGAAAGGATGAATATTCAAGGGGAAGTGTTAAGAGATAAGATGAAGTATTCATCCATCATTGCCTTTGTTTTATTAGGCCTAAGAGATGAAGTATTCATCATCCCCTTTTCTTTTATTAAGCTTGTTTTATTAGACTGACAATCATTACACCAATGACGGCCTTCAATTTTCTCAGATTTATACGATTGAATTTCTCATGTATGTAAATTTTTGGCTATAAATAAGATGTATAATTTATTGTAAAAAATCAACGAAATCAGTTGACATTTCTCAACTTTCTCTTTCAAATATTTCACAACAATACCAACCTTATAGAACTACAACAACCAATTCTTACTCGATCAACTAACTTACTTTTCAAGCACTTTTTCGATCTTTAAACACTATATTATCACAACCTAGTATGGTACAAAAACAACTCCCGATTATAAAACAAAATTTAAAAATTTAACCATTTATTTAATTAGACAAATTTTAAAAATAGTTTATTTATGCAAATAAATTAAATTAAATTCTTACATAACACGAAAATTCAACTAATTATTTTCAAAAATTGGGTCAAAAGTTAAAACGATTAATCAGAGGAAAATAATTTGGGCAGGTCCGTGCCGGTCCAATATCTTGGAAAATTGTGAGGTTCTCTTCTTTCTTCGAAAAATAGGTCAAGAACAAAACTTTCCCATCGTTAAGAAAAAAAATTCGCCATTGATGGCGTTTTCAAGCGTGGTTCACAGCTATTTTCGGCCCATTTCGCATAATCCTCGTAATCCATGTCTCGCTCTCACTCACTCTGACTACCACTCTTCCAATTCAATTTGCAGCTTGAGGGGCAAATTCGTTTTTCCGAAGCTTCGAAGTAGGAGACCTAGAGTTCGCTCTAATGGCGTCGCCCCCGTAGTCGTCGCCTTCCAGTCCAACATCTTTCAAGGTGCTTTACTGATTCTGGATTGTCTTAGTTTGCTAATCTCAGTTACATTTTATACATGTTATCCGTTCAATTTTTTTTATTAGTGCTGCTGCTATGTGCGCACATTATGAAAATGGAATCCCTCTCCCGGATGTCGAGTTTGATATCTTCTAAGTGCAAATTCTTTTGTTTTTCATTTGAATTAGGCTTTTAGTATTCACAAAACTGATTATGAATGTTAACCTGAATTGATTTTCTCAACTTGTTGGGTAATTTGGATGGAGTCTTGATGATTGTTGATGGATCCTTGTTCAGTTGATCATAGCGAATCTCCATTTCTGATGTTTTCTTGGGATTAATATCTTAGTGGTAGGCTATATGTGTTACTTCAAAAAGAAAATATAAAAAATTGATATGTGCTAATTACATCACCAATGTCTAGTATCCTTATTCGATATTTGGTTCTTGAAAACAGTGCTTCAAACAGCTCTCAAAGTTGGAAAAGATGGAGTTGAGGCAGGAACTAACCTTGTTCCAGTAAGCACCTTCATACACCATTTTGATCCCCTCTTATATCTGCTTTCCTCTACTGTAAATGAAGTGTGCGGATAAATCTCATTTTTTTTTTATTATAGTCTACTGTCAGCATTTATAGAAATTCGATTTATTTTCAGGAATCTGTCCCTAGACCAATAGCGAGAGTGTCTGTGACGGTTGCTGCTGTAGCCGTGTCCTTGTTTGTTCTTAAATCATTCGTGTCAACAGCTCTCTTTGCATTGGTATGTTCAATCAGTTCTTCACTTTTTTTGTTGACGAAAGCCAATTTACCCCATCTTTGCGTTGGTATCTTGTCACTGTAATATATTATATGGATTGTCTCTTTTGATGTTTTTGGACCTCCGAGGGATACAAAGACTGAGCTTTGACACCGCAATTCATCTGTGTCAATTGATCAGGGGACAATGGGATTTATATATTTCATATATCTAGCTCTAAACAAGGATAAAGGCACAAAAACAGACGTGGATGCGAAATCTGCAGATGACGCTGTAGAAGAAGCAAAAAGAATCATGGATAAATACAAGTAACCTATAGGGGAGCACCGGGTCGTAAGTTGTTGAACGGACGTTGGTACAGATTTCTCATCTTTTATTGAGATGGAAGTTGAAATTGTGCTCTATTCTTCACGTATAAATCTATCTACCCTTTTCTATATTCTTTTGATACAAATTTAGTTGGAATGACAAGTGTAGAATTTAGTTTATGAGATAATGATGAATTCATGCCACAATCTAGAATTGAGCTCCTGGCCGGAGTCTTCTATTTTGGCATTTAACATGTGTTAGGCATCTTCTTCAATTAACAAATGTGTTGTTATCTGTTCTGTTAGCAAATAACCTACTATTTTACCAGTAGGGGAATGTGCATGAGAAGTTTTCTGTTTTATATTGTTGCTGCTATATAAGTTGGGATTCTTCCTCTTTTTTTTGAAAGATAGTGGGGCAGGCCACCAAAATACTAGTAAAAAAACTCAAAATTGAAGTCTTATATTGAATATAAACTTTTGTGATAGATGAGGTTTCATAATTTTGAAACCAGTGTAGTTAAGAAAAGAGAATGGAAGGAAGAGAGGCAGTCAAAAATGTTAAAAGAGTGGAGTACTAGTTGTTGGGAGGACAAATTATAAAGCAGAATGGCTGTCTAGAATGGTCCACCCTCTTAACAAAATATGCTTCTCCTTATTGAAACATGTTTTTTTTTTGTTACTCGTCTCACTCAGCCTCACTGTCACCCTTGCCTGCAATCCATTGTAGGTTTACTTGACTTTGGTAGTGCAAAATCCCTAGGTTAATGAAAATTGTTGAATTCCATTACTTATAAACGAAATGATTAAATTTACTAGTGAAGTTTGAGTTGACACATGATAACATATTGTTTGTCTAACTCTGAATCCTTGGCCAGTCGCATTTAGCATGCTATCAAGCATTAATATCACTTCTTTTCAAATTTGACTTCAAAAGCTCCCACAATCTAATCAGGATAAGGGTAGATGTGGAAAACAAGAGAGAATCTATCTTGATCTCCACCAAACCTAAGCAGTAATCATTCCGTTTTCAATTGTTTAACAAGGGGAAAAGAATTTAGATCAACGCTTTGAAGAAATGGGTGGTGGACCCCGCGGCCGGAGGAGAGCTTTTTCAACGGTAAAGTCGGAAAAAGTTCCATGAGATGGCTATCAAGCTGGGCGTGCTATTTAATTAGTTTACCTTAATAAAAAAAAGTTGATTACAAGTATAGTTAAGTAATAGTGGTACTATTGAGTAGAAGTATTATATAATACAGAAATTCTATTTGAATGTGAATACATAAACTATGTGACTTCCAACGTTTAATATCTGACATGGTACTACAGTGTAGATGGAGCTAGACATAAATAGACTGGCAATAATTACCACCATCAGGAAATTGCCTCTACAGAGTATTAACTATTTTGATTAGTAGTATATGGCAAGCATGGTTACGAAACAGATTACAAATGCTTGGCAGTTGACACAGCTTATCCTTAAAATAATCCCACTTGAGAAATCCTGTAGAGAATTATACGGCGTTCTTCTTCGGAAAAGGAATCTGTGAAGGATTTTCTTCATTAGAAGGGACCCAGCAATTATCAAATCAGACTACTTGTTGAGCTCTGTTTAATGGAAAGAGAGAGTCTGGAGTGGAAATTGTCACTCACACAGCAGACTAGAAACAGAGGGAGCGTGTGAGTCTCTGTCACTTTGGACACTTTCACCAGAAGAGCAAAAATTGAAAAGAGAGACGCACAAGATAAAAAACAAACAAACAAACTTCATCTCTTTCTTTCACACTCCCACTGAAGACTTCCTCACTTTTTCTTTCTATAAGCTTTCTCTTCTTGACATGCTTTAGGCCAAATCAATTTCTCTTGGTCCTGTTCTTCCTCTGCCAAGCTCTTCCAATGGCGGTTTGGAGGCCCATTTGTGCTATCCACATCTCTATCTTCTGTGTTTTCACGCTCTTAGCCACCAAAACCCTCTCCCTAAAGCCACCTTCTTCTCTCACAGACATTGAGCTTCTCTTGTACAAAATCAAGCCAAATTTACAAGGAAATTCAGACAACCTAATGTTATCTTCATGGAACACAAGCACTCCTCTTTGTCAATGGAGAGGCCTCAAATGGGTTTTCTCCAACGGCTCTCTTCTCAACTGTGAAGATCTCTCCTCTCCTCAGTGGTCTAATCTCACTCTTTACAAACACCAATCTCTTCACATCCTCTCTCTTCAGCTCCCATCTGCTAATCTCTCTGGCTCTATCCCAAGAGAATTTGGTGAGCTTTCTGCACTTCAATCCCTTTATTTGAGCTTCAATTCTCTTTCTGGGTCTGTGCCATTGGAGCTGGGCTATAGCTCTTCACTTTCTGATATTGATTTAGGTCACAATTTATTAAGTGGGCCCCTCTTCCCTTCCATTTGGAACCTCTGTGATCAACTTGCTTCTCTTAACCTCCATGGAAATTCTCTAACTGGTTCTTTGCCTGATCCTGCATTGCCCAATTCTACTTGTGATGATCTCAAGGTTCTTGACCTAGGTGGAAACAAGTTCTCTGGGGGTTTCCCTGAATTTGTAACTAGGTTTAGGAATATTCAAGAGCTTGATCTTAGTCATAATTTGCTTAATGGTAGTCTTCCGATCGGCATAACTGATTTGAAGCTTGAAAAGTTGGACTTATCTTACAATAACTTTAGTGGGTTGTTACCAAATTTTGGAGAAACTAAGTTTGGAGTGGAGGCTTTTGAAGGGAACAGTCCTTCTTTATGTGGGTATCCTTTGAGGAGTTGCAATGGTGATTCTAAATTGAGCTCGGGGGCGGTTGCTGGGATTGTTATTGGTTTGATGACTGCAGTGGTGGTTGCAGCATCATTATTGATTGGATTTTTGCAGAATAAGAGGAAGCATAAGAACGAAGACAAAGAGGCGATAGAGGAAGGTTATGAAGAGGATGAGTTTGGTGAAGGGAAGCTTCTTGTGTTTCAGGGAGGGGAGCATCTGACATTAGAAGATGTGTTGAATGCTACTGGACAGGTTATAGAAAAAACTTGCTATGGAACTTCGTACAAGGCGAAGCTAGCCGACGGAGGAAGCATTGCATTGAGATTGTTAAGGGAAGGGAGCTGTAAGGATAGGAATTTGTGTTTGCCTGTTATAAAGCAGCTAGGACGCGTTCGTCATGAGAATCTAGTTCCTTTAAGAGCTTTCTATCAAGGGAAGAGAGGTGAGAAGTTGCTGATTTATGATCACTTCCCACATAGAACACTTGATGAGCTTCTACATGGTAAGAGTTTGCTACCACCTTTTATTACTTTGTTGTGATCTCTCCTATGTTCTTTATTGATCTGTATCTGGTCTTATGTGGAAATCTGATTTTTAGAACTTTAACTGATAAATCATTTTGCTTTCATACAATTCATTTGACAATTAGGTGAATATATTTCCATGTTTAGCAAGATTCTTTCTACGAGAATTCTATCCCTTTACTTTCATTTTTTAGGGTTCTAACAGTAAACCTCTTGAATTACTCATAACGATTTTGTGACAACATGTTTGATCAAAACCAGAAAACAAGGCTGGAAAGCCTGCGCTGACATGGGCAAGACGTCACAAAGCTGCACTTTGTATAGCCAGAGGACTAGCATACCTTCATACAGGACTTGAGACACCAATAACTCATGGAAATGTCAGGTCCAAAAACGTTCTTGTGGACGACTTCTTTGTGTCCAGGCTTACTGAATTTGGACTGGACAAACTAATGCTCCCTGATGTAGCTGATGATCTATTGGCCCAAGCGAAGGCAGATGGCTACAAGGCTCCTGAGCTTCAAAAGATGAAGAATTGCAATTCTAGGACAGATGTTTATGCATTCGGCATATTGCTTTTGGAGATCTTGATAGGGAAGAAGCCTGGAAAAGACAGCAGAAGCCGTGATTTCTTGGATTTACCCTCAATGGTGAAGGCGGCAGTTTTAGAGGAAACGACATTGGAGGTTTTTGATTTTGAAGTTTTGAAGGGGATTAGGAGTCCAATGGAAGACGGGTTGGTTCAGGCTTTGAAGCTTGCAATGGGATGTTGTGCTCCTGTTCCTGCTGTCAGGCCTACAATGGATGAAGTTGTGAAGCAGTTGGAGGAGAATAGACCAAGAAACAGATCTGCCTTGTATAGCCCAACTGAAGTTAGAAGTGGAACAGGTACTCCTTTATGATTTTAGTCTTCTTGATACTAGGTTATGGATTAACATGTTTTTATCATTGTTCCCTCTAAAAAAAGGTGACTTTGTAGCTGAGAACTGATAACTCATAGCACAAGAGTTGTAGTTCACATACTCTTATTGTGTGTTTCTACATTGTCCTAGTAAAAATGTCATAATGGCTCTTAAAGAATTCTCAAGATCAATTTGTATGAGCTTTGACGAGTTCTTTAGCTAATTATACAAAGTAAGAATTCTTACAGTTTTGATGATACAGTTCCATAATCATGTTTACATCAACAGGATCCAATTTCATCTCCTCTTCTTTTCCCCCTTTACATTCTCTTTTTCAATTTTTTCCGGGGAATAATCTACATTAGGAGAAATGGGTACGGGTGAAGCTAGTAGATGTGAAAAGCTCAAGAGAGCAGCAGCCATGGAGGTTTGTAGCAAGAAGTGGAGTGATTTGGAGATTGGCAACAAAAGGTCTCTTAGTGAGCAAGTAGAGAAAAGAGAGAAGCAAAAGTTCTCTTGTTTGGAATATTGCAGGTGAAAAAGGTGAACAGCTTGAGGTTGATTACATGACAAATTCTGTTTTACTCAAATTTACCTTATTTCATGACATAGGAAGATTTTTTAGGATTTGGCAGTAGTAAGAAATGGGAAAAAAAAAGCAGCAGCTTGTGGTTTGTTTTGTATGTATGGGTATGGAGGGATTTGGTGGGTAGGTAAGTAGCTAGCACAAACGCCCATGACGACAACTAAGAGCACCTGAATCTGATGTCAAAGAGCCAACCCACGTCGATGGCTTGGCAGCTAAGCTAGATGCTCTAGCATAGCTAGCTCCTGATCCTCTTCCTGATGGGGTAAAGTATGCTCCATTAAGCAACAAATCTCCATCTGATCTCCAATTCCATCTCTGCCAAGCACGGTGCCTTGTTCCCACCCTCTTAGTCACCTGCACAGCACAACACAACACTTTATATTAAGATTCATATCAGAGGAATTCAACAGAAGGGGAAAGGGGAGCAGAAAGTAGAATTGACCTGTTTTGCAAATGGGTTGCTAGGAGCAAGGTATCTGTTTCCCTGGCTGTTAATGGTGGGATTTGCACTTCCGCCAATGGCATACATTCTCCAGTGGGTGTAGTCGTTGTTTACGACATGAAAGTTGCCATGCCTGCACCTGCATTTCAGGGTAATTTCCCCCCCCCCCCCCCAGTTAACAAAGGTGAGTAATGTTTAGGGAAACAAAAAATTTCTTACCTTGGCATCCTCTGGATAAGACCCTCACCGAAATGGTTGTAGGCGATAGTAGCTTGCATTAACCTATCCCTTGCATAGGTGTCACTATGTCCCAACAATATCACCTGTTTTTTCCGTTCCAAGAAAGGCGAAAACTCATTCTTCAATCTGGACTCTTTAGTTACAATACCAAAGATATCAGATTTGGAGTGATTGATTACCTCATTGTGGTGAGTGAAGTAGTTGTTTGAGATTGTGATTGCCGTGGATCCCATGATTGCATCAATAAGCCCATCAGCACAACTAGCAAGAGAGTTATGATCAATCCAAATATGACTAGCCCCGAAAATGGAGATTCCATCTCCATCGGCCATGGTTCTCCATCCGTAATGACTAGGCGAGCTCCTCACCATAGCATTCCCCGTGGGCTTGCAATCATGGACATTGATTCCATGGATGATCACATTGGTGATATACTGTATAGTAATACAAGCTCCATTAGCAATATGAACGTTGGCGCCTCGTCCATCGATGGTCTTGAAGCTGTTCATGATGAGCTCTTGCTTGAGAGTGATGACCATGTCGCGTTTGAACACGATCCAAAGCGGCTCGTCTTGGATGACAGCGTGGCGGAGGGTCCCGGGTCTCGGGTGCACGGGGTCGTCGTCGCCTGGGTCGGTGACAACATAGTAGCGCCCGTCACGCCCCCCAACCGCGTTACGACCAAACCCGATGGCACAATCAGCAAGGCGTTTTCGGTTCTTGTGCCAGTTGGAGTTGCACCGCCAGCAGTCGTCAATCGGGTTGCCCGTGCCACAGGAGAAGTAGCCTAGACTCCTCCTAGCTGTACTGTTATGGGTGCTCCTAAAGAAAGATATGAATGAGTTCTTACTTCAGTACTACTACAAACTTAAATTGGTATTTATCACATGAAGTGTTCAAAAAATCACAGTTAATTTTGAGGTTTAAGTTAAATAAATTTAGATTGAGTTGGGGGGTCCTCGGATGGGGTCTTAGTAGGTCTAATCACAGTTCATTTTTTAAAGTAGTTGATTAAATGTGCTAGCTATGAGGTGGGGTTTGTTGGATAGGGTTCTTAGTTGTACACCGGACAGATTATGAAATAGAGTCCAAAGTAACAATAATGTGTTCTGGGACATATGATGTGAGAGAGCATGTGCATCAAGTATGGGTCGATGGATACGGATGATACGGAAATTGGATTGACTCAATTATTGTTTTGTTCTATGTTTCATTCATTCAATTGTTGCTGTAAACTAAATTAAAATCTACCCTCAAAAAAGGAATTTATAGTCTTGCTTTTGAATACCACCTTCTAAAGGTAGCTGTAAAGGGAATTCATAAACCCGGTAAATCACATTAGCAATATTGCAACCAAACAATTGGGTTTTTTTGCAACATGACAGTACTACTAGCAATGCTATAAATGTAGTAAGTAGATGATGGCGGTGAATTAAATAAACAAGTGTAAGTAACCTAAGCATTGATGAAATCTGTATGAATATTTGTGAGTGTCGGTGGAGGCAAATCTATTATCATCAGCCTGTGCAATTAATATTAGATAGGGGTATGTCGATCTCATTCATGATAGCCAATGGGCGACCACTTGAATTGTCAGTATTTGTCACCTTCACTGCCCTTAAAAAACAAATTTGTATAGAAATCTTTTTCCCCAAATCGATTCTGAATTGGGAGAAGAACGTCACGTGCCCTTGCATGATTACATACAGATCTAAACAGTAACTACCATCTTTTGTTATTTCATTTACTTTTAGTTGGGGTGTGCATATATAGCTGTTATGTTAAAATTTTGACTACTTTTATATACGAAAACAAGCAAAAATTGAGCGCTAAGAATTGAAAGCTGGATAGCGCTAAAATTACACTTTGAGCCCTTGTTTGTACCCGAAAATGTGCAAGAAAATGGCATGTTTGTGTCAAATAGGTAAAGTTAGTATGGAAGGGGTCGTTGGTATTTTCATGCTATGTTTTGGTTGTGGTGATTCGGTCATGTGAAATCATTAAATGCCACTTTATGTATAGAGCAATATAATCAAAGTTGAGATTTTATCAACTGACTTACATGAAGCAATTATTTTTCATATTGCAGATAGGTGAGATAGGTCATTGTATTGTAGACAACAAGTATATATACGTGTGAATGTAACTTTGTATTGAATGAGTACGGCAACGGCTATTGCAATTAATAAATAGAGGTGAAATAGATAGATATATCGATCATGTGGACTGTGGACCTAAAGAAGTGAGCTTGGTACTATAATACTTACTCATGAACCGCCATTGCAATTTCTTGATGCCCAATAACATCTTCCTGCTGCAGATTCTGCAATTCTACCTCCTTAGCTCTGCAAAAGTTGGGAAAAAAAACAGGAATGTATGAGCATTAAATGTGCCAAATTTTGAGTATAGGGCCACAGGATATGAGATGGCCTAAATAGGAAAGGAAAAAGACTACTGCAATTAAAAAAAAATTCAACTGTTTTAGGTGTATCAGTAAACATTAATACTAGCATGGAAATAGAAGAACAATACTAGAATGATGTTGAGTAAATGTTGATTCAAGTAGTGGAAGGAGGGAACTGACCTTTTCGCCATTGATGAGTAGTTGCTCTTCAGGGTATGCAACTGGTGTTCAGCCCTGAAAAAGACGAAAACGATTTTAAAGTAGTAGGAGATCCAAATGCTTAACAAGAAATGTGTTTGTTCTAAAACTGAATCACATATTATATTATATATAAGAAACTGATTTCAGTTGGAAGCAGAGGTAGTAGTAAGTACCAGCTGAGATTGGATTGCTCGTGTTCGTGGAATTCGCCATTGACGGAAGAAGCAAAGAGAATTGCGATGAACAATGTATAAGGCGAGATGAATGAACGTGAAGGAGAGTCTGCCATGGAAGCTCTCTTCTTCTATGCTTTCTGATCTTTTTTTCCTCCTTCCCTCTCGCTGTGCTTAGAGGTCGGCCTTTTATATCGGTTGATCGAGATCACCTTACTCGATAGTTGATATCATACAAATTTATAAATTAATCATTTATGTGTATATTGTCATTTTATAAATATATTTATAGCATTCTCATTTCTCAACCATGATGATATTGTATAAGAAATTAAGTGGCACATTCACAGAACCAGGAATTAATAGTCTTGTCACAGTCACACTCACCAAACACGTAGCTATATTAATAGTCTTATTTTTCTTTATGTTTATTAAAAATACCTTAAGCAAAAAAGTTTTTGTTTTATTTTTATTTTGTAAGACTAGAGAAGTGCTGATTGTAATGAAAACACAGTACAAGTAGTCCACATATACATTTGTATGCCCCGGCCAGTCAATAGTTAAAGTCCCATAGAAAGTGAGTTGTGAGGTGGTATGTAAATTAATCACGCATTTAAAACATATGTCTTCCATCTCCGAAAGTTTGTCTTTTAGTATTTTCTTTGACCATTCCATTAAATTTGTCTACCTTTTCAACTTTATTTTTATATTAAATTTTTCTTACAATATTACATTCATCCAATCTCATAGTTTATTGAATAAGGAGAAAACCCTAATGCCCAAATTGAACACGCCGACACGTGCCCAAATTCTCGCCTTCTTCTTCCTGGTAGAAACACTCACGGGAACTGAACCGCCGCCCCTGAATCGTCGCTCCAATCTCCGACCACAATCAAAATCAAGGAAATGCGTGGTACTGCAACATTTCAATAGATCTTCACCAAGATTTGGCAAAAAGAAGCAAACCCTGATGGTGGTTTCTTGCAAGCTTTTAAGTCGCAGTCATTATATCGATCCAAAAACCAATAAACAAAGCACTCTATGGCAAAAACGAATAAAGCAGAATCCATTCCCTGTATGGAATGCAAAGCGGTTAATCCAGCGCAATAACTTTCGTGGTTCTCATGGGGGAGTCCCCCATGCTTGGTGCAAATTCCGAAGAGGCGGCGGCATGGCTTCCCTGGGTGGTTTCTCTAGGGGTTGTCCCCGTGCGCGACGTTCCGCTTCCCCAATGTCGGCGTCTTCATTGTGGCCCTTCTCCCCAAGTTACTCTACCTACCACTCCTGGTGTTCTTCATCCTCACCAGCCTATTTAGCCCACCCTTCCCAAGTACTCCATCTCTTATGCTTGACCACTCTCCTCTCCCTCTATCTCTTCCTCATTCTGTCTTTCTCACAGCCAAAAACTCAGTTCTATCTGTCCAGTGTGATGGCCGCAAACAGCGGTAAAAACTCCAACACCAACCCTCAACCATCTTACTTGGAAGCCGCCATGTCTACAATGGGAAACCGATCCCCCGATGGCACTTACGAAACCAACAATGGAGCTGACCAAACAAATAACCAAACGCCCCTAGAGATGAAACTTTCCAAACTCAAAATAGATCCTGAGAAACTCATGGCAAACCTAAACAAGGCCAAGGAGGCCACAGTCAAAACCATGGATGCCTCTCTCTTTGGCTTCATACTTGGACAACCCATTGAATTCACAAAAATGCGCGCCAAAATGCGCATCCGATGGCGGAACCTGGTTGACCCCGACTTCGTGATCTACAACCGCCAAAACTTCTGGTCTGAGATCCGATTCAAGACTCCAAAGGATCGCCGAAAGGTGTGGGAGGCCCGACCGTTCCACATTGCTGGTCAGCTCCTTGTTCTAAGGGAGTGGTATCCAGAATTCAACCCGACCAAGGCAACGAAAACAAGAGCGGACCTTTGGTTCCGACTACCCAAATTATCCCCTATCTATATGACTAGGGAAGCACTCACTGATATCCTCCAAGCCAATGGCTTAGGCGAGTTCCTCAAACTGGAAAAGACACACAACCGAGTGTGTGCAAATGTCAACATAAAAGACATGAATCTGGACTCCATTATCGGTCCGGACGAAAGTGGAAAACTCATTGAGATGTCGATTTGGTTTGAAAACAACCAACGTGGCTGCGGGTACTGTGGGGCACGCGACCACCTGTACAAACAATGCGAAAACAAGAAGGCGCATCAGACGGGCAACCCTACCGCAACTGCTCTTGTGCATATGGGTTCGCATAGGAACCGCTTGGCCAGCCCGAAGAATGATACAAAGGTCCAAAATGCGAAGGAACAAAAGAAAGAGGAGATGAACCCTCCCACCGCCAACGAAGATCCCGCAAAATCGACTACCTTGGATGGCCCAACTGAACTCGGGCAAAAACTCGAACAAATGAAGCAAACCTTTCCAAACACTACCACTGTGGTGCCAGAGGAGCACGTGAAAGGAACCATGGAAAGGAAGGATGACAACTTTTCTAGTGGCGACTTTGTTGACGCCGATGATTTCAAACCTGTTGGTATGAAGGAAGGTTCCGCAGATTTCAACTCTGCTAACTCGGAAAACTCAACCAGGGTGTCGGCTTCTTGCAACAATAACATGACAACTACCAACAATTTGGGCGATGACATGGAAACATCGGAATTTAGTAGGAAAAGACGCACTGAGCCGATTGATGACACGGCTGCATCCGCCCCAAAGCGCCACGCAAGAAAGGGGTAGTATGATAGTACAACACCAGAAGTTCTGCGGCCTGGATTTAGATCCGGCTGGCCCAGATTACAACCCTCATTGTGGAGAATCTAAAACTCCAAAATATGAAGCTATTAACCCATCGAGTCCTTGTACCAGAAAACTCAACCCCCCTAGTCTATGTTTCGAGTCGAGTTGGTCTTTGCGTTTCTGAGTTTCGTTTTACTATCGTTGGTGTCCATGGTTTAAGTCAGTTGGAGTCGCAGCCCCAGGTTGCTTTGTATGTGTTGCTGTTGAGAACAAAGTAATGGTACAAGCCTATTATGTTTACTTGTCTGTGCGTTTTACTCTAACCCCCAAACTCGGTTATAATTTACACCAAAAAATACCTCCCCTTAAATCCCTAATTATCTCGCCTACCCAAGTCAGTGCTACAATTTATGATCTATTGTGCTGGATTTATGCACTAACCAAACGTGGAAAAGCCCAAAAAGCTAATTGGACTGCTAAACGTGGATGGACTTTACATGCCCCCGGCCCAACCCGCCATGCTTTCAAAAACTATCAAAGCCGAACTACTAAAATCACTAGAAGCAAAAAAGCTGGAAAATCTGAAACCATAAACATAAATAAGTTAAAAAGTAAACAAAAATCAAACTACATGATATCTAAAAAGATTTATGCTATAACCGCATCTACAAATACCAAAATTAAACAAAAATATTGGATAAACACCCACCCCACCAAGGCCAAAAGCCAAAATTTTTTTTGGTTATTTATGAAAATCAGCTCATGGAATTGCAGGGGCACAAAACGCAAGTCATTTTGGTCCGAAGTGAATGCGTTTTGTCGCCTTGAACATATCAATCTTATTGCTCTGTTGGAAACGAAAACACAAGAGCCTCCTGATTGTACAAAATGGCAAAAAGCGGGCTTCGACTCCATAGAATTCATCCCGGCGAATGGGTACTCGGGCGGGTTATGCGTCCTCTGGAAGGGCTCATCACTCTCCAATGAAACCATTACAACAATCCACAAAGACAATTGATTTATTGGACTCCACTACGCGGACCTCCAAAACAACAGGGAGATGATCCTTATATTCACTTATGCGCCGCCAAGGGCACAAGAGAAAGACCAATTTTGGACGAGATTAAAAGTCTTCATCCAGAATTGCAACCTACCATGCCTACTCATGGGAGACCTAAACGAAATACAAAACTCCGACGAAAAATTAGGGGGTGTAAACCCCTCGCAATCCCGATGCGAACGGCTAATTAATTTCAAAAACGAATGTGATATGTGTGACATCCCGACAATTGGTAACAAATTTACCTGGAGAAAATCAAAAAACCTAGACAATACTACGCTGGAAAAACTGGACCGCACTCTTGTGAATAACCAAATTATCCAATGGTACCCGTCCATTGCAACTAAAAATCACGCATTCACAACTTCCGACCACTGCCCGATATCATGCGATCTTCCCACCAGCTCCCAATATAAAGCGCAACCGTTCAAATTTGAAATGATGTGGACCACCAGAAACGACTTCCAAAACATCATTAAACAAGCCTGGCGGTTCAACGCTGGTGGCTCCCACATGTACAACCTTACCAAAAAAACTCAATTGCTAAAAGTAAAAGCAAAAGCATGGAACAAACACACATTTGGTAACATCTTTGAACAAATTAAGAAAATTGATGATGAAATCATTCATCTGCAAAAAGAGATCATCGAACACTCTAACCTCCAACTAATCCAAAAGCAAGAAAGGCTTTCAAGAAAGCGAGTATGCCTTCTGGATTTCCACAACTCCTACTGGAAACAAAGGGCAAAGAACACTCACATAAAATTAAACGACAAAAACACCAAATATTTCCACCGGATTGCATCCGGTAGAAGAAATAGAACAAATATCAAAGAGATTCGCACAACAGAAGGCACACAAATCGTTAGAATTGACAATATTCGAACAGAAATCAAACGGGAATTTCAAAACAGATTCCGAGCATCAGAAATAAACCATAGTAAACTGCAAATCATGATGGAAACTGTTCAGAAAGAAATAAATGATACTGAAAACCTAGAACTCACCAAACCAGTATCCAATGCAGAAATCAAGAACGCCCTGTTCGATATTGGGGATGAGAAATCCCCCGGTCCAGACGGAATGCCGGCCTGCTTTTATAAAAAATACTGGCACATCGTAGGCCCGGATGTAACTAAAGCTGTGAAAAGCTTCTTTCACAATGGTAAAATCCTAAAACAAATCAACCACACATTCATTACCCTGCTGCCTAAGTGTGAAAACCCTAACACAACCAACCACTATAGGCCGATCAGCCTATGCAATACCATATACAAAGTAATCTAAAAAATTCTAACAAACCGTCTTAAAAATGTCTTAAACAAAATAATCCACCCGATGCAAGGTGCGTTTATTAAAAATCGCAGCATCCATGACAACACGCTAATAGCACACGAAATCTTCCACTCATTTCGCCATAAAAAAGGGCGGGAGGGGTGGATTGCAGTCAAACTAGACATGGAAAAAGCCTACGACCGAATTAGTTGGGAATTCCTAGTTACAGTGCTGCAAAATTTTGGTATACACGACAAATTCATTGGATGGATCCGTGAATGTGTAGAAACCGTCTCGTTCTCAGTCTTAGTAAACAATGGACCAACTGAACAATTCTACCCACAACGTGGCCTTAGACAGGGAGACCCCCTATCTCCTTATCTATTCATTCTTGCTGCTGAAATTCTAGCAAGACAGCTCCAACGAGCAAGCACCAACCCAAAAAGCGGTATCGGAATCCAAATCTCGAGAAACGGCCAAAGATTCCCTTCTTAGCCTTTGCAGATGACATTATCATCTTTGCCAAAGCTAATAATTAGACATGCAAAAATATCAAAGAAATTATAGATGACTATTGCCAGATTTCTGGACAGAAAATTAATTTTCACAAATCCGCTTTCCAAGTCACTAAAAATACTAGCAACAACACAAATGAGCAATTAACGCAGCTACTCCAAATAACAAACACAATTGCCCTGGACAAATATCTAGGATGCCCAATCATTAATGGAAAAGTAACACAAAACACATTCAAAACACTGACTATACGAACAAGATCTCAATTATCAAAATGGAAAGCAAACACACTATCACAAGAGGGGCGGAAAACTCTTATAAAAGCAAACCTATCTGCACAACCAAACTACATAATGCAATCATTTATGCTACCCCAGGCAACGCTAAAAGAGCTAGACCAAATCAATAAAAATTTCTTTTGGAACAAAGAGAGAAACTATAAGCCTCTTATTAACTGGAACTCTATCTACAGGCCCCCCGTCCATGGTGGGGTGGGAATCGCAAAAGCAGAAGACATGAACAAAGCCCTCCAAATGAAATTACTTTGGAAAATCTTAGCTGAACCAAATAACCTTTGGGTTAAAATAATCACAGACAAATACCTTAAAACAGAAAACATTCTGAACTACAAGAAAAAACACAACACTTCATGGCAATGGTCCAAACTAATGGGCCTCAGAGACCTATTCATAACTGGACTTATTTGGCAAGTAGGGGATGGAAAAACCATCCGTTTTTGGAAAGACAACTGGACAGGATTCGGCCATATCCAACCACAAAATGGAGCAGAAAATCACATAAACTGGGAGGAACGTGTTGATTCGTACCTCCATGATGACAACTCATGGAACATTGTAAAACTGAGGGAGGTTGTCAACTCCGAAGATCTAGAAAAAATATCAAAAATTATTAACCCGGTCAACAAAATCCAAGATAGACTCTACTGGCAACCAAGTAAAAACGGTTGGTACTCCACCCACTCAACCATGCAATGGATCAATCTCACCAAAAGTGAGCCAAAAATCAACCTTGAATGGATTAACAAACTCAACATACCGCCAAAAATGAAGAACTTCATTTGGAAAGTGGCACGTAATGGTTTGCCAACCAAAGCGAGGCTTGCTGCAAACCATATCTCGGTACCACAAGGCTGCACAGCATGCAATAACCAAGTCGAGGACACGAACCATATCTTGCTCGCATGCCCCCTAACCAGAGAGACCCTTTCTGCGATAAAACCCAAACTTCGTAGGATTGTCGGTCAAATCTCCACCAATGATAAAAAACCGCACCAGGTCTTAGAAGAAATACGAGAAAGAATAAACAAAGAAGAGATGGAACTACTTATCAACACGTGGTGGAGCCTGTGGTACTCCAGAAACAAGAGAGTCTTTGACAATAACAATGGAACGAATCTAAACAATGCAAGTAACCTAAGAGACTTTACCCAAAAAATAATCAAAGATTGGAAAAATGCTGAGGCATCAAAATCCACTGAAAACAATACATTCAAGAGACAAGAAAAGACTAGAAGAAAACATACCAAATGGACTAAACCTAAGAATGATTTCATTAAGCTTAATTTTGATGGTGCAGTGTGCGCTGACGGAGTGGCTTCGTTCGGGTACATACTCAGGGACGCTGGTGGCTCCCCCATCTCTTTTGACGGAGGACTGATCGGTCGACAGTCCGTACTGATCTCCGAGACCATCGCCTTACGTCAGGGACTTATTGAGGCCATCCACCGTGGCATTCCCCGGATTCAGATCGAAGGCGATAATGTTCAGCTGGTCAAGGCCATCCAAGGCGACTGGCGCTGCCCGTGGGAGATTGAATTACTGCGTTCGGATATCCACTGCCTGCTTGCCCACTTCCAGGACTGGTGTATCTCGCACGTTTTTCTTGAGAGAAATTCTGTTGCGGACTACATCGCGGGTTCCTTCAGGCGCGTCTCCACCGTCCCACTTGCAGATGATCCGGGTCTTCTGACCCTCATCCGTCAGGATGCTCTAGGGCGATCACTATCCCATTAGTGGTCCCCTAATCCCTTTCCTTATCAAAAAAAAAAAATCCAATCTCATTTTATATAATAAAAAATTTATCCCCACAAACGTTTTAGTAATTTCCTTTCTCTTTCTCCTTTTTCCATCTTTCCCATTACCATCACAACCTCTAACTGTTAGAAATTGGGAGAGAAATTTCATTGTATTGATTATAGAGAATGAAAGTTGTACACGATCAAACTCATTACAAGTATTTATATGAATCAGAAGAGCTCTTCTATTACACGCCTCTTAACCGACTTGCTAACAAACATTTAAGAGAAATTCTCTAGTGTGATGTGGGTGTACTGTATTGCTCTGATCTATGGTTCCCAACACCCCCCTCAAGTTGAGAGGTGGTTCTACCAATCCCAACTTGCCATACACGTCTTGTAAACGATGACCAGGGATGATTTTGGTAAGAGCATCATCTGGCTGGTTTTGAGTAGAGATATGTGACAAAGAGATGAGGCCTTCAAGCAACTTCTCTCGTACGAAATGACAGTCCACTTCGATGTGCTTTGTCCGCTCGTGATATACAAGATTCTTGGCAATGTAAATTGCTACTTGATTAACACAGTGAACAGGTATTTTGGAGTTATGTCTTGGACTCTTAATTCACTAAGAAGTCGACTTAACCAAGCAAGCTCTCCAATAACCCTGCGTAATGATCTATATTCTGCTTCAACACTTGATAGAGACACAGTCTGTTACTTGTTACTCTTCCAGGATATCAAAGTATCACCAAGGAAGTGACCTTCCCCCATGCTTAAACATTACTTTGTCCCCAAAATAATAAAAACATAAGAGTAAAAGAAAACTGACCTTATCACAAGAACTTGTCAAACTCGGGAATCTACTCTGATGGCGCCGTTGTCGGGGTAGGATCCCCGACAATTGTTAAGGATAGAATTTGGGTTTAGAAGAAGAAGGGATTGAATTGATTCTGAAGAAGAGATTGAAGATAGATAGAAGAAAAAATAGACGATAGAAAGAAGCGTAGACGATAGAGGAGGAGATTAGAGAGATTAGGGTTGGGATAATTAATTCATTCTTCTTGATTGATTAATAATAACAACTTTATCAGCTATTTATAATAATCCTGATATCTAAATATAATAAGAAAAATCCTAATTGCTAAAATAAAAAGATACTCTTCCATAATAATATTCTTGATATAATCCTAATATAATTATCCTAATATAATCTAGCGTATCAATTACTCCCCCAGTGAGAATCGACTTGTCCTCGAGGCGGAAATCAGGAGAAGAAGTCGGAATCAATGTCTTTCCGCGATCATACGGCATAAGATGTGACACTTTTGGTCGAAGACAAAACTTGGAATGTAAAGCCCGCAACATCGATTGAAGGGGAGTGTCGGGTACAACTTCGATTGAAATTTCAGTCTCCTGCCTTGCCAAATTGACGCCAAGAATTTTAGGGCTTGAATCTGCAAGCGTCGGATGTATGTACACGGTGGGCGCGAAGACTGTCCAGTCGACGAACACGACGGACGAAACCGCGGGTGCCGAAGGAATGGCTGCGGGCGCAGGTACACTGGCCGCCGACACGGGCTCGGTCGCCGCTGGCGACAGAACCTTGACGGCGGGTGCCGGGAGGCTGGCTGCGAGCACGGGCAGGGGGGTCGCGGGCGCCGAAATGACTGCCGCGGGCGCGGAGCTAGGGTTGCGCTCTGCCTCGCTCGCATCTTCGTGAGGAATTGCCATCTCGTCTAGTACTTCACTGATCCGTTCATCGGGGAACAATTCCATACGACAACATCCATCATAGATGCATCTTCCGTTATACGAGTTGAAAGCATCTATGGCGGATTCTACGTTTTTGAAACGAAGTCGAAACTCTGAGTCCGAGCGTATTCTCTCAAGATCTTCTATAATTCCAAAGACGGAAAACACTTGTTGTAAGACGTTGCAAGAAACCGGGTAGATTTCATCATGAATCTGAACATACAGAGTGCACTGTAATAACTCCAGTAGACGCTCCAAATCTTCATCGTTAGACATGGTGATTGTAGAGTTCGGGGATGAAAACACCAATTGATAAGGATATAATTTGGGTTTATAAGAAGAAGGGGTTGAATTGATTATGAAGAAAGAGATTGAAGATAGATAGAAGAAGAAATAGATGATAGAAAGAAGCGTAGAACAATAGAGGAGGAAATTAGAGAGATCAGGATTGGGATAATAAATTCATTCTTATTGATTGATTAATAATAACAACTTTATCAGCTATTTATAATAATCCTGATATCTAAATATAATAAGAAAAACCCTAATTGCTAAAATAAAAAGATACTCTTCCATAATAATATTCTTGATATAATCCTAATATAATTATCCTAATATAATCTAGCGTATCAATGCTAACCTGTACAATTCCGTAACCAGTTGAAGGAGAAGGGTAGAATGGCTAGGCGGTCGGAGGTGAAGAGTGACGAGAGATTGGTGAAAGGCCTGGCGGCCGGGGGAGAATCAGACGAGATAGAGAGACTAGGGTAAAGTAATTTATTTCTGGATAATGAAAAATATAACATCAGGAGAGTATTTATAATAACTCTCGTATCTATCTAAATCGGAAAAGATAACGATGAAATAATATCTTACCAAAATATAAAACTACATCCTAAATAAAAGGAAATAATATTCTCAAATATAAATTATTATCCTAATTAATCTAACTAATATAATCCAGCATATCAATTAGCGTATCAGCAACGGCGCCAAAAACTTGATAGGCCAAATCCTACCCCGCAAGTGTACGGGATCGGTTGTAATACCAAGGTGTTGAGCTCTGGGACTATGTAGTATTAATTGTAATCAAATCAGTAGACTAAGCCGTAAAATAAGAAAAGATTGGATTGTGATTTTAGCTATGAAACTAATTAAAACAAACAAACAACTAAATGTGGGCAAATCAATGAGAGGAAAGCTTCTAAGATCAAGGATCACCACAATAATGTGTCGGTAGACTATAAAAGATGATTGCACAATCTTAATTTTGACTTTGTTTGAAGACAATTTTCTAATGTATCCGCTAAATTCTTTCAAATGTTAACAGACGTATCTAGACTCAATTAAACATCCACTTTCGTGGCTTGCAAATTAAAATCTAGACCTTTAAGCACTTAGAATTTAAGATTAAATTGAATAAACATCCGCTTTCGCGACTTGCTAACTCGACCTAACCTTAAGATTTCTATGACAATTGTTATTCCACAAGAGAATTCAAAATACTTTCATAATAGAGAAATATCAGGTTCAAACCCTAGGGTTCCAACAGGAAAAAGTACCTTTCAGTCTCAATTCCCTGTCTGACTACTTAACAAAGTTTTCACCTTTCAGTCTCAAACTTTGGCAAGTTCCCGTTCATATAAATGACTAGGGCATAAAGCATCTAGGATTGAATCAAACAAAGCTTCAAACAACGGATTGTGCAATTTAATAAATAAGTCTACCTAGACATCATTGGGTTCACCCCAATCTTAGAATTTGGGGTTTAGCTAGACATGGAAATAGAAGAAATCAAATCAATAACGAGATTAAACATACCGGATTGAAGAAACAAGCAAACTTGATTAATATCCAGCAAATCCCAACTCAAGATCAAAACAAAGTCTTCAAATCTCCACAATCTCCATAAACTTATCTCTCAAGGATTAAAACTAGGTTAAAAAGTCGAACCCCTAAATCCCAAACAAAGAAAAGTATTTATACTAAGGACAAAATAAGAAAGGCGGCCCAAAAACACGTCAAAGATGAAGCGCACGACCCAAGGCGCGCGTCGTGCGCCGAGGCGCACGACCGTACAAGTCACGCACGACCCCGACCTAGGAGACGCACGACCGTGCGTTTGAAAACGCACGGGCGTTGCCTTTGACTGGCTTGAACCGCACGATCGTGCGTTTGTAACGCACGATCCCCAACTGGCTCAAGTGGAGGGCGCACGATCCGACATTTTCCATCACCGCCTGCACGACCGTGCACCTTGATGCACGACTTTGGCCTTGAACGTGTGATCCTTCCTATTTTGGACTCCTCAGTCGATCTTTTCCGATCCCGACGCCTCCTAGACTGAAGTCTTGATTCCGCTATGACTCCAAACGCGTTCCAATGAAGCTCGAAATTCTCCAAAATACCTGAAATGCATAAATATACTCGTGTAGACATCTATAACGGAAACTAAACTAAAAGTACCAGAAACATGAGACTAATGCATGAAAATATACAAACTAAGGTCCTAAATGCATGTCCTACTATGCTCTAAATGCAAGTTATCAATGACATAGCCACTAATAGATCGACGACTATTAGGACAAGATGCCCAGTCGGCATCACAAAACGCAGATAACTTGAAATAGGGCTTGGAACTAAGAAGTAAAGATCTGTCCATGGTGCCTTTCAAGTATCTTAAGGTGTGTAATGCATCATCCATATGAGTTTGACATGGAGCTTGCATAAATTGGTTGAGAAACTGTGCAGTAAATGCTAAATCTGAGCGTGTGTGAACTAAAAATTCAACTTGCCCACCAATTTCCTATAAACTGTAGGATTGGGCAACAAAGGTCCATCCTTAATCAGCAACTTCCAATGCAGGTCAAGAGGAATTACAAGAGGAGAAGCATTTGTACATCGAAATTCTTAGAGCATTTCTAAAATGAATTTCCTTTGGCATACCAAAATACCATCACTGTTGCGTGTAAATTCCAAGCCTAGAAAAAATGTATCTCTCCAAGATCTTTTATCATGAAAGTGTTGTCTAGAAAAGACTTTAAAGACTGAATTTCCCTGAAATTACTTCCTGTGAGTACAATGTCATCCACATATACTGCAACAAAGGCTTTTAAATCTCCTAAAGTTTTGATGAACAAAGAATAATCCTACTGTGAAGAAACATAACCTCTAGAACGCAAGGCTTGAGACAATTTGAAATACCATTGTCTCGAAGCTTGTTTTAACCCATAAAGAGACTTGTTCAACTTGCAAACCAGCTTAGAATCTGAAATATCAAGTCCTTGAGGAATGCGCATATAGACTTCTTCATGGAGATCTCGATGAAGAAACGCATTATTTACATCAAGCTGTAACAAAGGCCAATCATTCTTCACTGCAACAGTTATAAGGCTCCAGATGGTTGTCATCTTTACGACAGGGGAAAAGGTTTCTGCGTAGTCAATACCTTCTTTTTGTGTAAAGCCTCGAACAACTAAACGAGCTTTGTATCTTTCCACACTCCGATCTGATTTTAACTTGGTTTTGTAGACCCATTTGCAACTAACTGGTTTCTTTCCTATTAGAAGGGGAACAATATCCCAAGTATGGTTAGCTTCTAGGGCTTTAAAATCTTGTGCCATAGCTTCTTTCCACTCAGTATAGGTATTAGCTTGGTTAAAAGTTAGAGGTTCAAGAATGGGAAGATTTTGTGTTTGATAAGAAGGAATTGAGGTAGAAAGAGCAAGGGTAGAAGTAAGTGTATGACAACATGTAGCTGTGGAATGTGAAGGAAAAGATTCTGAAACTTGACAAATGTATTGGTTAAGATAAGCAGGTTTTTGAGGAATTTGAGTAGACCTCCTACGATAAGGTGGAGCAGGATTTGTTATAGGTGGAGGAGAAATAATTGGTGTGTTTTGAGAAGAACTAGTAGGTAAAGGTAAGTCATCAGAAAAAGTAGGTTGTGTAGGCCAAAGAGGTAAAATAGCAAATTGCTTTTGAGAATTGGGATGTAGAGGTATAATATTCTCATGAAAGGTCACATCACCAAAGAATTTTATTAGAATCAAGGGTGAGAAGTTTATATTCTTTCTTTCCTGGTGGATAACCCAGAAAAATACAAGGAATGGCTCTAGGATCAAGTTTGCTTGGGTTTTGGGAAAGGGTGGAAGCAAAACATAAAGAGCCAAAAACTCTAAGAGTATGGGGATCTGGTGGTTTGGAATGAAGAAGCTCATAAGGAGTTTTATTGTGGAGAAGAGTGGAAGGAATACGATTGATAATATGAATAGCTGTTAGCACAACATCTCCCCAGTATTTATGAGGTAAATGAGAATGAAAGAGGAGGCTCGAGTTACCTCCAAAATGTGTCTATGCTTGCGCTCAGGAATGCCATTCTGTTGTGGAGTAGAAGCACAACTGGTTTGAAGAAAAATCCCTCGTTCAACAAGCCATTCAGAAGCTAATTTCCCATAACCTAGCTCTAAAGCATTACCTACCCTGATACCGGGATGTGTTTTTCAGCAAATCTCGATTTGGTTGGTAGGCCATTTCTTGCCACCTTCCAAAGGAAATTGTGCATTTTGGGTGGGACATTGAGTTTGTTAATCCATTCTAGGTTGATTTTAGGTACGTTTTTAGCAAAGTTTAACCGCTGCATAGTTGAGTGGGTGGAATACCAGCCGTTTTTACTTGGTTGCCAGTAAAACATATGTTGGATTTTGTTAACTGAGTTAATTATTTTGGCTATATTATCTAGGTTATCGCTTGAATTTTGTAAAATTTAATCCTTGATTTTTTTAAAATTTAAATGTAATCTCCTATTTTTCTTCTTTTCTGATAGAACTTAAGAATTTAGCACTCTTTTTTGATTGAATAAGAATTTAGCGCACTCTTGTCAATACATACCGATACAACAATCACCAAATTTCATTTTCTCCTGCTACTAAAGTTGTTTCGTTTTCCTTTCTTTGGTAATTTTATCTTATAATACTTGTGGTTGCTTGTCTATTAAAAAAAAAAAATCACCAAATTTCATTCTTTTCCCGCCGCCCTTTGGTCTCATAAAAAGACATTACCGACTTGCAACCTTTCTTCCTCCAAAGTCCTCAATTTCCCCCATAACCGAAGACCTAAAAATCCAAATTTGCACAACCCCTCCTTTACCCCAAATTTCTTTTGCCATAATTACACAGACCCAGATAGACAAAAATGGAGGTCAGAAGGCCCGCGATCATCAGAGACAAAGGTGAGATGAGGAAATGGACAAGGGCTGCGCGAGCGCAGGGCAAAACCGTAGGCCTCGTTCCGACAATGGGTTTCCTCCACAGCGGCCATCTCTCTCTCATAGACCAAGCTCACCACCATGCCGAGCTTGTCGTCGTCTCAATCTATGTCAATCCAGGTCAATTCTCAACTAATGAAGACATTTCCACTTACCCATCTGATTTCCAGGGCGATATTGACAAAATTATGTCCGTTCCTGGTAGCGTCGATGTGGTTTTTAACCCTAGGGATTTGTATGACTATGGGGATCAGAAAGGGATTGGTGTTTCCAGGGAGGAAAGTGGGGGAGAAGAAGTTGTTTCTTGTGTGGAGAACAGAAGAGGAGGAGCTGCTCATGAGAGTTGGGTTAGGGTTGAGAAATTGGAAAAGGGCTTGTGTGGGAATAGTAGGCCGCTCTTCTTTAGAGGAGTTGCAACTGTTGTTTGTAAGCTTTTTAACATTGTGGAGCCTGATGTTGCCTTTTTTGGCAAGAAGGATTATCAGCAGTGGCGAGTTATCCAGCGCATGGTCAGTCTCTTATTCAGTTAAGGAATTTAGGGCTTCAAACTAGATTGAACATTCATAATTGATCAACTTGTGCTATTCTCTTGCTATCTCAGTATAATTTTGCACCATGATCTTATATGTGGAATTGTATATTTGTACTTTGATATGTTAGCACTGATTCTCTCAATAGATGAAATCAAATTAAAATTGTTCGAAAGAAAAAGGTTTTTGGATTTGCTGCTTCTTACTGCTAACAGTTTTAGTATGTTTGCTGGAAATTGGCTTATTGATTGAAAAGAATGGATGCATAACAGGTTCGGGATTTAGACTTTGCAGTCCAAGTGATTGGGTCTGAAATTGTGCGAGAAGAGGACGGTCTTGCAATGAGTTCTCGTAATGTATATCTCTTACCCGAGGAGAGGCAAAAGGTTGAAACCCACCCCTATTAGGCTGCAATCAAATTTCTGGCTTTGTAATTTAATTAATTTGATGAAGGTTTCTGCATTTTATATATTTGCAGGCATTATCTATTAACAAGTCACTGTTTAAAGCCAAATCTGCTGCTGAAAAGGGACAAATCAATTGCAAAGAGCTACAAAATCTAGTCATTCAGTCAATACAGGAAGCCGGTGGAAGAGTAGATTATGCTGAGGTATTAGCAAATTGAGCCCAATGCTTTTTCTTTCTTCCTGGTTCAATCAACCTTTTCCGCTCCAGAAGCTTATTATTGGCTATATAGTATATTTTTAGTACATTTTTCTGACAAGAAGCTTAATTAGTTGTGATTTAAGTGCTTTTAAGTTTCGACCCAAAGCCACAGCTTGAGTTCTTTGGTAAGGTCATTATAGATTATGATGTAAAAAATGTTGAAAAAATACAGTAATCTTGTATAAAGCAGCTTGGGATTTCCTATTTCAGTGGTAGTTCCTATGCTGAATTTGTTATATGCATCATAGAACTTGTAGGAGTCATTTGATTGATTGGTGTTTCTCAATTAATAAATATTTTGTGTCTTTTCTGAACAGATTGTAGACCAAGAGACCCTGAAACCAGTGGAAGAGATCAAATCACCAGCTGTGTTCTGTGTTGCAGCCTGGTTTGGGAAGGCAAGGCTTATTGACAACGTAGAGATTAGTAGCATATGAAAAAAGAACACAGGCCGCTGAAACCCAAGAAAATGTTTGAGATTTTTATAAGTTACAATGTAACGATTTTGCCTAAGATTCAGCTTCAACACACGGCTGCTAAACGAGCACAACACTTTCTCAATGATCTTGTAATTATTAGCTCATGTTTTATTCATCTCATTAGTAAGTAGTACTAAAAATGTCTACTTTGCGGATTTGATGATGACTCCACGCATAATCAGCCCCGTCTTCCAGTGATCATGGTGCTCGTACATCCTAAAGAAGGCAGAGGCGGGGCCAGCTGGTGCAGGCGGCATCATGAACCTTCCAGCTGACAGCAAAGCGGGGCCTTTACCAATCAAGTGGTCCAACTTGATCTCAAACCTGCTCGACAATCCAAAGGAGCTGTTCTGCACAAGTATAACAGGATACGCCCATCCTTTTGCAGAAGCTTTGAGTTCAATGTCAAAGAAGATCTCGTATTCGGTCATCGGTGTCAGCTTCCTCATGTCGAATTCGCCTTGCACGTCTAGCCAACACAGGCTCACCATCTCTCCTATCTCGGCCCATTCTTCGGTGTTGCTGAAATTTCATCAACAGAGCTCACAGAACAGTTTGATCATATTATTGAATCAAGGTAGGAAAATTAAAATCCCGATTTATCTTTCTCAATTCTGAAAATTACTTACTGTATCTTCTCGAAAACATAGGTCCAGTGATCTGGGTTCGTTCCCCAGGTGATCGTAAGCGCTTTGGCAAACAACTCAACGCATATACTAGCTTTCTTATCAAGCCAAAAGTACTACAATGACAAGCAAGTTCGAAGTGTAAATATTTGAACAAACTTGAGATTACGAAGATAGCATAAGATTCAAGTGACTGATTACCTTGTTACCATCAACGAGTACTCCTGTGTGCAGCTTGTTCCACAGATCTTGCTCTGTCAGGTTTGGCATAGGAAGCGTATGAGATTTCATAATTTCTCTGCATTGCTCGATTTGCATATTGGAGTTATCTGCCATTGTCACAACGCGAGAGCTTTGAAGGCTGATGATGCTTCTGAGATTTTTTCAACTTCAAACTTGCTTAAAATCAGTTATAGGTCTACTGGTATCCTTATATAGAGATACTCATTCGACGTCATTTTCTTTCTTCGTCGAGAGATTCGCGACTTAGCAAGAATCTCGATAAGATGATAAACACGGCATTGTTTTCTACCATGTACTAGAAAGTTGATTGAAGACAACTAATTGATACTCGAATCATTGATGTGTATATATGCACTAATGTGTCGTTGTGTCATGAAGATTTTGATATGAAATTAAGTGGACATGGAATACACTTTTGACATATGGTATGGGCAGAGATTGAAAGCATAGGAATTTCGTGAAAGCAAAGCAACCCCCAACTGTGACTGGGAATAATCACAAATGGACCTCGCGTTATGGTAATTTGCGAATGCATCTTCACATTCAAGATTCAAATCACAAATGGAGATAAAAAAAGAGCGTTGGAAATAAAAAGAAGAAAAATGGGGTGAGAGAGGCTCGAACTCTCGACCTCAGGATTACTCAGAAGCTATGAGACCTACGCGCTAGCCAACTGCGCCACCACCCCTTTTGAATATGCCGATATGCACATGTGGCTCTCCCTACACGCCTAGGGCGTGTATTTATAATGGAAGAAGGAGATCAGGGGGCCGACTTTACATATCTCCTAGGGGTGCTTAGAGCCCAAGGTAGGAATATTTCCATCTTCTCCAAGTTTAATTCTATCATATTTGTAGGATAGAATCTTCCATAAAGTTGCACAACTACCATATACTTAATAATATGAAAAATAATAATAAATGCGTAGTAATTTAAGAAATACATTTTAATAGCGAAAATAACTATAGTAACTATATTTGTTTTACCCGCTCACATATAACTAATCGAATACCTCTATATCAACAATATTGTCAATTACCTTTAGATTAACAATATCAATAATATTTAGGGGGGATTGCCAATATCTCTTCAACCCTTGTATAATTACTCCTTCCAAGCACCTGAGGGATAGTTCTCGATCTTATATAGTGACATTAAGGAACTGATATTAACTAATGAATTTCACTTGTAATTGTAAGTTGCTGGACTATATAAATTCCAAAACACATTGATATTACACTCTTAATCGTAAGAAGTCAAATGCGAAGTTAAAAGAATATAAATGAAATAAAAACTTGATTGCTTAAGTAATATATTGTACTTAATTAAGATTAAGATTTAAATTAAACTAAAAGATGTATATATCATTCTTATTATTTTTCTATTATTATAATTTTTTTAATAATAATAATAATAATAATAATAATAATAATAATAATAATAATAATAATAACAACTTACAAAGTCAATCAAATTACATAAAATTAGTGGGAAGCCGAGATACAATCTAGGCCCCCACTCCTCTAGCTATAACAAAGACGATTTTGGTGAAGATATGAGCATCAATACGAGCCCCAATGTCTTGAGTCTTAGAAAACTGTTGAACCCGCTTCAGCAACACTACAACATCCTTATCCAATTCCCCCAAAGAAGAAAAGGAGAAAGGAAGAAAACCATAACCAAAAGCCCGACAACTAGCTTCGTACTTCACCCTCTTTCGATTAGCCGCATCAGCCACAACTCGTCCCGGAACAAAGTCAGACAAACCGGATTGTGTCAAAGGAGAAGATCCTGTCAAGTCAACACATACATCATGGCCTCAATCCCAAGAATAAAGTAACACATCTGCAGGTCGAAGAGCTCCATCGTTCCCACCAAACAGTCCAATATCAACCTCTTTCCTTGCCGAAATCCCAGACCGATAACAAATATCAACAAGGGTATCCCAAACAACATTATGCCAATGTTTAATACCTACAATACCAGCACACGAAATCGCATGATCACCAAAGATATCCCCATCAAAAACTCTGGAGCAAGCAGAGCATGGTGTCGAAATAGAGAACACAAGAACACCCAACCGATAACACAACACACAACGGTAAGTCCTAGCATTCATTGTCTGTCCCAAACCCGAGATGGGGACCGCCTGAAGCCAAACAAAAGTGTGATCTCCCTGTTGCAATTTCCACAATGCCGATTGTCGAGGAGATAGAGAAAAGGTGGATTCTGCAGAAGCAGTAACCTTTATGAAATATATATCTGCCAATTTTTTCATGAGTTTAGGAGCAGCGACCTCACTAGGATTACTCAAAAAGTAAAAATCCATATTTCTATTAAAAAGACTCAACGCATCATCAAAAGCATGACCAAGACCAACAATGCCAACATTCTGAAGAAGCTTTGTTTGCAAACCGGCAGATTGTAACCGAGAAGCAAGAAAAGCATAATGGCGAACATCACCTGCAGAATAAACACCAAGCCCTCCGAACGCAAAGGTATGGTGGCAAGTCGCCATTGCCAATCACCAAACCCAGGTCCTGGAGCAGTAACAATACGCTTCAAGGAAGATCGAAGGGCCCCATCAAATGTGCGCTGAGCCACCTCAAAAATACTAGGAGGACAAGTACGCAAAGCAAAGTAGAGTTTAGAAACTCCGATACAAGCCCTATGTAACAACAACTCACACTGAGGATCATTAAGCTTAGCAACTTTATCCATAAACATAATCGTCTTGGTCACTCGTTGCATCACAAGCTCTCCACTAAAAATAGAATTGGAACTGGCCGGACCACCAAGCAACTTAACACCATGGAAAGGTCGAGCAATATTAGTGGGAAAGACACCCACAAGCCTGCTTCGAGGGTCTTCTATAGGCAAAAAAACTTCAGTTTTTTCCACGTTTAGATGAAACCCTAAGCGAGGCCCTTCCTCCATAATCAACTGCAAAACCTTCCCCACCACCAAGGTGTCACCAATAATGTTCCCATCATCCAAATACCACGCCTGAAGACATACATCAAAGGCGTATCTGATTTTACAAACCAAGGGATGTAAAACCAAAGCAAAAAGAAGAGGACCAAGGGGGGTTGCCCTATTGCACCCCTTGAGACGACCATAGGGTGTGCTCCCTATAATACAATCTAGCTGGATTAGAGTATCAGAATTCAAACCAATTTTGAAATGGTCGGACAACGAAGACGAACTTCACGTAACATGACTGCACAATCAACTAAATTGAAGGCATTTTGAAAATCCACCAACAACATTGAAAGACCAACATCAGTACCGCGATCTTCAATCAATCGATTCAAAGCATGGAGAATTGCTTTACCACCTGCAGGAACCCCAACACCAGACCATCAAAATAACTTCCCAAGGATTGAGCAACCATAACAACACCAACCTTCGAAACCAGACGCCGCCAGACATGTGGACAGACGATGAATAGGTTTGAAGGTACCTGAAAGATGTACTAAAATGATCTACTTTTTTTTAGGCCTTTTTAGTAAATCTTTTATAGTGTTTCAGGCCTGTTAGAAGCATTATTGAAGAATAGGTTTGAAGGTCGAAGGTTCAAAGTTACAACGAGTTGAAGAATTTGAAGACTATTGAAGGCCGCGATCGCGGCTTATACTAGGAGCGATCGCGGTTCACGTCCTTGAGAAGGGCCTCGGTTACGGGAAGGCCGCGATCGCGGTACACGCAAGTGGCGATCGCGGTTCATGGTTGCTGTTGAAACCGCGGGATGAAGAAGGCTGCGATCGCGACCCTGCATTATGGAGATCGCGACCCTGCTGAAGTTGTCATGCGCGATATTTTTCGCTTAGTTTTATTATTTTATATTTTATATCGTTTTATTTCGTGTTATTCGAGACTATGTAAGCTTACTTTTCAGCCTTTGTTTGGGCTCTCTCTTAGACCTAGTTTTCAATATTCCAGACTTTTGTATTTTCTCTCCTATGGACAACTAAACTCCTAAATTTTTATTCAAGTTGAAGCTTTAAGATTCAAGTTTATTGTGAGATTTTTCAATTCAAGTTTATTTCTACAGGTTATTTCAATTCTCTTATGCATAATTAATATTGATTGTGTTGATTTCTGCTTATCTGGCCAACTAGTTGGAATTAATACTCTCTATTGCTAGATCTAGGTTTTCTTGTAGCAAAACCTAATCTTTGTAGCAAATCAATTGATTTAGGACTCGTTGGACTAAAACAATTGAGAAAGAGATTTGAATGCATGTTGAGTGTTTGACTCGTTGGAATTCAATTGCATGTATCCTGCTTAACCTCGTTGTCATTGCTAATATCCTTATTATTTATGATCGTTTCATGAGTTGTTTGGATATTAAGTTTGCATGTCTCGTTGCCATGTTATATTTCTGATCAGGATAGAAATAACCAAAAGGAATAACTTGTTTGAATCTATGATCAATAACTTGATGAAGAAAGTGGATACTTGAATATGATTGTTTTCCCTAATATGATAAAAACTCAATCTTTGCTTTGTTTGCTTGTTCTGTTTGTTTTAATTTCCCTAGTTTTAGATTACAATTCAAAATCCCCCTTATTACTATTAAGTTGATAATAATAATATTACTTAGAGTTACAAGTGTCTCTTGGGTATGACCCCGACTTACCAGCTATACTAGTTGAGTAATTAGGGAATTATATTTTGATTTGGCACGACGACTTTCAGCCAGTCAAATTTTGGCGCCGTTGCTGGGGACACTTTGTTTTATTCTAAGTTTTTATTGTTACCGACTCTAGTGTGGACCCTAGATTATGGTCCACACCCGTGCTACTGATTCTTCTATTTTGCCTTTTGATTCAGAGATTGAAAGGACTATTTCCAGGTTGAGACGTGAAGCTCGGAATCTACTTCATGAATTACCATTCAACTTGCATTCTGCTGAAACTGAGACAATGGGAGATCAGACTTTGAGGCAGCTGACTGCCCCAAACTTTCAACAACAGCCCCTGACTGTTGAGTTCCCTGCGCTGAATGATGGTGTCAAGTTTGAGTTGAAGCCAGAGTTGATCCATCTTTTGCCCCAATTCCATGGGCATGGTGGAGAAGATCCCAACAAGCATCTTGCTGAATTTGATCAGGTCTCCTCAAGTATGAAGCCTGTTGATATAACTGAAGATCAAATCAAGATGAGGGCGTTTCCTTTCTCTCTGAAGGATTCAACCAATGAGTGGCTCTACTATCTTTTTCCAGGATCCATTAATAGCTGGACTAAGATGAAAGCATCATTCTTGAAGAAGTACTTTCCCTCCACCAAACAGAACAGTTTGAAGAAGAGCCTGAGCAATATTGAACAACAAGCTGGAGAGAGCCTGTATGATCATCATGAGCGTTTCAAGAGACTGTGTGCTAGTTGTCCATATCATGGATACTCTGATCAAGACCTGGTATTGTACTGCTTTGGTGGATTAATGGACGATGAGCGCAGAATGGTGAATGCAGCTTGTGGTGGAAGCCTGATGAACAAGACACCAGCGGATGCCCTTGAGCTCTTTTTTGAGCTATCTGAGAACTCAAGACAATTCAACAAAAGAGCTGGCTCTAAAGGAGTCAATGTTGTGGACTCCTCATCTTCTTCTTTAAGATATGAGGTAGCAGAGTTGAAAGATATGATGAAGAGGTTCATGCTGCAAAGAACCCCTCAACAACTGAAGGCATGTGAAATCTGTGCTGACATACTTCACCCTACTAATGTCTGCCCATAATTCCATGAACCTCAGGCTGAGGTTAATGCTGTAGGAGGCTATGGACCTCCTAGACCTCGTTTTGATCCTTATTCTAATACATAAAACCCAGGCTGGGCACATCATCCAAATCTGAGATATGGAAATCAAAATCAGCCTCAATATAATCAACAAGGAGGAAATCAACAAATCAGGCAACCTTATGCTCCTAGACCTCCGGTTCAGAATCAAAACAACTCATTCCATGTTGAAGAGATGTTTGCAAGGCTTGCTAATACAGTAGACTAGTTGGGACAGAATACTCAAGCTAGTATCAAGTACATAGAGACCCAAATCAGTCAACTGGCTACTACGGTGGGCAAATTAGAGGCCAGAGATTCAGGAAAATTATCAGCTCAGCCCATCAATCGAAGGGAGAATGTGAGTGCGATTATATTAAGAAGTGGAAAAGAATTGTTGAAAGTTGACCCGAGTTCGGAAGAACCACGATCGCCGCCACCACATGGCACGATCGTGCCTGAAGAGACCGCGATCGTTGCCCCTACCAATGGCAATCGCGGCCCCTTAACTAAGGCCTCGGGATATGAGAAAAATAAAACCGCGATCGCTCCCATTGAGTGGCGCGATCGCGGTGGCGATGATTTCCAAAAAGTTGAAGAACCGCGATCGCGGCCCGACCCCAGATTCGACGATCAATATGTTCGCTCGGATTTTCCTTCTATGGTTTCTCAAAAACCACCCCATCTCTTTCCTGAAGCATTCAAAGACACAAGGAAGCCCGAGAACGACAAGGAGATCTTTGAGACATTTTCCAAGTGTGAGGTAAACATCCCTTTGCTTAATCTGATTAAAAGCGTTCCTAGATTTGCTAAATTTATGAAAGAGTTATGCACTATTAAAAGGAACCAGAAATTAGAAGGGAAATAAAAGGTTAAGGTTAGTGAACATGTCTCTGCTGTATTTCAAAGGCGAATGCCTAAGAAGTGCAGTGATCCAGGCATGTTCAACATTCCCTGTATAATAGGAGACACTAAAATTGATAAAGCCATGCTTGATTTAGGTGCTTCTATTAATGTCATGCCTTATTCTGTTTACACTTCACTAGGCTTAGGCCTTTTGCATGAAACTGGTGTTATTGTTCGATTAGCTAATAGGTCCACAGTCTACCCGAAAGGGGTGGTTGAGGATGTCCTTGTCATGGTTGATAACTTGATATTCCATGCTGATTTCTTTGTGCTTGACATGGATCATGATGTGCATGCTGCACCCATTCTGTTAGGTAGACCTTTCATGAAAACCACAAAAACAAAAATAGATATGAGTAAAGGTGTCCTAACTATTGAATTTGATGGGGAGATATTTGAATATAGTATGGATAATACTATAAAATACCACCAAGATGATCATTCTCTTTGTTCCATTGATGTAATTGATCCCATTGTGCAAGATGTCTTTGATACTACTTATGGTGATGAGTTACAATCTGTTTTAGAGAATAACATTGAAATTTCATGCTTGGATTATAATTTGCCTAATAGATATCATGAGATCCTTGCTGATTTAAGTGCTTGTTGTGAATCCGATGCTAATGCTTTGACCATTGGGCCCATACCACTAACTCTCCCGAGCGAGAAATTGCTTCCTTCTGTAGTACATGCACCAGAAGTTGAGCTTAAACAGCTCCCTGAGCATTTGAAATATGCCTTCCTTGGAGATGGTGACACTTTGACTGTCATTATTTATAACAAGCTCTCCAAGAAACAAGAAGAAAAATTGTTGCAGGTACTGAAAGAGCACAAGACAGCTCTAGGTTGAACTATTGCCGACGTTAAAGGGATTAGCCCCTCTACATGTATGCATAGGATCCTCCTGAAAGATGGTGCCAAGCCATCCAAACATCCACAGAGAAGCCTCAACTTACCTATGATGGAGGTTGTCAAGAAGGAGGTCCTGAAGCTCCTACAAGCAGGTATGATCTACCCCATCTCTAATAGTCAGTGGGTTAGTCCGACCCAAGTTGTGCCCAAGAAGGGCGGTATTACAGTGGTAGAAAATGTGCATGGGGAATTAGTCCCCACAAGAGTTCAGATTGGTTGGAGAGTCTGTATTGATTACCGTAAGCTGAACACGATAACCAGAAAAGATCATTTTCCCATTCCATTCATTGATCAAATGCTTGAGCGACTTTCCGGTCGTTCCTATTACTGCTTTTTAGATGGCTATTCAGGGTATTTTCATATTGCTATTGTACCAGAGGACCAAGAGAAAATGACATTTACATGTCCTTTTGGCACTTTTGCATACCGCAGAATGCCATTTGGACTATGTAACGCACCCGGTACGTTCCAAAGGTGTATGGTAAGCATCTTTTCTGAGTATATTGAGAATTTTATAGAGGTTTTTATGGATGACTTTACAGTACACGAAGATGACTTTGATGCCTGCTTAAACCATCTCTCCTTAGTCCTTCAAAGATGTGTAGAAACCAATTTGGTTCAAAACTCTGAGAAGTGTCACTTTATGGTTGAGCAAGGCATTGTTTTAGGTCACATAGTGTCATCCAGGGGTATTGAGGTCTATAAGGCAAAGATTGATATCATTCAGTCCTTGCCTTATCCTACTAATGTGCATGAAGTGCGTTCTTTTCTAGGCCATGCAGGTTTCTATCGCAGGTTTATTAAAGACTTTTCAAAGATCTCAGCCCTATTATGTGAATTGTTGAAGAAGGATGCTTGTTGTAGTGTTTGCTTTGGAGAAGTTTAGGAAGTATTTGCTAGGGAAAAAAGTGATAGTCTATTCAGACCATGCAACACTTCGTTATTTGTGACGAAAAAGGAGGGTATGCCACGATTGATAAGATGAATCCTCTTGCTAAGTAAGTTTGATATTGAGATAAGGGATAAAAAGGAGCTTAAAACCTTATGGCTGACCACCTGAGACGGCTTGTACATGTGGAGGACAAGTCATAAAGTCAAGAGCAGATTCAAGGACGATTCCATGATGACATGCTTTTCGGAGTCGAGACTGAAAAAGAAACCACGATCGCGGCCCCCTCCAAAGGCAATCGTGGTTCGTTAACTGAGAGCTCCGAAGACACTGGCAGGCAACCGAGATCACTGCCAAAACGAAGCGCAACCGCATCTAAATAAATCGCGATCGCGGCCCCCTCCAAAGGCGATCGCGGCCAGGACGACGATTGCGAAAACCAGCCGCGACTCGAGGAATTCGTTTTAGGAATCCATTCCTTCAAGCCATGGTATGCGAATCTTGTCAACTACCTCGTCTCTGGGAAGTTTCCTCCTAATTTTACCAAGGCTCATAAGGACAAGGTGCGTCATGAATCTCGATTCTATGTCTGGGATGATCCTTATTTATGGAAGCACTACACAGATCAGGTAATCCGACGTTGTGTCCTGGATTTTGAGGTACAATCTATCCTTTATTTTTGTCCTTCCTATCCATGTGGTGGTCATTTTGGGACTAAAAACGACTAGGAAAGTTCTAGAAGCTGGTTTTTATTGGCCTCATATTTTTAGGTATGCTTATGCTTTCTGTAAATCATGTGATCATTGTCAAAGGGTGGGTAATATTTCTAAGGGTTGAATTCCTTTTATGGTCCATAACCTATCACATAAAGTTCTTATTAGTCCTTAACCTTTGCAGATGCTTTTTTAGGTCCCTAACCTTTGAAAAGTGTTACTATTTGGTCCTTTTTCATTTTAGACTTTAATTTAATTACCAAAAAACCCCCAAACTTTATATTTTTTTTTCATAATACCAATATTTATTTATTTTCAAAAAAATACCTCAATCTACACACATTTTAGGAAACAATAATAAATTATCAATCCATATTTACTCCTTTTTTCAAAAAAAATAGTACTTTTCATAAAAAAAACAATTTTAAAAATAAAAGTTGAGTTATAGATATTTATTTCCCTCTTATTGAATTTAATAGTTATTAAAATATTTTATAAAATTAAAAAAATACTTCTACTACCCTCTTATTGAATTTAATAAATTCACCCCTTATTTACCCTTTGTTAAAAAAACTAGAATTTTTTTTTAACAAAGGGTAAATAAGGGGTGATTTTTTTATATAAAATTTTATTTTATCATGTTTTTATGAAGTTTATAAAATAATTGCAAAAATTTGACGGATTAAAAAATCACTTTACTAGTTTTTTTTAAAAAAGGGTAAATATTGCTAGTTTTTTTAACAAATGGTAAATAAGGGGTGATTTTTTTTATATAAAAATTTCTTTTATCAAAATTTTATAAAGTATATAAAATAATTGAAAAAAAGTGATGGATTAAAAAATCACTTTATAAAAAAGTTATAAATAATGGGTAAATAGGGGAATTTAGATTTGTTTTGTAAAAAATTGTTTTTTTTATAAAATATTTTAATAACTATTAAATTCAATAAGAGGGCAATAAATATTAATAACTCACCTTTAATTTTTAAAATTATATTTTTTTAATAAAAAGTACTTTTTTTGGAAAAAAAGGAGTAAATATGGAGTGATAATTTATTATTTATCCTAAATGTGTAGATTGAGGTGTTTTTTTGAAAATAAATAAATATTGGTATTATGGCAAAATAAATATAAAGTTTAGGTGTTTGGTTGTAATTAAACTTAAAGTCTAAAACGAAAAAAGACCAAATAGTAACTTTTTTCAAAAGTTAGGGACCTAAAAAAACATTTACAAAGGTTAGGGACTAATATGAACTTTATGTGATAGGTTAGGGACCATAGAAGGAATTCACCCTATTTCTAAGAGACATGAGATGCCTCAATCCCATATGATATTTTTTGAAAATTTTGATGTTTGGGGCATTGATTTTATGGGACCCTTTCCCTCTTCTTATGGGAATTTGTATATTTTACTTCCGGTGGATTATGTTTCCAAGTGGGGTGCAAGCAAAGGCCACCAGAACTGATGATTCAAAAGAAGTTGCAGGTTTCTTTAAAGACAACATTTTCTCCATATTTGGGATTCCGAAAGCTTTGATAAGTGACAGGGGTACTCATTTTTGCAACAAGACTGTGAGTGCGTTATTGAAAAAGTACCATGTCACTCAAAAGATCTTTACAACCTATCACCCCCAAACTCATGGACAAGATGAAGTGTCCAACCGAGAGATAAAATCAATTTTGGAGAAGACGGTGGCATCCAACAGGAAAGATTGGAGTTTGAGACTTAATGATGCTTTAGGGCCTACCGTATCACTTATAAGACACCCATCGGGATGTCTCCCTTCAGATTGGTTTATGGAAAAGGCTGTCACTTGCCAATTGAGCTTGAGCACAAAGCTTATTGGGCGGTTCAAAAATGCATTTTCAGCATCAAAGAAAATGGAGAATTCAGGAACTTACAACTGCAAGAATTGGAAGAGTTGAGCTTGGATGCTTATGACAATGCTGTGAATTACAAGAATAAAACAAAAGCATGGCATGACAAGAACATCCTAAGGAAGGAATTCAAAGCTGGAGACAAGGTCCTTCTTTTTCAGTCTCGTCTCACACTCTTCCCAGGGAAGCTCCATTCTAGATGGGCTGGACCGTATACTGTTGCTCGAGTTTTTCAACATGGGGCTGTGGAATTATTTGGTGGAGAGTCCCAAAAGGTATTTAAAGTAAACGGTCAAGATTGAAGAAATACAATGAGGGAGTCAACCAAGAGGTGCTAGAAGAGGTGGGTCTTGATGATCCAACCTCAACTGCTGATTAAAAGGGCACTAATGTCGAGCCAACGACATTAAACAAAGGTGCTACTCGGGAGGCAACCCGAGGTAAGTTTTCTTGCTCTTTTTCTGTTTTGTTTTGTTTAGTTTCTTTTCAATCTCTTGAGGCTAACACGCAGGTACTAGGTTTGAAAGAACATGTCTGAGGACGAACCGCAACCGCCTCTTAAAAAAAGCGACAGCGGGACGTTTTTCGGAAAAACTGACGGACGTTTGCGAAATCGCGATCGCGGCGCTCCATAGCCGCGATCGCGGCCCCTCAAAGATAAAAAAATAAATATAAATAAAAATATATGACGAGGTAGTAGGTCACTCCCACCGCCGGCCCTACTCCTCTACCTCCATCTTCTATTTCTCCTTCTATCTTTTTTTTCCCTTCTTCAACCTCCATCAACCCTCCATTAAACCTTTCTTCCAACCTCCATTGAACCTCCACAAAAATTCTCTCTAAAACCTTCATAAAATCCAGATCGAGAATCCACACCCTCTCCAAAACCCAAATCCATTTATAACACTCTCCTCTTTTCCTCTATTTTTCTTACAAAATCAAATCTAGAAACCCCAAAAATTTTCTTTCTATCTCTTCCAATCCACCACCTCCATCCCTCTCGGTTTGTTGTCTGGTTGTTGAAGAAGAGCTGAGTCGGCGGCCGCGGATCGGTGATGAAGGGAGCCGCGACGTAAGAACTCGTCGTTGTTGAAAATCACGGAGCCTCCAAAACCGCGATCGCTGCCAACCGGAACCGCAATTACGGCCTTGCCCCAGAACAACGATTGCGCCCCGTCATTTTGGTGATCGCGGCTGAGCACCAGTTTGTTCTTCTTCGTTGCTGTAAGTCGACTTTTGTTGCCTCTTCTGAGTTTGATTTGCTATATTGATTAAGGATGGCATATCCTGTTAAGAAGTTGTCTGCTGCACAAAAGAAAAAGTGGGATTCTTTGGCTAAGAGGAAACTTACTAGTACGAAAGTTTTTGATGTTGAGATGCTGAGGACCCAGGCATGTATGATTGCACTTTGAGGTTTCTGATGGAGGGTGGATTAGGGTTTTTTATTGATCTGAATGCCTTTACATATAAGAATATTGTTCTGGAGTTTCTGTCTACTTTTCATGATGATAATGGCTTGTTCAAATTTCATATTTTGGATGTGCCATATTATATAGACAGGGAGGGTTTTGCAGGAGATTTTGGTGTTACTGGTGACCCTTTTGCTGATTGGAAGACGGTTGGTAGAGATTCAGGCTTTATGATTTTTAGGAGGCAATTACAGGTGATGGGTTTTTGCCTAAGAAGGGTGAATATAACTATTGCATTACTCATCCCTACATTAGATTATGTCACAAGTTGCTGTCTATGACTTTTCTAGGGCAAGGGGAGGTTAATAAGGCACCTCGTTTTGACATGAGTATGATCTGGTGTCTTATGCCTATGAAGGATGACATTCCTGATTGGGTGGAGTTGTTTCTGATGAGTGTTAAGAAGATTCTGAACAAGGACACTGGCAAGATTGCTATAGGTGGAATGATCACTCTGATTGCTAGAGTGTTTGTTAGGGATGAGGTGCTTGGACGCCCTGATAGGGGTGAGTATGTGTTCAATGAGAACCAGCTCAAGAGGGCTCATTATTTGAAAGGATCAACAGAGCAGGGTGATATTTGGACTTTGGGTTTTCCAACTGCTGATTATTTACGTCTTCCCAAGGACATGCCCACTGACCCTACTTTTCCTTATCTATATATACCGTCTGATTTTGTTGGTGGGGGTGCTGCTCAGCAGGAGATGCCTGCTCCAGATGTTGAGCGGACCGACATTAGGCTGGGGTAATAAGAGGCTAAAAAGAGTGAAAGTGAGCTTGGTGAGCACATTTATAGAAAAATGAAATGAGCGGTTAGGTGAAAACCTGAAAGGTGCCTAAGCAGAAAGAGTGGAAAAAAAGAGTGCCTAGGAACATTTCTGCTGGGGCTTGGGGATTATTGTTTATGGGTTTTTATCTTTGCTTTGATATATGTATTTTGTCTTAAGTGATAGATTGTGCTAGGATTTCATTGTATGCACTTTCATTCTTTTACTTGGGTTCAGGTTGTGAGCATATTTTTGAGTGCTTTTTAGTTTTAGATCATTTTCTCCCATTGCTTCTTGTGGACCTTTTTTGATTTGTCAAGCTTTACTTGATTTTGAGCTTACTCGAGGACGATCAAGGTCTATGTATCGGGGGAATTTGATATGCTGTGTTTTATATAGCATAACTAGGACTTTTTAGTACATCTTTTTATAGTGTTTTAGGCCTCTTAGAAGCATTATTGAAGAATAGGTTTGAAGGCTAAAGGTTCGAAGTTACAATGAGTTGAAGAATTTGAAGACTGCTGAAGGTCGCGATCGCGATTTATACTGGGAGCGATCGCGGTTCACGTCGCCGAGAAGGGTCGCGGTTACAAGAAGGCCGCGATCGTGGTACACACAGGTGGCGATCGCGGTTCATGGTTGTTGTTGAAACCACGGGATGAAGAAGGCCGCGATCGCGACCCTGCTGAAGTTGTCATGCGCGATATTTTCCGCTTAGTTTTATTATTTTATATTTTATATCTTTTTATTTCATGTTGTTCGAGACTATTTAAGCTTACTTTTCAACCTTTGTTTGGGCTCTCTCTTAGACCTAGTTTTCAATATTCCAGACTTTTGTATTTTCTCTCCTATGGAGAACTAAACTCCTACAGTTCTATTGAAGTTGAAGCTTTTAGATTCAAGTTTATTGTGAGATTCTTCAATTCAGGTTTATTTCTACAAGTTATTTCAGTTCTCTTGTGCATAATTAATATTGATTGTGTTGATTTCTGCTTGTCTGGCCAACTAGTTGGAATTAATACTCTCTATTGCTAGATCTAGGTTTTCTTATAGCAAAACCTAATCTTTGTAGCAACTCAATTGATTTAGGACTTGTTGGAATCAAACAATTGAGAAAGAGATTTGAATGCATGTTGATTGTTTGACTCGTTAGAATTCAATTGCATATATCCTGCTTATCCTTGTTCTCATTGCTAATATCCCTATTATGTATGATCGTTTCATGAGTTGTTTGGATATTAAGTTTGCATGTCTCGTTGCCATGTTATATTTCTGATCAGGATAGGAATAACCAAAAGGAATAACTTGTTTGAATCTATGATCATTAACTTGATGACGAAAGTGGATAATTGAATAGGATTGTTTTCCCTAATCTGATAAAAACTCAATCTTTGCTTTGTTTGCTTGTTTTGTTTGTTTTAATTTCCCTAGTTTTAGATTACAATTCAAAATCCCCCTTATTACTATTAAGTTGATAATAATATTATTTAGAGTTTCAAGTGTCTCTTGCGTACGACCCCGACTTACCAGCTATACTAGTTGAGTAATTATGGAATTATATTTTGATTTGGCACGATGACTTTCAACCAGTCAGTGCCCACAACTATAGGACGAATACCCCCATCAGGCTTGAGAAGAGGTGTGAGAGGAGCTCTAGCAATATACGCTCCTAACTCCGTGGGACATTTTCCAGCTAGAAAGAGATTAACCACCCCAGAAATAGAGCCAACTAACTCATCTGAAACAGCCAAAACAACACCACTCAAGCAATCCATAGGGTGTTGAGCACGCAAACCGTCCCTACCACAAGATGTGCCATGTGGAAAACTCTTAATTCGGTCCAAAACAACAATAGAAGTAGCGATGAGATGATGATGATCAACAAGTATATTAGGCAAGGATGGAGCTAGAGAAGAAGAGTGTTTTGACTATAAAATTGCAAGAGTGACCTCATTATAAGGAGCAATACCAGAAGAAGAAAGAACCGGACTACGGTGGTGTAATGGCTATCACAAATCTTCCTACGACACTGCTTGATATTACGCTCTTCTAAATCAAGGTCCCCATCAACATCCATCAAAGGAGGGGATCCAACTGCCAAAGTTTCACGCAAAAGGAACAAATTATCACCCGACTCACTCCAAGTACGAATAGCATTAGCTATGCTCTCTTCTTTTCGTTTCCGTCTGACGGCAGAAGTGCACTCGCGATTACTCCTCGGGTTGAAGATTTTAAGGATACAAAGAGGCAACACGAGAAGATTAACCCAGCAAGAGATATCTTTAGGTTTGCAAAGCACCTTATCAAGCGCGCCTTTCAAAACCCGGGATAAGCCCAAACGACATTTAGGAGGGATGGATTTCATAGTGTGAAGCCGTTTAGAAAGCAATCTGTCAAGGAGAGTGATGGTAAAACCACAAACTTGTTCTTGCACAACATCAGAATTGAGTACACCATCTCCAACAATATCCATACGACTGGGTACAACAGAATTGAGTTGCGGTTTAGGAAGATCATAGATTTGATTATTTATTTATTTATTATTATTATTATTATTATTATTATTATTATTATTTGTTATTAAGATTAAGATAAATATTTGATAAGAAAATTATATATAATTATTAACTAATAATAAAAATAACAATTATCATTATGATCATCATTTCATTATCATAATAACCATTATTTATAGCATTATTTCAAGATCAATTATAATTATTTTATACTTTTTTAATCTCTTCATCTTTAATTATAGGACATTTATTGTTAAATAAGGGAGAACTTCATATGTTGTAAAGATTATTATAACTAAAAATCTTGTATTACTAATAAAAATGTAACCACTAAATAATCTATATACTTAATTATATGTAGTAATAAAAATATAAACTAAGGTATTTGATGCACAAAATACAACGATTTTCAAGGAAAATATAAGGGAGGGGCGTCAGTCACACAACGAGTCACTGTAGGGAAAAGTAATGAAAGAATTCTCTATCAGGAATTTGAACAAAAACTATATATATATATATTACTTTAATAATTTTTTGGATAGGCCGCAACATACCCTAGCCCACCCCTAAATCCGTGCCTTTTACATGGCCCCATTCCATTCCATCCAAGGACCGCTTCTCTAGCATTTCTTAGAATATTGTTGAATTCCGATGGGCTAATAATTGGGGGGGGGGGGTCCACACGTCCTTCGTGCGCATAAGCGCGTTATGAGCCTAGCACATAAGCCCATGGATTTTGATGTCATCCAGATTTGAGTAGTTTGCATATGCATTTAGGATTAGATTCTCTCCTTTTCTAGCTTAGGTTTTGGTCTTTTGTATTGATTTCTGTATTATTTGTAGTATGGAGGTCTACACAAGTTTGTTTTGCTTTTATAGGTCTTTTGATGGTGTTTTGGAGTCAAATGGAGAAGAAGACAAGAGGACAAGATCTTAATGAAGCTTAAAGACCACAACTAGCACTAGAAATGAAGATTTGAGGATTCAAAGAGATTTCAAGAGTTGTGGAGGAGCTATTACAAGTCAAAATGCAAGCTAAGAAGTGAAGGAAGGGGTTAGAAGCATCATCACGGGTCGTGGAGGCCATCACGAGCCAAAATAAGGGAAAACAAAGCAAAGAAGTGCTCTCAGATGGTCCGTCACAGTTCGTGCCCCCGTCACAGATCGTGATAGGATGTTGCGTGCATGGGATCTTTGGCTTTTCTTACTCGTTTTTGGGCCTGAGTTGGTTTTAACTTTGGGATATATTTTAGCATAAGTTTTAGGGCTTTTATAAGACTACTTGAAGCTTAAGTTATAACATTATTATGCATTATTATTAATTTTCTATTTTCAAGTAGAGAGAGAAGAGAGAATTTCTAGGGTTTTGAGTTTTACGCTCTTTCAAGTTGGGATTTTTGCACTTTTGGATCTACTTTTGTTTCTTCAATTGAATCTCTAATAAGTTTCTCTTTCAATATTGCTTTTATTTATTCTTCTATGTTTAAATTTTTTGTTTTGATCATGAATTTAATTATGCTTGGCTAAGCTCTATAGTTCTAGGGTTTGGTTGATCCCAACAATGTGAAGCGGATTATATTCAATATATTGTGCTTGAATTGAGTTGGAAAATTAATATGATTTGATTCTAGGGGCTTAATCTAATAGGTTTAAACTTGTTAGAGTCTTATTTAGGTTGAGCATCGAGAGGTGTTAGTCTAAGTGAGTAAACAAAATAAAGAGAACGCATTGAGAGGTGGTTCTATCTATTTGAAAAAACTAGAATTGAACTTGAGAATTAGTTTCTCATGTGGTTAATTGTCATAGAACTTGTAGGTGTTTGAATCAAGTTTGATGCATCATGAGAGTGGGGCAAGTTTGGTTTACCATATAGATTTCTAAGTTCTTAACGGATTTCTATCGGTTTTGTTTCGTCACAGGAGTGGGTTCTTAATTTGATAGAAGTACATTAGTTAAACTTTGAGAAAAGTTAATTTATGACATTACACAATAACCTTCATAACAAAATATCCAACTCAGTTTGGGTAAACGTGAGATTCGAACTCCGTGGATCAAAGTTGTGGGGATTCCTTACCTTGGAACTTCGCTTTCTCATTGATGCTCATGTTTTTAGTCTAGTTTTAGGTGGTTTAGTTTTGTTTTAGTTTGTTTTAGAGTTAGTTTGTTGTGTTTTTGGATAAGTTTGCATATTTTGTGAAAAGTATAGAAGCTACTCCGTTTTGTGTCTTATTGTCGGTTATTGGAGCAGAATGGTGCATTTTCAAGTGAAGCTGAAGTCAAGAGGTGAAAGGTGGAATGCATAGAGGAAGAAAAGGATGAAGTTCATGTTGAAGATCAAGAGAAGTTCAAGTGAAGCCATGGAAAGAGTGCAAATAAACCCGAAACAGAGAGCTTGTTACCAACCTGTGAGGGTCGGTACCGAGCTGAACAAAGAGTTTTGTTCCAAGGGATTCAGCAAGTGTCTATCGACCTTGTGCAGGTCGTTACCGAGGTGACCTGTGTCTGTAGAACGACGACGACTTTCGGAAATTATATCTTTTATCATGTAATCTTTTTAGTTTATAAAGTTTTTATCTTTTAGATCTTTATTAGATAGCTTTCTCTAGTATAAATACCCTTGTGCTATTCTAGGAAAAGGGGGGGGGGGGGGGTTGTTCGTTAGTTTTTGAATTCGAGAGTTTTGAGAACGAGACGGTAGTTTGGAGATTGCGAACCTGGTTCGATCGAAAGGAGGGTCGTGATCGGAGTCTTTGTTCTTTGTTCTTCAGTTGTTTCGAGTTTGAAACGTGTGGTTGTAAGACAATATTTCTTTTAAATTCATGTAAGTTTTACTTTTCAATGTTCTCTTTTAATAAAGTTATTTGTTTTGATTCAATTATGAGTGAGTAGTTTTCTTTTCTATGGTCGGGGTTGAAACCCGACATAGTTGTGCATGGTTGAATGAATGTGTTGATGTTTTGATTGCCTTATTTCTTTTGAATTTCTTGTTTTGCTTATGCTTAGACGAGAGTCGAAGTAATTTGAGTTTGTTGCTTGATCGAAAGAGAAAGTCTTGAACTTGAATGTTGATATTGTTCGATAATGAAAGTTTCGAGCTTTGGATTCGAAACAAGTACTACAGTGAATTGATTTATGAAAGTTGATTGATTTGCTTGTTTAGTCAACGAAAGTTGATAGATTCATCTTCAAAGGCATGATCTTTATCTTCACATGAGTTTATATGCATAATTATGTTGTGGTAACCCTTGTCCTAGAGCTTTTTATCTTGGATTTTCCTTAGTTTCGCATTCGAATTCATTCGTTACCAAGGCACTAGGATCGGTACCGAGCCTGCACTTGCATCGTGATATTTTTTCTGTTTTAGTAGAAATCCAGCATCGTTACCGACCCTGACAAAGTCGATACCGAGGTTTGTCGTAGTTATTTTCTTTTGTTTCGCTTTGTTTTATTATTTTTTAGGTCGGTAAACAAACAACCTTGCTTCCTGTGGACGATCCTCACTACGCTATACTCAACAGAGTCTTGACTACAAATTTTATTTGTTGTTAACTAAATTCTTACCAACAAATTGGCACCGCTGCCGGGGAAGAAACAATGTTTGTTTGTTTACCTGTGGTCTGGGAATAGCCCGACCCCGTTTTTTTAATTCTGCTTTTTTTGTTTGTTTTCTCAACTTATGCCAGCAGTACGTCGCAGTCCGGTCGGGCCCGACCTGGCCCGACTGGGCTGCTCACCTTTGTAGGTATATTTGATTTTAATTCATTAAAAAAAATCTTTTGTTAAATTAAAATGGGTAAAAAAATTATTTAAATGGAGAAATGTTAAGAATTATGTATTCCATAAGTATTTAAATGAATATATGAATTTTTAAATGGGTATTTTTAGTATTCATATAAATAAATTGGTATTTTAAAAAGGATATTAATAAGAAAAGAATTTCTTATTTCACTATAAGATTGAAAATATTTTGATTACATAGAAATTAATAAGGGAAATTCCGTCTGGTATCCCCGAACTTATGACTTTTTCGTATGGTGCCCAAAAAAAAAACTTAATCCGTAAAATGCCCTTGAGTTTTTGGAAAATTCCGTCCCGTGCCCTTTCTTATTTTTCCTTCCATTATCACATATTTCCGTCAAAGATTTTATATAAAAGAAAAAGAAAAAGAAAAAGAAAAAGAAATTTTAATGATAAAAAAAGCTTTGAGATGGGGATTTTCACTTCTATGTACATATGGATTAAATATTGGTCTATTGCCTTTGTGTTTGTTTGTTGATTGCAGGAGCACCCTTACTTGAAGAGACCATGGTTTATGCTGCACCCATGTGGAACCAATGAGCTGATAAGATTGCTTCTTGAGGGCGACAAGCTTGCAGATGAAAAGTATCAGCTCATTAGGCAGGTGCTTGGAATTAAGGTTCCCCTCCAAATGGGTATTCCAGATTCACAGTGTTCATTTTACTTTTGCAAGCAAACCCAAATTGTTATTAATGGAATAATTCCCCACATATGTACATAGTTCATTACTCCATTGTGTCTTCATCCTGATTTTTACAACTTCTGGATAACTGGATTACAGGCAACTATTTGAGAATGATGTGCTAGGAAAAGTTCTGATGTGATGATTTGAGACTTGACAATTAGTTGGCAGTGTTAAATTTTGGGAAATCGCACTTCGCTGCTTGCTGCTACTCCTCGACTTCAATCACTGGTGAACACGCAGATCCAAATTCAAGTATGCGGAATTCGATTCTCATGATTTTGATTTGAGTATGGTGTCGGATAAGGGAAATCGAGCAACGACGACAATAGAGTGAGGGTGTGAGAAGTGAAATGGAGAGAGCTGGAAGAGGAGAGGGAAAAGTTAGGGAATTTTAATCCCTATTTACACAGAAGTGAAAATCCCCCATCTCAAAGCTTTTTTTATCATTAAAATTTCTTTTTCTTTTCTTTTTTTTATATAAAATCTTTAACAAAAATATGTACTAATGGAAGGAAAAATCAAGAAAGGGAACGGGACGGAATTGTCCAAAAACTCGGTGGTATTTTACGGATTAAGTTTTTTTTTGTGGGCACCAAACGGAAAAGCCATAAGTTCGGGGGTACTAGACGGATTTTTGAATATGTATAAGCAATAAGATTTTTATTGAGATTTATACTAAAGATAATAATAGGTTAATATTGTATAATGAAAACAAGAGGTTAAATGACATTATATTAATAAAAAGGAAATTATTAATATAATGTTTAAAGTTTATAATTTTTATAAACTTAAATCGTTGTGATTCCTTGAAAATCAACGTCATCGAACGAACAAAATAAATTGACGACAATTTATTTTGTGGTTGATTGAAACAGGAAAAAGTTTAGGTCAATAACCGCGAATGATCTATTCGTAACCCGTATACGCCAATTTTGAGGCAAGTGGTTTGGGTTCGCTTTTCATATAAAGTTGTTTTATGCATGACTCGTTTTATCAAACATGTTACATTTCTTGTTATATGTTTTCATGTGTTTTAAATTGTTTTATGACTTTGTTGGAAAACTTTTGTATGAATTAAAATGAATCTAGGATTCATATTGTTCTATATTTAATGACATGTTATTTCTAGTCGTAGTTAGGTTACGCTAGATGGACTGTAGGGTCGTTGCCTTGTGATATGTGTGCCTAGATGAGTAGGCTTGTGTATGTGTACTTTATGTTATACGCGTTGATTCATTCGACGTTAATCTTGAGCCGATGCTCTACCTTTAAGGCCATGGTCAATACCCGCTCGCTCGATGAAGGGTGATGACACGTAGTTCGTGTTAGTCTGGGTTCTCCACCCAACCTTTAAGTATTTTTGTTGGGCCGTAACCCACATTCTGTCTTACTTAAAAAGTATCCTTAATTCCAAGTTGAACGATATTGTGATTCTTAAAATCCGTAGAGATTAAATAGGCGCCCGATGGCGACCATTAAAATGATAGGAAAGCTAGTACAAAATGGAATGACATCCTTACTCTCGGATTCCGTAATTCTCTGGCTCCAATCTGAATTCGCACAACACGTATGCGGTGAGGTTGGTAGAGCGAAATGTGATCAACGAGTGGTTTAATCACCCACCCGACTAAATGTGTGAAACCCAAGTTCCCAACATAAGTAAATCTTTCTTTCTAACCCGAGAATCACCCTTGGGTGATGTTTTCACTCTTTTCTTCAAATCATAGTTTTCATAGGAGGTCCGAGGATAGGACCGGATTTCCTTCGGTGCCTGACATCCAAACTCGTCCCTTCCTAGAAACCGAACCACCTTCCAAAACCCCATTTGCTTAGTCTCTCATAAGACTAACCGACCATTTATTTTCCTTGCATGGTCGACTGGTGTCCATCGCATTTCTTGTCGCGACACATCAGGGGTGGAGTTCTACGTCAAGGACCATGAGGAGCAAGCTTGAGGAGCAGCTATAGTGAAGGTGGTTAGCTTGGAATAACTTAGAATAATTTTAATGGTCGAGGTTCCGACTTGTGGGACCCTTTCCATTTCAACTTTGTATCCATTCAAGTTTATTCAACTATTGTATTTGACTTCCGAATTTGTTATAATATATCTTCCGTATTTTAAAGTTTTTGGTTAAGTTCTATAATTACTGTAAGCCTTGGGTGACTACAAGAGTTTAATCTCGGGGTCAATGGCGGTAATATCCTTGTATAAAAAGGGGGTGTTACATTATGTGACACTATTGCTGCTGAAGGTGTCTCACTTGAATATGTTCTATTAAAAGCTTTCAGGTGGTCTCTTATTGGAAAGGCCCTGAGCTGGTTAGAGAGCTTACCTCCTAAGCCTATCAGGACTTGGAAGGCTTTGTATGATCAATTTCTTACAAAGTTCTTCCCTCCTTCCAAAACAACGGAGTTGAGAAAACGCATCACCTCCTATCACCAGCTGCCTAACGAGACATTTGTAGAGACATGGGAGAGGTTCAAGGAGATGCTCAGACAGTGCCCCACTCATGGGTAACCACTATATGTGCTCCAAAAATCTTCTTCCAAGGGATTAAAGCAGAAACAAGGAACTGCATCAACACACACACACACACACACACACCCTGCTTGCGGATTTATAGAGATGGATCCCACTGCTGCATGGGAACTGCTGGACAAGTTGTCTAATTACGATGCCATGTATGGGACCCAGCAACCATCCCAGCCATATAAGCGTCTCTACATCCCTAATAAGGACAAAGTTGATCCAGATGTCAAAAATCAATTCCTACAAGATGAGATCAACCGTCTGAAGAAACATGTAAGTTTTCTGAAAACCTCTCAACTTTGTCAAGAGTGTGGCTCTTTTGCCCATAGTACTTCTTCTTGCACTAACATCGAGCATGTTAGAGCCGTTGAGACATATGCCGAGATGAATTACATGAGAGGTCAATACAGGAACCCGCCTAATAATTTTGACATGCCAAACAACTATCCGACTTGGAGAAATCAAAATCAAAATCAAAATCAGAATTATGCAGCACCTTCACTGGATAGACGGCCCGCACCATATCGACCTCCAGGCTATCAAGAGCCACCATCTTGGGTGCAAGGACTTCAAGAAGGAATCAATGGAATCCAAGCTAACCTTAACAACCAGATGAAAAGATGTGGAGAGTTCGATGTTTGGAAGAAAAGTGTCGACTCACAGCTAGGGCACCTGGCTGCACAGATTCCGAGGCCGCAAAAGCAACTCCCGGGTCGTCTCGAGGAGAACCCTAGAGGACAAATAGCAATCGTACACCTCAGGAGCGGAAAGACACTGCCGGAGCGTGCCAAAGCCAAGGAGAAGGACCCCGAATCTAAAGAGGACGCCACGACCCAAGTCGACTACGGGCCAAAGAGGGTTATTACCGAGCCTGAACCACTCGGTACCGATACTCCCAGGGTCATCACCGACCCCAACCCAGGTAAGTTTTCTACACCGAGCTCCTCTCTTAGTCCCAGGCTCGATACCGACCCCACCAGGGTCGGTACCGATTCTTCTAAGGCACTAGACAACCCTATTGTCGACCTGGTAGCATCATCTTTAGAGCCCCCTTTGGCTCCGAGATTGGTGAAGTCTCTTCCCTTTCCTACTAAGAAGTCTAAGGACTCAACTGAAGGCAAGTTTAAGCGTTTCGTTAAGATTCTCCACGGCTTAAATATTTCTATACCATTCGCTGAGGCCCTAAGAGAAATGCCGACTTACATAAAAAATTTGAAAGATATTCTTAGCAGGAAATGATCAATAACAGAGCTTACAGATGAGGTCCGATCTATTACTCTTCTAGAAAAGTTAGGTGACCCAGGGAGATTTGCTATCACAATTGGGATTGGCGACCACCGATTCAATGCTTTGTGTGACTTGGGAGCCAGTGCCAGTTTACTTCCCCTATCAATCTGGTCAAAAGCCAACATGGGACCTCTGGAACCTGTGGATATGAGGTTGTATATGGTGGAAGTGTGAAGGCTACAGGAGTCGTTGATGATTATCCCATTCAAGTGGGGAAATTCTTCATTCCAAACGATTTCATTGTCCTCGACATACCTAAAGATCCTCTAGTCCCCATCATTCTAGGCAGGACATTCCTTGCTACAACAGGCGCTAGAGTTGACGTTCGAAAAAGACACCTCACCTTTGACATAGGAGAGGAACGGGTAGAGTTCAGCCTTAATCAAGATGCCAATGACACAATTGCTACCGCACGGATCGAGATGTCTCAACCCAAGCTCGACATTGCTGAGTCTGAAGTTTCTCTTCCAATTAGCAAGGATTACGAGAGCAACACCATTACCGACCCCCTTGGGTCGGTACCGATCCCTTCATACAACAATACAACGGAGGTGGCACATTTTGGCACGACACCGAGAGAAGTTTTGCTTCTGATGGGTCAATAACGACCTCAACTACCTCGGTGCCACCACCCTCACTAATGGATCGATGTGAGTATTCTAACTCTGAATTCACTATCACTGATCATGATCCTTCCTTATATCATATTCCTACACCATATCCTGCTATCTATGCTATAGAGGAGTCGAAACCTCCGTGGTTTTCGAATTTCACTAACCCTTGTGTAGGAATACCGGGCATATTTTTAGAAGACAAAGGACCAAATTTATTGAGCTGAACAAACAATTCCTACAATGCTAAGTATGGGGTCTCCCAGAACCCCGACAAAGCCGAGAAGGAACCACCTTGATTAGCCAAGGTAAGTTCGTCGGGCTAACGACGTTAAAATAGCGCTTATGAGAGGCAACCCGATTTTTAGTTTTAGTTTAGTTTTACCTTTCTTTTTATTAGTTCTTTTTCCTAGCTTTCTTTTGAGTTTCTAGTAGTTTAGAAGTTTGTTAGACAGAATTTTTTTTGGAGCTAACATGTCATAGGAAGTCGGGCTCGAAGAAACGCTGAAAATGAGTTGCCCAAGCTTGGTACCGAGATGAGAGGGTCGGTACCGACCTGAGATGGCATGTGAAATCCAGAGAAAACGCGGGCGAGGTAAGTTTTCTAAACCTAATCTATCTTCTATCTTTCTCCTTACCCTCACACCGCATCTTGCCTCTTGCCTCTTCCTATTAAACACTCTTAAAACCTTCAAATCCCACACCAAATCTGAACCCAATCCCTCAAATTCTCGATCGATTCCTACAGGAATTCCCACCCCCATCGATCGGAGCACCACCGCACCCTTATCCCGATCGCACCCACTCGATAACGAGCACCACACCTCGTGTTCGTTACTGGAGCACTCAAGCCCTCGTCACCCCTTTCAAATTCTATTTTTGTTCTTCAGTTCTTCAATCTACGGTATGATTTCTAAACCCTAACTCTTTTCTTGAAGTTTCATGGTAATTTGGAGTAAAATTAATATCTAGATCTTGTATGAGAAATCGTTTTGGATGACTATATTGCATTGTGCTTCTATTGCTTCTTTGATTGGTGATTGATCTTGTTGGGACGTTGTTGGGACCTCTGGTTCTAAACAACGGATCAACGATGTAATTCTCTTAAGTTTTGATAATGACAAACACCATAGGGAACTAATGTGGTTTTTTCAAGTATTTCTAAGGAACGCAGGTACAGCCAAGAACTCCCATGAATGACCAAAAACCACAGATGCCTACAATGCAGAGTTTCCATCAAGGGAACTCTAAAGAGGGAAGTTCCCATGAAATGGGAACTCCCAGAAATAATCAAGAGAACACAAGCCCACAACGATGAAGAGTTTCCATCAAGGGAACTCTGAACAAGACAGTTCCCATGACATGGGAACTCACATGTGAGTACAACAACTGTTCAACGCAGATCGCGGGATTCTGTCTCAGACAGCCCGAAGGAACAGTCTGAGGATCAGACTGTCACGCTTCATCCAACGGTCCAATTGATCCAAGAAGTTGACCTAGTTCAAACCAAAGTCACATGTGAAGAAAGTACAACTTGGGCATCAAGCAAAGGGCATTTTGGACACAAACGAAGATGCGACTGCCCAAGCTCACCTGGACTATAAAGCCAAATGAATAGTACTCAGATTGAGTACTTCTCCCAGAACTCTCAAACACCCACATCTAAGAAAAGAAAGAAAAGGAAGAGAAGTCCTCGCCGGCGAGTGTGTGATCTCGACGACGGTGAAGCCAAAGTTCCCAAGGACAAGGGAACTGAGAAGTCGGTGTAAGATTTGAGTTATTTGTATTTTGTTGTTGTGAGCTTAGGAACTCAATTAAGAGGATTTACTAGTGTTGCTAGAGTTAGGAAGAACTCGTAGGAACAGAGAAGTGTGAATCCGGCTGTGTAACTAAGGAACAAAGCAATTAATACAAGTAAGTCATTTAAAATCCTCCAAGAGGAGGTAGAGGTTTACCCATACAACTAGGTGGTTGTAGTGGGGTTCCTCTATAAAGGAACTGCGTTCTTTACTGTCTTTATTACTTGCGAACTGTTTACTTCCGCTGCCTTGGGAACAGCTTAATTGCCAGTTCCCAAGCTCTTTGCTAACGTTTACGATCCAACAATTGGTATCAGAGCTTGTGCTCTAGATTTGTGTTAGCATCGCAGCCTCGCAGGTATCAAATGGCTCAGGAACTTACTCAGGTGGGGAACAACACTAGTAAGCCGCCAAGGCTTATTACAGGAAGATTTGAAAGCTGGCAACGCGACATGAAGGATTGGATGCGTGGCCAAGAGTACCAAGCCTGGTGTGTTATCGAGAGAGGCAACTTCGAAATCGATCCAGATATAGTCAACGATCTCTCAAAGTGGGGACCCAACGAATACAAGTGTATGGAGGCTAACTAAAAAGCCAAACAATACCTGAAGAGGTCCATGTGCGTACAAGACTGTGACAGGGTAGCAAACCTTGACACAGCTAGGGAAATGTGGGAAGCCATCCAACAAATGCACGTTGGGAACTCAGATCTCCGAGAAGATCTTCAGATGAATGCAAAAAGGGAGTTCTACAACTTCCAAATGGAGATGGGAGAGTCCGTCGATAGCTACCAGTCCCGATTTGAAGGACTTTGCACCAAAATGGAAGGCTTGGGGATCACCAAAGAAGAAATCACCCATAAGATGAAGGAAAGCTTGACTGGAGAATGGGCAAACGAGAGAACAATGTTCAAGGAAAATCCGGAAAATAGAACATTCATGCTCCATCAAGTGTTTGGAAAGCTTGTGGGACACGAGAAGAGAAATATCGATGATAAGGAACAGACTCGAGCTCATCGAGGGATCGCACTCAAGATAGAGAAGATGCTCAAATCAACCCAAGAACAACACGAAGACTCCGAAGAAGAAGAGGATGAGGAGCTGGTTCTCGTAACAAAGGCTCTTCGAAACTTCTACAAAGGGAAGTCCCAAAGGAACAGTGGGAATTGGGGAAAAGGACAAAGTTCCCAAAGAAAACCCGCAGAGAAGGATCTCTCGGATGTCACATGCTATAAGTGCAACAGGAAAGGACACTTCGCAAAGGAATGCCCACAGGGAACTGATGGTCGGAAGCAAGGAAAAAAGGCCTACATCGCTACCTGGAGCGATGATGAAGACGAAGATCCCGAGTCATGGGCACTCCCAGATATGTGTGGCATGGCCATAGGAGAAACCACTGGGGAACAACCCAGTGAGGTAACCACTGAAACTGTTCTTGATTCTTTAAATAACTATGAAAAACCTGAGCTGTTGAAAATCCTTTCAAGTCTTGTTAAAGATAACATAAAACTGCAAAACAAGTTGGAAAAACAGGAACACATAAATTCTCAATTAGTTGGTCTTGAGCCCTGTCCCAACTGCATATCCCTTCTTGAAAAACTCAAGTCCCATGTGTCTCACATCATAGATCTAGAAAGAGAAATCAAAACTCTAGAGAAAGATGAGAACACCCTCTTGCACAACCTGAGTAAGACTCCCGAACATCTTGAAGCCTCTAGTTCCCAAATTAAGCTTGTCCCAGCCAGACATGGCATAGGATACAAAGGAGAGTGCTCTAAGAACGGTAAGTCACCCCTGAGTGAACATGAAATCCATGAGTGTATGGCCTTAGAACTTCAATGTGAGAAACAGAAAAATGCTCATCTTGAGGAGAAAATCAGGGTCCTAGAAAGTGGGAACTGTGGTAAGAGAGATTATTACACTGGGAACAATGGACACAGACTTTATGTCCAAATTGCTAAGGGAAAGGGGCACGGGTGTATAACAAGGAAACCATGGATAGGAATAGGATCCAGAGACCACACCCAAAGTACTACCTGGGAGAATACTACAAGACGTGCTGGAACTGTGGTGCTCATGGGCACTACAAGGAAGCATGTCCCAAGAAGAGAGCCCAAACCCTTAGAAACCGTGAGTTCCTAAACAAACAAAAACATCATGCCAATTATCAAAGGAACTCCAACTCTCATGATATCAACATTGCTGACTACGTTTCAAATGAGAATATTTTCCCTTGCAAGGGACCGGGCAAGAGTCATCTTGCCTGGGTCTCAAAACACTAACTTTACCTTCTAGGTGGCAGTGAGAGGGAACAATGCATGGTTCATAGACAGTGGATGCTCGAACCATATGACCGGAAACAAGGATATCCTCATCTCACTCCACACTCATGCCGAAGGAGGCCATGTCTCATTTGGCAATAAAAACAAGGGAGAAGTAATTGGAAAGGGAGAAGTGTTGCTAAATAGATCAATCAAAATCAACAATGTCAGCTTGGTGAAAGATCTGGGATACAATCTCTTAAGTGTTTCCCAGATATCTGATCAAGGGAACAACGTTGTCACCTTCAACTTAGACGAATGCCTAGTCATCAACAAAAAGACCAACAAAGTGATTCTGAGAGGAAGAAGGCACAACAACGTTTATATAGTAGATACAGAATTTGAACCACCAATGAAGCTGTGTCTTGCAAGTTCCCAAGATGATACGGAACTCTGGCATAGACGACTGGGACATGCAGGTGTAAATGAAATCCTGAAGCTTTATCTACAGGATCTGGTCATTGGTCTTCCACGGATCAATCTCGAAGGAGTCAAAATGTGTGAAGCATGTGTTCGAGGGAAACAGACCAGGAACTCCTTCAAACCCAAAAAGGTGGTGAGCACAACCAAGCCTTTAGAGCTAATTCACATGGATCTCTGTGGACCCATGAGAACGGCTAGCTACGGTGGAAAAAGGTACATGTATGTTTTAATTGATGATTTTTCAAGATTCACCTGGGTTATTTTCTTGAAGGCAAAATCACAAGCATTTGAAGAATTCGAACCCTTCATCAAAAGAACAGAAGTAAGCTTGGGACTCAAACTGAAAGCAATCAGATCTGATCACGGAACTGAGTTTCAAAACTCAGAGTTCCTAAACTTATGTGAGAAAAATGGGATCTCTCACAATTTCTCAGCTCCTCACACCCCTCAGCAAAATGGAGTGGTCGAGAGAAAGAACAGAACCCTGGAGGACATGGCCAGAACCATGATGATTGAAAGTGGAATTCCCAAGTACTTCTGGACCGAAGCCATCTCCACAGCTACGTACATCTTGAACCGAGCCATGACAAGGCCCCTGATCAACAAAACGTCCTATGAACTCATCAAAGGGAGAAAACCAAACATCTCACACTTGAGAACATTTAGTTGCACGTGCTTTGTTCACAATAATGGCAAAGACAATCTTGGCAAATTCGACCCCAGAAGCGATGAAGGGATCTTCCTGGGATACTCAACACAAAGCAAGGCTTACAGGGTCTACAATAAGAGGACCAAGAAGATAGAAGAAAGCATCCACGTCGTCTTCAACGAGAAATCCGTAAAGATGGGAACAGAGACCCAAGGGAAGGGAACTCTGTTCAAGCTGGTAAGATAAGAAGACGATGATGATGATGATGATGAGCCAAGGAAGAGGGATGAAGACTATCCAAGTGCAAGCAATATCCCACAACCAGGGAACAACGATGGAGATACAACCCTCACTGATCAAATTTCCCTCGAAGTTCCCTCCTCAGATGAATTACAAGACACATCCAACTCTCTTGTTCCCCAAGACAATACCCTGCCAGAATCAAGTATTCAGGGGGAACAAAGAGGGAACTTGCCAGAAATCTCTGAAGAAACCTCAAATGAAGAAGCTGAAGATGAGTGTTCCCATGACAAAGAAACAGCTACTGAAGTTGACGCACATGCAAGGGAACCCGCTCATACAAGAAACTTTCAACAAAGGAAGGACCACCCCATTGAGAACATCATCTCCCCTTATGATAAAGGTGTACAAACTCGTTCCTCTCTCAATAATTTTTGTGCATTTAACGCGTTTGTTTCAATGGTGGAACCCAAAAATATCAAAGAAGCTTTGAAGGACCCAGATTGGATTCAAGCTATGCAAGAGGAACTCCACCAATTCGAGAGAAACAAAGTTTGGAAGCTAGTTCTTAGGCCCAAGAACAAGAACATCATAGGAACTCGATGGGTCTTTAGGAACAAGCTCGATGATACTGGGGCTGTAGCAAGGAACAAGGCTAGGCTAGTGGCACAAGGCTACAGGCAAGAGGAAGGAATCGACTACGATGAGACCTTTGCACCGATTGCTAGGATCGAGGCCATCAGACTCTTAATTGCCTATGCTGCTCACAAGGGATTCAAGCTTTATCAAATGGATGTGAAAACAGCCTTCCTCAATGGACATCTTAAGGAAGAAGTGTATGTGGCCCAACCTCCAGGATTCGAAGACGAAAAGCTACCCAACCATGTCTACTTCCTGGAGAGGGCCCTCTACGGACTCAAACAAGCTCCCCGAGCTTCGTATGACAAGTTTGCTCAATTCCTCTTGTCCCATGGATACCTTCGCGGTTCCATAGACAAGACTTTGTTTTTAAAGAAAGAGTCTAAAGACATTTTGATTGTTCAAGTATATGTTGATGACATTGTGTTTGGAGCAACTAACGAAACTCTTGTAGAGAAGTTTAAGGACCTCATGAGCAGTGAGTTTGAGATGAGTCTCATTGGGGAACTCACGTTCTTCCTGGGACTTCAAATATCCTAAACCAAGGAGGGAACAAAGATTCATCAACAAAAATACATCAAGGAAATGCTTGTGAAGTATGGGATGGAACACTCCAAGCCCATTGACACTCCCATCTCACCAAATTCAAGGCTCAATGCGGATGAAATAGGTATTAGTGTGGACCAACGGAACTATCGAGGTATGATCGGGTCCCTTCTCTACTTAACAGCTAGTAGACCTGATATCATGTTCTCCGTATGTCTTTGTGCTCGTTTTCAAGCTAACCCTATGGAATCACACCTGAAAGAGGTGAAGAGAATTTTCAGGTATCTCAAAGGGAACGCTAACTTGTGCCTCTGGTATCCAAGGAACAGTTCCCTTAAGCTCATTGCATACACAGATGCGGACTTTGCAGGGCACCTGGTTGATAGAAAGAGCACATCTGGAATGGCCCAGTTCCTAGGGTCATGCTTAGTCTCATGGGGATCTAAAAAGCAAAACTCAGTGGCGCTCTCCACAGCTGAAGCAGAATACGTGGCTGTCGCATCTTGTTGTTCCCAAGTTCTATGGCTTAAGTCACAACTCCAGGATTACGGTATGTCTTTTGGCCCAGTTCCTATACTTTCTGATAACACTAGTGCCATAAACATTTCCAAAAATCTTGTGCATCATTCTAGAACTAAGCATATAGATATAAGGCATCACTTTCTACGTGACAATGTTGAAAGTGGGAACATCTCAATGGAACACTGTAGAACTGAAGAGCAAATTGCGGACATTCTCACCAAAGCTTTAGACAGACGTCCCTACCAGCATTTTCGAATGCTTCTAGTGATGATAACTCTAAACTAAACAAGTCCCTGTTTGTTTCTCCCTCAATGCCTGACTAGTTTATACAAGATTGCATGATAGGGAACTCGGACTTATTGCTTTCACTATGCCATGATTACTAGTCTAAAGATAAATGTGTACAATGGAACTCTATCTCTTTTGGCCCAAAATGATCAACCAGAGTTCCCTTTATCCCTCTTTACAAGCCACTATGACGGTTGATCATATAACCTACCCTAAGCTAGGGACCAGACAAACGCTTCTCATGAGCCTAAATATTTCCTTTATCGAGTCGCAAATTGTCTGGTTCCCCTTTGAGTTCCTTAGCCCCAAAAAAGGATGAGTGTGAAGTTCCCTTAACCACTTCACTCTCCCTGACCTTGATATGATCATGGGAACTGATACAAACTAGCAAGGGAACGCTGACTCATCTACGAAGACGAACCGTCACTTGGGAAACGGACTTTTGTGTCAGAGGCTCAGAAGCGTTAGAGGCCAAGTATTCAAATTTTGAAAAGGACTTCACGAGAAATCATGACGCGTGTCCAGAAGCGTGCTATGGAAGTTGAAATAATGCCCTACGTTCATTGGGCGACGGTTATCGAGGTTTTCCATTTCCCTTTCTACCCTTCGCCCCTTCTCTCCTTAAAACCCTCACTTGCCATTTTTGGGATCTTATTCCATCTTCCATCTCTGCCATTCTTTTTCTCCACATCCCTTTCACTCCCTTTTTCAAGAAACCTCCAAAACCTTCAAAAATCCTACAAAAATGGCTCCTCAACACACTTTTGCCCAGATCAAAGCGTGGGTACATGCCAATCCTCGCATCCTTTTCATCTCTCAATTAAAAGAGATTGAGCAAGAACAAGATCCAACCATGAAGGATGTTCTTATCCAAGGGCTCTACAACCAAGTAAGCCCTTTCTTGCCCCCTCCTCCTCCTCCTCCTTCGGCCGACGACACTGTCGCCTGGACGTCTTCCTCTTCTGAATTCCTTCCTCCTCCTTCAACCACCAACACCTCCTCCGGAGTTGTCATCGTTGACAATTTCGGAGACGCTCGCCCTTCCATCAATGAAAAACCCCGAAAATCCAAACACCGCCATTCATTCAAACGACGCCACTCCTCAAAAGACCCCTCAAAACCCAAAAAATCCAAACATTCCCACGATCCCTCCAAATCCAAAAAACGCAAACATTCTGAGGTCTCTGAATTTTCGGAGCCCAGAAAGAAAGCCTTCTTCAAGTTTGAGGACTACTTGAACTGCTCCAAGGAGAGTTCCTGTGCGCCCAAACCTCCATACACTTTCCCCTCCGACGATGGGACCTCCCAATCCCAGAGTCTACTCCCATCCTCTTCCTCTCTCCCTCTTCCCATCACTAAGGGACCTCCCAAACCTCCTCTCACGAAACAACAGACTCCTCCACCACCACCTCCTCCTGTTCCCACTCCACAAGGAACTCCACCTTCCTCACTTCCTTCCGTTCCCATAACAACGGGAACTCCACAAGGAACTCCTCCACCTCCACCTCACAAAACTCCCTCTCCTCCTTCCTCACCAAAACACACCTCCACCTCTCCCATTCCTACCTCGGGGATCTCTACTCCCCAGGTTCCCAAAACCGTTCCTCCTCCTTCTACCCAACTCTCTACTCCCATTCCTTCTTCTCTTCCTTCTTCCACCACATCCCCCACAACCACCAAACTCCCCTCTCCCTCACCATCCTAAAGTACCGTCGCTCTCACCTCAGACGACGACGATCTCCCTCTCTCCGTGGTCATAGGCAAAATGACCAAGGACCCTCCTCCTATCATAATGGGAACTGTGGAGGAGGAGGCCCAACTCAAAGAAATCGAAGCAGAGCTCAACCGGGACCCCTCTGAGCACACAGTCTCCCAAGGGACAAAGTCCCCAGAGAAGGGAGCTCCTGAAGAGCCCACGGAGAGAAGGGACCCCGCACCAGCTGGTGGTGCTGGGGCAACAAGTCATCCTGAAGATGACGCGGAGGGCTCAAGCTCGAGCTCCTTCAAGGAAGAAGGGACCTCCCATGATGAGGTCGAGGAAGAAGAAGAAGTTCCAGCTGCTAAGGAGCAAGCACGGATCCCAATACCTGGACACCAAATGGTGGTGTCCACGAGTTCCCAACTGCCAAGGGATCGCGTGCTCATGATTGAAGCGGCTGCACTTCCTCAGCTAAAAGGACCTCGAACGGATTCTAGGGGGAACATGTCCAGAAGCACGACAAAGAAGGGGAAGGGGAACTCTTCCACAAAGCACCATGTCGATGAGCGCAGGAAGCTCCTTCCTACACTTATCGTTTCAGAAGACGTGCTAAACGACAACGGTCTCGGGGAACTGTGGGACCCGATCAAGGCCCAGGGCTGGGAGAATCTCTGCAAAGAGACTGTGAGCGTAGATCCCTCACAAGTGCGTCAGTTTTACAACAACTTCACTATCACCAACGACTGCACTCAGGGGAATCTCTCCCACGAAGGCGACAAGTTCATTTTCACAACGTCAACAATCCGTCTTCAACTCCAGGTCCCCGGTCAAGGGCTCAACAAGTTGCCCAGCAAGCTCTGGGGCGACTTCAATAGCGCCGAGGTGTGCAACACAATCTTTGAGGGTCGGGTTCCCTCGAAAGTGCTCTCGACACACCATCTCTCCCTGGTCGCCAAGCTCGCTCACCAATTCATAATAAATGTGGTGATCCCTCGCCAGGAGAAGCGTCTGGTCGTCAATATCCCTGATGCGATCATCCTCTACCACTTCCTCCTCCGAAAGCCCATCAACCTTCCCAGAATCATCCTTGGGCACATGGAGAAGTGCATGGCTTCCAAGTCCCATTCCCTTCCCTACTCTGGGCTGATAAAGAAGCTCCTACAAAAAGAGAGTCTCTACGACGCCTCTAAGGACGAAATCGAGCTTGGAAGGGAACTGGACATTTCAGTTGTCCAGAAAATGAGGCACTCTTAGCCTGTAGAGGAAGCGGCTCAACTGGAGTCTGGTGAACAAGAGGGGAACTCTCAAGTGTTGCTCCGAATAGCCAACACCCTCGACCAGATTGCCAGGGATCAAGCAGTGTTGGCCAGAGGACAAGAAAAGCTTACACAAGTCCTGACGCGCCTCTGTGACGCACTGTTCCCTCAAGCCCCATGATCTCTCTCTTATTTTTCCTTAATCCAAAAATGAACACAAATTGTACTTGAGTTCCCATTGTATATATTTTCTTAAGTAATGAATTGGTCTTTATTTTGATTGCGTGTTCCCTTCTTCCTTATTATTGCTTTGCTTGTTTTCAATGATGTCAAAAGGGGGAAAGACAAAAAATGCGAGATGAGTTAAAAGTTTAAGTTATCACAGACCTCGCATAAGCTAAGGGGGAACAATTGCATAAAAAGCTTAGTAAGAACTATGTGTCTCACCAGAAGTGGTTCCCTAAATCTAAGTGTTTCACTAAAAGTGACTTCCCAAAATCATACTTAGGAACTCATCAGCATATCATTCAATGAAATACTTGCATATTTTGTGGTGGGTTTGTCATCATCAAAAAGGGGGAAATTGTTGGGACGTTGTTGGGACCTCTAGATCTAAACAATGGATCAACGATGTAATTCTCTTAAGTTTTGATAATGACAAACACCATAGGGAACTAATGTGGTTTGTTCAAGTATTTCTAAGGAACGCAGGTACAGCCAAGAACTCCCATGAATGACCAAAAACCACAGATGCCTACAATGCAGAGTTTCCATCAAGGAAACTCTAAAGAGGGAAGTTCCCATGAAATGGGAACTCCCAGAAATAATCAAGAGAACACAAGCCCACAAAGATGAAGAGTTTCCATCAAGGGAACTCTGAACAAGACAGTTCCCAGGACATGGGAACTCACATGTGAGGACAACGACCGTTCAGCGCAGATCGCGGGATTCTGTCTCAGACAGCCCGAAGGAACAGTCTGAGGATCAGACTATCACGCTTCATCCAACGGTCCGATTGATCCAAGAAGTTGATCTAGTTCAAACCAAAGTCACATGTGAAGAAAGCACAACTTGGGCATCAAGCAAAGGGCATTTTGGACACAAACGAAAGATGCGACTGCCCAAGCTCACTTGGACTATAAAGCCAAATGAATAGTACTCGGATTGAGTACTTCTCCCAGAACTCTCAAACACCCACATCTGAGAAAAGAAAGACAAGGAAGAGAAGTCCCCACCGGCGAGTGTGTGATCTCGACGACGGTGAAGCCAAAGTTCCCAAAGACAAGGGAACTGAGAAGTCGGTGTAAGGTTTGAGTTATTTGTATTTTGCTGTTGTGAGCTTAGGAACTCAGTTGAGAGGATTTACTAGTGTTGCTAGAGTTAGGAAGAACTCGTAGGAACAGAGAAGTGTGAATCCGGCTGTGTAACTAAGGAACAAAGCAATTAATACAAGTAAGTCATTCAAAATCCTCCAAGCGGAGGTAGAGGTTTACACATACAACTAGTTGGTTGTAGTGGGGTTCCTCTATAAAGGAACTGCGTTCTTTACTGTCTTTATTACTTGCGAACTGTTTACTTCCGCTGCCTTGGGAACAGCTTAATTGTCAGTTCCCAAGCTCTTTGCTAACGTTTACGATCCAACAGATCTTGATTGAAATTCGGTTATTCTTGCTTGATTTGCATTGAATTTTGATAAGGAAAGCATGAAGTAACTTGTTCTTGAATTGACTGATTTTCACCATGAATTGTGGCACCTATATGGCATGATTAGATAGGGTTTCGAGAAAGTATGGGGTTGCATATTCTAAATGGTGTGTTTATGTGTGGAATCGTGCTTGAAATTGTGCTGAATTGTTGAAAATTTTGATATTTGGAGCTCGGAACCACTCGAGCAATGTTCTCGCCCAGGGTCATTAACGACCTGAGAAGGTCAATAACGACCTGAGAATGCTTAGATCTGAGAGCCAAACCCAGGAACCTCGTTACCGACCCAATTGGCTCAGTACCGAGGTAGGTCGAGACCATTTTAGAGTGCAAGTATGGGGTTTTAGTTTGATTGGTTTGTGTTGATCTTATCTTGGATTTTCATGATGTTTTCAGGTACAAATGGCAAGCACAAGCCGAGCTAACGCTAGAGCCGGAAAGAAGAGGAGGACTCGAAGGTACCAGTCTCCCCCACGCATGGACAATGTCATTTTGGCTACTCGGGAGCAAGCTAAGATCTTTGATTCCGTCCTTCAGAAGGACCACTTCACAAGGTGGTTCTCGAGATCAAGAGCTAGGGCTATAAGGATCTATGATGACGTCAAGCATGCTTTTTCCATTCTTAGTATACCTCATCTATTGGAGAAGGAGGCCACACCGCACTACCCGACCCTCACCGTCGAGTTCATAGCCACTCTCCAAACAAGCCTCAAAACCAAGACTTTGGTTGGGAAGATCAAGTTCCGGTTAGGCAATATTGATCGCGAGTATACAATGGCCCAATTCAACGAACTCCTCGAGCTTCCACACCACTCTAGGTATTACAAGGTCGTTGATTTCAAGGTCACTGACACTTGGAGTTACATCTCCGGAAAGGTTGAACCTTCCGCACCGGCACTACCAGGTACAAGCATCATCAACCCCATCTTCCGGATTATTCTCCGAGTCTTGGGCGCCACTTTTTGGCCCAAGAAAGAGTTTTCAAGGCCAACATGGTTGGAGTTTGCATGCCTCCGCACCATTCTTTTTTAGGACCTCGCCCCCTTGAACTTGGGGTATGAATGGTTGAAATATGTTGAGAAGTACGAGGTCAAGTCAAAGGAAGTATGGTGCAGGAATTTGGTGAGTCTTCTGGCGGAGAAGCTCGATATCGATCTTGAGAACTATACTCCACACCATCCCTAGAAGCTTGACTCCAAGTATTGGTTCTCTTCCAACATCTTTGTGAGGACCGAAGGAGGGATAGCCATCAAGGTAATTGGTCAGGATGTGCTGCTTACTCGGGCCAAGTTTGAGTTGCTTTATTTGCTGAATTGGTATGAAGCTTGGACGGGCCATGCCTTCCCGTTGGAGAAGAAGCCACAAGATGAGCCGTCATTAAGGGAGTGTGAGACAAGATTCGACAGAGAAGGCGTTGTAGTGGATGAAGATGAGGCAGCCACGGAGGAGCTCGATATCGAGGATGATGACCTCGGTACCGAGGTACTTGGCAACGAAGACGAGCTCGGTAACGACCAACCTGGGCTCATTAACGATTATTTTGAGGTCAGCTTCGGTAATGGGCCATCGCCTCCGCCTATCGAGCCTCAATCCTATGAGATGATGCCCTATAACTCGGTGATCTATCAAGACCACTTCCAGCCCCAAGATCACTACCAACCGCCTCCTCAACCCACCTATTCTGGATCAAGTGTTCCACCTCCATTGGCCGATGGTTTGTCTTTCCAAATGCAGCAGCTCAACCTGCAGCAAACACAACTTACCCAACGGATGGAGCGTTGGGAGAGTGTCTATGCAACTCGCATGGCTTTAGATGATGCGAGGCATCAACAGGCGGATTCTCGTTGGAGGACGATGGAGCAGTGAGTGACGGTTGATGAGGAGCGCTGGAGGACCATGTATGAGTTCATGGGCAACTTTGAGCGCCAGTTTCCACCACCACCACAGTGATGATTCAGTTTCAACGATGTTCTCTTCTGCTTCAGTTTATCTTGTGAGATTCTTTCTTTTCCCTATTTTTCTTCTTCTGCTGCTTAACTTTATTATAGTGGGGACATTGTAATTTTAAGTATGGGGTAGGGGAGGGAAGAAAACTTACTTGCTTGTTTCTTTGTTTGTTTTGTTTGCTTTGTTTTGTCTTTGTTTAAGTTGTCTTTGTTTAGAAAAAAATCACAAAAAAATTTAAAAAAAATACAAAATTCCAAAAAGATTTTTAGAATGGATAAGTACCTTGTCTTTTGGTTCTATGATAGTTAATTGCTTGCATGACCATGTAATTTCCTTTCAGCATGTTTTTGATGGTATAACCTGATTCTTGTTATGAAATTGTTTTTATAGAGGAACAACATATGATGAAATTGAGCATGTATAACTTTTAGCATGAGTAGTGCAATCCAACAAAAATTGCTACCTTGTGAGTTGTTTTTAGCGTTTTCTTTTCTTGTGTGATTTACTCTCTTTATGTATATTATCTCTTGGAATTGTGATGCTTATCTATTTCTTGAGACTTATATAAGATTTTTAGTTCATTACTTGTTAAAATCTTATGAGAGAGAACTTATTTATATGAACCTTATTAATCCTCATCCACCCTATACATGATCCCTCTTTTTGACAACCAATTTGAGCTTTAGCCTTTTATTTTCAGCTGCACAAAATTATTTCCCTAGCTGAGATAAGCTTGACCCTATCCGGAGATTAAGACCTAGTTGGAGAGGTATGTTTTGTAGAGTGAAAAATGTTATGTTTTGGTTCAAAATAAGGGTTTTGGGGAGGGTAGATTGAAAGTCTCTTGTTTTTATTTTGTAAAAAGGTCTCTTCGTTAAGAAATAGGCAAAACAAAAATAAGGAGAAAAATAAATGTTTGGATCGATACCGGCCTATGTGGGATCGGTATCGATGGAAAAAAGAAGTAAAAACGAGGAGAATGTAGCTCGTTATGGACCTTTTTAGGCCGTTAACGAGGCAAGTCGAAAAAAATAAGAAAAAAAGAGAAAAGAAGAAATGAAAGAGAAGGAAGATGTGTAGTGTGTTTAACGTTAAACCAGAGATTCTGTTATGTTTATATGAGGCTTTTTAGGGTTAAAAGGTGAGTGAAGAAAGCATAATGAGAGTGAGTTTGGTAAGTTATGTTTTAGAGATTTTTTGGTGATTTATGTGAGTTCTTAAGAGTCTTTGATTCCTGGCTATTATTAGCACCACATGACCAAAAAAGTTTCATGCCTATTTGTCATTACCAAGCCCCATTACAACTCGGTCGAATGGAAGCTTCTTTGAAGTTTTTTATTGAGCCTAAGTTCGCTTGATGATTTTTGCTTGTTTTGACAAATCTTAGGTGGAGAGTTATGTGATAAGTTCTAATTTCTATGAGTTTTTGCGTATAATATTGAGTTGAGAGATTGAATTTATAAAGCACAAACACTTGAGAGTTGAGTGAAACAAATATCCTTGGTGAGGTTGGATTGTAATTGCTTATGTCTATTAGTGTTTATATATGTGTGATGACGTTAATAGTTATTTTCTATTTTTGCCATGTTTTGATGTTACTTTTGAACATGAAGGCTATTCCTTGATGAGCATGATTGTTTGGTTTTGGTTATTGTTTAGTGATTGCTTGAGGACAAGCAAGCTTAAGTATGAGGTATTTTGATGTTTATGTTTTTAATCTAGTTTCATGTCTCTTTCTTAGGTGGTTTAGCTTTGTTTTAGTAAGTTTTAGAGTTAGTTTGGTGTGTTTTTGGATAAGTTTGCATATTTTGTGAAAAGTATGGAAGCTACTCCGTTTTGTGTGTTTTTGTAGGTTTTTGAAGCAGAAAGGAGCATTTTCAAGTGAAGCTGAAGTCAAGCGGTGAAAGGTGGAATGCATAGAAGAAGAAAAAGAAGAAGTTCATGTTGAAGATCAAGAGAAGTTCAAGTGAAGCCATGGAAAGAGTGCAAATAAACCCGAAATAGAGAGCTCGTTACCGACTTGTGAAGGTCGGTACCGAGATGAGCAAAGAGTTTTGTTCCAAGGGATTCAGCAAGTGTCTACCGACCCTGTGCAGGTCGTTACCGAGATGACCTGTGTCGGTAGAACGGCGCCAACTTTCGGAAATTATATCTTTTATCTTGTATTTTTTTTAGTTTAGAAAGTTTTGATCTTTTAGATCTTTAACAGATAGCTTTCTCTAGTATAAATAACCTTGTGCTAGTCTAGGAAAAGGGGGGATTGTTCGTTAGTTTCGGAATTCGTGAGTTTTGAGAACGAGACGGTAGTATGGAGATTGCGAACTTGGTTTGATCGAGAGAGAGAGAAGGAGGGTCGTGATCAGAGTCTTTGTTCTTTGTTCTTCAGTTGTTTCGAGTTTGAAACGTGTGGTTGTAAGACAATATTTCTTTTAATTTCAAGTAAGTTTTACTTTTCAATGTTCTCTTTTAATAAAGTTGTTTGTTTTGATTCAATTATGTGTGAGTAGTTTTCTTTTCTAGGGTCAATGTTGAAACCCGACATAGTTGTGCATGGTTGAATGAATGTGTTGATGTTTTGATTGCCTTCTATCTTTTGAATTGCTTGTTGTGCTTATGCTTAGACGAGAGTCGAAGTAATTTTAGTTTGTTGCTTCATCGAAAGAGAAATTCTTTGAACTTGAATGTTGATATTGTTCGATAACGAAAGTTTCGAGCTTTGGATTCAAAACAAGTAGTACAGTGAATTGATTTATGAAAGTTGATTGATTTGCTTGTTTAGTCAACGAAAGTTGATAGATTTATCTTCAGAGGCATGATCTTTATCTTCACATGAGTTTATATGCATAATTATGTTGTGGTAACCCTTGTCCTAGAGCTTTTTATCCCTTGATTTTCCTTCGTTTCGCATTCGAATTCACTCGTTACCGAGGCACTAGCACGGTACCGAGCCTGCACTTGCATCGTGATATTTGTTCTGTTTTACTAGAAATCCAGCATCGTTACCGACCCTGATAAGGTCAGTACCGAGGTCTGTCGTAGTTATTTCTTTTGTTTCGCTTTGTTTTATTGTTTTCTTAGGTCGGTAAACAGACATCTTTGCTTCCCGTGGACGATCCTGACTTCGCTATACTCAACGGGGTCTTGACTACAAATTTTATTTGTTGGTAAGTAAATCCTTACCAACACTCATATACATTTTATTCTCATAATTTACTTGTTTTTACTTGTTTTTAGTAGTTAGAAATACACCATAAATCTCCATATTTTGGCTTAGGAATTGGTTTCTAGAATTAGCTAAAGCAGACATAATCCCCGTGATTCGAACCTGATCTACTACTACAATAGATCTCGTATTCTTGCGAGTTTGTGAGAAACCATCACGTCAAGTTTTGGCGTTGTTGTCGGGGATTATTGATAGTTTTAGTTAGTTCTAACGAACTAGTTCATCTAAGTCCCCTTTTGTTTTTTGATTTGTTTCTTTTTATCTTTGGCTTTAGGTGATTCCTTTAGTGTATGCGCAGAGGGAGAAGTTCTAGCATCCCACTACACGATCCCGATCCTGAGCCTGAATGATCTCTTCACGCTAGATTAAGGTAAATGCGAGAAGCTCAAAGACATAACATGGGTGAACGTGACGAAGCTATGGAAGCTTTACAACAGACGATTGCTGACATGACTACCCGTTTGCAAGGCTTCGCACAACGTGAGGCTGAGCGATTGGAAACCGATCAGTGAGTTGAAGCTGAAAGGGCTCGACTTCCACCACAGACCACCACTCTTGGCAAGTACATGATGCTCGTCAATCGCGGCCCAATCTCTGGTGTCGTGTTTCCACAAGTTACAGCTCATCACTTTGAATTGAAGTCTGGCTTGATCAACATGATTCAAGCAAATCAGTTTGTGGGTCCGCCTTTTGAAAATCCCTATCAGCATATCGAAACCTTCTTGGAGCTGATGAATACAATGCATATTCAGAATGTGCCTAAGGAAGTTATGCGCCTACTTGCTTTTCACTTCTCTCTAAGGGGTAAGGCGAAGACATGGTACCGGTCTCTTCCGGCAAATTCTATCACTACTTGGGATGAGCTCTATGAGGCTTTTATGGCCAAATTCTTTCCTCCCAAAAAGACTGTTGAGATGAGAGCTCAAATAAGCTCATTTTCCATGGCTCCCGATGAAACTTATTTTGAAGCATGGGAGAGGTTCAAGGACCTCTTTATTCAATGTCCTCATCATGGGTTCTCTAAGTATGTGCTTCTCCAAATCTTCTACAGTGCCATTGATGATGCTACAAGATTGCATATTGATACATCTTCATCCGGCAATTTCATGAAGATGCCAATTGATGATGCTTGGGCTCTAATTGAGAAGACCGCCCTCCATGCTCCACGGTATTCTAATGCTCGCTCTCCTTCTTCCTCTATTGCTAAGAAGAGTATGAGATCATATGAGGTTGATTCTAGTGTTCACAAGGAGGCTCAAAATAGAGCTCTTATTCATGAGATTGCACAACTGAGGAAGCAAGTTGGTGAAATGAACATGTCAAAAGCAAGCTCGGCTGAACTATCAATTCCAAAGGTTGTTTTCCAAATGTGTGGTGTACCCAACCATACCGCTCTTACTTGTCAGCTTTATATGGCCTAACCTGTGGAAGTGCTGACTGGCTGAAAGTCGTCGTGCCAAATCAAAGATAAATCCCTAGTTACTCAACTAGTATAGTCGGTAAGTCAGGGTCGAACCCAAGAGACACTTGTAGTTCTAAGCAATATTATTATCAACTCTAAAAGTAACAAAGGGGGGATTTTGGAATTAAAACTAGAAACTAAGAATTGAAACAAACAAAGAAAGTAATCAAACAAGGCAAAGATTGGATTTTTATCAAGTTAAAGGAAAGCAATCATATTCAAGTATCCACTTTTCTTCCTCAAGCAATTGATCATAGATTCAAACAAGTTATTCCTTTGGTTATTCCTATCCTGATCAGAAATATAACATGGCAACGAGACATGCAAACTTAACATCCAAACAATTCATGAAACGATCATAAATAATAGGGATATTAGCACTGAGAACAAGGATAAGCAGGATACATGCAATTGAATTCCAACGAGTCAAACAATTAACATGCATTCAAATCTCTTCTCAATTGTTTTAGTCTAACGAGTCCTAAACCAATTGAGTTGCTACAAAGATTAGGCTTTACTACGAGAAAACCTAGATCTAGCAATAGATAATATTAATTCCAACAAGTTGGCCAAACAAGCAGAAATCAACACAATCAATAATAATTAAGCACAAGAGAATTGAAATAACCTGTAGAAATAAACCTGTAAAGTACAATCTCACAACAATTTGAGTCTGAAAAGCTTCAACTTGAATAAGATTAAAGGAGTTTAGTTCTCCATAAGAGAGAAAAACACAAAAGTCTGAATAATAGAAAACTAGGTCTAAGAGAAAATACCAAACAAAGCTCCAAAACTAGGTCTAAATAGTCTCACATACACAGAATAAAAAAAATAAAAGGAAACAAATATAAAATATAAATATATAGATAAAACGCCGTCTTGGTTTTCGATGTCGTGGAAAACCGCGATCGCGGTGAGTGGTGGCCGCGATCGCGGCCATGCTTCTGACAACATTGCATTGTTGTTTTCGGAAGATGTTTTGACCACCTTAGAGTGGGAATTTTGACTCGGAGTAAAAATATGAATTGTATCTCTTCGAGTTAGCTTTCCAATGATACCAAATTCAGCTTCATCCGATCACTGTAGCTCCCAAAATAAGCGTTACAAGAAAGTGGTGTTGAAACAACAACTTCAATGGATTGCCCGGTTCTAAGCGTTCTTTTCCACAACCTCTTGGGTCTTAATGATCATCGCAAGTGGCTTGAATATCCTTGGAAAAGACACTTGAATACCTCCAATCTTGAATCCTTCAACTTAACCAGTCCTTACTCCTTAAAACGACCTAAAAACACGAAAACACAAGAGTAGACACCGAAATGCAAAAACTACAAAAACTAAGCAAAATGCATGCAACTTCCTAAAATTTAAACATAAATATGCTCTAAAACTAACACCTAAATGCATGCTATCAAATTCCCCCATGCTTAAACCTTGCTTGTCCTCAAGCAAGAAATAGATTTAACACCCCACAAACAAGAAATTCATGCATCCACTTTGATAAATGCTTAAGCAAGAATAACAAGAGACATGATTCAACAATTGACATCATAGCATGTATTATGGCATCCAATTAGATCAAGTAAACACATCCATTCTAAACCTCACTAGGAACATGTGTTTTCACTCTCACTCATGTGTTTAAGGGTATATGTGTTTCGCTCAAAACTCAACTTTGAGAGCCTGACTACCATAGGCTTGCATCAGTGTTCTAATTCTCCACCGCTATAGACTATGCATACAACAAAAATCATGAGGTCTTTTGAGGGTTCTAATGGGGCCAAGGTAATAAGAATTCGGTAGGGAATCATTTGGTCTTGTGGTGCTAAATCCGGGAATCAAGACTCAACTCAATTCTAAATCAACACCAAACTTCAATTCTTTAATTTTTCCCAACTCCTACTCTCTTAACTCCATTTGATCTTCTCTTCTTCTTTTTTTTCATTCACTTTCATTCTTTTTTTTTTCTTCTTGTTGCTTCAACTCTCATATAATTTTTTTTCAACCAATTGAAGACTTCAACTTTAAAGCTTATTATTTTTCTTTTCACCCTCATTTTCAAATTCAAATTCAAATATTCATCCACGAATTACTCTTTCAGCTCCCCCATAATTGGCTCACAACCACAAACAAATCAAGTGAGAATCTAATTCCCGGATGGGTCAAGCTTATATAAGGCTCGGATTTATTTTGTGGAGCTTCCAAAAATAAGGCTATTAAGGCTTAGAAAGGGGCTTCAAAAGAAGGAATATATGTAAGGGTGGATAGGGAATAATAGGCTAATAAAACAATGCCTCAATCATTTTAATGTCATATGCAAAAGTCATGAATGCAGCCTTGAAAAAGATATTTAAATGCAAGTTCTAGAGGAAGCAATCAAAGTGAGTGCACACAAAGAAAGAGAGCACTCATAGATGCATAGTCCTAGAAAGGCCAAAAAAATAATAATCTCACATGGTAAAATTTGCCTAGAACTTCTGTGTAACTTAGATCTCAAGGATATACATGCTCAATCAAATCATCAAACATACTCTTAAAGAAATAAACATTATCAAGCTTCAAGCAATCCAAGCAAGTTAAGGGGGAAAAATCATCTAAAATATATTAGAGGACAAGTGGTTCTTTGCTTAGGGAAATATGACAAACCTAAAATGCATGATATTTTTTGAATTTTTTTTTAAATGTTTCTGAATTTTTGTTTTTGTTTTTTATGCAATTATGAATGCAAAATTTTAAACATGCTTTGCAAGAATTTAAACTATATGCAATGCAAAACTATACTAACATGTAAATGTTCCCCTCCCCCATGCTTAAAAAATACATTGTCCCCAATGTATAAAATAAAAGAGAAAGGAAGAGAAAACACTCACAAAGTCATCTACTCTTTTGAATATGGAGGAGGTTCAAAGTGGCAACGGTCTGGTGGTGAGGACACAAGATAGATGGAGAACAATGAATTCACAAGATTAGACATTGTCAATGCCCTTAACAACCTGTCAAAAGCTTGTGAACACATCTCACAAAAACATAAGTAGCATAAGGATAAATTGAAATTGAATAATATACCATTTAAAAATCGTTTCAACTTATCAAACTTGTGAGACCAATTTTTATGAGATGGCATATGCTCAAACAAATTCAACACAAGTGGTGAAGTCAAAGAATACTTACAGTATGGATCAAAGAACTCATCAACATTACCACTCTTACCAAAGATGAACTCCATGTAATCTCTTGCATCAATCTTAGGCTCACTTGGTTTTATAGGCTTCATAGTGTCCTTGAGTGCCTCAGAATATATGAGCATTGACTTTTGAGAGTCAAGAAGAGGAAAATCGGAATGCATATAATCGTCATCAGCTTCTAGGGTAGATCCAGGATCACCGATGTATAACAGCGGTTGCGGTTCTTCACCAAAATTCAGATCATCTTTGATCTCCTCCTTCTTGCTCCTCAATGTAATGGCACTCACATTCTCCATTGGGTCTATGGGTTGTGAAGGCAAATTCTCAGAGTCTCTTGCTTCTAGTCTATTCACAATAGTGACCATGTGACTAATTTGAGTCTCCATGTTCTTGAGACTAGCTAGTGTGTTTTGTCCCAACTGGTCCACCGTATTGGCAAGTTTTGCAAACATATCTTCAGCATTGAAAGAGGAGTTCTCAACTGGATGGAGCATAGGTGGATGTTGTTCAACCTGCTCACACTGATAGCTCATGTAGCAAAAGAAATCCCAACACTCTTCTGGTACCATACACCATAGCCTATAATTGCTCATGTACTCAGCCAACTGTAGAGTCTCAGAATTCATCCCTTCTAGGATGCATTGACATAATTCCCTCTCACAAGGGTGATAGCCCCAAGCACCAAGTGTATGAAAAATATTGTTGCACTCTAGAGAAATACACATGAAAATGTTCATCTTGTAGTTGTCTACATTGAAACATAGCCATTGATTAGTAGCACAGGTGTGGACTGTAAGATAGGTCCACACAAAAGTTGATAAAAATAAAAACCTAGAATTAAACAAAGTTTCCCCGGCAACGGCGCCAAAATTTGACTGGCTGAAAGTCGTCGTGCCAAATCAAAGATAAATCCCTAGTTACTCAACTAGTATAGTCGGTAAGTCGGGGTCGAACACAAGAGACACTTGTAGTTCTAAGCAATATTATTATCAACTCTAAAAGTAATAAAGGGGGGATTTTGGAATTAAAACTAGAAACTAAGAATTGAAACAAACAAAGCAAGTAATCAAACAAGGCAAAGATTGGATTTTTATCAAGTTAAAGGAAAGCAATCCTATTCAAGTATCCACTTTTCTTCCTCAAGCAATTGATCATAGATTCAAACAAGTTATTCCTTTGGTTATTCCTATCCTGATCAGAAATATAACATGGCAACGAGACATGCAAACTTAACATCCAAACAATTCATGAAACGATCATAAATAATAGGGATATTAGCACTGAGAACAAGGATAAGCAGGATACATGCAATTGAATTCCAACGAGTCAAACAATTAACATGCATTCAAATCTCTTCTCAATTGTTTTAGTCTAACGAGTCCTAAACCAATTGAGTTGCTACAAAGATTAGGCTGTACTACGAGAAAACCTAGATCTAGCAATAGATAATATTAATTCCAACAAGTTGGCCAAACAAGCAGAAATCAACACAATCAATAATAATTAAGCACAAGAGAATTGAAATAACCTGTAGAAATAAACCTGTAAAGTACAATCTCACAACAATTTGAGTCTGAAAAGCTTCAACTTGAATAAGATTAAAGGAGTTTAGTTCTCCATAAGAGAGAAAAACACAAAAGTCTGAATAATAGAAAACTAGGTATAAGAGAGAATACCAAACAAAGCTCCAAAACTAGGTCTAAATAGTCTCACATACACAGAATAAAAAAATAAAAGGAAACAAATATAAAATATAAATATATAGATAAAACGCTGCCTTGGTTTTCGATGTCGTGGAAAACCGCGATCGCGGTGAGTGGTGGCCGCGATCGCGGCCATGCTTCTGACAACATTGCATTGTTGTTTTTGGAAGATGTTTTGACCACCTTAGAGTGGGAATTTTGACTCGGAGTAAAAAAATGAATTGTAGCTCTTCAAGTTATCTTTCCAATGATACTAAATTCAGCTTCATCCGATCACTGTAGCTCCCAAAATAAGCGTTACAAGAAAGTGGTGTCGAAACAACAACTTCAATGGATTGCCCGGTTCTAAGCGTTCTTTTCCACAACCTCTTGGGTCTTAATGATCATCGCAAGTGGCTTTAATATCCTTGGAAAAGACACTTGAATACCTCCAATCTTGAATCCTTCAACTTAACCAGTCCTTACTCCTTAAAACGACCTAAAAACACGAAAACACAAGAGTAGACACCGAAATGCAAAAACTACAAAAACTAAGCAAAATGCATGCAACTTCCTAAAATTTAAACATAAATATGCTCTAAAACTAACACCTAAATGCATGCTATCAAGTGCCTACTTAAGAAGATAGTTATGTTCAAGATGGCTATCGGGCTCCATATCTAAACCCGAAGAACGACCCTTATTCACCCACCTACAATCCAAGGTGGATGAATCATCCAAATCTGAGGTATGGAAATAATGCTTCATCAACATCTCAACCTCAATTTCAAAATCCAGCTGCATATCAAGCTCCTTATGGGGCTAGAGATGGCCCTCCTCTTGGCTATCAAGGCAATTTTTCGGGCTATCAGGCTAGGCCCCCTCCTGCTCCACTTGTGGCTCCTAAGAAATCTCCCGAGTTTATTCTATGGAGAATATGATGGATGAAATGAAAGCACTTTCTAATAAGATGCAAGCTCTTAAGCAAGCACAAAAGATGACGAAAACTCAAGTGGCTCAAAATGCCGCCAATGCTCCTAGACCTTTGGGTATTCTACCGGGCCACCCTGAAGAGAATCTGAAAGGCCAAATTTCAGCAGTGTCCTTGAGGAATGGCAAGCAAATACATGAAAATGAAAAGGAGCGCATGAAAGCGAAGGAGACAGCAAGACCGGATGACCAGGTTGAAGAAGACAGGACGCCTTCTAATTCGGCCAAGGAGAAGGTGGTTCCATATGTTCCACCACCTCCTTATGTTCCTCCACTCCCATTTCCCCAAAGGAAGAATCAAGTTTTGCTAGAGATCGAAAGAAGTATGAGAATTTCCTTGAAGTATTGAAGAAATTGCATATCAATATTCCATTTACTGATGTTTTAAAGGAGATGCCCTCTTATGTGAAGTTCTTGAAGGTGATTCTCTCCAACAAGAGGAAGCTTGATCAGTGTCATATGGTGTCCATGAACTGGGAGTGCAGTGCCTTGATTTAAAACAAGCTCCCACCAAAGCTCCAAGATCCAAGTAGTTTTTGTATACCTATTAATGTGGGTGCTTATTCTTATAGTGCCTTATGTGATTTAGGAGCTAGTGTTAGTTTACTTCCACTATCTATTTGTGAAAAAAATTGGAATGAAGGATATAAGGTCTGTGAAAATGCAACTTTATATGGCAGATAGATCTATTGCTCCCCCTGCTGGTATACTTGAGGATATTCCAATTCGTGTTGGAAAATTTTAGGTGCATGTGGACTTTGTTGTGTTAGATATTAAGGTTGATTCTCCTATTCCTATTATACTTGGTAGACCTTTCTTAGCCACCGCAGGTACAATGATGAATCCTCTCTTTCACCATTAGTGAAGAGAAGATTGAATTTAATTTTTCTAAATCTGTGAAATCACCTTCTTTTGATGATTATTGTGATAAGATTGATGTTGTGGATAGTGAAGCTCAAGAGCGTTTAATGTCCGTTGTTTCTAATGATCCATTGGAGCTTTGCCTAATCACTACGTGCCAAGGTAGAAATCGAGCCTGTGCCATCGCAGTTTTAGAGGTGTCTCCTGAAGCACCTGAGCTTGGAAAAGTTGCTCCTGAAATTCTATTGGGCGAGCCTAACGTCCCAAAGCTTGAGTTAAAACCACTTCCCTCCACCTTGAGGTATGCATTTCTAGGACCAAATTCTATTTATCATGTGATTGTGAATTCTAAATTGAATGATGATGAAGTTGAAAACTTTTGGTTGTTATTTGGAATCACAAAAAGGCCCTATGATATTCTATTGATGATTTGAAAGGAATCTCTCCATCATTATGCATGCATAGAATTTTCATGGAAGACAATCACAACCCTACCATAGAACACCAAAGAAGGCTCAATCCTAACATGAAATAAGTAGTGAAAAAAGAAATTTTAAAATTGATTGATGCTGGAATTGTTTTTCCTATTTCTAATAGTAAATATGTGAAACCTGTCCATGTTGTGCCTAAGAAGGGTGGGTTAACGGTTGTCAAAAATGAAAATTATGAGCAAATTCCTACTAGGACCGTCACTGGGGAGAATGTGCATTGATTACAGGAAGTTGAACACTGCCACTAGAAAAGATCATTTTCCTCTTCCTTTTAGCGATCAAGTTCTTGAAAGACTAGCCAAGCATGCTTATTTTTATTTAGATGGGTATAGTGGGTTTTGGCAAATTCCCATTCATCCCGAGGACCAAGAAAAGACTACTTTCACATGCCCTTATGTCACTTTTGCCTATAGGAGAATGCCTTTTGGTCTTTGTAATGCACCTGCTACCTTCCAAAGATGCATGATGGCTATATTTTCCGATATGATTGAGGATATTATGGAAGTGTTTATGAATGATTTTTCTGTCTATGGCACTTCTTTTGAGATTTGTTTGATTAATCTGGTTAAAGTGTTGAAAAGATGTGAAGAGTCTAACCTTGTGCTAAACTGGGAAAAATGCCAAGTTATGGTTAATGAAGGAATTGTCCTAGGACATTTAGTTTCTAATAAAGGAATAGAAGTGGATTGTGCTAAAATTGAACTCATTGAAAAGATGCCACCCCTACCTCTATAAAATGAATTAGAAGTTTTTTAGAAAATGATGGCTTTTATAGGAGATTTATTAAGGATTTCTTAAAATTGCTAAGCCTTTGACTAACCTATTATTGAAGGATGTAGCCTTCCATTTGTCTCCCGAGTGTCTTGAGTCATTTAACAAGTTGAAAAAGGAGTTGGTGTCTGCCCCTATCATGCAATCTCCAAACTGGGACCTACCATTTGAGGTCATGTCTGATGCTTGTGATTTTGCTTTTGGTGATGTCCTTGGCCAAAGGAAAGACAAGAAGCTTCATGCCATTTATTACGCTAGCAAGACACTTGATGAGGCTCAGATGAATTACTAATGAGAAAGAGTTGCTTGTTGTGGTGTTTTCCTTTGAGAAACTTCGGTCCTATTTGGTGGGTTCCAAGGTCATTGTCTATACCGATCATGCTATTGTCCGCTATTTGATGTAGAAAAAGGATGCTACCTCATCTTATTCGGTGGATTTTGTTGCTCCAAGAGTTTGATTTGGAGATTTAGGATAAAAAGGGTACTGAAAATTTGGTGGTTGACCACTTATCTAGGCTCCCTTTTGAGCACATTGAGGAGAAGAAGGGTGAATTGCCAATTGATGATTCCTTCCATGATGATCATTTATTTTCCATCACTTTGGCTCATGATATGGAAGAAGTGAGACGTCTTTCTGATGAAGATACTCCCTGGTATGCTGATTTTGTGAATTATCTTATTTGTAGAGAGCGTCCACTGGGTCTCACATATCATCAAAAGAAGAAATTCCTACATGATGTGTGCTACTATTATTGGGATGAGCCCTTTCTCTTCAAACAGGGTAGTGATTTGATATTTAGAAGATGCATTCCCTATGGAGAAGTTGAGAATGTGATCCGGCATTGTCATTCTCTGCCTACTAGGGGTCATGCAAAAGCCTTCAAGACTACTGCAAAGATTCTAGAGTTTGGTCTCTACTGGCCTACTATGTTTAAAGATGTGTAGAAATTTGTTGTGTCTTGTGATGAGTGCCAACGAGCATGGAATATTTCTTGGAAGAATGAGATGCCACTTAATGGTATTTTGGAGGTTGAGCTCTTTGATCTTTGGGAAATCGACTTCATGGGCCCGTTTCCTAATTCCGGACCTTACAAATATATTCTAGTGGATGTTGACTATGTTTCTAAGTGGGTGGAAGTCATAGCCACTCCAACTAATGATTCTATGGTGGTAGCCAAGTTTATGAAGTCCATCATCTTCCCTAGATTTGGAGTTCCTCGTGTTCTTATTAGTGATGGACGATCACATTTCATTGAGAGGAGCTTTGAGGCACTTTTGAGGAAGTATGGGGTAAATCACTGCATTGCTACTCCTTACCATCTTCAAACAAGTGGTTAGGTTAAGGTCTTTAACCGACAAATTAAGAGCATCCTAGAGAAAAATGTGTCCCGATCAAGGAAGGATTGGGCAATGAAGCTTGATGATGCTTTGTGGGCCTATAGAACTGCATACAAGACTCCCCTCGGTACTACTCCATATCGGCTTGTTTATGGGAAGTCTTGTCATTTACCGGTTGAGCTTGAGTACAAAACGTTTTGGGCAATTAAGGCGCTTAACTTTCAATTAGAAGCAGCCGGTGAAAAGAGAAAATTGCAACTCCAAGAGCTTGAGGAGTTGTGGCTTGAAGCTTATGAGAATGCCCGGATTTACAAGGAAAGAACCAAAAGGTGGCATGATAAGAGGATTACTCCCAAGGAGTTCAAGGAAGGTGATCTAGTCTTGCTCTACAATTCTCGCCTAAAACTATTTCCTGGAAAGTTGAAGTCAAGATGGAGCGATCCTTATTTTTTAAAGAAGGTACATCCTTATGGCGCGGTTGACATATGGAGTGAAGAGAAAGGCGAATTCAAGGTAAATGGTCAATGCCTAAGGATTTATCATTCATCCGAGCCAATTGAGGTAATGTCTTCCTTAGACTTGCTCATTCCACATGCTTAAGGTGGAACACGGTCAAGCTAATGACCTTAAAGAAGCGCTTCTCGGGAGGCAATCCGAGCATTCGTTTTGCTCTTTAGTTTAAAAAAATATGAAGAATGAGTCGCGACAGGAGAGCTCTCAATTGAGATATCACGATCCGTGAAGTACATCACGGGTTGTGATCACGACACTACAAACCGCCAAACAGCTCAGTTGCATTTTCACGACTCGTGATAACCATCACAGGTCGTGACGGAGCTATAGCAACCGAACTCAACCCCTCAGTTGGATGGTCATGACTCGTGACCTAGGTCACGGGTCGTGACGCTTGCGGTGATTTGCGTTCAATCACCTTAAAAAAGAAAAAGAAATTACCAAAAATATTTAACGAGGCACCTCAGCCTTGCCTTCACGACCCCTTTTCTACTTTAAGCACTTGACGACCCCCTCCCTGCTCTCTTCACGCCATCCTTCTCTCGCACTCACACCAGCCCCGACAGCCAACCACGTCGGCCACCATGTTGCGAAACCGCTCGTCCTCCACCGCTCTTGTTGTTGTCACGAAGAGTCGTTGTTCCTACAGCAGAGGAGCGCACCACCGGCTGCTGCTCACGACCCCTCCTCAACCCACTCACTTCGAGATCGAAATTGGTACTAATTTGACCCCTTTTGCTCTTCTTTGTCTAAATTTGCCCTTAATCCTTGAGATTCAATTGATTTCTACATTTAAAACCTAGGTTTTGCTTGCAATAATTTGATTTGGTTTTTTTCTAGAATTAGGGTTTTATTTTCGAATTTAATTGTGGTTTTTAGAAATTGTTCAATTAAATCCGAATTTGTGGTTGTTAATTGCTTGATTATGTGCTTCTAACTTGGTTTTGATACTTGCTAGGGTTTGCTAAGTTCATTTTCTTGCAACAATTGAAGTATGGGGTACTTGGAGCATGTGTTGGTGTTTGATTGGTTAATCTTGAGCTTGAAATTGTTGCTTGATATTCACATTGATTGAAATTGCTTAAGTATTCTTGCAACAATTCTAGTATGGTTTCTCTTGAATTGGTGTTTTGTCTAAGTTTAGTTTGCATAGTTTGGATTGAGTTTGACTAATACTTGAAGCTAACAACTACTACCCTTGTTTGTTTGTGTGCTATTATTTGTGGGTAGTGCTTCTTTGTTGTCAAATTTTTGTTGAAGTCTTCTTTAGGTACAATGTCAAGATTAATTATTGAGGAAGCGCAAGGGTCCTTCAAGCTCTTCAAGTTCCCCAAAAGATGATGTCCATCTAAGTAAAGAGAAAAAAGTTTTGTTTAGCAAGCACATGGATAGGAAGCATATAGGGACACTTTTCTATGATGAGGCTTCCATGGTTCAATTTGGGGTACATGATGACATTACTCGCCTTTTTTGCCGAATTGGTGGAGAGAGCCTTCTTGGCTTGCCTCTTGATTCTTATCCAGCGCTTACATTTGGGTTATTGGCTACTCTTGAGGTTGACATCCGTTTGCTTCCATTTACTACGAATACTTCCAATCTTAGAGGTGACGTCAAATTTCAATTGGGCAATGTGGAGCATACCTTGCCTCTTGATGAGTTTAACAGAATCTTGGGTTTTTCTATTCGCTTGGAAAAACTCATTGTGAAGGAGGATGTGTTGCAACAGTTTTGGTATGAGATCACCGATCGCTCTCACTTTTCAGGGAAATAATGTGCTTCTCTTGATATGATTCATCCTTGCTTCAAGATTGTCCAGTGCATCCTTGGAAACACGATCTATGGTCGGTTCGAGTGTTCTAAGATGCGGATTGTTGAGCTACAACTATTATGGGAAATGACACATGCAGCTCAATTTAATAATAGCTACGAATTTGTTCAAAAGTTCAAGAACTTGCTAGGAAGCCCAAGGGTGAAATTTTGATTGGTGGTCTGATTACTCAGTTGGCACTTCACTTTCACGTTGATTTGGAGAAATATTCCATGCTGTCTCCCTCTTTATTGAACATTGCCCACCTCATCAATGTCAAGATACTCAAGTTTGAAAAAGATGCTTACTTCAATTATGTTCGGCCTATAAATTCTCATAAGAAATTTTCTAGCAAACTTCTCAGTACCACTTCTCCTTCAAATTGGTACAAAGATTGGGTTGGATTCGATCATCCTCCTCGGGTTCATGATACCGCAAGTGATGATGGCAATGATGATGTAGGTGAGGATTATGATGTTGATGCTATGGAGACACATGATGAAGTTTTGATGCTTGACGCTCCGCTTGGGGGCATTCCTCCTGTCGGTCACTTTGAGCACGGTGGTTCTTCTAGTGCACATGAGACTTCTACTGAGGATGCTCTACATTCTTATGATGACCGATTTGATGCCTTGGATAGAAAAATGGATTAATTGCAACTTTCTGTTGATGGTCTTCGAAACAACATGGCAACAAAATGGCAAACCTATGAGAGGCACATGGTTGAGCAAGCAAATTACAATGTTGAGCAGGAAAGGCTGAGGCAAGCATATGCGCGTCAACAACAAGACATCTATCGGATGTAGTACAATATGTACTATCATACCATGGGCGGATTCTATGATCCTACAACTCCTTTCCTTCCGGCCCCACCACCACCTTAGTAGACTCTCCGCCACCATCAAGCTAGGAGTTGTCGGGTGAGTTTCGTTCTCCCTTTTCCTTGCTTTCTATATTGGGGAGAGTATAGGCTTGAAGTATGGGGTAGGGCGTATTCACTTTAGTTATTCTTTCATTTCATGATTATTTTTCTTGCATGTTTATTTTAGTTGAGACAAAAAAATGAAAAAAGAGTTTTATGATGATTTGATGATTACCTTTGCTTGAAAATTGGCCACATGATTGGATATTTGTCTATGATGCTAAGCTTTCAATTTCTCTAAAATGCATCGATTGTCTTTGATGAATTGCCTAGCATGGAGTTATTGATAAGATTTTAGCTTGAATAGGTCCCTAGACAAAAAAGCCCTGTGAGATTTTTTGAGCCTAATGGACTAAAAGTGTGTCCTCTTGCATTCTTTGTGTGTGATTCTTGCTTTGATTACTTAATCTCTAGAACTTGCGTTAAAACCTTTTTCAAGACCACATATATGACTTTTGTTCATGACATGAAAATGATTGAGGCATTTGTTTTTTAGCCATAATCCCTTGACTACCTTTACATATAATTTCATGTGCTTCAAGCCATGTTCTACCCTTTTATAGCCTTATTTTTTAAGCTCCACAAAAGCATTCCGAGCCTAATTATAGCCTTTTACCCATCCGGGAATTAGGATTTTTGTTGAAGTATGCTAAGTGAGAGCCAAGCTTGAAGAAGTTTTATGTTTTTGGTGTTTGAGGTGATTGTTGGAAATAAAGCAAGAAGTTAGTAAAAAAAAGAGAGAAAAAGAAAGAGAAAAGCAATGAAATAGAAAAAAAAGGTTTGAATAAATAAAGTTGTTAATGGAATGAAGTTTGGTTGTGGAAAGGTAGTGAACAAGAAGAAAGTGAAAGAAAAGTTAAGCTTGGTGTGTTGTTCAATTTGGTTAGATTTCTCTTTCCCGGATTTAGCATCACAAGACCAAATAATTCCCGACCCTTTTTCTCTTACCTTGGCCCCATTACAACCTAACAAAAGTCCTCTTGATTTATGTCATGTGCATTGTCCCAAGTGGTGGAGATTTAGGACTCTAATGCAAGCATATGGTAGATGGTTTTCAAAGTTAAGACTTGAGCTTATTGATTACCCCTAAACACATTGAGAGTGAGTGAAACACAATTATCCTTGTGAGGTCTACGGACTAAGAAGGGCTTGTCTTATTTGATGATAAGGATATGCAATGATGACACTTGTCTTTGATCTTTCCACTTGCATGATTATGAGAATTTGAACAAGTTGAGGTAAAATGTCTTTTCTTGCACTTATGGTTTAATTTTGAGTTTTGCTTGGGGACAAGCAAAGTCTAAGTATGGGGTATTTTGATGTCATCCAGATTTGAGTAGTTTGCATATGCATTTAGGATTAGATTTTCTACTTTTCCAGCTTAGGTTTTGGTCTTTTGTGTTGATTTTTTATTATTCGTAGTATGGAAGTCTACACAAGTTTGTTTTGCTTTTATAGGTCTTTTGATGGTGTTTTGGAGTCAAATGGAGAAGAAGACAAGAGGACAAGATCTTAATGAAGCTTAAAGACCACAACTAGCACTAAGAAATGAAGATTTGAGAATTCCAAGAGCTTTCAAGAGTTGTGGAGGAGCTATTACAAGTCAAAATTCAAGCTAATTAAGGAGTGAAGGAAGAGGTTAGAAGCATCATCACAGGTCATGGAGGCCATCACGAGCCAAAACAAAGCAAAGAAGTGCTCTCAGATGGTCTGTCACGATTCGTGACCCCCGTCACGGGTCGTGACAGGACGCTACGCGCGTGGGATTTTGGGCTTTTCTTACTCGTTTTTGGGCCCGAGTTGGTTTTATTTTTCGGATATCTTTTAGCATAAGTTTTAGGGCTTTTATAAGACTACTTGGAGCTTAAGTTATAACATTATTATGCATCAAGTTTGATGCTCTTTCAAGTTGGGATTTTTGCACTTTTGGATCTACTTTTGTTTCTTCAATTGAATCTCTAGTAAGTTTCTCTTTCAATATTGCTTTTATTTATTCTTCTATGTTTAAATTTATTTTTTTGATCATGAATTTAATTATGCTTGGCTAAACTCTATAGTTCTAGGGTTTGGTTGATCCCAACAATGTGAAGCGGATTAGATTCAATATCTTTTGCTTGAATTGATTTGGAAAATTAATATGATTTGATTCTAGGGGATTAATATAATAGGTTTAAACTTGTTAGAGTCTTATTTAGGTTGCGCATCAAGAGGTGGTAGTCTAAGTAAGTAAACAAAATAGAGAGAACGCATCGAGAGGTGATTCTATCTATTTGGAAAAACTAGAATTGAACTTGAGAATTAGTTTCTCATGTGATTAATTGTCATAGAACTTCTAGGTGTTTGAATCAAGTTTGCTGCATCACGAGAGTGGGGCAAGTTTGGTGTACCATCTAGATTTCTAAGTTCTTAAGGGATTTCTATCGGTTTTGTTTTGTCACGAGAGTAGGTTCTTAATTTGATAGAAGTACATTAGTTAAACTCTGAGAAAAGTTAATTTATGACATTACACAATAGCCTTCATAACAAAATATCCAACTCAGTTAGGGTAAACATGAGATTCGAACTCCGTGGATCAAAGTTGTGGGGATTCCAAACTTGGAACTTCGCTTTCTCATATACTTTTTATTCTCATAATTTACTTGTTTTTACTTGTTTTTAGTATTTAGAAATACACCATAAATCTCCATATTTTGGCTTAGGAATTGGTTTCTAGAATTAGCTAAAGCAGACATAACCCTCGTGATTCGAACCTGATCTACTACGACAATAGATCTCGTATTCTTGCGAGTGTGTGGGAAACCATCACATCAGAGTTCTATCTTAAAACCAATTGAGAATAGGAGGAGTAACCCAGGTGTATATATACTAGGCAAGTTATTTTTCAATTTACCGATGCGGGAAGTCTATCTTCCATAGGGATCTCAATCAAATAAAATTTGATTCTTTTTTAGGTTGGCTTTTATATAATGTCTTTGAGATGGATATAACCCTATATCAATTTTGGTGCATTTTAACTAAATTCAGTTATTATTGTCACTTTGTTGAATATCAGTTTTCCTTGGGTCTTTGGAGCACATCCTCCAGACATGTTCAAGCTATATTGGTGCCCAATCTTGACGCCCAAATCCCGCTTGATTGGTACATTACTGGTAATAATGTTGATGTTGTTTAGGCAAAAAATCCTCTACTTCATTCTTTTTCTGTTTAGACAACAATTCCTCTAATAATGTTGACGTTGTTTAGGCAACAAATCCTCATTTTGGTACTATTTAAAAAGTTATCTTGTAAAGTAAAACACATGCCTTTTTGTCGAATCCTCATGGATTTTTCTAACCTATGCCCTTAGGGCATAGGTTAAGAATCTAATTATAGCAAGAAAGTAATAATTTTATATTTAGAGTTCTTTTAACTTTTTTGTGAAGGGTTTATTATTTCTAAAATAGGGTTTTAGTTTCTAAATTCAGATTCTTATCCTATGCCCCTCTTAATGTTACTATGTAATTGCATAACATGATAAAGGTAAAAGTGTACACTCACACTTCGTGTAAAAATTTCTTCTATACAAGGTGAAAAGTAATAGTATTTGTAATTCTGAGATCACAACCTATTGAAAAGGCTAGCTTTCTTTTAGACCCGCCATAAGTTGCTCAAGTATAAGCTCCATTGTTGATTTTTGATGTTGTGGCGTAGGAGGAGTAGTTTGTGGTTGAGGGGCTTTTGGTTGAAATCCAGGCGACTGTCTTTGTTATGCTTGATTATTTCAATAGGAGAAGTTTGGTTGATTCCTCCAACCGGGGTTGTAAGTATTGGAGTATGGGTCATTTCTTACACTCCGATTGTAGTTATTTATGTAGCTAACTTCTCCTTATTGTGGCTCTCGTTGGAAACCATACAAATCACAAGTTGATATTGTGTGATCACCTTCCCACAAAATTGACATTTAACCTCAAAACTTGATGATTTAGGAGTACAAATGTCATTTCAACTTTGGCCAAGGTAATCTCCATTTGCTTCATCTTTTGAGTGAGATTCAACTCGAGCTCTCAAGTGAGTGCATGTTCGCATCCAAATCATACATCCCAACAACTAATTTGACATGAAGGTGGAGTAGGTGTAAGAATAGTTGTGAGAATGCAATGCAGTTCTTTCAATCAAATCCCTTGCTTTGTTTGTTTGTAGAATAAACAGGCCACCAACAAACGAGACATCAATTAGCAGACGAGTTGAACTATCAATTGCATTATAGAATACATCAAGGAGTGCCACCTTAGATTGCTCATGATGAGGGCATAGCACAAGAAGCTCATTAAATCTCTCCCATACTTAAGTAAGACTCTCCATCTTTTCCTCTTGAAGATACTGATTTGTTGCCTCATCTCATAAGTCTTCTTAGGTGGGAAGTATTTGTTCAATTAAGAAGACTGAAGCAAACTCATCCCATGTTCTGATGGAGTTTTGTGGAAGAGTCTTGGACCAACTATTGGTCTTGTTCATTAAAGAGAATGAGAAGACTCTCATCTTGAATACGTCATCCGAGACATCATAGATTTTGAAAATGTCCACCAGCTCAATAAAACTTTGATGTTATTGTCAACGCTGATGGTATTTGATCTTTCGGCTTGTCCTTCGTGATCATTTGGGTTCGCCGATCCATTTCGATGGAGTTACTCTGTGTTGATGTCTGAAGTCATCACTAATTGGCAGGGTATTCTTGAGACCACTCGATGTGGTGTTCCCCACATCTAGGTCGAGCTTGACAACATTCAACTGACCAATGTCATCCTTGGCGATTGGAGCTACCCCTGGGAGATCGAGCTGATCTGGTTCGACATTCTGTGCTTGTTGGTGCCTTTTCCGAGTTGGTGTATCTCTCACTTTTTCCGAAAAGTCAAGCCTGTTGCGTACTATATTGCTCGATCGTTATGTCATGTCTCATCTGTCTCTCTTGCAGCTGACTCAAGTCTTCGAAACCTGATTCGTTTGGGGATGTGCTGGATCGACTCTGCTCCCATGCATGAGTAGACCCACCTAATCATTTTCCTTATTAAAAAAACTAGTAGTAGATGCCGTCTAAAAAACACATTTGCGATATTACCGAGGAGCTTAGGCCAGTGCAGGTAAGGTAAGGGCCCACTACTTTTCATGGGCATGGGGGTTGGGACCCATTGCATCAAGGGAAGATCGCAGCTCTACACTAGCTCCATTGCTGTCCTATATTCGCGCCGAATACGATGCTTTGTACGTTGACTGTGGTAGTGTACTAGTGTGGTATTACTAATTTAATATGCTCCAGGCCCTATCAGTACGTGGGCTTGCCTGCCCCCTTGCAAATATATATGCAATACATCCACATACTCACAAATCAATTGAAAATTATAGTAATTTGATTCATCAAAAGAAAGTAATGTGATCACGTCATCCATCGTCACGTGCATATTTGAATTTTTTTTTTCTTTCACATTTATTTTTGTCAAGGAAATTGTCACTTGAAACGAAAACCTCGTTAACTATAAAATTATAGCCGTTTGATTAGATATTTGAAAACATTTTTTTCTTATATACTGTACAACCATGATCACAATACTATTGTATGATGAATGAAATATTAATTTTTAATTATAAGTCTGGGTTAACATCAGGCCGAATTTAATTACAAGTTGGGTTAATAGCGGAGTTAACTAGTAGATATGTTAAAACTCAATCCGCCTGCCCTAAAATAGGCTGAAATCAGAATTTAAAAAAAATAAAAATCAATGGCCTAAAAAGCGACCAAAATCCGACTAAATAAGGTTAACTAGTATCATTCCCGTACAAGAACCTTGTACGGATTTAATATAAAAATTACTTTATAAAAAATGTTTTTGACTTGTTCTTAAAAAAAATTCCCGAACAAACTTTTCACGACTGAATCACACTTTTTTAATGTTATTTATGTATATTGTACTGATTTAATATAAAAGTCATTTATAAATTATTATCGACGATTCTTAAAAAAATTACAAACACATTTTCACAAATCACACTTCTTTTAATAAAGAATTACAAAATATTAGGATTTATTTAAAAACAATTTTTATTAGATCAATTTTAAAAAATGATTTGTCTTAGTCTATTAGATGATCAATTAAAATATTAAGATATTTTTAATCAAGTGTTCATTAAAAAAAGAAATTACATAACTTCAAATTAATTATTTATATAAAATTCTTAGAATAGTAAAATATTTTAGAATCAATTTTCATCAAAAAATAATTTATAATTGTTTCATGGAAAGTGGGGGAGTGGGTAGGTTTTTTTGTCAAATTTTTTCATGAAGTGGGGAAGTAGTTTTAGAATTTTTAGTTTTAAAGTTATAAATTTTAATTGTGTATATAATTGGATTAAGCCACGTGGCTACATTTTTTCTAAAGAGATAGGTTCTTCTTTACAATTGTACTATATAGATTAACCCGCTTGGTTGCTTTAATTTGTTGTTTTGCAAAAATTATACTCCCTCCGTCCCTAAATGTTTGTCCCTTTTCCTTTGTAAAAAAGGGACAAACATTTAGGGACGGATGGAGTATCATTTATAGAGTTTGATTCCCATAAAACATCCCCTTATCATGAAACGGAAGGAGAGTTTTGGACCCTTGGATCAAGGAGATCCAAGGGCTGATTTTATTTCCCCTTTTATTAGAGACGGGGACATTTACGTCTTTTCCCTCTCTAATTAATAATCCTTTTTCTCTTTTTTGTTTTGTCTAGGGTTCGTTCAAACGCAGTACGCAGACGGCAGATCGAAGATCGTGGCCTTCGATTGAAACGGAAGGAGATCGCACCGAACGAGATCGCCATCGCCGAATCCGAAATTCAAAGAGTTTGAATCTGCGAGTCTGTTCCAACCATGGCAGAAAGTGGTAAGAGGGATTCACAAGCTCGAACAATTTTCGGAATCTGTGTGATTGAATCTGTGTGAGGGATTGAATTTGTGTGGTAAGTGGTAAGAGGGATTGAATCTGTGTGATTTTTCGGGATCGATTGAACTGGTCAAGTGTGAAGTGTGAATCTAGTTGGATTTCGATTGAACTGTGTGAATCGAACTTAATACTATGCCAATCTTGTACTGAGTGAATCGATTGAACTGTGTGAATCGACGTTGCACTTTTGGGACTTAATAGTGCACTTTTATGACTTAAGAATGCACTTTTAGGGCTTACTAGTGCACTTTTCATACTTAAATAACGCACTTTGCACTTCTCGTTGATAATGCACTTTTAGGACTTAATAATGCACTTTTAGGACTTAATAGTGCACTTTTCATACTTACTTGCACTTTTCATAAAGGAGTATAACTAGTATATGACAATGCACTTTTCAGCCTTACTAGTGCACTTTTTATACTTAACAATGCACTTTTCATTTTTGTTTAGAGAACATATATTTGACCTTATAGAGAACATATTTTTATTGCACTTTTCACAGTTAATAATGCACTTTTTACACTTAATAGTGCACTTTTTCTACTTAATAGCACTTTTTATATCTTTTACTTTTCACTGATTTAAGTAATGCACTTTTACTAGTATATAATGCACTTTATTATACTTTCAATGCACTTTTACTGATTTTCAACTAACACCTTTATATTTCCCTTTTATGTTAGTTGTAGCGGGGACATCAAACTCTTCTTCAACTACTATTTTGAATGAGAAATCACCTAAAAACAGTGGTGAATATTTCATTGAGCTATCTCAAGGGGGAACGACATACTATTTGCCCACGTGTCCATCCGAGTTGAAACCATATGAAGGTCAAATTTTTATTTTAGTACAAGTAGCCTATTAGCTCAAATGGTAGAGCGGTGTGCTTTGTGCACAAAGATGTAGGTTCAATTCCTACATAGGCTAATATGATATCTTACACAAATTAATTCTTAACACATTTATTCTCAACCTAACTAGCTATGTACTAAAAAGAAATTATATTTTATCGTTGTACGACAAATAACTAATTAACCACTATTTTTCAAAGAAAATCATGATCAAATTAGCTTATATGGTATTCGAACCCACATCTATGTGCGTAAGCACATTGCTCTTCCATTTGAGCTAATAAGCTTTCCTTTAATTATGCCTTTAAACATGCACCATAAATCCATTAAGTATAGATTTTTATTAAAACTTTTCAATGCACTTTTGAAACTTTTCAATGCACTTTTGTATTGATGCACTTTTCATATGTCATTTATCAATGCACTTTTCTTATGTCACAATGCACTTTTGAAACTTTTCACTGCACTCTTGAAATTTTTCAATGCACTTTTTCAATCAGATGATGCACTTTTCTTATGTCATTTATCAATGCACTTTTCTTATGTCGCAATGCACTTTTGAAACTTTTCAATGCACTTTTGTGATCAGATAATGCACTTTTCATATGTCATTTATCAATGCATTCAACCTTCACTTTTATCTTATTCAACCTTCACTTTTATCTTATTACACCAGATCTCAATTTGTTTCTCACTTATAGTGTGATGCTTGTGGTGTGTACACCAAATTCAGACTTTTTGGAACTGCCGAATTGGTTTTCTTTTGTTTTGATGGTCAGTAACTTCGTATTATGTGTTATCTCTTGTATACAAAGTTTAAACCTAATTCAGATGGACCGCCTTCTTCAATCGCATAAACAAAGAACAAAAAATATCAGAATCTGGCAATTTCCTTCTTCAATCGCATAAGGTGAAGAAAATTAGGGCTTATACCTTTTCGATTTGTTTTTGGAGGCATCGTGATTCGTGGGAGAGATTGAAGGCGAAGGTGAGATCGTTCGTCGTCCTTCGAGCGTCCGTCGTCCTTCGTTTGGAGAGTTCGATCGATTGGAGCCTTGGATCGATCGTTGGAGACTTCGATGCCAGCAGAGTCGAGTCGTCGTCCTGTTTGCTTTGGAAGTTCGATCGGTTTGGAAGTGGAGTCGTGAGAATTCGATTGGGCTCTAGGCTAGAATTTTTATATTTGAGAATGAACTTAAGGGTATAGAAATTAGGTGTATTTACAAAATTGCCACCTTGTTGATTTGTTTGATTTGTTTTTGCAAAATCACAAAAGCAATCTCTACCCTTGGATCATGTGATCCGACGGCCCAAAATTCTCCTTCCGTTTCATGTTAGGGTTTGGTTTTATTTGAACCAAACTCATCATTTATAATATATTTTATTTTTAAATAAAATTGTTAGTTTTGATATAGTAACTCGTAAATTTCGATGATTCAAACTTGCTTTGCCCTAATTACTCTGAAATTAAATTTGATCCATCCACCCTTATTAGGTCTACTATAGCTATTAATTTACCAAATGCGAATGCTAAGGGTTTGTTTGGATGCTCTTAGTTTATACATTATAATGCATAATGATGAATTTATAAATATAAAATTAGGGAGTTGTTTGTTTCAAGCATCATGAGCTGGGGAAAAACTTTCAGAACAATCATGTACCGGTGTACTGTACAAATTTGAAGTACTTGATTGTAAAATTGGTAAAGATAACAAGACATATTATTACATATTTATACAAAAAAATAATATATTTAAAAAAGCCTACCAAACACACCTTAATGTAAAATAAACTATTTTATAAAATAATGCATAAACTCTTTTTAATACATGTGAGCCAAACAGACCCTAAACTTTATCCTTTTTAGATGATGCATTATTTTTCTAGAATGAATGGAGCTTTTTCTGTCAAAGCAAAAAGTATTTTTTATTTTAAAAGAAATTAAATGTGTGAAAATAACTATCTTCATAATTTTCACATATTAATACAAATAAAAATGTTTTTTTATTAATTTATTTAATACACAAAATATTTTTTTTAGTCTTGAAGTAGAACTTGCTCTTAAGCATGCGCAAGAACTTCTTGTTGAATCACTCTATTAATGATCGATTTCTTGCCTATGATCTTAATTAAAAAAACTAAATTGCATTGAAAAGTTTAAAGTATTTATAACTATATATTATAGCTGTGTTTTTTAGAGCCACCAGAACGATTCTGGCCCAACCTTATAATTACAAAATTAATTTTTATTCCTAATATTTTAACTTTTTTTTTAAATTCTTCTTTAACTATTTAAATCTATCTTTAACATCAAACAAATATCTTTTGGGTATAAGGATATCTTTTGAAAACTTCCTTATACAAGTATTTAAGATTAAAGATAAAATATTTTAGAATAAATATAAATCTTTTAACATATATCTTTTGACGAATTTATTTATAGATATATATAGTGATTTTCTTTTATATAAAATTAATGATAAATATTATAATTTTAAAATTCATAAAAACAGATAATAAATATTTAATAGATGTATTAAAATATTTGATAAGCCCTAAATTTACGTAAATAAAAAGTAATAAAATGTGAATAATATAATATTTGATAAAAAAAATTATACATTCTGCAAACAATAAATTACTTATATTAAAATTTATATTATATTTTTATTTATTAATATCTTATTTATAATGTCTATAAAATATCGAATCGTAGTCGTACATGGTACGACGGGTAAAACTAGTTTGAAATTAAAGCCTCATTCTAAAAATTATTAGGCTAGCTCTTTGATCAAATTTCCTATTATCTGGCTTGGTTTTTTTTTTCGGCGTTGATTGTTGTTGTTGGGTGCTTTTTTTTTTTTTTCTCATGTTAGTGTGTTTGGTTGACGATTTACCCGTTTTTTGATTTATCAAGTTTATCTAACATTTTTATTCTTTCCTGGTGAAAAAAATATTTAGCTGGAAAGTGTGTATTAAATTTTTTTTTTTTGATCGGAGGAAAGTGTATTATTTGATTGAATTTATAAGTCGATCAAAAGCTGCTCCCAAATTGATGCAAATGATTGGGATTAAAATTCAAGATAAGGGTCAAGCAAATGACACCAAAATGCATGTGTTTGTTGGGGAAGGATTGATAATGAAAAGGAAAGGGCAAAGCATTAGGGGACAAACCATATATTTTTTTGTTAATTCTTTGGTGTTTGGTTCTCCAAGTCAAATTAAGATAGATTTCTTAAGCAGATTACATAAAGAAAGATAAAGAGGGAAAAAGGGCCCGGGTCTACCCATTAATTTGTGTTTTGTCTGTAATATAATCCACATTTACACATACTATTAGTATGTATTCCCGTACCTTGTCCGGGTTTTAACGATTTTATCTAAAAATAAAATAAATATTTTAAAATTTGTATGATATTATAAAAAAATATCCTAATGATCCTCCTAGATACCATATCCAAAAATAAAAAATTGTTTAATAATTAGATTTTCTATTTTATATTATAAAAACATGAATAAAAATTTATCATATCTAAAAATAAAAGATTATTTTTTAAAAAAAAGGTGGGATGGTCCAATCTAAAAATGACATGTGTCGTTTAATAATTTTTTTAACCTCCGTTTTAGGTTATAGTTATGAGATGAGATGTCCATGGATATCTTTTATAGCCCGGCAAATGACAATTGGCTGAACTTTTTGCCAAGTGAATCGAGGATTTAAATTTCTTATCAATTCGTACCACATGGTCCCTTGGCTTTACAAAACCTTTTTTTTTTGAATATTGGTTTTACTACTACTTTTTTATTCAATTGATTAATTGTTTTGATCTGTATACGCGTGAAAAACACCCAGCCAAGATTATGGAAAAACGAGGCTGCCAAATTCCCTGTTGCAGCACAAGTCTTTTAGCATTGTTTTAGATTTGATTTTAATTATTTAATTAATTTGTATAAATATTAAACTATTTTATTTATAATTTTATAAACCGATTAATTAAGAAAAAGAAAAGGGGCGTTCACTTTTCAGTTCAAAGCAATTGATTTTGGTTCGATCCTTAATTGGTTCATAACTGTATTTGTTTGGTTCTAAAATTGTTTTGGTGTTAACTGGATTTTCAAAATTAAAAAAAAAAACAAGGATATGTAATTGTATGAAAATCTTCAAAATTAAAAAAGATGAGTCCAGTTTGGATTTTTTTTTTCTTCTTTTGGTAGAAAACTATCTTAGAGAGCATAAAACTGTTTTTCCAGCTCTATTTGATAGAATTAATGAACAACCCTAACAAGTCAAAAAAAAAAAAGGGAAATATGGCTATAGAGAGACAACAAAGTTAAAATGAAATACCTAACCCCAATAACCTTAGTAAATTGAAATGGGGTTGGGCGTTTGTATATATTCAATTCTAATCCAAACCAACTTTCCAAGATTTTCCAAACCCACCTTTAGTACTATATATATTCTCTGTGAAGCCTGAATCTAATTCTCTCCTCTTCCTTTTCTCAAGGTCTAAACTCCATTTATTCCCGGAGTAGCAGCTTAGGTGTTATTAGCAAATCTTGGGAGTGGGGTTGAGCTGGTTAATGGAGATAGACCCCTTTTGGGCTCTTGGGGGGTTGTTTCTTCATCATCTTCTTCTTCATACAATTATTATTGCATGGCTAAACCTCCTCCTTCTTGTTCTACTTCAAAATCACACTCATCTCTTATCCTCTTGATGCTGCTCTTCTCGCTTCTCCTCGTTCGCCCATCAGACCAACTCCAAACCCAAACCCAAACCCTAGTGGTTCCGGATGACCATTCTCCACCCACAACATCATCTTCCAGCCGGTTCAGATCCAAAGCCACCAAGTCAGCAAGTGGCGGAAGGGAGTTCATGGAAGAGGCTCATGAGGTTCCCAGCGGCCCTAACCCCATCTCCAACTAGCTTTTTTCTTTCATTTTGTGCTGATCATCGAGAGAAATTATAATTAGTTCATATCGTATTCATTGATCGATGGGAACAAACTGCGCCTCGTACTCCTTTTCATCGCAGGATCCATCGATCGATTGAGAGGTTGGTCACACTTCATATGGATGATGTACGTATTGGTTTTGGTTATTCATTACCAGCTCTTTCTTCCTTTTTTCCTTGCTTTTTAGGGTATTCGATCACTCTGTTATAAATTTTCATCAAGTTTTCCTGCCCTTGTTAGAAACAATGTATAGCAAACAAAGTTATATATATACTTCGACAGACGAAAATCTTCGGTTCAGCGATGGTTTGCTGCTCTTAATATTAGGTGAACGTTCTTGTTGTTTGCTGATGTAGTTTGATTGCTTTGTGCTACTCTATTTCCGCTTTTGTGGGGTTGATTGTCTCCCTGTTTACATTGTGTATTCCTCCCTCAGCCCCTTTCTGAAGGGTTGTTTTTGTCCATTATAAATGATGATTGCTGTGTGCAAATCTCTTGGCAATATAATTTTACCATATTCCAAAAAAACAAAAAAAGTTATATATATACTACTGTAATGTTTCCTGTATTTATAAAATCTTATTATTATTGCATGTATCCAACTTAAGTTACGTTTATTAGTAATTATCTTGATGTAATGGTATATATGCCATATATACCACTTTTTTTTTTGCTATCAACTGGCTACCGATCGATATGTGTATTACTGTATATATCGCTCAATCTTCTTCTTTGCATTGGATGCATGATTTATCATTCTAAACTGGCCTCATCGAATCAAACCATTGTGTAATTTATAAATTCATAACTTGATAGAAAACTTAATTACGCTACTATATGTTACAATCATCAACATGCATATATGCCATAATTTGATTTGGATATTTCAAACTTGTAATCATATATATCCATCAATTTGAATGGTGATGAAAGGTAATGTTGGTGTACAAAATCTCGCCTTTAATTCGTATCAAATACACAAATTAAGAATTTCGCCTCTTTCGCTCCTCTTCCGTCTCCTGACCTAAAAAACCTGCAAAGCAATGGACAAAGGGGGCGGGGACCCCCTAATCCACCTCCGATGCCTAAGTCAGAAGAGCAGTTGTCGTTTGAGCGTCGAGGTACAACAAGAGAGCGATGAAACCCTAAACAGTCGAGCTAAGCGAATATTAGCCTGCCTAGGATTTCTGAATATGCTATGCACATGTGTCTGTCTCTCCCTACATGCCTAGGGCATGTATTTATAATGGAAGAGAGAATCATAGGGGGCCGAAAATCATGCCTCTAGGGCCGAAAATCTTATCCTTTCGGGCTGGCCAACTGCCTTAAAGCCCAAGGTAGGAATATTCCACCCTATCTCTAATTTAATTCTATCCTTTAATAAAAGATAGAATCTTCCATTTGAGTTGCATAACCGCCATATAAATTTATATAGAAAATAAGAAAATAACTGCGCAGTAATTTAATAAATACCTTTTTAATAGTCAAAATAACTATGGTAATTATGTTTATTTTACCCGCTCACAAATGCCCCACCTACACCGCCCTTACACGACCCACCGTGTTAGGCGACGTAGGGTACAGAGGGTTTCTAATCGAAGTGGCCATGCATATCGGTCAATTGGTCCCCTAGCGCTTTCGTATATTCGTATATTCGTAATTCGAGTCCACATGAGCGAATATCATATGCGTTATGAGCGAATTTCATAAACTTCTTCATACACGCATATGAAGAATCCATTAGTGCGATTAACTAATGTTGCGCGGCGCATTTTTTTTTATGCAAGACTCAAACTAATGCAAAAGAGCTGACTTTTATTGATAAATAAACATGAATGTCATGAACTACAAAGCTAAACGAGATGAAATGCAAAACGCAAAAAAACCTAAGGACCTCATCAAAACCTCGTGGGAAAAAGAGTGCCCTATCTATATGAAGCCCTAATCCCGGGATCCCTGCGCAGGGGAACCCGAGCGATCTCGCTTCCGTTCCCCGTCATACGAGACGAGGCGATCAACTCCGGCGTCGCGGCGACGGTTTTGCCCCACGATCGGGGACTTACGCTCGGCACTAGTGCCGTGCCGGTGATCCTGCGGCAGGCGCACGGGCTTCGGCTCGTCTTCTATTTTTTGCATGAATTCCGACTTCGGACGACTTCCCTTGGAACACAGACGAGCATCCAACTGATTTGCCCAGACTCGAACGATGGAGTCTCCGTCTCTAAATTGGACCATTTGATGAAGGGTCGATGGTACCGCTCCAATCCCATGAATCCAAGGCCTTCCCAAAATTAAATTGTCGGGCGAAGGCACATCAACGATCAAGAACTCAACGGTCATCACTTTCTTGGCAAGGCTGACTTGGGTTTTGTACATCCCGAGCGGATATGTTGGATAGCCACCAAGTCCAGTTAGTTGCATCTTGACGGGTACCAAATCTTCATTGCTTTTCCCAAGGAGCTTGAACACTTCGTAGTACATAATGTCGACCGAACTCCCGGGATCAACAAGGGCACGACGCACTTTAAATCCGTCTAGCTCGACTGATAGAACCAGCGGATCGTTATGAGGGACTTGGACTGAAACGAGGTCCTTGTCTCTAAAGACTAATCCGTCCACCGTACGCACAGGGAAGGAGGTCGTCGAGGCTCGGCTTGTTGAACTCTCATAACTTCAAGCTCGTGGCAAGACTTTCTGAAATTACTACTTGCCTCATCATCTTCATGTCTATAAGATGCTGAAATAGTCTGGATCACCTCAATCTGTTTCTGCCCCGGCTCATCATTCTTCTCAAGCTTCTCCTTCTTGATGAACTCTTGCAAGTATCCCTTCTCCACCAGGCTCTCTAGATACCGCTTGAACGGCTCACATTGCTCAGTCATATGTCCCCGGTTTCTGTGGTACATGCAATATTTCCTGCTTCGCGGATCCTCATCTCGGCATTCTTCTTTGGGAGGATATTGGAAGAAACCTTCATGCTTAATGCGAGGCAAGATCCGATAGATTGGTACACTAAAGGTAGTGTAAATTGCCCTGACTTGACTTTCTCCCTTGAAATTATCGGCTCGGCGGCGGATTTTACTGGGAGGAGAGGACGACCTTCCTCTTATCTTAAGATTGGATTCCTCCAACCGCACATACTGGTGAACGCGCTCCTGAAGCTCTACAATTGTGGTGGGCAGACGAAGTGTCAATTCCTCTGTCAGCTTGCTGTCTGCAAAGATCGCCCTTTTAAAGGCGGTGATGGCGGTCCTCGGATCGCACCCCTCAATTTCTGCATAGCACTCCATAAATCGGTTGAAGAAGAGACGCAAACTTTCCCCTTTCTCTTGTTTGAGACCAAAAAGCGTGTCAAGTGAAGCGGCATCCCGACTGTTAGCTATGAACCGCTTTACGAACTTTGAAGCCAATCGTCCCCAATTTCGGATCGAGCCCGACCTCAGACTCTGAAACCATTTCAAGGGGCCTTTCCCAAGGCTGCTCGGAAACATTTTGCACATGATCGCGTCTTCGGACACCCACAACGCCATTTTATGGGTATAGGAGGCTATGTGATTAACAGGATCCGTGTTTCCGTCGTACACAGTAAAGGTTGGCGGAGAGAACTTCGACGGCGGCAGAGCTCGCTGAATATCAGGATGAAACGGCGTCGACGTCAACATGGCCAACTTGTGTTCTGCTTGATCCCAAGCCGATTGCAAGGTGTTGCCTTGCGCTCTCAAAAGATCAAACAACCTATTTTGGGTACGCTCAAGCGCTCGGGCTCTTCCTTCAATCCTTTCCAGACTGACGCTTCGGTGTCGGCGTTTCTCTCGGTTTTCCGGATCTCGATCACGCCGGGAAGGGATGTAACGATCGTTCCGCTCGCGCTAGGAACCGCGCTGATCGCCCGCCCCGCGGCCTCGATCCGACTCGCCCCGCTCGCGATTGCCGCGATCGCGATCTCGCGGGTGACGCTCGCGGCTTCGACCGCGGTTGTTGTCGCGGCGGCGAGATCCGCTCGACTCGCTGGATGTCGACCCGCTCGGCTGTGGCGGGTCGGCTCGCGACTTCTTACGCGATGGTGATCCATGGCGGTGGTCTCTCCGTCGGTTTCGTGGTGCCCTTCTATCGCTATCGTATTCAACCTGCATATCATCTTGCCCGTCAGAACTGATCGATTGAGGACTACGGCGGTTATCAGTGAATTCGATAACGCTAGCGAGCTGTCGAGTAGTCCTCTCAGTTTCCGGTTGATCAACAGGGCGCTTGCCTTGAATCTTCTCCAAAGAATGTTTTAACTTGGCGACCTCTTCTAGGGCTTGTTCCAACCGAGATTCAGCTTCTGCACACCTCGTCTGATATCTCTCGTTCTCTCTCAGGGTGGTTGCCAAAGCGTGGGTAATCTCGTCCTCTTCTTCATTGGTAGTAGATGCCCCGTTCCCGCCATTCGGATCGGACGATAGGATGAGGCGATCTTCTCTTCTGACGGGATTGGACCCGACACGGCTAGACTGACCCTGCTCTAGACGTGGACTAACCAGGCTAGGGTTCGACTCGCGGACGGAGCCCGAGGGCTCGGAAACTCGCAGCCCGCGGTCGCGGTTTTCAGGACCGCGGGCGCGGTTCGATCGGCCGCGATCGCGGCTTTCCGAGCCGCGGTCGCGGTTTTACGCGGCGCCAACGTTCGCGCGTGCGGCCTCGCCTTGCCCCGGAACTCTTCGATCTCCTTCGTTCTCGGCCACACGCATAGCCGAGTCCCACAATTGGTCAAATCCGGTTGACTCGGACCCTGGAGTATTACGATTGTCAATTCCGTCGCCTGACCCGAACCCTAAACAACCTGTGCGATGAACAGATGTATTAGCAAAAAGGGCCGGATCACGGTTTGAACCGCTTTCAGGCAACAAGGTTTGATTTTCCGAGCGAGTATCGGAATTACCTTGATCGATATCCATCGGGGCGCGGTTTTCTGAACGGACTTCAGGGTTTTCGATCTCGGCCGCCGATCCACGCTCGCGATCCTCGGCATCCGTGCTCGCGGTCGTCATGCCGCGTTCGCGGTTTCGCTCGCCGGTGGTGGCTTGCGCGGACTCGTTCCGCGATGTCGCTCCGGCGTCTTCAAAGTTAACTTCCTGATTTTCCGGTATCGATTCCAACACCATGATTTCGTGAATCGAATACTCGTTTCCCACAGACGGCGCCAATTGTTGGTGTACAAAATCTCGCCTTTAATTCGTATCAAATACACCAATTAAGAACTCCGCCTCTTCCGCTCCTCTTCCGTCTCCTGACCTAAAAAACCTGCAAAACAATGGACAAAGGGGGCGGGGACCCCCTAATCCACCTCCGATGCCTAAGTCAGAAGAGTAGTTGTCGTTTGAGCGTCGAGGTACAACAAGAGAGCGATGAAACCCTAAACAGTCGAGCTAAGCGAATATTAGCCTGCCTAGGATTTCTGAATATGCTATGCACATGTGTCTGTCTCTCCCTACATGCCTAGGGCATGTATTTATAATGGAAGAGAGAATCATAGGGGGCCGAAAATCATGCCTCTAGGGCCGAAAATCTTATCCTTTCGGGTTGGCCAACTGCCTTAAAGCCCAAACTAGGAATATTCCACCCTATCTCTAATTTAATTCTATCATTTAATAAAAGATAGAATCTTCCATTTAAGTTGCATAACCGCCATATAATTTTATATAGAAAATAAGAAAATAACTATGCAGTAATTTAATAAATACTTTTTTAATAGTCAAAATAACTATGGTAATTATGTTTATTTTACCCGCTCACAGGTAATATATTGATCAATCACAGTTAAAACCCAAAGTGATCCATAAGCTCCTCATCCAAGAAAAAAAAAACAAAGTTCTAAGAGAATACCGAGGAAACTGAAAGGTAAAAAACTAGCCTGGACAAAGCCTGAATCGTACACTTGGCTTTAATTCAATGTTCACTTTATTAAAATGGAGGGTTTAGGTTACGTTTACTTTTCGTTCTTTTGAGAATAAAGAATATCAAAGACGGAAAAAAAGTACGAAGATGGGAATGGAATCTGAGGATGGGAGGAGAGCGCATTAAACAGTGGTGTCAGATCTTTGAATATTGAAGATGGGATAGCCCTTTTGTTTTCTGTCTTTAATTTTTACCTGAATTTCTTTTTCATATTCTCCTGCCTCTTTTATTTTCTTTGGTGTACGTTGATATTTTATACATTTTAAACTTATTTACCTGAAATATTCATGATCCTCCCATCCATGATTTCGCAATTATTGAAGCACCCGTCATTTTAGTCTGCATTTAATTATTATTGTTGTTTCAATCGATCATTGTTACACGATACCGGCCAATCATATGACCGATCATGGTGTTCTTGAAATTTTTGACTCGCAAGAACAGTGCATATATAAAGATCGACAAGAAACGTACCCGTTTTTTCTTTTCATAGAAAGAATTCTATTTTTTCTTACATATATATAGATCTATATAAACAATGTATAGCTTTATAGGTGGAACTTCAATTTCAATGTTCGGAGTAGTTAAATCGAAAGATTTGATCGATGGCCCATTGACCTCGCCATAGTAATTTTGTATCGACATTAGTGGAGTTTTTGATACGCTAATCCTTAGAATCCCGTATCAAGAAACTGTAAACAATAGCAATCGAAGTAGTGAAGGGAAGAAGGGCCAAAGCCCAGGGAAAGAGAGACGCAGAAGAGAGTAGGGAGAAGACAGAAGAGAATTAGGATTCAAGATAATTAATTTTTGATTAACTAAAAACATACAACTTAAGAGTATTTATACTAAACACTAATCCTAACAGTTCAACAAACGCGTCCCGGGAAAGAACCGTAAAGAAAACCCGAGAAGAGAGATAAACTCTGATTTATAAAAATACATTAACAAAAATATAATAATTTACGTATCAATCACTCCCCCGGTGAGAATCGACTCGTCCTCGAGGCGGAAATTCGGGAAAGAAAGAATGAGATGTTGACTTATACTTGGGCACGTACATCGTCTCAACCACGCACCCACTGTTGCCCACATCAGTACACCTTAGTTGCAGCTGAATTTCCTTTGCATCAGCACGCTGAACCCTCTAAATTTATGCTTTGAATTTTGTTGTTTTGAAGTCCGGAGCTTGATGAGTAATTAAGGCAGTGGCAGATCACTTGAAAAAATTGACCTTGATGAAGAATTGCAATTTCATGACTTAATTCAGCTAGCGAACTGAAAAATCAATATTCCTCTTGTCAACCCAATGGCCACACGCTCAATAGCTAGCATGTTTAAAGCAGCAACACATAATACACCCTTCCAGTAGCTTAACTTGCTAGTGTCTCAATTGCAAGTCTTGCAGCTTTTCTTGCCAATTGCTAGTGTCTCAATGTGTTGGTGCCTTGTTAGCTGCCTTGTTATGTAATTGAATTCACTCAACTGCAGTAATTCTCTAATCATGTGATCATCAAACCAATTCAACTAAGACCATTAAAGTCTTCATAAATATCAGCTCAAGCAATTCCCCTTTCTGGTCACCCATCATACAATGAATTCCACCTAGATCAAAGAGAAAGGAGCTAGTAGCTTCGATCGACTTGAAGCAACCTCCGAACACAATCGTCAATTCAACAAAATTAGAAATATATGGAGCTAACAATGTCATGGGCATGTGCTGGTTGAATTCAACAAAGATTCCCGTCCATATAGTGCCCTGAGCAACAACCCCTCCTGGATCGAAATTTCGACTACTACTGCCCACAAACATATGTTCATCATTGATACTCGAATGTCTCATGGGCTGACCATCAACAATACCCGGATCAAAGATACAATTACCCATAAGGACACGTACATTCTCCAATGGAATAATATGTTCATTGATGTTGAATCCTCTAATGGGCATTACAACAAACACTTGATGTGCATATAGATTTGCAAAGAAATCAAATGAATCCACCTTGGAATCACTCAAGCTAACTTTCTTGGAGTCTATTGATTCAATAAATGCCCCCATTTTATCAGATGCAACAGTAGAAATTCCAATTTCTAAAGAGTCAGAATTTACCTCCAAACTTGCGTGAGGAATCTGATTTGCTTCCATGTCCTTGTCAATTTCAAGGTCCGAAACATCACTCACCACACAAAACTTCTCATTTGCCTCTGTCATTGGCCGATAGGTGGCCTTCATGAGATTGAGACCCTCGATCTCGCTCACCATCAAGGAAGACTTTGGGCGTGGTTGGGCGCTAGGAGTCGCGGGCATGGGGGTTGTGGCCGCGAGTGCGGGGTTCACCGGCAGGCGCGGGTGTTCGGGAAGTGGTCGCTTGTTATAATTTTGTGGAGGTGTGCTCACATCTTTGATTGGTACTTCGATCTCGTTTAAGTTGATGTTGATCCAGTCATCAGGGAACAATTACATTCGACAACATCCATCATAGATGCATCTTCCGTTAAAAGATTTGAAAGCATCTATGGTGGATTCTACGTTCTTGAAACAAAGTCTTGAATGAAACCCTGTGTCCAGGCTTAATCTCTCAAGATCTACAATTCCAAAGACGGAAAACACTTGCTCCAATATGTTGCAAGAAACTGGGTAGATTTCCCCATGAATCTTGACATATAGAGTTCGATTTAATAACTCCATTAGATAACGCTTCCTGGATGTTCAATAATGAAAGCACCAATTAATATGGTAATCCTTAGGATCCCGTACCAAGAAACTGTAAACAGTAGCAATCAAAGTAGTGAAGGGAAAAAGGGCCAAAGGCCAGGGGAAGAGAGACGCAGACGAGAGTAGGGAGAAGACAGAAGAGAATTAGGGTTCAAGATAATTAATTTCTTATTAACTAAAAACATACAACTTAAGAGTATTTATACTAAACCCTAATCCTAACGGTTCAACAAACGCGTCTCGGGAAAGAACCGTAAAGAAAACCCGAGAAGAGAGATAAACTCTGATTTATAAAAATACATTAATAAAAATATAATAATCTACGTATCAGTTTTATACACCAATTAAGGTTGCTAATTAAGTCGATCACGAGAAGGAGTGCTTTCGGAGTGGTTGTCATGATTTCACACATATTACCTAGAAGTGTAAAGCCTTATAATCGATCCACTTCAATTGTTCTTATGAAATCGCTTTGAAGGATTTGAAAATACTTACACTTACAATAGATTAGACATACAAAGCTTGATAATGCGGAGTTTTATCCTACTCTACGGAAACTCAAGAAACTAAGGAGACTCACTCAATCCACTAGGCAACAAAGGCTAAGAAAGTCTCGATTATAAACACAAGCACAAGACGACAAAACAATAGAAAAAGCATAAAGAAAGTGAAGCACATATGCAAAGGCGAAAAGAACTGACAAAGTGAAGCAAAGTCTCATGTGAAGACACCATGAAGCTTCTAGAGAAATTAAACCCCATACCACCAATGCCACCAAATCAACCACCTACTTCAACTCTCTTTATCTCTCAAGCGCGCTTTTCCTTTCATTCTTTATCTTTTGTGGTCTTGGATCAAGATCTTAAAGTCGAAGTGGAATCACCCGGAGCTTAGACAAGGCTTTGGGCCTCAACAGAAGAGAACAAGCAACCCAAGTGAAGATAGACCAAATCGGACATCAGACAAGAGAATGGACCAAGTCACACAATCTCATCACTTAGGCATAGAGCAAACATCAACATGAACCAAGACCGATCCAATGGCTTGTCACAAAGCGGGTCCATGAGTCACCAAGGTTCAAATCAAGTGTCAAGAGGCATCTTGTACCATAGACCCAATTTTTTTTAAACCTCTACCAACACCTAGTCTATTTGATTACATGATCTACATAAAAGAGTTACATGTTTACTACTACAACATAATTAATTAAAACATAACTAATGCACTCGTAATCCTTTTGTTGGAATAGTGCCAAATTCACCAATAGTGGAAGGGTTCATCATCGTCTCTTTTCCATTGTCAATCTATGAGTTTCTTTAAGTTTATTTTGCATCCCAAATATGCAGGAAGTTACTACAGAATGGAATTTGTCACATTCTTGGTACCGAAATTAGTAGGGTTCACATCGATCCCCTTTCATCTTCTTTACCTAAAGAACCTTTTCATCAATTTTAGTTCATAAGAAATGGTGCCTAATATCATTAACCTGTTTGGACCATTTACGAAAAATGGGATCTTTGCATAAATATAATGCACTCTGACTATACATATGTAGGATAGACATAAATGATATAGTTTGGATTTCACTCAAGATTCTCATCAATCAAATGGCCTCTTTTGTAGCCTAAATAGATGATGTGTAATTCCATTTTTATAGAAGACAAAGCAAAAACAAAATATTTTGTGACTTCTGATCGAGAAATACAATTTCCAATCCAAGTGTATTAGTATGCAATAGTAGATTTTCGATTGTCTTTATTACTTAAAATCAACATGACCATAAAGCTCAGTTTTAGAATTATGCTCAGAGTAAACAAGACGTAGATCTTTGGTACCACTAATATCCTAAGCAATATTTCATAGCATTTTAGTTACATTCGGCATAATAAGACATAAATCTACTTGGCACACTAATAGCAAAAGCACAGCGAAGAGGAGTACAAATCATATCATAGTATCATACATAATAGACCTAACAACAATATCATAAAGGACATGAGACATCTTTGCTTTTTTTTCATATGAGGTATTAGGGCAATATTTCTTAAAAAGTTATACGTGACCTCCTAAATGTATATAGGTGGGTTTAGAGTCAAGCAAATGAAATCTTTCAAGGTGTTGAAAGGGTTTTTTGACAACAAATAAATTTATAATCAAGACCCCGGGCCCGTTGTGTATAGCGAAGTCAGGTTCGTCAACGGGAAGCGAGGTTGTGTTTAATCACTATCTAAAGTGCAAAAGGAACGGCCAACAGAAGCAAAACAAAGCAAATAAACACACTAAAAGGGGTCGATATCGACCTTGTCAAGGTCGATAACGAGATGCAAACGAAGACGACAAACTAAGTAAACAATTAAACGAACAAGAGATCTACATCTCGGTATCGAGGTGTTGCAGGTCGGTAACGAGGTATCCGGGTTTTAATATCGACTTCACAAGCGAGAGAAGGATCTAGGACTAGGGTCTTGCCACAACATAATTATGTAATCTAGACAATATGAATCATAAAAATCATGCCTTTAACATAAAGTTATCAACTTTCGTTCAATAAACAAGAAAATCAATTAATTTTCACAAATCAATTTACTTTACCTACTTATTTTGATATAAAGAAAACTTTATCTTTATTCAAGTTTACGACTTTCTCTTTCAATCAAGTCATAAACATGAATTACTTCAACTTTCATCAAAGCATAAGCGTAAACAAGTAGAAAAATAGATAAAAGGCTTTCAATTCATTCAATAATATCATCATTCATGCATAACTATGTTGGGTTTCTAACCCCAATCCTAGAATAAAAGACTACTCACTCATGGTAGAGAAAGAACAAACAAAAAGATTGAAAGAAAACATACTTGAATTAAACTAAAAGCTTACTTGAATTCAAACACAAATTTGTCTTCAAATACCAACTTAGAACATAAGGAAACTCAAACAATTCTCTTCCTTGTGCTCCAAGCAACAATCTTGTCTTTCAATCTCTAAAACCGCACATGAAAACTAAAAACTAGGGAGAGAGAGAGAGAGAGAGAGAGAGAGAGAGCCTCTTAAACTTGTCTAAACAAGGGTATTTATACTAAAACATCTATCTAAAAAGTTTCCTTAAAGATAAAAACTTCTAAGCATAAAAGATCTCAGTATATCTTCATTAAATGCGCTAAGTCGGTCACGTCATACCGACACAAGGACCTCGGTATCGACCCCGTCAGGGTCGGTAGGACTCTGGATTTTACTCTTGGAAGCCTCGATAACGACCTATTGAAGGTCGATAATGAGCCTGCAGTCTTGTTCTCTTGTTTATTCTTCACTCTTCACTTGGACATTCTTGGGATTTCTTCCGTTGCCTTCTTCTCTTCCTCCTCTTAGCTTGCTTCTCTCTTTCAATGTCCCTGAATGCTCCAAATACGCTTCAAAGCCTACACAAAAAACACACATATAGCATAGTTTCCATACTTTTCACAAAATATGCAAACTATACTAAAAAAACACACAACTCACACAAAACACAACTAAACAAGACCTAAAAACCTAGAAAAACATATTAAAACAAAGCTAAAAACACAGACATCACAAGGATCTTATGTACATAATCCCTTTGAGACGACTACATTATTTTCTACTTTTTTCTATCTCTATTAATCGTAACACCTAGGATTTTTTTTGGCAACCCCTAATTCTTTCATGTAAAAATACAATTTTATGTCTCTTCTCACACCTAAATTACTCTAAAATTACACATCAAAAAACTATCATCAACATATGTGAGCACAAACAAGGGTGACTTAGACTTAAAACCTTTGAAATACAAGCATGTGTCATAACTAATCAATTGGAAACCAAGTTTCATCATGCAAGAATCAAATGTAATATTCCTTTGCCTAGGGGACTACTTAAGGTCATAGATAGATTTTTAATAGGCACACATGATCAGGTCTAGTTAGACCTTTCAAAATTGGACCCAACATGTCCGCTCGAAGTTTTTTGGGTTGAAACCCGACCCAAAAATCAATGGGTAAAGTGTAGGATTGTTAGTACTTAAACGAGTCGGAGACTCTTGCAAAGTCGTCGACTTTGAGTAATAAAGTAGCGAAATAACCAAACAAGAATAATAAACTTGGCCAACAGTCAATGACAAGCGATGAATAGTGGAAACTCCTCGTAAACCAACTAGTTTACTCGGAGAAAAACCACTCCCTTCCAAGCTTCTCACTTGGTCGGATTTCAAGAGTCCTTAGACTCGCTCTATTGATTTCTTGAGTGTTTACAAAGCTCTCCCGTGTACAAGAATGAATCCCACATTCTTGAACCACGCTTTACCCTTGCACTCACACTCTCAATCTCACGCTATGCCTAAGAACACTCGACACACCACTCATACGAATCTCACACACAAGTTCACTCTTTCTTTCTTACACAAATAGTAAAATGACGCTCTAGAGTCTTGCCTTCTATCCTAAACACTGAGGTATTTAAGCTAGGGCAAGAGATATCTCGTGTGTATAAAATCCCATTCGATTAGGGAAGTGACACACACTCAATCTTTACATATCTTTCCAAATATTAACGCATACAATGAAATATTCTAGGAAAATCAAATCGTCTTCCTCTTGATTTTAGCACTCTTTTATGATGATCCTCTCCTAAAATAGAACGACTAAGCTGTCTTCAACTGCACGCACACACGTTGTGCGTTCCTACCTTAAATAGATCGCTCGCCAGCTGACCATGTCAGTGACTTTGCCAAGTCGCCGACTCGACTTGCAAACTCAGAGTCGCTGACTTTGGAACCATCAAAACTCTATCTAACAAATTCCCCCTTTTTGATGGTGACAAACAACCTGTTATGATAAGATCTATGCAGCATACATACAACATCACAAGATAAAGAGCAAATCACAAAAAGCCATAAAAAGTTCCCCCTAAGCTTAGTAACCACATGGTTTTAGTTTTTAGATCCCCTTGATAAATCTATTCCCCTGGTTAAGTCCCCCTTTTGGCATCATCAAAAAGATTGCTAAAACAAGAAAAGAAATCAGAGGCAAATATGGAAACTTAAAACACAATATCAAAACAGTCATAGATAGTCATCCACCAAAGCAAGAAACAATGTATGATGCAAAAACAACAAATCCTTCATGTGGTATCTCCAAGATATCACTAACATCCTTGCTAGTGAAAGAGTACTTCTTCTTCCATGCCATGTACCTCCCAATGGTCATGTTCCCTGTATCCTCAATCTCCAAAGACTCATAAAACATCTTGACCATTTGTGGGTTGTACTCATGCTCCCATTGAATCAATCAATCCCACTTCTGTGTCTTTAGCCAGTCATTAACCTTTGTCAGTTTGTACTCCTCTAAAAATTTGTCATCCCACAACAAATCCTTGGTAAATTCCCTAGAAGACAGATCAACAACAGTTCCAGTCTTCTTCTTCTTGCTAGAACCAACACCAGACCTTGGTGGTGACCTCCCCCTTTTCTTCTTTGTGACTTGCTTAGAGAAAGAAGAATCCCCGCCCTCTGAAATAGTTTCAGGGGTTTCTAACCCCTTACCCTTTTTAGCTTTAAGAGCCACAATCGTGGCTCTAGCACTGGCCGATCTAGTCTTAGGGCGAAAGGGAGGAGGCATCTCAATTTCATCCTCTTTTAGCAACTTAGAATCATCACCAAACAAATCCTTTTCCAGGTTTCTCTTAACAAAATCAGCATACTTTGATTTTTTAGAAGTCAAGATAGGATCAGAATGAGTACCTTCTTCAGACATTTCAACTGGCTCCTTTTGAGAGACGTCCTTGTTAGAGACCTTGTCATCCACATCCATAGAGACGTCCTTGTCAGTGACTTTAAGAGAGTCACTGACATCCTTTGTTTGATCCTTGGGAGACAGTCGTTGGTCCTTTTCTGCTTCAGTTTGCACTTGGGTGCCCTCCACTACATCCTCCGATCCTTTCTCTTCTTCCTTTTACTCAAAGCAACCAATAACTGCTTCAGTTTCTTCAAAACCCATCTTCTCCAAATTTGGAGTTTTCACTCTCTCTTCCACAAAAATCTCTCCCTCCTTTGGTTTGGGTAAGGATGCTTCACCGGTTTCTAAAACAACCGCTAGTAGCACCGTTTGGCGTGGAGTTTCAGATTCCAGTAAAGGGGCTAGGGTTTCATTTTTTATGAGGGGGATTGTGGAGTTTGGGGAGTTTTGTTGGGAATGAAAGAAGGGGGTTGATTTTGGAGGAGAAGGGTTAGGATTTTGGTTTTGTGGAGAGGAAAGTGTTGAACAAAAATGTGAAAATATTCGCAAAACATATTTTATTTGATTTTTAAATTGAGTTCGACCTTTTCTTTTTACCCTTTTGATTAAAAGTCATACATGTACAAAATATTTGGTTTGTTTTAGGATTTGGGCTGCACCCGAATTTTAACGGGTTGCCTACGTATCTCTTTAAAGAGAATCAAGCCTTACGTAGTTCAGAATGTTTTTTTTTTTTTATTTGTGTGTGTGATATTTTTCATGCATCAGAGGAACGAATCTAAACCCACCTTCTAGGAAGAGTTACCTAGACCGCTCCAACTATCATTTGCATGACGCGAATAATACTAAACCCATCTTCTAGGAAGGGTGATCTAGCTATTCGCATTTGGCGTGCACAATTATTTTTAGTGCGTTTTTGGATTTGGAAGTTTTTGTTTGATTTAGTGTTGTGATTGAACTCGAAGAGCATTTGATTTGCTTTTTTATCAAGTTTCCTACGTACCCTTTTTGAAAGGGATCAAATCGTACGTAGTTCTTAAAAAGGAACTTTTAATTTTATAACCTAAATTAATTATGAGTAATGAGATTTTTTTAGATCAAGCTTTGTGCTTTAAATGACCATAACGTTATATTAGTCATAAATTAATTTTAAGAATATAGGTTATCCATGCATAATTAATTATTTAATGAGTCTTCTCGATCACTTTGATGATTTAATTTGGGATTTGCGACTGAGCTCGATATATATTAAAGTTGATATCGAGTTACCTACGTAGCCTTTTAAAAGGCGTCAAGTCTTTACGTAGTTCTGGTGGGATATTGTAAGCTAAATGACGTGAAAGACATGACAACCTGTTTAATTAATTAACCATGGACCTTAGCTTTATACTTGAAGAAAATCCATGTTATAATTTGGACTTGTTGATTAATTAACCAAGTGACAATTCAACTAGATATCTTTGCATATATTTGATTTCATGCTAAACCCACGTTGATTTTCTTATTAAGCAAATGATAAGTTTGTGTAGCACATCTTACTTAGTTTACGTGGAATCACGTTATTAGCTTACACCATAATTTGTTTTTTTCTTTCCTTTTCTTCTATCTTTTTGTTTTTAGGTGGGCTATAAACCAGGCTTAGTCTTATTTTTTGGTTAGGCCCAAATTCATCACACCCAAAACAGAACTGGAATAAAGAAATCTTAACTAAAAGATATACTTTTTTTCTTAGTTGATCTCCGTTTGAGGCTATCTTATGTGCCTATATATACGCTCTATTGTAGAGAACATGAGCGTTAATTTTATTTGGGCAACACACCTCCTTGACATAATTTCCAGGCGTTCGTTTTTTTTTGTTTTGTGGGTATGTGACTTTCTTGAATGATCTAATTAATTTTTCTTTAAAACCCTTTTTTCTCTCTTCTTTCTTTCTTTTTCTTGAGGAATGGAATTATGGCCAGATCGAATTCAAGTGGATTTAATCTTGTCACTAATTTGGTTCTTAATAAGAAAAGATCCAAGTGGATCTAAACTCATCAAACTCATCAATTAAATAAGAAGACTCTTGTTTTAAAATTCATTTGTTTTCAATTGCTCAATCCAAAGTCATGGTTTTGTCACTAAATCCGTCAATTAGGAGTACTGCGAATAGGATCCACATGAATCCAAAAAGAAAGAAAAAAACTGGACATTAATTTTATGCCCAAACTGTGATTTGCTTGAATCTATTGATAAATCATAGACTACCAAGAATCAGGGACGAGATCCTCTTGAATCTCAGAACCGAGGTGCCTGATTATGGGAAGAATAGAAAGAAGGACCATCCCCCCCGTTTCTACCTTGATTCACCTCCTTCTCTTCTCGTGTTTCTCTGCAAAGGAATGTAACTTCTTTGTTCTTTTCCTCTCTCGTTCAACTTTCTTTTTCACAACTTCTGGTGTATCTCTCCCTTTTTCCCTTGCCTTTTTGATCCTTTATAGAACCGAATGGAGAAGTTACTCCAGTTAATAACCGTACCTCAAAACCCACTCCTCCACTTCTATATTTTCTTTTTCTCCTTTTTTTCTTATAAAAAATAAGGCATCAAACAACAGCATGCAACCGTATGGGTTTTCTCTCTTTTTTTTTGTTTATTATTAATTTGGTCTGTTTGAGATGTGGAAGAGTATGGGCTTGGATAAGTTGGGCTTCACGTTTGTACCCAGAGATATAGCCCAATAGGATACATTTTGGACCTTGCACTTGGATATGGATTTAATCATGTGGGTTTAACTCTGGATTGCACCATTAGGACACCACGATGATTACATGATTTTTTAACTCATTTGAGCATAATCATGAATTAATGAAATTTAACCCCAAACAGAGGGATTCAGAGATGGTGTTTCAATGGCGGTTGGGAGAGCGGTTGAGGGAGACGAGTGCCCAGACAGAAGTGAGCAAAGAAAGTCATCACCGAAAAGAGCGATAACTTTCTTCTTCGCCGATTCTGGACTCTCAGTTTGGGTTTTGGGAGAAAGGGGGAGGTTTGAGGTGTTTGAAGGAGACGCCATTGAAGGGGTTTGAAGGTTTGAGGGTTTGAGTGAGAGAGAGAGAGAGAGAGAGAGAGAGAGAGAGAGAGAGAGAGCAGAGGACGAGAGAGAGAAATTTGAGAAAGAGTACCTTTTTCCTTTGACGGTTGGGGCATAATAAAGAAGTGAACTTCCATCATTAAGGAAGTTGCCAAATCACCAGATCTTCTCTTTCCTCCTTTTTGAAAAAACTTTCCAAGTTCAAAAGATATTGTTAAGCCATGATCTTTTTCACGCGCCAAAACATACAGTCACTGACCTTGATCAAGTCGACGACTTCTACCACACATACTGCTTTTCTCATATGTCCATGACTTTTGCACAAACCATGACTTTCTCTATTGATACTTGGTGTTGGGGTTGCACATGGAGTGCCAAAACAAACCAAGTATGAAGCATTATTTTTGAGAATTTGTCGATCATGATGATAAGTCTTTGTTTTATACAGAAATTCAAAGACGGGCTCATAGAGACTCTCAAAAACATGATAGGTCGGGGACATGCATTAGAATCAACCATCATTTGGGCTTTTAATGAGGGTTAAGATCATCAGGTCTGATTCTTTTGGGCTAAAACAAAGAGCTCAAAAAGGTTGCACGCATACTGAATGTAGTAGAAGTCATCGACAAGTCAAATGTGTGGGGTTTCCTAAACATGATGTCTATCAAGAATGTAAACATTTATACCATAAAAGCATGACTTCAAAACATATGTAAAGCATTCAATTCTAGCCAATCATCGAGGGAATTCGAGTAGGGAAATAGATCATTAAAGAGAGATCATACCTAATTCCATGCGGAGTTGTTCAATGGGTTCACGATTCAAGGCCTTCGTGAAGATCTTTGCTCTTTGATCGCTTGTTCTACAGAATTCGATTAGTGACCATGCCTTTTTCCACACGGTCTCGAAGAAAGTGGTGCCTTATCTCGATATGCTTTGTCTTGGAATGTTGCACCGGATTCTTTGAAATGTTGATTGCACTTATATTGTCACATAGTATAGTTACTGACCCACACTTCACACCATAGTCACTGACTTGTTGCTTGATCCATAAGAGTTGAGAGCAACACGTCGCAGCTTCAATGTACTCTGCTTCCGTTGTTAATAGAGCCACAAAATTTTGCTTTCTAGATCCCCATGATACAAGGGAAGGCCCAGAAAATTGAGTCATCCCTGAAGTGCTTTTTCTATCAACACGATTTCCGGTGAAATCAACATCTGTGTAGCCGACAAGTTCAAAATCAAATCCTCTTGGATACCATAAACACAGATTGTCAGTCCCCTTAAGATAGCGAATGATTCTTTTAATAGCTTTCAAGTGGGACTCTCTTGGATCAGCTTGAAATCTTGCACATAAACATACTCCCAACACAATATCAGGTCTGCTAACAGTGAGATAGAGCAATGATTCAATCATACCATGTACATAGTAGCATTGACTTCTGGATCCTTGTCATCTTTTCCAAGTGAGGTAGTCGGCGACAAGGGAGTATCAAAAGGTTTAGCATTTTCGAGACCAAACTTTTTAACACATTCTCTGAGATACTTTTGTTGATGAACTTGTGTCCCATCCTCATCTTGCACAACTTGAAGTCCTAAAAAGAACTTGAGCTCACCAACCATGCTCATTTTGAACTCACTAGACATGAGGCCAGCGAACTTCTTTACTAACTTATCATCTGTTGAACCAAAGATGATGTCATCGACGTAGACCTAAACAACCAGTGTATGACTTCCTTCCATTAACAAGGACAGAGTCTTGTCTACTTCTCCTCGAACATAAACATGTTGAATCAAGAACTGAGACAAACGATCATACCAAGCACGTGGTGCTTGTTTTAATCCATAAAGAGCTTTGTCTAGTTTGTAGACATGATCCGGGTGGGCAACATCTTCAAAACCCGGAGTCTGTTCAACATACACCTCTTCTTTTAGATATCCATTCAAGAATGCAATCTTGACATCCATTTGATGTAGCTTAAATCCATGATGAGCAGAGTAGGCAATGAGAAATCGAATGGCCTCAATACGAGCCACTGGAGCAAACGTCTCATCATAATCAATGCCCTCCTTTGATTGTATCCCTTAACTACCAGCCTTGCTTTGTTTTTTACCACATTTCCTTCAACATCCAGGTTGTTCCTGAACACCCAACGTGTTCTAATGACATATGTTCCTTTTGCCCTCTAGACCAGGTGCCAAACTTTATTTCTTTCGAACTGATGAAGTTCTTCTTGCATGGCACTGACCCAATCTGAATCTTTGAATGCTTGATCAACATTCTTCAGCTCCAACATTGAGATGAAAGCATTGAAGGCAAAGAAATTGTTCAGAGAAGATCTAGTTTACACACCCTTTGAAAAATCAGTGAGGATATTGGTGACGTGATGAGCACTTTTCTGTTGATAATTCCTGATTTGTAATTTCGTCAAGTCGCCGACTTGAGTTTGTGGCGTTCTTCTTGACTCTTCATTAGAATCTTCCGGACTTGAGCTTCTCTTAGGCTTTTTCTTATTTTCTGACTCATTGTCACCTCAACTTTGACCTTGATTACTTACCCCTGAGCTGTCTGAGTCGGTGACACCAGCATTGTCACTGACTACTGATTCTTTTTCAGTTGAACCAGTTGGAAGTAGATCCTCTTGAACCAGATAGTATCCTTGATCACCATCATCTTGATCCTCAATCATCGAGCCTCCCATCGTGTTCTCATCGAACACAACATGCACACTTTCCTTAATTTTCCTCGTCCTCTTGTTGAACACTTTGTAGGCTTTAATATGAGGGGTATAACCTACAAAAGTGCCAACATCACTCCTTGGATCAAACTTTCCCATATTGTCCTTGCCGTTGTTATGAATGTAGCACTTACATCCAAAGGTGCGTAAGTGAGCGACACTAGGCTTGACTCATCTAAGCAATTCATAAGGAGTTTTTCCAAGGAGTGGACGAAGCATGGCTCGATTCATCACATAGAAAAATGTATTAATGGCTTCACCCCAAAAATTCCTTGGAAGACCACTTGAGATAAGCATGGTCTGCGACATGTTCTCCAAGACACGATTCTTCCTCTCAACTATGCCATTTTGTTGAGGAGTTCTTGGCACTAAAAAAGTTGTGACTTATGCCATTTTTCTTGCAGAAAGTCAGAGTTGTCAAATTCCGTTCCATGATCCGACCTGATAGATACTAGAACAACTCCAAGCTTTTTCTCAACAGCCACATGCTTCAAATTCTTCAAAGATCTAATCTTTAGAGGACAAAAAAATGTCTAAGTATATTGTGAAAAGTCATCAACAATGAAAAATATATCACTATTTCCTTCACGACTTTGGATTCTCATGGGACCACACAAATCTATATGAATCAACTCTAAGGGTTTAATGGTACTTACCTCCTTCTTGGATTGGAAGGATGACTTTACTTGTTTACCTCTTACACACGTTTCATAAACTTCATGCTTGCTTGGATCTATCTTGGGTAGCCCTCTAACTAGTTCTTGCCTATGAAGTTTGTCAAGGAGTTGAAAGCTCACATGACCAAACCTTTTGTGCCAGAGGTCGACGACGTCTGCGACTGTTTTAAGACATAGTTTTTCTTCAGGCTCGAAACAGGGGTCCACTTTGTAAAGATTATTTTCACACATCCCTTTCAGAAGAATCTTCCCTGAGTCAATTTCTTGCACCTGAAAACCCTTCTTATCAAAGATAACTTGATATTTTCCATTAGCACAGATTTGGGAAACAATTAAAAGCTTAAAACTGAGATTATCAACTAAATCACATTATCTATGGTCAACTTATCTAAAAATCTTACTGTACCAATACCAGAAATACCACCTTTTCTGTTGTTGTCGAATGTAATCTTACCTCCATTGTATTCTTGAAGTGAGACGAAATCCCTAGGGTTTTCGACATATTAGTTGAGCATGCACTATCAATAAACCAGGGCTCTTTCTCACCCACTTCAAGTTGCATTCAAAGAATTAGTTCTTACGAACCCAGATCCTGGAGGACAGTCAGTGACAGTGGATCCTGGAGGACAGTCAGTGACAGTGGATCTGCCAGGATTGTCATCCAGAGTTTGTGACCTTGCATTTTCATCATCTCTTGCCTTTTTGTGACAATCATGTTGGTAGTGACCAAGCTTGCTACAATACCAACATGTCCTGTGAGACTTTAGGGCAACATACTTGTTGTAGCCCGGATAGATGGGTTTGTTGTTGATGCGTGATTAAAAGTTAATTTGTGAGGGAGCCGGGTTTTGGGTTTGTTTTTGCCATATCTTATGCACCTTTTGATCAGGATACCATTGTTGCTTCCCCTTGTCTTGCTTGTCCACCACATGAGTAGAACAACTTGCATTATCACTACCCATAGGGGCTTTGCCTTTAGACAAAAAGGAAGCATGTTTGGTACCCTGAGTGTTGGGTGCACGAGCATATCCAATCCCACACCTATCAACCTCCTTCATAAATTTCTTTTTATAGTCATTTTTGACCTCTTGCGCCTTTTCAGCAACAAACTCATCTAGCCATTTTTTTCTTTTAGTCTCATCATCAACCTTTTAATCTTCTAGTTCTTTGGATAGCTTAGCATGACCGAGCCTAAGCATAAGCCTTTCACCTTCAAGGTTAGTGACTTGTTTTTCCAAGTCCTCAACTTGTTTTTGCAAGTCGACGACTTGGGTTTTTGAGTTCGAGAAGGACTTACAAGTCATTGACTTAGGAGACGAAATCTTTTCTAATTCAATAGCCTTAGAGGACCAGAGTTTGTTATCATCGAAAAGATTGGAGATTGTTGCTTCATTATCTTCCACTTTTTCTCTTAACTCAGTAACCTGAGTTCCAAGCTTCTCGATGATAGCAACCAACTATTCTCTAGATTTTTTTAGTGAGAAGAGAAGAGAGTTCAGAGTCATTTACCTCTTGGGATGATTTGTCTTCAATGTCCATGCAACCATTTCCTCTTGCCAGCGCCACTTCATCATCATCATCGGACATATCCCAAGTTGCCATCATTCCTTTACCAACCTCTCCACTTTTTCTTTTTGGACATTGCTTGGCAAAGTGTCCTCTATCCTGACATTGATAAGAGATGACATCCTTCATATCCTTCCCTTCCTTGCTTGACTCTGGAGTCTTGACATGAGTTTTGTTGCGATTCCATAGTCTCTTCATAGCCTTAGAGATGAGAGCAACATCCTCATCTATTCCTTTAGTGTCATCGTCTCCCTGAGCCAAGTCAAAAGCTCTTTCAACTTCAAGATCAATGTTTTTGACTTTCTCTAAGTCAAGTCTTTCCACTCTTCTTTGTTGAATGCCTCCATACATGGTAAGTTGTCCAACAAGATCTTCCAAGGTCAGCGACTTGGTTTCTTTTGAGTGAGTAGAGACGAAGCGATGTTGTCCCAACTCTTGTTCAATCCTGAGATCAGCTTGTTGGTTTGTTTCCATTGAGGAATCTTCTCACCAATAAACTCCAATTGATTCACGAGCATTTGAAACCTGGAGTGATAATCACGGAGAGATTCTCCTTTTCCATGAAAGATTTTATCATATTCGGCTTCGAAACTTATGATCCTGTCCTTCTTTACATCATGATTGCCTTGATGAAGTCTTTTAAGAGCATCCTAGATTTCTTTTGCAGTCGTGCATCCGATCACCTTCTTGAGGTCACCGTCAGTGAGAGCATGATGGAGCACCTTCTTTGCTCTACCTTTCTTTTCAAGCTTCTTGAAATCCACATCATCGTACTCAGCTATGGTCTTTTCAGTCTTTCCATCCTTTCTAAGAAAGGTTTTTTGACCCAGTTCAATCACCTTCCATAGTTGACCATCAAGTGAGCAGATGTGGGTCTTCATCTGTTCAACCCACCAGTTATACTCTCCAACCTTGAGGATTAAAGGCTTGCAGAAAGAGTCATTGACAGTTGTGTTGGTAGAAGTCATTTTCTTGTAAGAGAAGTACTAAAAACACAATCTAGAGCCTTGGCTTTGATACCAATTGTAGGATCGTTAGTACTTAAACGAGTCGGGGACTCCTGCGAAGTCGTAGACTTTGAGTAACAAAGCAGCGAAATAACCAAACAAGAAAAACAAACGTTACCAACAGTCAATGACAAGCGATGTATAGTGAAAACTCCTCGTAAACCAACTAGCTTACTCGGAGAAAAACCACTCCCTTCCAAGCTTCTCACTTGGTTGGATTTCAAGAGTCCTTAGACTTGCTCTATTGATTTCTTGAGTGTTTACAGAGCACTCCCGTGTACAAGAATGAATTCCACACTCTTGAACCACACTCTACCCTTGCACTCACACTCTCAATCTCACGTTATACCTAAGAACACTCGACACACAACTTGTACGAATCTCACGCACAAGTTCACTCTTTCTTTCTTACACAAATAGTAAAATGACACTCTAGAGTCTTGCCTTCTATCCTAAACACTGAGGTATTTAAGCTAGGGTAAGAGAGATCTCGTGTGTATCAAATCCCATTGGATTAGGGAAGTGACACACACTCAATCATTACATATCTTTCCAAATATACATTAACACATACAATGAAATATACTAGGAGAATCAAATCGTCTTCCTCTTGATTTTAGCACTCTTTTATGATGATCTTCTCCTAAAACAGAATGGCCCACCTGTCTCCAAGTGCACGCACACACGCTGTGCGTTCCTACCTTAAATAGATCGCTCAGCAGCTGGCCATGTCAGTGACTTTGCCAAGTCGCCGACTCGACTTGCAAACTCGGAGTCACGGACCCTGTAACCATCAAACTCTATCTTCTAACATAAAGTATTATTTTAATTAAAAATGAAAAATTTTATTATTAAATTTATAAAAAAAATTATTGCCAACCCAATAAAGTATTATTTTAAGTAAATATTAAATATTTTATTATTATTATTAATATTATTTTAATATAATATAATATAAATTATTTTCAGAAACATAAAATAAGCGTTAATAAAATTGACAATCGTGATCCATTAGATCGACCTAAACTCATACCAAACCCATAGCAACCCGACCTAATCAAACCCATAAATTTGGCGACCCGACGACCCGAGACCTATTTTGACCCAAACCAGACCCACCCGACCCCAGACCCACCCGGCCCATTTGACAAGTGTAGGTCTAGCAGAGTCCATAAAGCCCTTAAGTTTGCTTCATATAAATAGTTTCAAGCAATTTACCATGTAAGAAAGCAGTTTTAACATCCATTTTCTCAAATTCCTAGTCACACACAATATTTATAGAAAGTAAAAGTCTTTAGGGCCCGTTTGGTATCAATATCTTTGATATCAGATATCAGATATCGGTATCGGTATCGATATCAGATATGGGTATGAGATTTGATATCAATATATATTGTTTGGTATGTTGTAGATATCGATCAATTCTCTTATATATTGTTTGGTAAGCTAAAATTTGATATCGATATCAATTTTATTTTCATTAAAATCTCCACTAAATTGCTCAATTATAACACACAACATAAACCATTAAATTTTTTGAAGGTAAAGAAAAAAAAAATTAAAGGTTCTGTATGGGGAAAAAAGCAGGGTCTTGAGGGTGAAAGAAATGGGGGAGATTAGAGTGAAGTGTTCGCGGCGATTAAGCTTCAATATTCGGTTAAGCTTCAGAAATGGGAGGAGATTAGGCTTCAATTTTCGATTTAGCCATTTTTTCTTCTCTGAAGTGAAGGCGATTAAGGCGGAAGCATCAATGAGCCGTTAATTTGATGAAGTTGGAATTGGGTGAGCGAGAAGCGGATCCGAGAAAAATAAAATCGGACCAAAGTATTGGGACGGAGCCAGATCTGAGCGGTGTTGGGTCGACATCAGAGTTGGGCGTTGGTTGATGCTGGAGTTGGGCGGTGTTGGAACATGCCAGATATGAGTGATAGAAGTGAAGATGGCAGGAGAGAGATGAAGAGGATGGGTTAGAAGAGGGTGGGTTAGATATGAGTGATACCACTCCTAAAATCAGTATATCAAATGGGGGAGATGTTGATATCGTGATATCAACCGATATCTTCTTGATACCCATATCAAGTTTTACCAAACACAAGGTATGGATATAATTTATATTGATACCCATACCTGATATCAAGGTATGAATACCAAACGAGCCCTTAGATCTTATCTTTGACAAGTAGGGCAAACATACCATTATAATCAATGCCCTCTTTTTGTGTGAACTCCTTAGCTACAAGCCTGGTTTTGTATCTAGGGGCCACAAGGGTGAGCACCATCTTTAAGTTAATAAATTCATTTACTATTAATCAATCCAGCATTAACCTGTTTAGGAACCAACACCTAATTTTTGTTAACATGCATAGACTGAATTTCCTCTATCATAACACTTGACCATATTTTAGCATGCAAGGATTTCATGGAAAGTTCATAAGTTTCAGGAGTAAAGGAATCTATAATGTGCTAAGAGTAAGAAAAGAAAATTCAACCAAATTCCAATTAGGTAACTCAACAAACAACATAAATCTCCTATTAGGAATTCTAGCTCTAGGTTGTTTGTCCCTTGTTAATTGATAATTGTCAAGATCTGTTAAAGAATTATTATGATCATACAACGCAAATGAAGCACTTCAGGGACAAAGACACTAGGGTTAGAACCTCATACCTCTCCACTTGATTGGTGAGCTGAATTATTTGTATTCTTCAACACTTGGACTTGGATGACCATTGTGATGATCTTCAATTGCTTCTTCTTTCTCAAGTGAATCATGAGACTCATTTTATTATGAGTTGTGACTATTGTCAAAATCATCCTCTTACTCCATTTTAGTTTCACAAGGGAGAAAGAATCTTGAAGTTTGCTCCTTAATTGGTACTCACATCTTCTACAGTTCGGTTGACACAACTTTCAAAATGAAAATTAAACAATTCATTAAAGGTCACGCTCATTGAAACTATTACTTAAGAACCATGATGTTGATTACATTATCATTATCTCCTTCAAAATAACCAAGCACGATACACTTTTAAGATCTAAGATGTACCTTACTCTAAGAGATATGAGGATAACTGGATAGGCTATGTATTCAAATGACTTTAAGTTGTCCGTAAAAAAAAAATTAAGCAATTTAGCGTCTGTAAAATGATATAAATTGAGAATGAACATGCAACACTAATATTGAAACACGGTTATATTATATGCGACCGTATAATAAAATCTTTGAACTTTTAATATAGTTATACGTGAACATTAGAGCTATCAAAAGCTGACTGAACTCGCTAACTCGACCCGAACCGCCCGATAATTTTAGGGTCAAGACCCGAAAATTTGAACCCGAAACCCGAAATCAACCGAACCCGATAGAACCCGAAACCCGTTGGGTTGAAACCCGAAACCCATGGGTTGACCGATTTAGTATATTTATAGAATTTTAAATTTTATTTTAAAAATTATAATATATTTTATTATTAAAATAAATGAAAATAATAGATTATAATTAAATAATATTATTTAATTATAAATTGATTTTGATAATCATAAAAAGGATATTTTGACCCGCTGGTCAACCCGAACCGACCGAAAACCCATTACAACCCGACCCGACTGACTCGTGACCCATAATGAAACCGAACCCGATTCAACCCGAACCCGAAATGGCCGAACCCGCCTGACCCGACCCGATTGACAGGTCTAGTGAACATATCTTGTAATAACAGTGTGAACATGTACATAAAATATGTGAAAATAATGTCAAATGTCATGTTTTGGAAAAAAATAAGCGAAAAATTTTAGTCTATTTTTACGGGTTTTTTTTAACTTTTTTAAGCGTTTAACATTTGTAGAATGAAATAATCGAGTATGAACATATGACCATAATGTTACATGCAACTAGATCTGTCAAAAGCTGACCGAACCCGCTAACACGACCCGAACCGCCCGATAATTTTAGGGTCAAGACCCGAAACCCGAAATCAAGCGAACCCGATAGAACCCGAAACCCGTTGGGTTGACCGATTTAGTATATTTACAGAATTTTTAAAATTTATTTTGAAAATTATAATATATTATATTATTAAAATAGGTGAAAATAATATATTATAATATATTATAATTAAATATTATTATTTAATTAAAAAATGATTTTAATAACCATAAAAAATGGATATTTTAGACCCGCTGGTCAACCCGAACCGACCGAAAACCCGCTACAACCCGACCCGATTGACCCGTGACCCATAACGAAACCGAACCCGATTTAACCCAAACCCGAAATGATCGAACCCGAACCCGCCCGACCCGACCCGATTGACAGGTCTACATGCAACAATAATATGTGAACACACTTATATTATATGCGTAAGTATGATAAAATATTTGAATTTTACAAATGATTATATATGAACATGCCTCAAATAGTGTGAACATGTGCATAAAATATGTGAACATAATATAAAATGTCAAACCTCATGTTTTTTTGGCAAAAACAAGCGAAAAAGAAATTCTAAGTTTTTTTAAAAGTCAAATTAAAGTCAAATTATCATTTTGCCCCTACCTCTTTAAATCTTAGTCACCCATTCCTCAAATTCAAGGACCCACATTTGTTTGTAGTTTGTAGAATCACATCCATTTGCACCGGAATCACCCCCTTAAGGGTTAACATTAATTAAGAAGGCTTCTTACGATAAATAGGGAGGAGCTTCCTCAACCTTTGGATTTTAATCAATCAATGGATATGATTTTTGGAATTTAAAAAACCAAAGAAGTATGGAAATATCTAATTTTCTCTCTCCTCTAATATTTGTCGCATCTATATAAGCGTTGATACTAATCTCTCTCTCTCTCTCTCTCTCTCTCTATCCCCTCTAATACACATTAAACAATTAAGATATTGTAAATGAACAAGTAACGTATTGATCATGAACAAATAGTATAATATGGATAAGAAAATAATTTACAAAAGTATCGTAGTATATATCTATGCCTCCCTGCAACTGAACAATTACTTTGATGATTTGATGAACTTCATGGCCAGATTGCCCAGGATACAGGAGCCACACCTACACAAGTTGAAAGCAATCAAGCAGGTTCTTCCATACATCCTGAGATGCCTACAGTTGGAACACAAGCTTCTACTAATTCAGCAAAAAACCAATAATCAACCTTTTTATTACCTATGATGTAAGAACTTTACCTAATAGCATATTTCATGCATTTTGTAGATGTCAAGTGCACAATCAATGCCTTCAACTCAATATGATGTTGGGAGGTCCTATTTTCCTATTACAAAGCCTAGGAAAAAGATGATGGCAACTAAGACAACTCTTGTATATGTAATTCTAAGGCGTTCACCAATGAAACAAGTTCACTAAGACAGCTCAAGCCAACTCCTAGTTTGTGTATCAAGTTTTTATGCAACTATCTATGTAAACTTGTATCTTGTGACTTTTTGTGAAACAAGTTCACTAAGATGACTCAAGCCAAACATTGTGATATGTGTCTTTTGTTTTAACTCCTTGCTATGTGTGTGCTTTGTTATAAGACAACACTTTGCGGTTCTACTTAATCATGTAATGACATTAAGGCTAGCTCCTTTTGGGTAAAATTCATGTCTATTCTGTTTTAAGTAGTTATGGTTTTCAGCATTTCAGCAAAAAAAGTGTTATTTATAGGTTGTTCAAGTTTTTGGTGTATTGTGTTCGTTGCCATTGGTACAAATAGGCCATGAGTCTTCAATTACAACAATTGACCAAAATAGACATGAGTCTTCACTTACAAAATGGTCATGAGCCAACCATTAGTAGACCATCCAAAAATAATTAGTTCAAGCCTTGCAATTAATCAATTACTGGCCAAAAATGGTCATGAGTCTTCACTCACAACAACTGAACACAATTACAAATTCACCTTAGCAATTCAGTACAAAATAACCATTAATAGTCATATTATCCCACCTTTACATCCCCAAGTTCAGTACTACAATATTCAGATATATGACAACAAGTATAGCAACCACAATTACCATAATTCCACTTACATCACATATGAGCCATTAATTTCTGAGTTTTGATTGCTTCCAATTCCATTCATTGCCTCTTTACTGAGGCCTTATAAGTCGCAACCTCTCCTACCAACTTGTCCATCTCGAACTGATGCATGCTTGATAAATTTTGCAGCTTCAAAATCTCCCCTTCTAATGTTGCCTTCTCCATCACCAATTTGTTGATTACATCAATTGCTCTATCAGGGTATTTGTTTTGGACAAAAACTGACCCACTGATCACTTTAATGTCCTAGATGGGGTTTGATAGCCAAAGGGATACGATTGGATCGGGTTGATGGGAGAATGAGTAAAAACGATAAACGAAAGCAATGAATAAGTAAACAAATTGAATGTAAAGACAACAAAAATAAAGAAGAAATGCTTATCTCCTCTTATTAATTATAAACAAGCGAATGCAAGCTTAGCTTCAGGGTTTAGGATTTGTAATCATGGGAAAACTGTTGGGAAGACAACGGTCAGATGCTTGCGGTCCTGCTCAGATGACAGCGGTCTCCGTTTTGATTACAAGAGAGGGGGAATGTTGCGTACTGATGTTTATCTCTAGATTTGGATCTGGCATGGTTATGCCCTTAAATCCCTTTATATAGTAGGGAGAGTTACATAGAAACAGTTACAAAATCAAGAATAAACCTTCTCCTCAAAAATAGGTAGTGGACGTTGTGGAGGATATGGTCAAAGGCGGTTGTAACTGACCCGGAGATCTCGGGATCTCGCTAGTGCTGTTGGATAGTTAGATGACGATTGACGTTAACGGTCTTCGGTCATTATGACGATGACAATCTTCGGTCTTTCTGAAGACGATGGTCTCTCTGTCGATGATGGTCTTTGCGACGACGACAGTCTTCGGTCTCTGTGATGATGACATTCTTCGGTCTTGAAATCATACTTGGATTTTTTTCGGTCTAACAATACCCCAAATTCATCTTGGTAATTGTGGTGAGGAGACGAGTGAGATGAATTTAAATCCTTTCGTCGGATGCCTCATCGTCTTCTTGGGAACAATTGCGTTTGGAAGTTGTGGAGCCACTAGAAAGCGGGCGTCATGACGATGGAAGTCAATGGTCAAAGGTACGAACTTGATCGAAGTCGTAACCTAAAGGTGTGGACCTGACTGAAGTTGCTAGCCGCTAGCGCTGGTTCTATCGAAGTTGTGTAGCCACAGTCGTTTTAACATGATGAAAACCGTCGACGTTGGGCATTAACTTGATCAAAGTTGCTAGCCAATATCTTAGACTCGGTCAAGGTCGTTAACCAAGAGTATAGACTTGTTGTCTTGCAAAAATACAATTGTATGAAAACTTTTGAGTTATGCCTCAAGAACCGAGGGCTTTTAAAGGACAAAGACCCCTGCAAAAGTTGTTTGTCAACCTTTTGATTTGCAGCTGCATAAGATCAAGAGTGCTCAACCAGACGATGATCAGTGTCTTCCTTGGTGATAACTAGCGTCTTTGGCGTTTCAAGCGTTGTTCTCAGGGGAGTCCCTATTCTGGCGAGTATCGCCCTGGCGGATAAAGCCTTGTTTGCTAGCGATAAAAGCTATGGTTGCTGGTGAGTAGCGCCCCATTTGTTTTGGAGAAAAGTGCCTTATGATCGTGACTGATGATTTCTGTCTTCCGACTGGTCGTGACCATGACTGGCGATCAGCATCTTGCGTGATTCTGCATGAAGAAATTCAAAGAACTAGGAGAGTTGGTCATGGGTTTCCCCAACGACCCTCCGACTCTCAAGTCAGTATTTATTCGAAAGAAATCACAAAGAAAACAATAATAGTAAACTAACATAAAAATTGTTTCTTTTAGAAGTGATACGGATGAAACCTGCGTTCCTTGCGATTTTGGGTGACTGGACCGTGACTATGACTGTGATCATGATCGTGACAGCTCTCATCATCATCTGAAGTCTCACGGTCAGATTCACTATTTGTCGAATTTTGATGGTCATCTCCTGGGGTCTTGGGATCAGACTTGAGAAGGTCTTCTTTTGGGAGGTTAGCGCCCTTATCTTCTTCTAGGCGAATCTGGTCCATTGCTTTAGCTTGAACATCTTTGAAGGTTGCACATGGGTACATGGTCAACTCTTTGTAGAGTTCATTGCTCGTTTGAAGACCTTGACAAAATGCTTCAATGGATGTCGAGACATCGCAAATGAGGATCTTGATTTTCTCGTGAACGAAATGGTTCATGTAATCTCGGAGAGTTTCATCATACGCCTGTGCAATTTGAAATAAGTCATTAGAATACTCATGAATTGAATTTTAAACAAGTCGGCGAGATTCGCGTATGATTCCACGGATCCTCGTGACAAACTAATGAACCATCTTAGGGTCAGACCCTCAAGACTTGCCACAAAGCTTTTGCACATGATGGCTTCACGGTCCTTTTGAGGGATGAAAGTCATCATCATCTTTTGCTTGATGATCAAAAGATGATCGTTAGGGTCATCGGGGACGTCGTAGCTTGGCATGTCCTGAACAAGGAACCCCTTAGGAAAATCGACAACGGAAATGGATTCCACAAAGGGAGAAGCTTCATAGCCATCCTCATGTTCCTTCTCGATGGGACGTGGGATTTCGGGGATCCTTGCAATCGTCTCATAGAGAGGCTTTAATTTCTCTTGGATCTTTTGCTTGATGACCTCCTCAATGTCGAGAGGTTGGGAGTGATCCCGTCGTCTTCTACGGGAATAGAACCCCTACAGAGGATCGGGTCATAATCGTCATTCCAGGAAAGGTAACCACTGGAGGATTTAGGATGATCACAGTCTCTTCCGGGAAGGATTCTACAGCGGTCATAGTCTTGCTCGTGTGTACCTGCGATCTCAAAGACTCATTTTCAACTATTAGTTATGCCACTTAGGCGTTGGATCTGGCTGATTCAGCTTTGAGTTCATCAAGTACTTTTTGGAGGGCATCGAGATGAGCAAAAAGGTCATCCATGGTGAACGGTTGGTGTTTGGTAGGAGGTTGATCGGTTGGATTTTAGCTATCATCCCCACGGTGGGCGCCAAATTGTTTTGGACAAAAAATGACGCACCGATCACTTTAATGTCCTAGATGGGGTTTGATAGCCAAAGGGATACGATTGGATCGGGTTGATGGGAGAACGAGTAAAAACGATAAACGAACGCGATGAATAAGTAAACAAATTGAATGTAAAGACAACAAGAATAAAGAAAAAATACTTATCTCCTCTTATTAATTATAAACAAGAGATTACAAGCTTAGATTCAAGTTTTAGGATCCGTAATCATGCGAAAACTGCTGGGAAGACAGCGGTCAGATGCTTGCGGTCCTGCTCAGACGACAATGGTCTCCGTTCTGATTACAAGAGAGGGGGAATGTTTCGTACTGATGTCTATCTCTAGATCTAGATCTAGCGTGGTTATGCCCTTAAATCCCTTTATATAGTAGGGAGAGTTACATAGAAACAGTTACAAAATCAAGAAAAAACGTTCTACTCAAAATAGGTAGTGGACGTAGTGGAGGATATGGTCAAAGGCGGTTGTAACTGACTTGGAGATCTCGGGGTCTCGCTGGCGGTGCGGGATAGTCAGATGACGATTAACGTTAATGGTCTTCGGTCTTTATGACGACAGTCTTTGGTCTTTCTGACGACTATGGTCTCTTTGGCGATGATGGTCTTTCTGACGATGACAATCTTCGGTCTTTGTGACGACGACATTCTTTGGTCTTGAAATCATACTTGGAATTTTTTGGGTCTAATAGTATTCATCATCCCTCCACATAAATTAATTATACTTGTTAGGTACGGTGAACCATACATGCGATACCCATAAAATCTTCTTCCAAAATTTCTTTATGTACGAGCAATGGACTCCCTTGCTCGAATACCATAAAAACAGTACCATGATTGAATATCGAATGAAGAAGAACTTGAGCTTGACCTACCAGATGTGAAATGGAGATTTCCAATCGTTCTTTTATTTGTAACATCCCTATTTTACAACATTGGGTATTACCGCCAGTGACTTCGGATTTTACCGTCCAAAGTCACCCAAGGCTTTTAGAATGATATTGAACAAAAAAATGCGGAAATAAACATAATTCATAAGAAACGATGCTCTCGAGAGAGACTTTTGTTCGTACAAATCGTATTACATTGCGATAATAAAATGATGTTCGACAATAAAACATATAAAAACTTTTTCTTGGGTCATAAACAAAGTTAAGTCAAAATGATATGAAAAGTACATCTTGAAGATTTGTGTCCTTCCTTCACCTTCACTTTACGCCTTACTTGGATTCCTAGGTTCTGACATAATTTGCGAGGGGCAAGAGTATGCTAGGCAAATATGCGGAAAAGAAGAATTAGTCTAAGAGACTAAGCAAGCGGGAACGGAACTTCCCGAGGGCATTACGGTAATTGAGTAATATCGAGGAAGATATTAACGGTTGTGTTTTAAGGCATGGCTTTATTTATGTGGGTTTTTACCGGTACGAAGAGGAGCGTATCTCAAGCGGAGATAGCTCGATAATCGAGAGAAGAGCTACAAGATTTTAGACTTCTTTTAGAATCGAAAGTATGTTGGGAACGTTATTAATTCAGGCAAGTTTAAAAACCTCTCACGCGTTGAGCGGACCGAGAGCAGGATCGATCATTTGAGACCGGTCCGGTTTTGGTATCTTTTAAGCGTGCACTGGGACTTATCTTATCTCATGACGAAAAGATATTAATTTACATAAATGATTTTTAAGGGGGTGGGGGTTGTATGGCCCGGTCCACCAAGGGAAAACTCGATTCTCGACACTTAGTTAGAGTGCCACTCATCCCTCCTTGCAATCGGAGCGGACATGGATCATGATCCTGAAAGTCGTACTTTAAGCGCACAGGCATACGACTTAGTAAAATTATATAGAGGCGTCGGGTTAATCCCGCGCCCCTCACTAGTTTGTTCGACATCGTTCTCTTAATGAGACCGTAAACAATCAAGGCCACAACCACACTAGCATAATAGTCCTATCAAATAATAAATAACGGAATATAATAACAGGGGATCATTATATCTAGCAATCGATATTCATAGGTTCGTTTATTACTTAGCAAACAAGTTCCCAACATCGAGAAATTTCACGGAATCAAAAATATATAGGCTTACAAGGGGAGATTCCACTTGCCTTTGTTTTCACGAGTCTAATCTAGCGGGCTGACGGAAAGTTTTGATCACGACTCGGACGAAAATCTCGACCTAACGACACGGATTTTACGAACGATCTTTAAATAAGAAATTTCTTTTAAAGTTTGAAATTCTCTTGAATATTTATAAAGAGAATTTTATTCTAAATTATTATAATAATAATTTAGGTGGGGTTAAATAAAATAATAATTTTCCTTTATTATTATTTTAACTTTCTAATATCCTTTTTATTCTTATGAAAATCCTTATTTAATTTATTATAAATATTCCTTCAATGTCACTTGCAAATGTCTTAATATAAATAAGCAAAGACAAACTTATAAAAGCATGTGATATAATATTTTACCTAAAAAGATATTTTGAATTTATAATATTCTTAAGATTATAAAAAGTCTATTATATCCTTGTTAAGATATTTCAACTTAGAGTCATTATAATATTTCTTTATTTTCAATAATATTCATAATGATACTTAAAATATTATTTTCTCATCAAAGAATATTTTATTAATAACATTACTTTAATATAACCTCGTTTAGCTATATAACCATATTAAATAGAAATAAAATACTAATAGGCCACTTTCTTAGTATTTTCCATAATTAGAACTTTCTATATATACTTTATAAGGAAGAGTGGGGCTCGGGTGCTTAATATTCATAGGGTGAGAGTTGCGAGCAAACAAGAGTCGTTAGATTAGATGAATGGACGTACGAGATTAAAACAATGAGTTTAAGAAAAATTCAAAAAAATCAATAAATTCATTTAGAGTGGCAGGCACGGGTAAATATAGGGCTTTTTTTATGCCCTGCCTAAAATACCCCCGAATGCTCTCAAAATAAATAAATAAACCCTAGACTCTCCCGTGACCCCCTGTCTCTTGTTCTTTTACGCTATCATCTGCCTCCTATCATCTCTCTCTAAACCTGCAATGTCACAATCCTTCCACCATGTCGGCATTGTCGTAGCTTTTCGGATCTTCCGCCCGCCCGACCATTGTCGTCGACCATCGACCTCGTCAATCTCTCCAATCTCCAACAGTAGCGACTATCGACCACTCGGCCAACAAGACAACAGATCTGCTCTTCTTCTTCTCCAATTCTTCTAAGTTCTAAATTTTAATCTTCTAATTTGATTTCATATGTTGAATGTTGACATATTGTGGTTGAAGTGCTGATTCACTTTAATGGAGTCAGGAGCAAGAATGGAACTTTCAGATAATAAGGAAGAAAATCGAAACTCACTAATTCCTTTCTATATATACTCTCTTAGATTTTGAAGTTTGCTTGAAAATTGTGTGAACAATCATTGTTCGCACACTTCACTTAGTTGTCTTTTTACCATTAGCTATGGTGAGTGATTTATGGTTCTAAAATGCAGCTAGGTTATCAATCTAATGTTATAGATACATTGAAAATTTAACACTCTTCAATTTAAAAGTCCTATTTTAATCCAAGAATTAATATGCAATAGAGTTAAATGTTGGGCTTGTTTGATCTAGCATCAAAAAATATAATCTCTACTGATGTTGATTGTGGACCTTGAGTTGGGTTCCAACATATTCATTAAATTTTTTATTACACTTTGTTACCCATTTGAAATTTTATTTATTAGCCTATTAGCTCAAATGGTAGAGCAATGTGCATGTGCACATAGATGTGGGTTCGAATCCCACATAGGCTAATTTTTTATATGTCCATGTCCTTTGCTTTATACCAATTTTTCTTTGGTTCATGTATTTTTAAGGTAAGGTTCATAAATTTTGTTTCATGTCTTTTTGTTTATAAAATTATTCATTTGGTTCATGTTTATATAACTTTAGGTTCATCATAATTCATCTTATGGTTCATATCTCACATAGGTTATTTTTTCATAAATTTATGTTCTTTGGTTTATATAAAACAAAATCTTTTTGTTCATGTTATTGTAAGGTAAGGTTCATAGTATTTCTTTTTATGGTTCATAATAGTTTTTATTTTATTTTTATGCCTTTTTGTTCATAACAATTGTTCTTGCAGTTCATGGTTATGTAACATTAGGTTCACCAAAGTTTATCATATGGTTCATTTTTTTAGTTCATACTAGTAGTTATTTGGCTTTCATGTCTTTTTGTTCATGACACGTCAATCGTTCTTTTGGTTCATGTTTTTGTAAGTTAAGTTCATTATAGTTCTTATGGTTCATGTCTTTTAATTCTTTATAATTATTTTATTTAATTTCATATCTTTTGGTTCATGACAATCATTCTTTTGGTTCACGTTTTTATAAGTTAGGTTCATTATAGTTCTTATGATTCATGTCTTTTAATTCTTTATAATTATTTTATTTAATTTCATATCTTTTGGTTCATAACAATCGTTCTTTTGGTTCATGACAATCGTTCTTTCGTTTCATGCTTTTGTAAGTTAGGTTCATTATAGTTCTTACGGTTCATGTCTTTTAATTCTTTATAATTATTTTATTTAATTTCATATATTTTGGTTCATGGTGATTGTTCTTGTGGTTCATGTTTTTGTACACTTAAGTTCATACTTGTTCTTCTTATGGTTGTTGGTTGTATCATATACATTATTTTCTTTCTTGAGTGTTATGATTGCAATGACAAATATAAAAGGAGAAAGAATATTATTTTGCTCTTAAAGCTTATGTAGGATTTGAATCCGCATTATGTGTAACGAACACATTGCTCTTGCTTTGAGCTAGTAGGCTTTGAAGGTGATTTTGTACAAATATCATACAAAAACAAGGTTTTATATGTATCTTTTGGTTTATTAACCCTTTAAGTTTCTTAAAAGAAAAATCCAATCTTCAAAACCTTAAAAATGTGAAAGTTCTCTTGTTCAAAAATTAATCCTACAATAGCTTCTATTAAAACTATCAATTTATCAATCACTTGATCTGCACACTTTATAAATTTAACTAAAAAGGCCTAAAATAACTAAGAACAAGAAGATTTTACTTTCTTGCATCATATCACAAAATATTGAAGCCTTAAATAAATAAAAACATGTATATAAACACAAAAACATTCTCAATTTCATGCAATTCGATCAAAATAACAAAACACCAAAAATGATAACTAAAAGTCATATCTTAATCTGCGGTTCATGAAAATACAAGTGACGGTTCATACGAAGCGAATAAAATCGAATCTCGAATTGGATTTAATCATGGTGAAATCACAAACAAAATTAGTAGAAGGACAAGGTATTGAATGAAATAACAAAACAACATTGTCTAATCTATACAATTTATGGTAAAATAAGTCCCGAATTGAAAAGCTAATTCATAAACCCAAATTTGTAAAAACTCCAAAATTAGACATTCAAACCTTAAGAAACCAAAAAAGTACTTAGAAGCAACTCAAACTAGGTCGAAATTAACTACTAAATCGAATTAAAATATGAAAATGGAGGAGGAGGAAGAACACAATTGAAATCCAACAATGGGGGGAATAAACGAAAAATCTCCCAGGGAAGAAGGAGAAAGAGGAAAGGAGGGGTTTTATTTTGGGGACAAATGACGAAATTACCCCTCTGATTAAAAAACCCTCATTAAGGACACGCCCCATCTACACCCTTGATCCCAAAAATCCGAAACTCTACATTTGCTCTCATTTTATACCATAAGATATGTTTTCATGTGATCTCAACTCTTATGAGGAAAGCTTTCTATAAATTAGTAAAACAATAAAATAGTCTTATTTACTTTGTCTACATAAAATCCTCTCATATCCATAATTTATATAAATATATGATCATGGCTAAAAATATCTTATTTTATAAGCAAGGCATAATCTTATGATATCTTTTCATACAAGGCAACATTTATAGCTTAGCCATATTAATAACATATTATATATTATCTCATTATCAACACTATCATATTTTTATTATTAAAGCTTGAGTCCGGTTCACGTGCGAATGGACGCCCAGGTGCGAAATAAGAAAGAACAAGAGCCGTTGGGTCAAGAAAAATCAAAGGTGCTGATCATTTCACTTAAAAAGGGAAAAAACAACACGGGCGAATTATTCGCGTATTTTTGAAGAAAAAAAACGGAAATAGGACGCGCGCCCAGATTGTTCATCAATATTGTGGATTTGTTCATCAATAATATGGATTTGTTCATCAACACTATGATTTTGTTCATTAAAACTGTGATTTTGTGCAATAAATAAATTGTTGCTTGTGCATCAAAAATCTGTTGTTTGTACATAAAAATGAACAAATCTGTATCAAAATTGCATGCAAATATGTTCATCAACATTGTGATTTTGTTAATAAAAAAGCAAAAATATTTGTTCATTGGTTTTGGCATATTTGTTCATCGGTTTGTGCATATTTGTTCATTAGTAACATCAATTTGTTCATTGGTTTATGCATATTTGTTCATTGCCTTTTTCATATAATTGTTTATTACTAGATGCATATTTGTTCAGTAGTAACCTTAATTTGTTCATTGCTATATGCATATTTGTTCATTAATAACATCAATTTGTTCATACCTAAATAAGGCACAAGCACTCCTCTTCGATTTGTTGCTATCTTGTTCTCTTAGAATACACCATATTATTGCAAAGTCGGATTTTTTATCTATTATCCTTTGCATTTAAGTTTCTCAATCAAACTTATCTTATTTTTGTACTTTATTTTGGTTATATCAATGAACAAATAGCAGTATATCATGAACAAATAAGGTATATCAATGAACAAACTATGGACAAACAACGTTATATCAATGAACAAAAAAGGTTATATTAATGAACAAATAAGGGTATATTCATGAACAAAAACGGTATATCAATGAACAAATAATAGACAAACAAAAGTTATATCAATAAAAAAAAAAAGGTTATGGCAATGGACAAATAGGGGTATATCCATGAACAAATAGAGTATATCAATGAACAAACAAGGTTATATCAATGAACAAATATGAATATATAAATGAACAAATATGGATATATATCAATGAATGACGAGCACTTTTACGTCGCTATAAAAGCACTGTCAAAGAATTACCTAACTTCCTAACCTAAGTATAGTGAAAACAAGGGTCGAACCCACAGGGACTCGGATTATTTGTATTTAAATAATATTACTAAGTAAATAGGGAGATTTTATGGTTGTAAACTAAAAATCTAAGTAATTAAAACTAATTAAAACAAAGCAAGTAAAGTGATTTAAGATTCAAATATGGAGAAAAGCGTCCAACTAGTTTCGTATCCATTGCATACATGAGTTTTGATCTTGATTATTCTTATTTCGATTTCCCTTGACTAATCTATTGTGAATTTATGAAATCAAGCTTAAAGTGATTGTCAATATACACCGTCTTTAACAACCTTTTCATCAATTAACCTAGAAGACTTTCTATGTCAAGTTGATCATGCAATTAAGTTCAAAGCATTCAATAGAAACAATATTCATGAATTCCACCGTCTATTCATGAAGTCTTGTGATTAAATTCTCCGCCTTTGATTAACCTTATTCCACCGTCTATAAGTTTAAGCAAAGGATTCATCCATGAATAATCAAATTCCACCATCTATTTAATTATTCTAGTTGTAATTCAACCTAGAAGTAGAATAAGTGATCAAGCTATTATAATCCTAAGTGAATTTAATCAATCAAGCATGGAGAGATTTAATCTAGTCAAGACAAACTAAAATAATTCAAATCTCACAAACCATCATGCATACAACTTTAACTAACTAGTTGGACATGAGAAAATTAGCTAGAAATTGTCATTGAAGAAAAACAAAACTTACAAGAGTCAAATTGATCTTCAATTGCAAAACTAGGGTTTTGTCTCCCACAAATCTCCAAATTCTTCAAACTTAGAACACAAGTAAAAGATAGCATATCATAATCCAAAGAAACCCTAGGAAAAATATTTATATGGTATCTAAAAACATCCAAGAATACTAATAAGGTCGGCCCATAAGATCACACGGGGGCCTGAGTCAGCGTCGGATCAACGCGCCGAAGCGCGGTTTGGTTCATTGAGAGCGCGGTCGTGCTATGAGGCTTTTGGCCGCGCTCCGCCTACAGCAACTTTAGTGACACTTCGGAGGCTGTTTTGACCCCCCTTCGAGTTAGAATTTGGACTCGGAGTAAAAATGAATTGTAACTCTCTGAGTTAGCTTTCCAGGGATACCAAATTCAGCTTCATCCGACCACTGTAGCTCCCAAACCAAGCATTGCAAGATAGAGGTGTCAAAACAAGACTCCAATGCATGATCCGGGTTTAAGCGTTTTTATCCCTCAAGCTCTTGGGCCTTATCTCTTTCAATCTTCACTTCAATACTCTCCACTCGTTCCTAGCTCCGGTCCTTAGCTTCATATCCACCATGCTTCACCTTCCAATCTGCAATATAGCACAAAAACGTGTAGATTCCGAAGTAAACCGAAATAAAATCTAAACTATAACTTAAAGCAAAATCCTAGCTAAACATGCATAAAACGGTAATAAAAACATGCTATAAAACCTATATCTATATGCTCTATCAATGAACAAACAAGTTATATCAATGAACAAATAGAGGTATATCGATGAACAAATTGCTATTTCTGATGAACAAACTGGGCGCGTCTCATAAAAACGTATTTTTCGAAAAATTCATGAATAATACGGGAAAAATTCGTCTGTGACGTATTTTATTGAAAAATACGGGAATAATACAGGAAAAATTCGTCTATGCCGTATTTTATTTTTTTTAATGAGTGTTTAATCAGGGACGTTGATTTTTTTGGAAGGAACGAGCGAGATTTATTCTCAATTCTCACATGGGCGTCCATTCGCACGCAACTCTTTCCCTTAAAGCTTATATCTTTAGAAATCTCTACACCTAGAAATATGGCAAACGAATATTTTATTAAACAATAACTTTATTAACATATCTATCATTATTATAAATAATTTCATATATCTTGATACTCTCTACACTTAGAGATATGTAACATGATATCTTGTATAAATAAAATTATTCCTCTATATAAAAAATAATATTTAACATAAAAAGCTACAACTTTTATGCTAGTAACTTTATAAAATACTTTTATAAGGGCTCTTAATTATTATTTATATAAACATGTCTTGCAATTTATACTATAATATGATATAAGGAATTATCAACATTTTATTTAATTGATTTATCTTCTCTTTTCAACTAACAAGATCTCACTTAATATTTTTATTAAGTTAAAGCTTGTAGGCTAACAAATATTATGAGATCTATTTAATTTATAATAAAAAAAGATTTACCCTTCTTATTCTACTAACAATATCTTAGCAAAGTATTTTTATTATATTAAAACTTGCACTTTAACCCATATTTTAAATTGTTTGCTTATACTAACAATTATTTTAATAAACATACATTAATTAAATTAATAAAAGGGTTTAAAAAATATACCCTCCTAGTATTCTGTATTACAGAACACTGAGGAGAAGAAGGCAGGGGAGACCGGCGGCAACAAGGGCGACGGCACCAGTCAGGACGACGGCGACTCCAGGGGGCGGCGATCAGTGCGGGCGTGCTCGGCGGTGCTCCGGTAGCTGGTGGTGGCCGGCGGTGAACACAAGGGAAAAAAGAAGGCTTTTGGTGGAGCTTGGAATGGAAAAACTAGACTTGAATGAGGCTGATTTTTGGACAATTTGAGAGCAATTTGCAAGGAGAAGAGAATGATGAATGTGTGAGTGCTAGAAGGAGATTGAGGCCTTTTTTATAGGCAAGGGAGGCCAAGCTCTCAATCCATGGTCATGGTGATGGACCAATGGAAGAAGGGAGGATGCTCCTCTATTGGGCTAAGGTGTGTTAGTTGGTGGTGATGAGAGGGTGATGCAAGAAGGGAGGTCTTGCAAGCAAAAGAGGGGAAGAAGATGAAGCAAAGGACATGCAATGGTGGGATGTTGAATCTACGTCAATCACATCACACAATAGTCTGATGTCTTTAGGAAGTAGAAGACCAAAATTGATATAAAATAAAAAGGATGGGGTGAATGAGTAGAAAATTACAATGGTCTAGCGGATTGAGGGGGGTGGGCGTGTGAGATGGGTTGCAAGAGTTCTCGGGTTCAAGTCCCGGCTCTTGCATTCTTTTTACTGAATTTTTAATGTAATTTTAATGACTTGTTGTACCCCTCTTTATTTAATGAATTTCGAAATTTATAAAACATTATTTTTATTTAAATGCTTTCAACTCTTCATAACCCTTATAATCAAATTCTTGAATTTTATTTAATTTAATTTACTTAAGAATCTCTTTTTAAAGAGAAATAAGGGTTATTATAATTTATTATAAATTCTCTTTTATATAGAGAAAAAAAATTATAAATATAAATATTATATTATATTTGGTTTTAAAACCTTGGAATATTACGAATATTACATTATTTTGGTTGAGTTGTCGTGAATCACATCAATTCGATATCAAAGAAGAAAAAAATGAAGCAAGTCGAAGACCCTGTCCAGATCTTCGCATTTGCTTTCTTAAAGAATCCTAATTTGCGAGATTGATCGAAAAAGGTGAGGTTGTTTTTTCAAAAAATCTCCCAAATCTGATTTTTTTTTTTGTCTTGCCTTTTGGCTCGCCCCGGTTCGATCCATCGAACACCACTCTACATCCAGATCGGTAACTCGTGGCCCTATTTTGGACGAGACCCTTCCAATATCAGTTTCTCCATACATGCCGCCAGTGGGATTCGAACTTTGAATCTCTTGTACAACACTTAAGGAATCTAGTACCACGTACTTTACCACTAGACCAACTGAGTATTGGTTCCCAAATCTAATTCTTCTTAAGGCATTAAAAAATGGAATAAAACAGTGTTAAAAAATAGGTCCAAAACTTGGCAAGTATCCTATTCTCGGAAAAAAAAAACAATCAACCGAACCTAAATCTAAACATAAATTACATTTTTTTTGTCAAAGATACTGCCCATAAAAATTCACACATAGACCTTATAATAGTAGTATCCTAAAATTCTAACCGCGTGAGTAAGATAGCTGAAGTCAATACGAAATTATATTATTTAGAGCTCCTATTTCGGAAAATTCCTACTAACTAGACAACCAACTAGGAGTATTAATAAACCATATAGCACCCGAAGTGGAATGAAAGTGCGCAACGACAAGTGTAGTTGGAGTGCTTTTTTATAGTCATAAAAATCCTACTTACGCTAGCTTCTCTCTGAGTTTGCCACGTCCATCGGAGTCATCTCCATGTGTCCCTTTGCATGCTCCACTCGATCTCCTTCCATTTTCTTCAAATTTCCCACTCGGCACATCGATCTATATACTTATATGTAATCTTCCAAACCCTCAATTACATAAAACATTGCAATAACATACACAAAAAAAAAATCAAAAAAAAAAAACAAGTGATCATCGCACAAAGAGAGGATGACATCGAGAACGCCTCCAGAAGTGCCCGGTGAGCCGAAGAAGATGGGCACTTCCGTGGTGGAGACCGCCACGGCCGCCGTCCAACACTTCGGCCCTCTCAACAAAATCCACCAGCACTTGTGCGCGTAAGACCCACACATCCAATTCGTTATTTCCAAATATCATTCTAATCATTTATATATCCTGATATTAATTAGATTATCATGGTGTTGATAAACTACACATATATGAAGGTTCCATTTCTACGGGCACGACATGACGAGGCAGGTGGAGGCGCACCACTACTGCGGGCACCAGAACGAGGAGATGCGCCAGTGCCTCATCTACGACTCCCCCGACGCCAAGGCGCGCCTCATTGGGATCGAGTACATCATCTCCGAGGCCCTCTTCCGGGACCTCCCCGACGACGAGAAGCGCATGTGGCACTCCCACGAGTACGAGGTGAAGAGCGGGGTCCTCTTCATGCCCGGGATCCCGGGCCCCATCGAGCGCCAGGACCTCGCCAAGGTCGCCCAGACCTACGGCAAGACCTACCATTTCTGGCAAGTCGATCGCGGCGACGCCCTCCCCCTCGGCCTGCCGCAGCTCATGATGTCCCTCACTCGTGACGGGCAGGTCTACGACAACCTCCTCCGAGGTATATATACAAGGGTTTCTCCCCTTTTAATATAGGCTAGGATATATCGAAAGACGCATCAAGTGGCTATATATATGATTTTGTTGCAGATGTGGAGAAGAGGTTTGGGGTGAACTTTGGGAAGGAGAGGGAGAACAGAGCTTACATGAAAGGCCCAGAGCACGGAGTCGACCCCCGAGCAAACGGAGGAGGAAAAGGCATCCAAACCGTGCTGCGAGAGGTCGACTGTGGGCCCAAGGACGCCGCTGGCACTGCTCCGACGTCCAGGATCTTTGTTTAGTTCCATAGATCTTGTCTAGTTTCAGTCAGATAAAACGCTAGCTACTCTAGCCTGCATATGCTTCTTCATGCAATGCAGGTTTTCCTTGCTACTACTGCTGTACTCGATAAACGAATTAGTATAGAGGTTCATAATGTACTGCATCAACTGTAGAATGTATATGCAAGTTTTCAGTTCGTAATGTGATGTTGGGCTGTTTCTTTTCAAATTACTATACTATGTTTAATACTTTAATGTTTTGAGCTCCAATCTTAACGAGACTGAAAGATGTCATCATGAACATAAACATATTATTATCGAATAAACCTATTTAGCTAATTATCTGACCAACCTAAGAACGATACCCTGTGATATTATTGACCATCATAAATCGAATACCTCATGTTGTTGATACATAACCATGAATACATTCAAGTTGCAATGTTCAATCACAATCACCAAAAACCATGGATGCCAAGAAACAGAGAAGGGGCAATCTCCAAGATGCAATGTTGACCTCATGCTGTTGCTTGAATCATCTTTCTTCAAAGCAACATTTTTGCGTGAATTCCACCATGAAGAACCATAATGATTCGCCAAACAATCTCAGAATCAAGGGCAATTTATATGACCATGATTTATCATCTACTTGTTAAGATGGCAACAATTGAGTTTTGCAGGTGAACAGATGTTATAAATAGATATGTTAATCTAAAAATAAAGTAAAATATAATATCTTAGTCAAGCTATTGATGCTAGCATCAGCCTTCATGATGCAGAAGACAAATACTGCAGCTTCAATAAACTCCATAACTTAAAACACAAGCTAATAGCACAATAATATCGAAAAGTAGCTGTCATGGTCACACAACACCTCATTGTTAGTTCACCAAGGCACAGAATGGGAGCATAAAAAGAAAAGAGTATCAAAAAAAAAAACGACAAAGCATTATGTAGAATCATGATACAAGTACCTTTTGCAGTCTTACAAAATCAGAAATCTCGGAAGCTCATCTTCACGTCAACATCTTTCTTGCCACCTCTCCCCCTCCCTCTTCCTCTTCCTCTTCCCCTCCCTCTCCTTCCCCTCCCCCTAAACTGCCTGAAAGACGATCGGCCGTGCTTCATTTCCACCAACGAATGAAGCAGCTCATCGCAAAGAATACATCCCTTATGCAAGGTAACACCATTTTCAAGAGGCGTACTGTTCTTGTTAAAATCAACCTCTATAATTGTGGAATCACACTCACCACACACTTCTTTTGTGGTCGAGATACGGTGCGCTCCTTGAGGCAGAAACACAAGGCAATTACACATGTTGCAGAAAAGCCTCCACTTCGGAGCGCTCACCGGATCAAGCACAAGGGTCCCACTGCATTCTGGGCAAGCACACACTCCTTGAGCTATTAATGAGTGTTTGCACGTAGGGTGTGGGCAGAGGAAACACGGCATCCCAGCGCCCTTTCCTAGTTTACCAGTATTTGTCTTGGAGGCGCCGAAAAGAGCGTCTACTCCTTCAAATGGAGGGTTGTTGAAGCAGTAAGGGCATAACGGGAAAGATTTTCCTTCAGGACCAGGGATGGAGAATAGCAAGAGCTCAAAATTGTCCAATGGGCAAACGAGTTCCTTGTAAAGCTGCACAATGGGGAGGGAGATCAAAATAAAGCTTTAGCAGAGATTCTTTTTTTTTAAGCCATTATCATTAACAATCAATCACTAAAAAGTTCCTCGTAAAGCTGCACATTGTAGGGTATAATTAAAGCTTATGCACACATTTGGTTTTCAAACCACTTTTATAAATAACCAATTACTAGAGGTCCTTGTAAAGTTTGTGCACATTGAAGGATCAATATAGCACTTTTTACACACATTTGAGTTTCATGGCACTACAATCAATAATCAATTGCTACGTGAGAAAGGAGGGTGATGAAAGAACCAGGAATAAATTAAGTTAACAAAAAAAAACAAATGAAGATGCTGTTGAATGACCTTGATTAAACCCTGCTGTGGAAGATAGTAGACCTCTTCACATGTACCACAGTATAGACGCTGGGGCTGCATGGAAATGTACTTCATGTAACGCAAACATTTTCCGCATTTGCTTAGTGCACGTCCTGAATCTGAAAGAGGGGAGAATTGAGCTTCAAAGAGAGCGTCCATGTTTTCAATCTACACCAACAGAAGATTAAAAGGAAAAAAGATCCAACAATGTTACAATATAAAATCACCTTGATGGCGTAAATCAAAACAGAAAAAACAAAATAAGCATAATAACTCTATTCAGGAGTGAATATTACAAGTAACAACCCTCAATTCATTAACCAGTAAAGAATGAACTCTGTTTATCTATCCACTTATCAACTAATTTAAACTCAAAAAATAGCAGGCACTAGTCAATTTGCAAATAACTCTTCGTAACAATACATTTTGCCAGTTAATACTTATGCAAAGGAATAAAGTTGCGCTCTGAAATCCCTGTACAAGTCAAGTAAGAAGATGTTTAGCAAAGTATTCACCTGCTTAACAAAATACATAAACTTCTGCTTGAACTGTTGGATAACATGTCTCACAACTAATGAATGATCCACCTGACCCTTGGCAATAAGTGTGATCTGATGTTCAATGAAACTCCGTATATCAGGCAAACACAGGTCTGGGTCAGTACACTGGTAGCCCCTGAAAAGGGTGATACCCAAAGCTGTTGGAACTAACCTCCTTCCTGATTGAACCTGTGCAAAATTTATGTAAATTAACAAAAAAAAAGAAAGCAAGCACAATTATAATGATCCTTCGATCAGATAGGTTACCCAGGCCCAGTTAATAGTACACAAACAAACCTGAACATAGTTGCGCTCACAAATGTTGTTGATATGGACTGGAATGGATGCATCTGTACCTATTCCATGTTTTTCCATCAGAGAGATAAGCTCACTCTCTGTAAGATAATCTGGAGGTGAAGTTTTTCCCTATAATATTCAACATACCAACTTCATGAATACAATACGGAGACATATCAAGATGAACTTATAAAATACAGCATACAGGATGAACTTTCAAGAGAATAAACCTCATCAAGCTCAGTTTTCGAAAGACGTATTCTCTCCCCTTTTGTTAATTCAGGAAGACTTTTCTCATTTACTGCCAACCAAGGCATTATTGCTGTGAATCCTTTTGCAATAACTCGTTGCCCTGTACAATAGAAAGATTCTCCACCAACTGAGAATTCAATCTTTTTCCTGAAAAATGTTAAAATCAAATTTTAACATTTTAAAAAAATTCTCCTCCAACTGTTGCCGTGTCCGTGGTTCCATCCTACTCAAAACTCAAGTTAAAATTTAAAATTATTTATGTGCTACTAAAGCCATACCTTACATATTTGCAGTCAGGAGATATTGATCCAATAAAATGCTGACAAACATACTGATACAACTTCCAAGCATCGTAGCCCAGCATCTCCTCAGTTGCAGAGCCAATTGGGGTTATGGGAGGATGGTCACCTGCATCTGTTCCTTGGTGTGGTTTAAAACGACCCTCAGCCAACAGTTGATACACATAGCCACCCCAGACAGGGTTACTTTTTTGCAATTCAAGTGCACTTCGGAAGTCAAAAGAAGCAGGATAAGCTGTGCTCTCTGTTCGAGGATAACTGAAAGGAATTCAAAGAAAAATCTTAAATGTCAATTGATACATTTACAACTAAATTTACATTTTGTAACCTGAATAGTGAATACCCACTGGAGGAGATAATTCGGGAGGATCTATTATTGTGATGAGAAGATATAAAAACGAGATAATGTAATCTTTTGCATAATGAATAGAAAGCTTATGCCTAGGCTTGCGCCTTAATTTTAGGCAACAGTGTGAGGACTTGAAATCAAACTTCAACATGGGCACATCATTGACTCTAGGTAGTCTGATAATATTTTATTAAGTAATTATGTTGGGTAATTAAAGGAAGGATCAAAAGTTTAATCCTGAAGGTGTCTCAAAAAATAGGTTTAATATACTAGGGGTGTAATTGGTTTGCTTGATTTTGGGTCACTTGTTTCACATGGATGTTGGGTTGGTGGGTGACTTCACAAATTCAAGTTAATCAAGTGCACGCATGAAGGACACTTGATCACCTCTTGCGTCCCCCTATGTGATAGACCTATTTTGCTTTCATGCACCTAAAGCTTTTTTAATCACTCCTTTCATAATGTGTGGTCATAGAACAAAATCTTAAAAATTGAAAAAAAAATTCATACCCCTCCCAAGAATCAAGATTAGAACACTAAGGCTAAGGCCATCTCCAGCCATTATCCTTTTAAGTATCAGTAAAAAAAATCAGAATTTGTCAGTAAGACTATCTTCTTCAGGAGTATTTTACTGACAAAATATCACTCAAGCTCCTTGATTCTTGTAACATCTCTGATTTTTTCTGACTTCACTGTTTTGCTTCTTTTTTTTTTATAATACTCAAAATATTAGGGATGGAGATAAGAGGAAAAATATAAAAACCTAACCTAAACTAGATTAGGCTCCATAACTGACAAAACTACAGTAAACTACAGCCTCAACCCATGGAAACACACACCACTTATTTAGTTTGAGATTGTAAGTCAACATAACCATTAATTCAAATGTAGCAATAATCAACTGGCCAAGTCCTCACCTGTCTTAATCTTATGCTGTCTTGATCTTTAGGTTTACCATTTACACTAAGAAATACATGCATAAAACATGGATTATTATTTTGAAAAATCAAAACAGAGATTCAGCAGTAAAACCTGATATAGCCTTGAGTATATAACCGTTCAGCTATCTGCATAGCCATTTGTGGCCCAAAACCCAAGGCACTTGAAGCAACCTGCATATTTATAACAGCATTTAGTTATATACACCAAATTTCCAAGGATAAGCAGAATATTGAGCAATTTGAATATTCCGTGATGTTTATTATTATTTACAGGCTCCAGTAAATTTCATTGGATGTATTGGCAATAAATAAATTGAAATCTACATAAGGATACACATATCAGTGTTTTTGTGTTTCCTTACGAACAGAAATAGGAAACGCTGCCTCTCTGGAGATTCTGGGTAACAGAGTGCATTGCATTTAAGTATGATCATAATCATACGTAAAGGAACTCTTTCATAAACCATACAAAAGGCAAAAGAGAGAATAACACAATAACAAGAGACAACAGATTAATAAAACCAAGAACTGTAGAAACACTTCCAAAACTCATTAAAATTTCAATACCCTAAAGAGGAACTATAAGAGGTAGAATATGAGAAACATGAATGGTGTTTAAAATACATTCAATCAATGAAAAATATGAGAATCATGATTGGTGTTTAAAATGCATTCAAGTTATGAAAAATCTGACATTCCATAATCATATTGCTATAGTTTGTCTGAAGCTTATGGACATACAGAAGACATACTATACATCAGTCCCTTGGAATTGTCTGTTAACCACTACCACCACCAAATTATTGACAGCCACAGAGTGGATTAATTTGAAAATACATTAGACTTCAACACCCTTGAAGAAGCACATAGAGTTTATGTAAATTATGTAAATCACAAACGAAAATAAGAAAAGCTTCAAACCGCAACCTCAATGTCATAAGATAAGTGTGGACAGAGATGTCAATATATCCACGCCCATAACATAATCAGATGAAATCACATTGAGAAAAATTAAAAGAGAGCTTAGAACCTTTAGGAGATTCACTGTATTCAAACCAGAGGGGCGACCCTTGTGCTCTTGCTTCTCAGATACATCAGTTACTTCAACTATGCCATCCTCTGATACCAACTTTTGAAACATAGCAGCAATCTGTATCCAGTAAATCAACGAAAAAACTAAATTCAAATGCATTACTTCTTTCAATTTGAATATGAAAGAGAACAGAAAAATATCAACAAACTAGAATAGTGGAATTATTATAGATGGGGTTGTAAAATGGCCTTACATCCAAATCAAACAATTTATCACGCCCCCATTCCAACTTCAGCTCATAGCCTTTGTGCATAACATAAGGATGCAAAACCCAAAACCTTTCTGGCTTGAAAGTATTAATATGTAAATGGCGCTGTACGCAGAAGCCAAGAGTAGGGGTTTGACAGGGACCATATCTGAAAGAGGATTACACATTTATTATCTGCTACCCAAAAAACTTCTTCTAAACAAGAAACACGGACACCACACCCAGATGATGCAATACAAACAAAGTCACAGACTAGATTCGCTATACATACCAAAAGAATCATGTTTATTATGTACAAACAGATTGATGTGCGGAATTTCGAAAATGACATGGATAAAATGCAACGTAAATTCCAAATTTGAATAAGCTTTCACTTGGATGATGCTTGTTTTAACTATCTAAGCATTTCCATGAGTCATTTTGCATATTTAGCATCATTAGGTTGAAAACTGCTAGTATGACAATGGCTATTTAAATCAAAGATTCCAACCATTCCAATGTATATTTTCAGTAAGTGATCTTGTAAACTGCACAGTTTTTCTGCAGCAAGAATGTAAGTTGTGACTTAATCACTTGTTGACAGAATACCAAACATTTATCATGAAAAATGGAGAAAAGTGAGCCTCAAAATAGTTGCAGAAGTAGTAATGGAAAAAACTAACAAAAACAAAGGTACAAGTAATGAGGGGATACAATATTGAATATGGGAAAGCCAAACATGATATTATATAATGGAGGAAAATTTCAAACTCACGAGATAACTCTAGAATCCAAATTCCCATATTTGCCTTGAAAGTAAGAGGTTTGAAATCGGGTGAATGCAACTCCAACTTTCAAATCTATTTCTTGTCGAGCATCTACAGCTAAAGCCTCATTCCTGTTTGGACGAACAAGATTATCCATGGCCTTCAAAATATCTTTATCTGCGACAGAAGAAAATCGTGCACGATATATGTTCCTTGCACTCTCCGTTCCATGAAAGCCAGCACACTCAATTACTACAGAAGATAACAACTCAATTAGTTGGTAGCACTTTTTAATACAATCGGTTGCCATTATTGATGCATTATTAATAAAACAAACAAAGCCTTTTGCATTCATTATGCCCATCAATCATCTCTTTTGCTTCTATAATGACATGTATACCAGAGAATTTCATATGAATGTAAACAGTACCTTCAAAACAAATATTTTCCCCTTCACGGTCACAATCTAGCCATAACACCAGGTGGCTACAACCACGTGCTTCCTGACTTATATGTTTACGGATATGAGCCTGAATATTTGGTCACAAAAGTTACTTTGTAAGTATGATACATAATGAAGTATTTATCTATAAACTGTTCATTTGACTCATTATTTTTCCCTGTAAACAAGAATAACTTTTATGCTTATTTTAAACAATAAAAATGACAATCAAGTTGCAAACATTTCGTACCTTTGGATTGGATTCTGTCTTCAGGGTCGGAGCTTCAAAAAGATCTACAGGATCTGTGGCACTCCAGTTTTGATAGGCTGCTGGAAAATCTATACTAAAAATGACAACAGAATTACTTTCCACAATTAAACCAAAGTTTTTAGGTTAGGGCAGAAAATTTCCGAGGAAAGATGCATTATACTCACAAAAGTTATAAGGAAAATAACTGGGATAACCAACTAAAATACCAATGTTATCAGTCCTAGAAAAATCCACAGGCCATTGAATGGCATCTATTGCATGACACGTGTGTGCAAGAGAGTATAGGATGAAAAAAAAAATTACAGTTTTCCTACTAACCAAGTATTCTTGAGAATTTGGGGTGGGGGAACGCAATAACAAAGCCACAACTCACCTGAAAACATGTCCTATGACTGCAGTAACTTTGAAATGAGCATAAGCACCCAAAAACTCTCCATCAAATTCATGGACTTCAGTACTACCCCTCCTTGTGGACATCTGCAGTATGGGTCCACATTTTAGTATTAGTTGTAAATACATTACACATACAGTGAAAAAAAAAAGAGAATCCATTAACCATCACTTTACATAATTTAGACAATCTTATTCCCAATCAAGTGCAAATTCTATAATTTATTTGCCAACTGCTATTGAAGTTACAATATAATTTGATCCACGTTAAAATGATACAAAGACTAATTAACAATGAATTTATATGATATTTTTTATGTATAATGTCATCATGATTGACCCAGTGAGGCTCCGCTACAACGGAATCTGGGGGGTCAAGATGGGGGTACCCCTGCCCAAGGGAAAGGGGTACGCCCAATAGACCCAAGAAAAACTGAAATTCAGCTATGTGACAATAATAACTGAATTTAGTTAGAATGCACCAAAATTGATATAGGGACTAAATCCATCTCAAAGGCAGTGTATAAAAGCCAAATAAATACAAAATGCACAGGATCTCCTAAATATAATATAAACTCATCATTGTGAAGCAGATACTATTCAATAACTTGAGATTAATGAGTGGGATGCATTGCAAAATTCTTGCTAAGCCTTTTGAAGATTATTCACCAAAACCGGTGATCTCATGTCATGTTGCAAGATATCCATTTAAACGTTTTTCTGACAAATTTGGCTGAATATCCAATACATAAACACCAAAGGAAGGAGTTAAGAGCTAGGTTTCGACGTTGAACTTACACCACCCTTCGAGAGAGCCGTCGCTATGGAGATAGCAATGCCCGGCTTCTCAGCAACCTACAGAAATACAACATAAATGTAGAATGAACCTTAATTGAACTGCTATAACCATTAGTAGGCAAAGCGAATAACACAATTCTTTGACTCACCATGAGAACCCTGAGAACCATTGTGAAGGTTAGAAGGAGCTGAAGCTAGGAAACTCGATTTGCTTCAAAAGAAACTGATTAAGAACCGTTGGTAGCGATTTATTCAGACATGAAGCAGACGGAGATGATCAAATTGAAGTTAGGAGGATTCGATTTAGCTCCATTTCGCTTGAATTTTGACCGCTTACTCTGTTTTGTTAGGGCTGTTTGATGTGTTTTTTTTTTTCATGTTATAATTTTTCGGTTTGTGAAAAGTTGGGCTGAAAAGAAATTGGGCCAATATTGGGCCTAGGCCCATCATATATTGGCAAAAGGATAAGCAATTTCGGAATACTCACCCACAAATCTCGAAATAACAACCCATACGGCTGGGGTGTATCTGACCATATGTCATATTACCTACCACAATTTAATCTGTTTCACTATTTTTCCATTTCCAAACATCTGCAATTAAAATCTCAGAAATCTCTCTCTTTCTTCACCATTTTTTGACTTCTTTAAAGTTGCAATGAACTATAATGTTGATTGCACACACTTTATAGGATTGGAATAGCAATCTTTGAACATCAATCGTACTTAGACATGTCTTCTTTTTTTTTTTTTGGTCGAACTTAGGCATGTCTTCTTTGCCACATTGTTCTCATTTTTCTTTTATCATTAATCTCTTTCTCCATTATGTTAATCATTGTTCTCTTTTTCCACTATGTTTGGAGGAAAAGTTGTAACTTTAAACTTTCATATTTTGGTGATACAAGACTTGGTTGGTATGTGAGAAAGAGGACGTTTACACCTAGAAGAAAACAGAAGTAAGAGATGTCCAAGAGAAGATTAAGTCAAAAAGTATGGTTGAAATTTGCCTTGACTTGCGTTGGGTGCGCTACAAGATCGTGTAAGATCAAGGTTGTAATTCACAAGCATGAGATAAATTCCAATATGTTTGGGAATGCATTTGTTGGAAGACTCATCAGGAAAAAACTTAAGTTGGTGGAGTCTATAACATCAAACAATTGTAATCCAACCTAAATTGCATTGGTATTGAATGATTTCCCACTCAACTACACAGGCAAGACACTTTTGTTCAAGATATGGTCTTCGGAAGGTTGGGTTGGAGGGGCGAACTTTTGTTCAATAGTTCTTCCTTCACGATAGGGAGTACAAGTGTAGGAAAGACAATCAAGTAACAAGATCATTGGTGTCCTCTTTTCCAATTTGAATGCAATATCACTTCTCAAGGCATTTCCATATGTCTTAGTACTCGACTCCACATATGCTACAAACAAGTAATATTGAATATGAATTATTATGTTTTCTATTCTCTATTTTTCGTGTACTGTCTTTTGTTTTGATGACGGTAGCAACCACTATGATCGTTACGGCCAGAGACATTATTATCATAATGGTCAGATGCTCTCTTGTTGTAAGAGTCAGAGACATTCTGGTTGTTACGACCGTAGTGGTTTCTACCGTAATGGTTGGTTAATCATATTGACACTTTCTGTTGTATATAACCCAAGTATGACATGCCTTTCTTGGAAACTGCAGGATTTATCTCGACATGGTTAAAATACGTGGTAGCAGGTGCATTATTGGCCCATGAGAGGGGAGACAATTATGATTGGGTAGTGGAAAAACTTCACAAGCTTTGTTCAGTTTCACGTATATATTGAGCCTACTTGCATGGTGACAAATTGTGAGTTGGCTTTGATGAATCTATTGGATAAGATGTTCCCGAGATCGAAACACCTCCTCTACAGGCACCACATTAAGAAGAATATTGAGGCCGCGTAGAGCAAAAAGCGTAATGAAGAATAGACAAATTGCAAAATACTATACAAATTATTATTGTGTATTGTTCAAGAAAACAACCATAGATGGCTATGAGAGGGAGTTGGATAAGATGGAGAGGAAATGGAGTATGAGGTCAAGTCTGTTGCGATATATTGATCCCTATAGGATAAGACTTGTGTCAGCTTGGAATAACACAGTATTGACATTTAATTTGAATGTAGTATAACGAACCAGTAAGCACATCTATTCCCAAAAGAGTTTATGGGCTTTCTTGAAATTTTTTTTAATAGTTATTCTAAATTATAGGGTAGAAGCACAACACTCATCATTGAAACATTGTATTGAGATTTCAAACAACCTGTTAGACACAACTTTTGACCAATATCATGCACCATTAGAGCTCTAAGTGAATAACATAAAGGCATCCTTCAATTCTTGTCGTCTAATGATGCATTCTCATGTGGTTGCAGTTGATGTTTTCAAGTTGTTGAAGTACCTGACAAGTACATGGAGTTTCTAATCAAGGAGTACCATAAAGATGAAGGTACATTCCTTGATCCCATGTGTGTAATACCCCTCTTTTCTCAAAGATGGGCATTTATATAATTGTTACTTCTATAGTTATAATCATTACATTATACTAGAATGCTTAGCTCGTCCGTTGGACGGGGCAAAATTTATGTTTATGTTTGCTGTTTTTAAAATGTACATATTTTTGGTAATTATGAGATAATTCGAATTAGAATGCAAGCTAAATGTGTAAAAGTATAAATAAGCATAATTGGGGTAATTGGATTTCATTACAATCCTTAATTAAGTATATAATAAAAATAAAATATTGTACATATATAAACAATATAAGTTCACATATGATTTTAGAAATTTTTAAAATTCAAATCAACACATCTTTATAAGAAAAAATATAACTTAATTCTTTATTATATATTCATCAATCCTTAATAATATAAACTAAAGTTTTTTGGATTGTATTGCTAAAACAATTAGTTTAAATTATCATAAGTTATTTACTTTATTATCACAAATATTGAACAAAATTTGGAAATCATCATCAAGAAATAATAATGAAATAGAAGTAGCATAAATTTTAACATGAATGAAACACTATCATTTTGTGTATGTAACATTTATCCATTTAGCTTTTGTAGTCTTTTCTACTCTCAATCTAGTATTGGTCCTTCTTTTTATGTAATTTGGGGATTTTCTTCCATTGTTTACTTAGTAGTGGATGAAAATGATATGTACTCATACAAAAGTTATAGACTTATAAAGTGAGAAGAAAATTAGAACATGAAAGGTTATACATTAAATTTAATCTTATCTTTTGTTTGTAATGTCAAAGGTTGATCTTGTCTTTTTTACTTTTGTTTTGAATATCAAAGGTTGAATTTAATGATTTTAATTACTTATGTATTCCAAAGGTTGATGTTATTTTTGTGTGTGCTACCATAAGTTACTAAATTAATAGTGTAATGACAAGGGTTGATGATATGATTTATGTGTAATACAAAAGGTTAATGTTGTTTTATGTGTAATACCAAAAGTTACAAAATTAATAGTTTTAAATTAAAATGCATAATTATTAAGCAAATCCCTTCAACTCTAATAGAAGTCAGTACACTAATTCTTAATGTCATACGTCAGCCAAAAGTCAACGTTTTTGCTAAGATGAACAATAGGTGGTTGCCGGTTCTAGATTAAAATATACGAAAAAATAATATTTATTCACAATTTTTAATGCTACAACTACATGCAATACACTCAAAACCATTTAGTTGAAATAATAATTTAGGCTCATAAAAAAAATGCGGGGTATATATGCACAACTTTTTTTAAAAGCGCACAGAATTTACGCGCAATGGTGATTCGGGCGAAATAGCGTTACGCGAAAGAATAAAAACGTAAACTGGAAATGAGGTTCGGGAAACAAAGGAACGCGCAATGCCGTCTCGCGCGCAACAAATTTGTGCGTCAATTTGGGGTTAAAACAGAAAATTAAAAAAATTCAAAAGTGTGGGCCACGAAAGCGGGATTCGCTCGAAGCCTTAATGCGCAGCTATTTAAAACGATGTAAATGCGTAATTTGACCCACGTGTGCTGATTAACCTATTGCCCACATATTTTTCAAGGCTATCATCCTTCATATATAAAAAAGATAAATACAAAAAAAAAGATAAATACTCTTCGACCAAAAAAAATAAAAAAAAAGATAAATACAAATAAATTGTTGACAAGTTATACTAAGGCAACGAGAAAATTATAAAAAATAAAAAAGATAGGTAATTATGTTAAGTATTATCAAGTAGAGTCGTCAAAGATTCGACCCGAAAAACCGACCCGAACAGTCCTAAAATTTTAGGGTCAAAACCCGAAAATTTGAAACCAAAACTCAAAATAAACCGAACACGATAGACTTGAAACCTGTTGGCTTGAAACCCGAAACTCGTTGGGTTGACACGATTTGTTATATTTTTAGAATATATATAATACTTTTTGAAAATTATAATAAAATAATATTTTCTTAATAATATTTTATAATAAAATTATAAAATTAATAAATTATTATTAAATATTATTTTTAAATAAAATAATATTTTAATAATTGTAAAAAATTCGATTTTCTTAACCTGTTGGGTCGACCCGGCCCGCCCGAAAACTCGCAATGACACGACATGATTTGACCCATGACCTATAATGACCCAAACCTGACTCAACCCGAACCCGAAATAATGGACGTGGACCCGAACCCGACCTGACCGACCTGTTTAACAAATATCAAGCAATTGTACTATATTTACTTGAAATAGTAATATGATTCTAAAAATTATGTTGATTAATAAAATCAATTCGAATAATTTTATGTTGATTAATAAAATTATGACCTTAGTGGGTACATATTTATTTAATTGGGTTTCACCTAATCGAAAGACCTTTTTCATGGAAATGCTTTTTAGAGTATATTATTACATGGTTATGTAAATAAAATTTAAGTGCATCTAAAATTTTCTTAACTAGATTGAGTCAATTTAATAAAATGCATAATTATATACTTATAGAATTTGGTTCAAGTGAAATAAACTTTTATCTTAAGACGTGAGACGAATGCACTTTTATTAGTATGTAGTGCACTTTTCATATTCTACAGTGAACTTTTCGTATTTTGCAATTCACTTTTCGTACTTTGCAGTGCACTTTTAAAAAGTTTTCTTAAATTAATTTGGGAGATTGATGCCTTAGTGTAAATTGTTCTTATGTGTATTATGTTGGTGAAATTCATGAAAAAAACAAATTTAGGGTGGATTTGTACAAATTTTGGTAATGCATTTTTTCGTATGTGGTAATGCAATTTTCATACTTTGTAGTCCACTTTTCATATGTGGTAATGCAATTTTCGTACTTTGTAGTGCACTTTTCGTACAGAAAATGAAAAGTGCACTACGAACTAGCAAAAGCGCGTGTGTCTCACATTTTAAGATAAGAGTTTATTTCATTTAAACCAAACTTTAAACTTACAAGAGTTCTAACCTCGTCTTTTGGACGGGACAAAATTTGTATTCTACGTTTATATAATTTAAATATTTCGTTTTTGGAAATCAAAATATGTGATCAAACATACTACTATTTGCTTGATCTTTTATTTTCAATTAATGGGGGCATTTATGTTGTAAAAAAATATTTTATTAATAGGATTTTATAAATTAATGGGACATTTATGAGGACAAGGGGGACAAATTTATATGTTGTTAAGATAAGATAAAATAAAGTAGAAAAATGGCAATTAATGTTTATATATATATTTATACAAATTATATAATTTTCACTTAATTCCATTTTAATGTTCATGTAATTAATTTCATTTTAATACACCATCTATTATATATCATCTAAAAAAATGAAAAATAATGTTCACGCATTTTATACAATTTATATGATTTCCACTTATTTTCATTTTATTGCTCATATAGTTAAAATTTAGAAAGTGTATCCTTTTAAATATATATTATTATAATATTACTAATATACAATTATATTTAGAGATCTTAGAATTTTTCATTTAAAAATAATATCTGCTATTGCCAAATTCACTTTAATATTATATACTTGAAGTTATATCTTAATCATTTTAAATTAATTAGTAATATTCACTTTATAATATCAAAGTATATGTATAACTCTATATATGTGTATAAAATGAGTTAAAAATCTAGTTAAATCTTGTAAGAACGAATGATTCTAAACCATTATAACGATTTCTGATAAGAATGAACGATTCTAAACCATTATAACGAATTCTAATAAGAATGAACAGTTCTAAACCATTATAACAATTTCTTATAAAAATAAGCGAACATAACAATTTCGTATAAGAATAAACGATTTTAAACCATTATAACGATTTTGTTCATTCTTATACCCTAAACCCTAAGAATCCTATAGCCTATAACGGTCAATGTTACCTATTTTGATCAATATAAGAACGAACGATTCTAACCCATTATAACGATTTCTTATAAGAATGAACACGTCTAAGAATGATTCTAAACCCTAACTCTTATAACCTTAACGCTAAAAATCCTAAACCTAGCCACGAGCCCAAGATTCGAGTAATATTTTTATGCAAACCCTACGGTTGAGTGTTTAGGGTTTCGCAAGCCCAAGATTCGTGTAAAAATATTATGTAAATCTTGGGTTCGTGTTTATGATTTAGGGATTTTAGCGTTAAGGTTACTTAGGGTTAATGTTTTAGGTTTTGATTAATTAAGGTTAAGGTTATAGGTCTTAGGGTTTAGGGTTTAGTTTACGTTTATGCTTTAGGGTTTCAACGTTAACCATTTTGGTATTTTACACATTAATTTAATTATGGAATTTCATAATACAATTCAATTAAATATAATTTATTATTTTATCAAAATAATTTAGTATGCTTAATCACATGATATAATTCTCAAAAACTAGAACACACCAGAATATAACAAACTTGTAATTATATTATTGGTGATTCTACTATCTTGTTAGGAAGAGTAAAATCTGGAATCCATTTCATTCTCACGAATGACTTATTCTAAGCTTTTAGCCAAAGTTGATTCCGATAGAAAATAGAAGGTATCATCCTTTTAAAGAAATTTTAATTTTCTATCTTAAATATTTAAACTCTTAAACCTTATATAACTAAAAATAATATGTTGGGACGTTGTTGGGACCTCTGGTTCTAAACAACGGATCAACAATGCAATTCTCTTCAGTTTTGATAATGACAAACACCATAGGGAACTAATGTGGTTTGTTCAAGTATTTCTAAGGAACACAGGTACAGCCAAGAACTCCTATGAATGACCAAAAGCCACTGTAGGCTACAATGAAGAGTTTCCATCAAGGGAACTCTGAAGAGGAAAGTTCCCATGAAGTGGGAACTCCCAGAAACAATCAAGAGAACACAAGCTTACAACAATGAAGAGTTTCCATCAAGGGAACTCTGAAGAAGACAGTTCCCATGACATGGGAATTCACATGTGAGGACAACGACCGTTCAACGCAGATCGTGGGATTCTGTCTCAGACAGCCCGAAGGAACAGTCTAAGGATCAGACTGTCACGCTTCATCCAACAGTCCGATTGATCCAAGAAGTTGACCTAGTTCAAACCAAAGTCACATGTGAAGAAAGTACAACTTGGGCATCAAGCAAAGGGCATTTTGGACACAAACGAAAGATGCGACTGCCCAAGCCAACCTGGACTATAAAGCCAAATGAATAGTACTCGGATTGAGCACTTCTCCCAGAATTCACAAACACCCACACCAGAGAAAAGAAAGAAAAGGAAGAGAAGTCCCCGCCGGCGAGTGTGTGATCTCGACGACGGTGAAGCTGAAGTTCCCAGGAGCAAGGGAACTGAGAAGTCAGTGTAAGGTTTGAGTTACTTGTGTTTTGCTGTTGTGAGCTTAGGAACTCAGTTGAGAGGATTTACTAGTGTTGCTAGAGTTAGGAAGAACTCGTACGAACAGAGAAGTGTGAATCCGGCTGTGTAACTAAGGAACAAAGCAATTAATATAAGTAAGTCATTCAAAATCCTCCAAGCGGAGGTAGAGGTTTACCCATACAACTAGTTGGTTGTAGTGGGGTTCCTCTATAAAGGAACTGTGTTCTTCACAGTTTTTATTACTTGCGAACTGTTTACTTCCGCTGCCTTGGGAACAGCTTAACTGCCAGTTCCCAAGCTCTTTGCTAACATTTATGATCCAACATAATAAAACTTAAATTATAAGGTCTGAAACCTAAAATTTAAGCCATAGTAGTTATTAGGAATGGTTCATTTCGACAACAAACCAAACAACACGTTATAGTATTGGTTCATTCTGATTTCTTATTTCATTCTGATTCCTGATTCCAAATCCGATTCCAACAGGTAACCAAACAAGTCTAAATGTATATAATGATTTCAAAAAAAATAAATATAAAAGAACCAACAGGATACCAAACATGCCTAAATTTAGTATTCTTATAAGAATGAACAATTCCAAACCATTAAAATGAAACAAATAAGTAAATATGAAGCAAATAAAATTAGCTACAACTTGATACTAATGGCAAAATCTTGAATGACAAATACACCTGATTACCAAATAACACAATTGTGTTCAAAAAGTTGGTTTCACTCATAGAACCGTCATCAAATAAGAGCACAACCATCACTTGCATTGTTAGATAGTTTTGCATTGGCAAGATCATTGATAATCTAGAACGAAAAAAAGACATTCAACAAAAAAAGACAATATTAGAGCAATAAATCAAGGCCCAAAGAAAACACATACATTTTAACGAACATCAATCATCTATAGAAATAGGTTCGAGTTGAACGATTTCCTCTTCCTTTAAAATGAAATCTTTCTAATATAAATTTTTTTGTGTTTCATTTTTGTTGAAAACCGAAAATGATTTAGGTGGGGGTTACTTTGTAAAAATGGATTAGTTAGGGGTTGTATTTATACTTAGCACTATCTTATTTGGCACTTAATATTTATGTTTTGAGTATGGTACTTAAATTATATTAGCAGTTGCAAGTTTTAAATTTCTCAACAAAACAATAGCAAAATTCACTCCTTGGATTTTAAATGAAAAAACCTTTTAGTATGATTATAAATAGATGAAGAGTGAAAACGTTTTTTTTTTCTTATCACATCTTCTCAAGCATTCATTTAAATATAATGATAAGGTTTAAAACTTTTTTCTTAATATGATTTATTGGTCATTTATTGGTATATTTAGAATATAAAGCACTAGGTGGTGATGCCCGTGCTACACACGGAATATTTTTTTTAATTTTTAGAAACCATATTTTAATAAAATTTTACTTAAAAAATTATTCTTATGTCATGTACTTAATGCTTGGGTTGGCTGTTGTGGCGCTTTTACATTCGTAAATTACGTATTTTTGCATTTTTAGGGTATAATATTGTAGTTGTAATATTGTTATACATTCACGACCATTTGATTTGGTTTTGCTTACATAATCTCTTCTACCATTAATGCCCTTTTTCCCCTCCAACCATTGACAAATACATATTTGTATTTTACATTGATTTGAAAATTTATTTTTATGTCAAACCATGATGATGGTTGTTATCAAAGCCCTTTTGACATGTCATAGCTCGAGATGATGATGATGGTACAAAAGTTCATAACAACAATAATAATAATACTTTTATGCAAAATAAAAGAATGTATAATCTCGCACCAAACTTCTAACACTTAGATCTAATCTCTCCATGTATTTCTATATGTGCAATTGTTTAATTTCTTCTACTACATTATCCACATTCCAACTTGACTTCTTGTAAGTTCTTTCAAATCTCTCCTCCAATTAATGATTCATTCACTCTATGAACACGTGTGTTAGACATTCTTTATGGCTAGTTGGGTGTCAAGGTGATGAGATGACTTTTATAATAGTAATTGAAAGTTTCTAGAATTTCAAATGTTGTTTGAATTTTGTTATATATATTTAGTTAATTTAATATATCTAAAATTCAATTGTATGCTACATTGCAAGAATTTTAATAGTCATACAATTATTATGAATGGAGTAAAGTGAATTTATTTCGTAAATTATTTAATAGATCAATTATAAATGGATTTTATGGTATATTTACTTTCTTCATACCTTTTGATATTTCTATACCCCTACTACATAGTAACACCAACCCTATAATACTAATTAGCATCATATTTTTATAAAAGTATTTTAATCTTTTTTATTGAGTTTTAAACGATTACAAATTATGAGAAATGATAATTTATAATATTTGAGAAATGAACAATGACGATTTTTGAACCAATGACCATTGGTTATTATAAAATGTTCTAATAAAATATTTTTTTGTTTTTTGTTTATAAAATGATAATTATAATACTCTAAATATGACTATAATTGATTAGTGCGATGTACATGGTCTAAATTTATAATAAATTTTAAAAAGTTACAACATTTTAAAATGGATTAGTAATTAATAAAGATTGGAGGAATCTTATGTTTTTATTTCACCTAAAAGAGAATTGTACGTTTTTAATAGAAATCACATGAGAAAGAGAAATGGAATATTGTATGAATTATAATCAATCTACATATGTGTTTTTAAAAGGGATGGATGCACTAACATCTACCATTTCTACAATAGGGTATTATAAATATGATTTTCTTTCACATTATCAACTATTGAGTCTTTGCAATGGATTTCTACTCACGCAAGGGTTAACACATGAGGGAGATTGCAAAAATTGTATGTTTTAATAGAAATTTCATGAGGAAGAAAAATAAAATACCGCAAGAACTATACAAAAGGTTTTTTTTTTTAAATACCAAGATGGATGCACTCATTTTTACAATTTTCTACAATCGGGTACTATAAATCTACTTTCTTACACATTATAAAATAATGAGTGTATCCATAGATTTCTACTCTTGCAAGCTCAGTATGGTATTTGTTTTGAATCATTCCTGCATAAATAAACAAAGAAAGAGAGGGTTAATCAAAGTTTTATTTTCTTATAGATGTTTTAGGATTTGGTATAAGGATAATTAGAGAGGGAATGAAAGAGATACATCTTGCTTTGATTAAACAATGCCAAATCAGACAGGGAGAACCTACTTTGCTCTGATCTTGCGCAGAAAGAGATCGACTCTAACTTGGCTTCTTGTAGACTCTTTTATAGCTCTCCTTCAATCAATGATTCGCTCACCCCTATCAACACGTGTGCGAAACAATTTTCTATGCTAGTTAGGGTGTCAAAGTGATGATATGACTTTTATAATAGGGTCATGGAAGGTTTCAAGAATTTAAAAGGTTGTTTGCATTTAATTATAAAAATTAAATGAATTAATATACCTTAAATTCACATATATGTTACATTGTAAGAAATTTGAATAGTCAAACAACTAATATGGATAAATCTCTTTCATGTTTATGATTTTATGCTTTATCATTAAATTTCTTATACTATTCTATGATGTCATAGGATTCCTTGTAGGAGGAATAAAGCTAACATTAATCTCGTCATTTAATTATAGGTTGACCTAATTTTTAACTTTTTTTCCCTAAGAACTTAATTGTGGGGTAGCATATTTTTCCTAAATATTGATTTTGGTTTATGTATTTACTTTGGAATAAAATGTCACATTAATTATTGTTTTACATATGAAGTATATGTATGTATGATGAGGTGTCATTCTATTTGAAATAAAGAGGGGAGTTCTAGTGAGAATAAAGCTTATAATAAGAAATGAGAACAAAGAATAGACATTGGATTAGATAAATCAACGGTGAAGATTAAAAGAGAGAAAAAGCTGATTTATTAACACAATGGCACGGAGTGTAATTTAGAAAAAAATTTTAGAATTTTCCAAAACTACCCTCCCTTCTTCTCCCAAACAAACCCTAGGAAAGAACATTGAGAGAATAAACGTACGGCGTATCTTCTCCGCCTGGACCGCCTCGCCAAAGTCTACAATTCTTCTCCAAATTTGATCGGTTTGAACTCGTACTTCTCAATTGCTTTTTGTTTATACAAAATTCGATAAAATTAAACTTGTATCTTCTCTGCCTCGTCAAGTTCATTCGACTGATTTGTTTATTGTTCTAGGAAATTTGATTTGTCTGAGAATTGGGAACGACGGACGAACACCGGAGAAAGAATCCGAACACCGAAGAAAGAATCTGCCTTGTCAAAGTCTACAAATTCGTCTCCAAAATTGATCGGTTTGAGCTTGCCCTTCTGAAATGAATTTTATTGATAGTGTCTTTATGTCAACCGTGGTTCTTATTCTCAATTGAGAAAGATCCAAATTTTCAATTGTTTTGTGCCGCTGGATCCAAATTGTTGGTATGGAAATTGATTGGTTTGAACATGTTTTTCTCAATTAAATTGTGTTTTCATGTTTTAATGTCAATTGTGGTTCAGGTTCATAGATGATTGCATAATTAATCTTTTACATGCTTCCTTATAAGGCTATTGTCTACTGATATTTCCTTTCATCTTTTCCAGCTAGTATCCTTTTCCATTAGGTGGTGAATTGGAAAATACTTGTTTTGCTAATTGCAGTATTATGTATGTTGTAGTAAACTGGAAATTCCTTTGGCGCGTCTCTACGTTGGCTGATTGCCTTGTTGCATTCTACTTTGTAGGTTAGAACAGAAAAATGACATTGCTTGCATATGATGTGGTGTTTGTGCAAAATCATATATCACTTTTAAAGCCTATTAGCTCAAATGGCAGAGCAATGTGCATGTGCACATAGATGTGAGTTCAAATCTCACATAGGCTAATTCTATCAACGCTTTATATATTTTGGTTCATTCTAACTCTTCTTTCGGTTCATGATTTTGTAAGCTCGGGTTCATAATAGTTCATCTTACAGTTCATGTCTTTTTGGTTCATGACATTTATTCTTTTGGTTCATAGTAAATTAAAGTTTGGTTCATAATAGTTCATCTTACAGTTCATGTCTTTTAAGTCATACATACGTACTAGTTGTAATTTTGGTTCATGACATTTGTTTTTTGGTTCAAAGTACATTAAAGTTTGTTTCATGTGTTTGTAAGTGTACTTGTCATCTCAATTTATATTTGTAGGTTGATTGAATACTACCTATAATTTTAAATTACATTGTTATAACAATAGTTAACTAGAAGCGGCTCGAGGAAATCACTACAGATGCTACGCAATGGAAAGGGTCCATTTTGAGAAAACAATGTACAAGATTGATCCTTGATTACTTACACGGTTCATAGAATTAATTACACGGTTCATAGTATTCGACATGAAGGTTCATATTGTTACACATGAAGGTTCATGGATTTTAAATAATCAGTTCATTTAACAAAAAATGCATAAAATTTGTAAAGAACACATTCAGCTCATTGGGTTCAATGTGAAGTAAAAAACAACCTTAAAAGCAATTACAAATGCATCAAAGTGATTTGTCTAACACAAAGTAACATAAAAATAAACAACTTAATCCCCAAAACACATAACAACTACTAAAAAGACAAGTAGAGAATTGGAACTTCAATGTTCAATCTTGAAAATGAAATAAGGACAATCTTGTGATAAGTGAAGAATGTAGGTGTCACTAGCTTCATCATGATCACCCAATGGAACTCCATCAACATTCTCATCATTATCAAAACCCTTCAATGAAACTCCATCAATACTAGCATCATTATCCGAATGAGACAAGTTAGGATGACCAGAGGTTAATGAACAACCTACAATAAAAAAAAGGAGAAAAATTAAGCTGATTTATAAGCAACATGGAACACATAATGGGCAATAAAAATGTGAAAAAAATATTTTTCTTTTGGTTCAAAAATATTGTCATTATGGTTCATAATATTACACTATAAGGTTCATTGAAAATCACAATGCGGTTCATGTAAATAACAATACTATTTGACATAAACTATATCAAATTTGGTCATTTTTTGTGGATCTGGAAACCAAATGACTAGTATCTATTAGTTTACTTCAAATGTTAGGATAACCAGAGTTTGATGAACCCCATCAACACTAACATCATTATCAAGACCCTTCAATTGAACCCCATCAATACTATCATCATTATCCGAATTAGACAAATTAGGTTGACCGGAGCTTGATGAACAACCTACAATAAAAAGGGAGAAAAAGAAGAGATCTAGTAAAAATGTGCAAAATATCGTTTTTCAGTTGGTTCACAAATATTGTCATTGTGGTTCATAATATTAAACAAGAAGGTTCACTGAAAACAACAATGCGGTTCATATAAAATAACAATACGAATTTTAAGTGAATCGATCTAACAAAGGTGACAATGATACTAATTGCTTATTCAAAACAGTATCCTACTAGTTAATGTGGATAACTAGGCATAGACATATACACAAAAGCATCATATTCAACAAAGCATACTAAGCATCATATGCAAAAATTCATTTTATCCACAAGGGGGAATTTGAACACTAAAACATCATCAATACATGAAAAGGTCTTGCAATTTGTCCACATTATCTTCATATTCACTAATTAGAACAGTAAAAACAATATTCCAAGACAAATTAGCAAAACATGCTCATTGAGACATTTTATCGAACACTTTGTGGGCAATCAAATAAGCATACAGATTTTAATTTTAGTTTCTATAAAATTTTGTTTCCAATCCCAAAACCAGGAGTACAACACATTTCTCCATGATCTCAAGCAACAAAGAACCATAAACAAAAACAAATTTAGGAATTATTAGAGAGCAACAAATCATCCACCAAACTAAACTCTTCTTAAGTATTCTTCATAACCACTTACCTAAATTCATCGTGTCTTCAATTTGGAGTAGGAGTATGGATCGAACGAAGGGAAGATCGAGATCGAAAGGAAGATCGAGATCGAAAGAGGGATGGCATGAAGTCGTCGTCGTTCAGCGTACTAGTCGCCATTCATAACGTAGAGAGTGGAGGAGCAATTTAGGGCTGAAAGGTAAAATTAAAAATAAAAGAATAGTAAAATGACAAAAGTACCCCTTCAGCTTTATAAAAAAAAGGAGTGTGAGTGTTGATAGCAGCCCATCTAGACCATTGATCTTACAAAATCAACGGATGAGGCTTGTTCTCATTTCTCATGATAAGAATAATTCTCACTTGATCCCCAATCTTGAAATAAAATGTCTCATTTTAGTCATTGACTTTGGCTAATGTATTTAGTTTGGAATAAAATGTCACATAAAACATTCTCTTATATCAACTTTGGCTTATATATTTAGTTTGAAATAAAACATTAGATTAATTATTGTCTTATATATAGAGTGTATGTGTGCATGTATTATAAATTGTCATTTTATTTGAAATAAAATATCTCATTAATTAAATGAGTATTGATTACCAAAATGTTTGTCTTCAATTTCTTATAGGAGTACTATTTTATGGTGTCATATGATTCCTTGCAGACGGAATAAATCTAGCGTTAATCCTGTCATGTAATCATGGGTTGACCAAATTTTTATTTTATTTTCCTATAAAGTTAATTGTGGGGTAGCATATTTTTCCTATTGATTTTGGCTTATGCATTTACTTGGGAATAAAATATTACATTAAGTATTGTCTTAAATTTCTTATACTATTTTATGGTGTCATAGGATTTCTTGTATGAGGAATAAACCTAGCATTAATCCCGCCATTTAATTATAGTTTGACCAAATTTTAAATTTTCCAAAAAATGATAATATTTTTATGAATTTATAGAAATATTATAAAATGAATGAGCATTAATTATTGAGAATATTTAATCTTATAGTGCTATAGATTTATTATATGATTATAATGAAATTATAAATTATCTTATAATTTGTATAAGCATTAATTGTCAAGTTATTTAAGTTTATAGTATTATAGATTTATATATTTCAAAATATAGATCATTTATTGGTCTTTGAGGGATAGTTTTATATGTTGTATAGATAGATATGATTTATTGGTAATTTATTGGTATATTTTAGAATATAAAGCATTTATATATTTCAAAATATAGATCATTTATTGGTCTTTGAGGGATAGTTTTATATGTTGTATAGATTTTATGGATTCTTATTAAAAAAAGGATGTGAAATGAATGTAGTTTGTGTATTAAAATATTTCTAAAATAATTTGAGCACGTTCATATAAATTTCTTAGACTAAAAAATTTAATTATAAGTCGAAAATTTATTTAAATTAAATTTTAAACCTTGAAATGCTCGAATATGTATTTATATAAAAAAATACAATATATACTCAAAACTTTAAAACTATTCTAAAACATAGATTAAAAGAAAGTGAAAGGACCTTTCTCCAACTTTTTGTAATGTTGGGTTCCTTTTCGCAATTTTCGCCCATTGCATCAAGAGTGTTCTAACCTTTTTTTTTGATAAACAAGAGTGTTCTAACCTAAGTCGATACAATTTTGGTAAGAAATTTCAAATCAAGATTTCGAGCCCATTTTTTAGCCAGATTAAGTTTCGCAAAATTAGGGATGTTCCCTATCAAATCATCTATCAAACCCTCTTTCTATTCATGGGATTAATACTGATTTTTTTTGTCTTAAACCATTTAGGACTTAGAAAATCCTATTTTCTCTCCTTTTGTTTTAAGTGAATCAAATGAGATCAAATCTCCAAATTGGCTCTTAATTTGCAATTCAAACTCCTTGATTAAGGATAAGATAATGATTTTCGGTGTTTTTATGGGTGGGGTTATTCAAATTTCAAAGGATTGAAATTGTTCCGCTCAAACTTGTTAAGATTTACTTCAATACGATTTTTGATTTGATAAGACAGATTTTGTTTGATCAAACCACTATAAATAGACACTCTAGCCTACCCTTGTATCCCACCTTTGAATTCGACTTAAACCTCTCAAAATTGAACCGAAAATCACCTCAAAACACCGCTGCCGACATGTGGAAGCTCATTGTGTTCCAGTTCCAATGCCACTAGTCCCATCCCAAGTCGTAGTCGAAAGAAGCCAACGAGCTAGCTGAAGTGGAGTCGTGCACCTCTATTTTTACGGGTATATTATTGCTTACAAGTGATGTACGATACAATTTTATACAAGTTCCATAATTAGATAAAATTAGTAGTTAATTTTTTATCAAAAGGAAAAATGACTTTTAATAATACGAAGTATCTACTTTGAACCAATAATACACATACTTTAAAAATCATCATTAGTAATGCACACTATTATCATATTAACCTAAAATAATATGAAGTAGAAAATGACTTGTAATAAAACAAAGTATTTGCTTTGAACCAATAATAATATGAACTATTATCAAGTATCCATTTTTAGTAGCTATGAGTGAAGCATACCAGAAATAAAGAGCGTGTTGCGGGAGGTAACGGATAAAGTTATGCTACACTTAGGAGGTAGCAAGGATGGAGATGGGGAAGAGATTGTCGGATATGGTGCACGATGTTGTAACTCTCAAAGAATTCGATTTCAAGAGAGAAGAGGTGGGAGAGATAATAGAGCTAATGAAGACGACATGTGAAGAGAAGTTGGAGATTAGGGTAGTTGGGAGGGAAGAGCTGAAATGTGTAAATTGAAGTGTTAATTAAGAAAAAAATGAGGTGTCAATTAATTTGATGTCATGTCATAATTTCAGGTACCACAACATAGGTTTCATCGGAAACTAATTCTCGTACTATTTTAGGTTAATATCATGATATTTCGTATTATTATTGGTTCTACGCGAATACTTGGTATTATTATGAGTCAGTTTTCAAGTTCGTATTTTTTTTTTGTTAATATCGTAATAGTTCGTATGGTTGCCAGTTATTTTTAAAGTTTGTATTATTATTGGTCCAAAGTTGATACTTCATATTATTATAAGTCATTTTTCTTTATTTAAATGATGGAAGTTTCAATACCTAATTACACTAATTTAAAATACACACTTAGGATTACTAATATGCTAAGTTTAATTAATAATAAAGGTTTTAATAAAACCGGTCCATTTTAATTAATAATAAAGGTTTTGATGATGGGCTGCTAGGTCGTCGGTCCATTTTAATTATTGAGGCCATCGCTCTACGAAGAGAATTCTTGAGGCCATCTGACGTGGTATTTTCCATATCCAGATTAAGAGTGATAATTTGTAGTTGGTAAATGTCATTCTTGATGATCGACACTGTCCACAAGAGATTGAGTTGATTAGATTTGACATCTTTTGCTTACTTGCTCGTTTATAAAGTTAAAATGTTTTTCATGTCTTTTAAGAATGCAACTCTATGACATATTTTATTGCCAGATCGTTTCGTTGTATTTCCCCCGTCCCCCTCACAATTAATTTAGGCTACATTCGGGTAATCTTTGCTGATAAGTTACTAATAAGTTACTGATAAGTTGATGGTGCGGATAAGTTCCGATGTTGATAAGTCAAAACTTATTTCTAAAATAAGCAAGTGGTGTTCGGTTGGAGGGATTGCTGTTTTTTAAAAGGAGAATAAGGAATTGTCTAAAATATCCTTAAAATAAATAAAAGAAAATCCAATTTGTATTAACTTGGTCTTGTACGACGAGGAAAGCATAAGAACGGTTAAACCTTGACTAGCGAATCAACGAAAACTAATGAACAAGAAATGGAAAAAACCTAATCAAGACCAAGTTAAAATCAATTTTGGTGCGTCTAGACTTTCTAACAACCAAGAAACGGGAGGAATTGTACTCAGAAATCACCTTGGCCAGATAATCGACTTGAAAACATGTAACTTTGGAAAGATCTCAATTTTAAAAGCCGAAGCTCTGGCTTTCCGAGAGGCCATTCGGGAAATGAAAGATAGGACTTTAAGAAAGGTTGTTATTTAAGGAGACAACCTCCTGGTTATTACTGCATTTAAAAGGGTTAATTAAATGCCCTTGGGAGATTGAATAGTAATATCTGATATCCTTGTCTCCACTTTCGGAGACCGTGATTTACAGATTAACCATATTACTAGGGATTGTAATATTGTGACCGATAAAATTGCTAAATTGGGCCACAATCTCCCTACCGATGTCATTAAGACTCATCCAGAACTTTAGGTTCTCATCCATAAGGATGCTCTAGTACGCCCTCCGTGAAGGAGTGCATCCTAATTCTTACCTAATCAAAAAAAAAACTTGAACTTGGGCCTGCATGAAATTGGGTTGGCATTAACCACAAAAATCTTTCTCTGGTTCATCTCCTACCTAGGGCTTGTTAATCAGATGAATGGACGAGGCAAAGAAGCCAGGCGCCGACGATGAAGAGTTCTTTCTCCCGAGTTCGTCGTTCAGTCCAACCTCTCTCTCTGGTTCTCCAACTCGTTCCATCCAGCCTCTCTCTCTGGTTTTGCTTCCTAGGATTGCTTATCAGTTGAATGAACTTGGGCATGTTTTTCGGGGATTGGCGAGGCAGAGAAGGTCGGTGTTGGCGATGAAGAATTCTTCCTCCCGAGTTCGTCATTTCATTCAGCGGTGAAGAGTTCTTTCTCTTGAGTTCATCGTTTCGTCCGGCGGGGAATGAACTTGGGCATGTCGAGGCAGAGAAGGACGACGCCGACGGTGAAGAATTCTTTCTCCCGAATATGTCGTTTTGTCCATATTAGCTCACCCTCTCTGGTTCTCCTTCTTGGGTTTTTTATCAGCTAAATGAAATTGGGCTGGGGTTATGAAATTTGTAGACATTGACAAGGTAGAGAAGTGCCAGAGGTGAAGAAGGAGTTGGGGTTTGCTTTAATGGAGCTTTAATGGATAATGGAGCTTCAATGGAGCTTTTAATGGAGAAGAAGGGTGAGGAAGAAGACAAGGGAGAGAGAGTATTTATGAGGGGTATTATTAAAAAGTGGAGGTGGGGCCCATGTGCTTATATTTTGAGGGATAAGTTTGCTTATTTCCGATAAGCATGGAGGGTGTTGATTATTTTTCTGCTTATAAGCATCCGAGATAAGTTTGCTTATTTTTTATAAGCAAATTTGCCAAACACCCATCCCGAGTGCTTATTTATGCAAAAAAAGCAACAAAGTGCTTATAAAGCACTTACTTTAGCATTCCCGAACGTAGCCTTAGATTTCCGGATATGTATGGAAAGGCTTAGTCATATGATCCTCAATGTTGTGGGCGATGGATCTTGGAAGTCGGCCCGTATTAGGAGGAATGGGCCGGAGATATCCCACGTGTTTTTTGCGGATTATGTGGTGCTTGTTGTCGAGGCGTCTATCTCTCAAATGAAGAAGATTAATGACATTTTTGATGCCTTTTGCAAGGCGTCTGGACGAAAGATCAACATTGCTAAATCCAAATTCTTTGTGTCGAAGAATGTGGATGTCGACACGGTTGCTAGACTACGGGCCGAGTGTGGTTTCGAGGTTACAACTGATCTTGGAAATTACCTCGGTATTCCGGTGCTTCACAAAAAAGTTACTGTTGAAACTTTCGGGCCTCTGATCGACAAGTTCAAATCTCCCCTTGCGTCTTGGAAAAGCAAGTTCTTGAGTCTGGCTGGGAGGATTACTCTTGTTAAATCTGTTCTCTCGTCTATCCCGATCTATGCTATGTCTACGGTGGCCATACATAAGGAGGTTTGCGATCGTTTGGACCAACTCACCAGAAACTTCATTTGGAATAATACGAATGGTAGGAAACACATTCACCTTGTGGCTTGGAATGATGTTTGTCGTCCGAAGGAGGAGGGTGGCCTTGGGATTCGTGCCATGAAGCCTCTTAACTTGGCTATTGTTGGCAAGCTCGGGTGACGTTTTCTCCACGAAAATGATGGGCTTTGGAGCGTCGTCCTCAAGGCCAAATATGTTCGTAACAATGGGGCGACTGTTGCTGCTGCGTCTTCCACTTGGCAGGGTATTCAAAATAGCTTGAGATTGGTTGCCAAGGGTTTCCGTTGTAATCTTGGCAATGGGGCGACCATTCGCTTTTGGCTTGACCCGTGGCTCAGCGAGGATCGCTTGTTGGATGGGGCCTTAACTAGTATTGATGAGGATCTGTTGCGCTTCAATGTTCGTGATATGTGGACTGCTGATGGTGGTTGGGATTGGGATACCTTATCAGGATTATTGTCGACGTCTATGTTAATGCAGTTGGCTGCGGTTGCTGTCAATGAGGCAGAGGATGTCGAAGATACGATCACTTGGAGGTTCACTGCGGACGAGAATTACTCAGTGTCGACGGCGTATAAGTATGCCATCAATGATGGGCCTATCTTTCTCAACGACAATTGCGTGTTTAGTAGGATCTGGCAGCTGCAGCTGCAGGAACGGATTCGCACCTTCATGTGGCTGACTGTCAGGGGAAGTATCCTTACGAACGAGGAGCACCGACGATGCCACATGACTGCTAATGCGATATGTTCTATTTGCAGGGAGGATGACGAGTCCCTTATTCACTTATTTAGAGATTGCAATGTCACTAATGGGTTGTGGAACACTGTCAATCGACCTGATAATTTTATTGAATTTTTTCACTTGCCTTTTGCAGGTTGGGTGAGGGTCAATCTCACGTGCACATGGATCAACAGTGACAGTGTCCCGTGGCCGGAGTTTTTCGCGACGACGCTTTGGTGGATCTGGAGATGGAGGAATGAGAAGATCTTCGGGAATGATAACCGGGTTCGTGATGCTGCTGGTTTCGTGATTGCAAGGGCCAAAGAATATGTGCAGGCCTGGAGTGCTAGGCCTTTGGCCAAGCGCAACACCACGAAGACCATGTCTTTGATTGCTTGCAAGCGGCCTCCAACGGGCTGGGTTAAAGTCAATACTGACGGGGCGGTGGATCGGCAAGGAAGTGCTACGGCTGCCGGGGTCGTTCACTCGTTCGGGACTCGGAGGGGGCGTTGGGTTGTCGGTTTCGTCCATAACATCGGAATTTGTTCGGTTCCCTCAGCGGAGCTTTGGGGAGTTTACCATGGCCTCAAATTTGCGTCAATTGCGTGGGATAAAGGTTTCAGAAGAGTTTGTTTGGAGACGGAATCAGCGCTAGTTGTGAGCTTGGTTAACAAGGGCTTAACTAAGGCTCACCCTCTCTACGGTTTGGTCTCTCAGGTTCGAAGATTACTCTAGCGGGATTGGAATATCCGCTTTACCCATGTCTTTAAGGAAACGAATTATGTCGCCGACTCCCTCGCGGAACTTGCTTTCGATTTTCTCCTTGGATTTCATCCTCTTTTAGAGCCCCCGGAGAGCGTTGTTGCTTTTATTTATGAGGAAATTCGCGAGCGGGCTCATCCCGGACTCATTTGATTGTAACTGTTTTCTTAGTTTTCTACTTTCGTGAGGGGTTGTTGCAATTCTCATTTACCAAAAAAAAATGTTAGATGACACCTAATTTCTTTCCTCATTAAAAAAGGCATATACCGTAACGTGTACGATCTGTCCCAATAAAATTCATTTCCAAACACACTTATTTCTCCGGATTTATAGCTCTGGGCAAATTGTTCGTTGTCGCCTTTTGGGTAACGTCTCGACTCTCTCGATCTTCGCCCGCTTTCTTCAACTGCAATCATATTAGCTTTTCTTTTCCTGATCAACCTTCTTTACTAGTTACTACATCCTTCACGCACCTTCCTATTGTCGTTTCAATCGCTCCTCCTCCCATGGCCCGAGTTCTGACTGGCCAGCTTCCTGGAGTTGCTCCTTCTCTGAATCGAACCATCGCTTCCGGCTGCTCCTCAGCTTACCACCATGTACCGCTACGATTTCTGATCTCTTCTGCTGGTTTGACCGCCAAAAAGCTGCGCCGATATCGTCGGATTACTTTTTGTTGTTCTCAAACTCAGGTGAAGTTCAGGATTCTATTTTACCAATTTCATGTCTCAAATTCGGTTGGTGTTTGAATCCCGTTGACCTAGGGGAGTTGAGTGTACTACTATCCTAATTCCAAAAGGTTTGAACATAAAGAGGTGGCGTTTGGTGAAATTCAGGATATCGGTTGGAATGGTTTAGATAGAGACGGGTCTGGAATTGTTTCCAGTATTTGCTGTTTGGTTCTTCTCTTTGAAATAGTGTTATTTGATCTTAGATGGGTTCAAATTTTCAAATGGTCAAATCAAGTCATACCTTGGATAGGTTTATTTGATTCCCCAAACCCCCAATCAACTTCCACCTAATCTTTCTTGATCCTATTCCACAGGGTCCACCATTGCGATTGACCAATCATATAGCTCACGCTCACTATACAGACTATACGTTCAGATCCTTTATTCCTGTGGTTTAGATTTTAGCTTAGAATCTACCTTTTTGTATTCAGTTTCCTACTCTCGTTAAAGCTCCCTTGTTGTAGTTATAAAGTTTGTGATGTGGAAGGCTGTGTTACTTTTCAACATGTGGAGAGCTTTCACTTCAATACAGTTTACTCATCTCAATTTGTTTCAAAAAATTGTGTTGCACAGACAAAGGAGCTGCAGATTAGGAAGTGCTCACCATTCCTGGAAAGTGAACTATTATCTGACGATATTGTCCCAAAGCAAGGGGAATGGAAAGTAGTTCCTGACATCTGGAGGACATCTGCAGAAAAGTTTGCTGACCGAGTGGCATTAGTGGATCCTTATCATGATCCACCTGCAAAATTGACCTATAAAGAGGTTTTTACATCCTATAATTTTTACCTCTCATTTGCTGTATAATTGCTTCTACCTATTGTTTCATCTGCCTATATAAGGCCTTCTATTTTATTAGTTCTTTCTGTAGTGGCTCAATCAATCTTCTGTTTTGCAGCTTGAGCAAGCGATTTTGGATTTCTGTGAAGGCCTAAGAGTTGTTGGAGTGAAGGCAGATGAAAAGATTGCCCTTTTTGCTGATAATTCGTGTCGGTGGCTTATAGCTGATCAAGGTTTACTACGCTTTCTCTGTATAAATTTATTTTCCCCTTACAAACATAAATATAAGTTGCACTATGTATTTTTTCTGGCTGGGAAACCAACGAGTTTGTTGGCACAGGTATAATGGCTACTGGTGCAATAAATGTTGTGAGGGGTTCAAGATCATCTGTGGAAGAGCTCTTGCAAATATACAATCATTCTCAAAGGTTAGGCAATATTTTTTCCCAATAATACAGAAGGATTGAATAGATCATTTGCTCTTTTCATTTCTTCATGTTGCACTAGGTAATCTGTATGCCATCAGTACTTGTCAGTGGTTTTATTTCTTTTCTACTAAAAATATTTAATGCATCTCTTCAATGCCAAACAATGGTGCAAAAGGAAATTGGGTCTCACCTAACTGATGTGAAAACATAATAAATGTATACACCAAAAAAAATGCCATAATCTATGTTTTTATTATGGCATTTCTGAAGGTTCATCTCTCCATACTTGGAATTCTAATTGCAATGTGACAGTTCCATTGTAATTAGGTTGATTTCAATTCAAGAAATTCTGCATCATTTGTTGATATATATATCGTCTTCTGCCCCAGCATGGCACTCGTTGTTGATACCCCTGAAATGTTCAATCGAGTTGCACAACAATTCTCCACTCATGCCACAACAAAGTTTGTCATTCTTCTATGGGGGGAGAAATCTCACTTGGACAAAGAAGTGTTGGAGAAGTTTTCAGTTGTTACCTTCTTGGAGATAATAGAATTGGGACGAGAAAGCCGTGAAGTTTTGCTCAAAAATGGAAATGCTAGTAAGGCAGGATTTTTTTTTTTATAAGAGTTCAGTAAGATAATTGATTTTTGAGGAATCAATGCAGCAAAGCTGATTCCGTGAATATGATACTGAACTTCTGGTATTGGTATACTTAATCTCATTACAGATGTACTTTCTAAATGAAACTACAAAATGAAGTATTAATGTTATCCTCTGCTTCTCACGGTTGTCTGTTTTGATGATTCTTCGTTCATGCATGTTTATATTCTCTCTCATCATGAGAATATAAACAAATTGATTTCTATGAATTTTGGAAAGAGAGAAAAAGCACGCAGGGAGTTTCTTATTTCATTACCTTAATCTTGTGCTCCTTCTTTGATGTTATAATTATGTATCTTCTAATTTCAGGGAAGCAGTACACTTATGAGGCCATAAAATCTGATGGTGTTGCTACTCTGGTATACACTAGTGGTACTACGGGCAATCCTAAGGGTGTTATGCTCACACATCAGAATCTGTTGCATCAGGTATCTACAACTCTCTTTTTTTATGTTTGAAGGCCAACTACCAGTTTTTGGCAATTTTCTTTTATGTTTGATGCTAAATTTCCCTTTAAACCCCTCTATCTTTTTTTTTGGCCTTAACCGACCCAAAGGTTGAATGTTGTACATTCATTGTAGCCATTTACGAATCCAGCACCAATTAACTAAGCTATTGTTTCTGTTTAAAGCTATTGTTCTCGTTTAAAGCTCTACTCAACTTAGAAAACTAGGTGGAAAGTCTCCTAGTTATGTCAATCTTGTCTTTTTTGGAATGTTAAGTTTAACTCAGCCATATCTGAATCTTTTCAGATAAACAACATGTGGGAAGTTGTACCAGTTGAGGCTGGGGATAGATTTCTGAGTATGCTGCCACCTTGGCATGCTTATGAACGAGCTGCAGAGTACTTCATTTTCACACATGGAGCAGAGCAAATGTACACAATGGTGAAATACCTCAAGGTATCACCACTTGGTACTCTTTTGCCTTAGAACAGGCTTAATCTTAGAAAGAAATTCACTATGGTTTGGCTTAGGTTGTCATCATCTGGAGTAGATGAAGTTAAATTCGTTCCCAGTATTCACTCATGTTTTATTAATCATCTGCCCTAGTGTGGATACATATCTAATAATTCTTGACAATATTTAATATAAAGAAAGCATGATTTATGCTCTTTTGGGTGAAGTTATAATTGGCTTTCCTTCTGCTGCAGGAAGATTTGAAGAAATATCAGCCTGATTATCTGATTTCGGTTCCATTAGTGTATGAAACACTGTACAGGTTGGTTGCATTGTGAGCCAAGTCTAAATAGTTTCGCAGATAGCCAAAAATTTATCCTAAGATTTTTCCCTGTAGACCTTTCTCAATGTGATCGATCTTGATTAGGAAATATCTAATGTTTTCTTATTTTAGAACCAAAAAAAAATGATCTCTTAATGGATGTATTGAAGATCAGTCTAACGCTGCAGTTGAAGTATGTACATCTTGTTTTACCATTTTTATATTGCCATGTGTGAAGTGGGATTCAGAAACAACTCTCTGCTGCCTCTGCTCTGCGCAAGTTGATTGCATTCACACTTATAAAAATCAGTTTGACATTCATGGAGTTTAAGAGGGTGTATGAGGTTTGTCAATTAAGTTTTTCAATTCCGTTAACACTTCACTGAGCAGTACAGCTTACTGTAAGCCTGTCTTGTAGGGAAAATATTTGAGAAAGAGGAAGGAGCCAGAGCCTTTCCTAATTTCTGTGGTAGATTGGATGTGGGCAAGAACAATTGTTGCAATTTTATGGCCACTACATATGTTAGCTAAAAAGATCATCTACAACAAAATTCAATCTACTATTGGAATATCAAAGGTCTTATGTTTGTTCATGATTTTGTAATTCGTAAAAGTTAAAAACATGTGCTTCTATTTTCTTGGGGGAAAGCTGCATCTGTACGACATGTTTAGCTATTATAAGTTAAGAAGGTTGCGAATACTTGTTAATTTCTGTTATCTGCAGGCTGGCATAAGTGGAGGTGGAAGTTTGCCGTTCCATGTTGATAAATTTTTTGAGGTCAGATACCTACAGATTTTCTTATTTCCTTAAACATGGAGTTTAAGATGATCCACCTCAAATCGGTACACACAATTGCAGGCTATTGGCATCCCCTTGCAGAATGGTTATGGTTTGACTGAGACGTCTCCTGTTGCTGCCTGCAGACAGATCTCCTGCAACGTAATGTTCTAAATAATATGTAGATTTTATAACATCATCATTTTTCTTTTGTATCTTTGTATACCTTTGGATAGGGGGTCAATTCTCCACCATATCCAATGTCAATGTCATTTATCCTCCTAACCTGAGAATTGGTGTTACGTATGAAGGTGCTGGGATCAGTAGGACGTACATTACAGGGGGCTGAAGTGAAAGTTGTAGATGTTGAAACGAAGGAAACTCTACCTCCTGGTTTGAGAGGCATAGTCAAAGTTAAGGGTGCACTGGTGATGAAAGGCTACTACAGGGTAAATCATCTTTTTCTTTTTATTTGCTTTGAGTTTCTACTCTATATCACTGTTTCTTGTTTACTCTTAATAGAAGATTAATTATAGTCTTCTATCATGAGCTTCGAGAGAGAACTGCTGAAAAGTACATGGGAAAGAGAGAAAGGGGTGAAGCACAACACTAATTTTCATTGCTCTCAGTAGTCCTTCGTTCTTAAAGTGAAAAATTACATGAAAAAGAATGGGGTATAACTTATGAAAAGCAAAATTTGCTGATAAAAAGTGTAGCTAATTGTTAACAAATTCTTAGCTAGATTTGTTAGCTGGTGAAAGCTGGTGAAAAGCAAAATTTTCTAACAAAAAGAAAACCTAGTGCAAATGCTTTCACCAGCTTTTCTTTGCATAATTCTTAGCTAGTTGCTGAACTTGATCTGGGAATACTGGCAAACTTTTACAAGATCTCTTTCTGTTTTAAAATAGTTAAGGATAAAACTATATAGTTTTCAGACTAACCAATTTCAGCTCCAGTTGCCTTTGCATGAAAACATCCTACGCTCTACATCTTACTTCTGATGAACAATCCCATCTTCTTCTTTGTTACTAGAATCCACAAGCAACAGAGCAAGTCCTGGATGAGGATGGATGGTTAGACACAGGTGATCTGGGATGGATAGCACCACATCATTCAAGAGGGCGAAGCCGTCTTTGTGGAGGAGTTCTTGTTCTTGAAGGACGAGCCAAAGATACTATTGTTCTCAAGACAGGTTTTGAGTGATACTGAGATTGAATCATATTCCTTATATTAGTTTGTGTCCCATACACTTGACTATAAGGCCTTCAACATCTTGTAGGTGAAAATGTGGAGCCCTCAGAGATTGAAGCAGCAGCTGTCAGAAGTACATTAATTCAACAAATCGTTGTTGTGGGTCAGGTTTGAAATTCTTCTCTGATCTTGTTAAGAGAAAAAAAAAACAGTATCATGATTTACAAGGAGCCATGCTATTTTGATGAGCTTCTGAAAGTTGTAGTTTGCTGAATGCTATGAGTGAATGAGCAATACAGGATCAACGCCGTCTTGGAGCTATTATTGTTCCGAATAGAGAAGAGGCCTTGGTGGCTGCAAAGAAATCGTCCCTTGTAAATGACGATGCAGCTGAGCTTAGCAAGGAAACCTTAACCAACATGTTAAGTGAAGAGTTGCGGATTTGGTAAGTAAATATTAATAATTTCATTATTCTGTATGAACATGATATTTATTAGAGAATTTCATTGTATCAAACTTCTAATGATCATGTTAACAACTGACAAAAATCAAAATCTAAGAATTCCTTGTTTCTTTTGTTTTTGAGGACTTCTTCATGCTCGTTTCAAGTCGGCCCTATACATATTGTGGATGAGGCTTTCACGGTAAGTTGTTGGGAGAAGAAATATAGATTGATAATTATATAAATAAATTTGAAATGCAATGTTAATTCATTCTCATGAAAATGGATGTGGTTTTGGTTTCATTGCAGATTGATAATGGGTTGATGACTCCAACCATGAAAGTCCGAAGAGACAAAGTTGCGCATCGGTACAAAGACCAAATAGCGGAAATGTACAAGTAAATATCCCAATGAACTATTTATCGATTGTGTAAAGAGGAAGGGAAAATATTGTTGTCAATGAACATGTGGAATATAAAACTAAATATTGATTGATGAAGATGATTGGGAAACAAAAATAGTACAGTAATACAATTACATTTTAATACGGATAATGTATTACTATCAATACCTGTAATCCAGAACCCTTATTAATTGGATTTAACGGCGGCGACAAAAGCTTCAGAATTTACATTGCTCCCGATTATTCCTGCATTATTCACTTGCATATAATTATTGCCAACAAGTATTAAATTGAGATAATCTCTAATATTACTATTTATCTACATTTTTAATACTCCTAGTATAGATTAGTATTAAAAAATACTTAAATTTTTAATATTTTCATCTCAGAAGATGTCCTAAGTTGGACTGGGAAATGGACACTAAAAAGACCAATGTAATTCTTACCCATCAAAGAAATACATATCCACTACATTTTTTATTTATATTTGTATGCTTGTGACAAATACCAAATCCCAAATTCTAACTTAAGACGTACTCTATACACCTTTTTTGGAGTGCTTTCACAAGGAGATCACACCGGAATATCAACATAACTAATTGATTAATATAAAATTACCAAGATATCAAGCTTTCCAACACTTGGGAACAAGTGTTCGATGCTAGGAGTCCTATACACTTAGGAACAATAGTTTGCATTTGTAAGTTCGATTTTATCAATAAAGTTAGTAAATATTACTTGATTTGTTTATCCCGTTGCTCAGTTCACTGATCCTAAAAAATTTGTATATATATATTCTAAGACACTGATCCAACATCAACCGTGATATTTGTATATTTTAGTCTTTATCATCCTTATTATGATGACCATATATAGTCATAACTTGATTATAATTATATTTAAAATAGAGTATCTAAACACCTTTTTTTACTTAATTAATCAAACATAATCTACTCATTTCATTTCATTTATGTAATCTACCAAGCCTACCAGTGGACCTCATCACAAATTTAAGGCCCAAAAGTTTAAGTATAGAGTGGTAATACTCGGACCAACTCAAATACATCTTCAAGAAATATAACGTGGACAAGTAGCACCCATTTCTCGTACATATGCATTACCTTGCATAACAATATAGTAATCCACTCGTACAGCTGAGTTATGGCATAGCTTACATGAACTTCATTTATTTTAAATTCTGGTACGTAGAAATCCACAACTACATATATGAATATGATCGATCATATATCATATATGTATGATTGTGATTTGGAAAAGTTGAGCATATATATATATTATGCAAAGATGATTCAAAAGGGCGAGGCTTCTGTGCGATCGAAGAGAATCCCTGAAGCTGCGCCTTTGGGCAGCAGAGCAACCCTAACTACACACTCAGCACCTTCTTGAGCCAAGACATCTCCGGTGTTACAAGTAATATCGGTCTTGACATAGCCAGGGCAAACACAGTTGATATCAACATCTGGATACTTGTTAGCCATGATCCTAGAGTAGGCGTTCATGGCTGCTTTTGAGACCGTGTAGGGAGCTAGTTTTGAAGGCCATCCTTTCATCTTTAGCTCACCTTTCTTCAAGCTCTCTAGAAGCTCGTTCACGATCGCATCAATCTTCTCTTCTGTAAGGCTCTCGTCCACGTCTTCTAGGATGCCTTTAACCCGCTCATTTGGTATGTTCTAAAATATATATATAGGATCCATTTACGTACAAATTAATCATTGTTACGTACAATTAAGGAAAACTAATTAAACTGATCAATGGGAACAACTACGTACAAAATATTAAATTTGGAGATGCTCAGTTTAACATTAATAAATACCTTGAGCATCCCTAATGACGAGGAAACATTAACAATCCGGGGAGAATCAGAGAGGCGGAGTAGGGGAAGAAAAGCTCCGGTGAATCTCGTGGTGCCGTAGTAGTTGGTGTTCATGCATTCTACGCCCATAGCGTAATTCTCCGAGAAAAACTCGCTCAAGTCCATCTCCTCCTTTATTCCCTATGGATTATTAACTGAATTTAGTTAGAATGCACAATTAGGAGCAATACTGAGTGTATTATTCCTAATTGTACAGAGTACCAAACACATTGTACATTGCATTTGTATTATAAAAGATGACTTATAATATATTTTAATATTCAATAATGCAATTATGTATTATATATAATACCTGCAACGCAGATTCCTTATTAATATTAAATGCGGCGGCATAAGCATCAGAATTCACATTGCTCCCAAGTATTCCTGCATTATTCACCTGCATATAATTAGTACGTAATTAGGAGATGAAACCGGCCGGAGGAAGCTAGAAGAAATTAAAAGTGATTGAATTATAATTTAATTACCAAGATATCAAGCTTTCCAAACTTGGATTTGACAAAATCAGCAAGAGAAGCAATGCTGGAAAGATGAGACACGTCCAATTGGTGATACTCCAAGAATTTAGAAAGGGAGGTGTCTTGATTGGTGAGACTTTCAAGCGCTTGAAGGCCTCTACTTTCATCTCTGGATGTTAACACCACATGCACTCCTTTGGAAGCCAATTGCCTGCATATTTCCAGCCCAATTCCCTTGTTTGCCCCTGTCACCACTGCATATCTACGTACACTCCCAAGTCCCAACCAACCACAGTCAGCAAAGGGTTAAATCAATAAATTAAATATTACTACTGTAGATTGGATTGCTTTGAGAGAGAGAGAGAGAGAGAGAGAGAGAGAGAGAGAGAGAGAGGTACCTCTTTGTGGAGAGGAAAGTAGAATCAGCCATGGTGGAGAAACTAAGAGATTAGTTGATTGGGAGGAGTAATGGTGTAGGAAGTGAGTGACATTTATATAGCTTTATACTTGTTCGTCCAGATATTTAGCCTTCGTCTAGCATTCATTTTCCCCCCCTTACATTTACTAAAGGCTACTAAAGGAGGCCAATTAAAAGTTCTGGAAGAGATAATTGTATACGAGCAAAGCCATAACAGCATCTCCAAGAAGATTATTTTTCTCTCTTATTAATAAAATATTACTATTAATTTTTATTTTCTTTACATACTTAAAATAATACCAACTTTTAATTAAAATAATACAATTTTTAATTTGACCAAAAATAATACTCCGTACTAGCTTTTATAGCATTAACCAAAAATAGTACAAAGACATTTTAAGTAGAAATTTCGATAAAACATACAATATGTCTATCAAAATTTGTTGGCTAGCTGAACATTAAAAAAGTATTGATAGCTAAGATTATGATAAGATTATTACTAATTATCATCATATAAATTACCATTTTACATATAAATAATATCAATTTAAATCATATAAATTATTATTTAACCTTGTGACATCAACAAGTTGAAATTATTAATAACCAACCAACATATTTCATTGTCTAAATCACACATATTGTCAAAATTTTTACAAAAAATACCCTTATATTATTTTTGGTTAATATAATGAAAATTCATATTATTTTTAGTGAATTTAAAAATTTATATTATCTATCTATCTATTACTAATAACTAAAGCCGGAGCAATTTCTGCCACCATATTGCGCCACATCACCCATTTATTAAAATAATAATTTTAAATAGTTAATTATGCAAAAAAAGTTATCTCCAAATAAACATAAAGATAAAATAATATTTGTAAAAATTTATCCCCAAATAAACATAAAGATAAAATAATATTAGTAGATTTGACCAACATAGATAAAAAAGAACATTATATTTATTATATTTTTAAAATATAAATTAAAAAAATAAGAAAAAATGTGTACACGTGATAACTTATATATCTTTGAAATAATAATAGCCATATAAACGATAATATCTTAGCAATATAGATTATGTGTAATTTTATAATTAATATTTTAAATAAAGATAAAATATATCAATCACAATATTGCATCACATCACATTATATAAAAATAACTATTTAAAATAGTGATATTAAAAATATATCAAATTTTTTTATTTTTATTTATGATAACTTGAACAATAAAGATAGAAAAATATTAAAAATTCATAAGTACAATCTTATCTTATTATATGTAAAGTAAATATAGATAAGAAATATTTCTATCTTATCATTTATGCCAATAATAATGAATTTTGTTAACGTATTATCATCTTTGTAGAGATAACACAATCAAATATATTTTTATTACAAAAAATATATATATTAATGTTTACTTCATTTTAACGTGATTTTTTATTCTTATAAGGTCAGACCATAAAATTATTACTTTTAATTTATTTTTTCGTATTTTTTTTAATTTTTTTAGTTGTATTCTTTCTTTAAATAAGAATATAAAATTTATTGATTTTGTTTATAATTTTCTTCTAATAAAGCTATTTAATTGAAAAAATTAAAATATAATTTTTTAATAGAAAAAGTTAAATAATTATTTGTATCCTAAAGTTTTGACATCTACAATTATATTAATTTTTAAATTTTTTATTTATCTTCTTTTATAACATAAGAATATAAAATTAATTAATTCAGTTCATCAATTTTTTAATAGAGCTATTTAATTAAGAAAATTACATTATAATGCTTTTTAATAGAAAAGGTTAAATAATTAGATTTATCCTTAAGTTTTATATTTGACAAAAAAAATTTGAGAAATTTTGATGACGTAATAAAAATATAGATAATTTAATATTTACTTCATTTCTAAAAGAATATCCTTTATATAATATATCTAAAAAATATTAAGTCATAGTCGTGCAGGACACGACGAATACAACTAGTTTTATTCTATAGACAAAAATTTGATATTTTGAGTATTTTTTTCTAAATATTACTCGTTTGGTATCAGATATGAAATATCTTTTATTTGGATATATTAAATATTATGAAATATGCTTCGATATTCATATACTCTCATGCCAAACACTAGTAATAATCTAATATCGATATCTGAATCTATATACTTCCATATTTTTAAACCTAAAATTTAATTTAATATAAATATCTGATATTAAGATAACAATACCAAATGAGCCTAAATTTTTTCAGCCCATAAGGCTATGACCATACGTTAGAAATCACATCTTCTGTCTGCAAATTTTTCTCAGAAGTAAGAAAGTCGACCCTTATCTTCTCTCTGTTAGCAATATATTCCAATTTCCAAACCATATCTTATCTCCAAATTCTCCTCGGAAATGGAAATTATAGGTGGTTTGCAATTTAGACGGTGAATTGGGAAGTGTGGGTGGATGACGCCATCTCAAAGTTAAGAGGTTCAGCAATTTCTGCTCTTCCTTCCAGCGTTGTATTTGTCTGTTTCTGCTCGAAAGTCAGAAGTAACCCATATCTTCTCTTATCTTCTCTTCATTAAACATTACTACCAAACCTTTATCTTCTGTCTGCAATTTCTCCTCAGAACTTGTGTTATCTGTATCAAAACAACGGCAAACCCTTGTCTTATGTTCATCAATTTGGCATCGGAAATGGAAATTTTGCGAGGGAGGAGGTTGGTTTGCAGCAATGCAGACGGCGAATTGGGAAGCGGGGGTGGAAGACCATCTCGAAGTGGGAGTCGCTGCAATTTTTGTTCAGCGTTGTATCTTATCTCTTCATTAAACAATACCAAACCCTTATCTTCTGTCTGCAATTTCTCCTCAGAAAACAGAAGTGGACCTTCTGTTCTCTGTAGTATTAAACAATGGCAAACCCTCGTCTTCTATTATCCATCAATTTGTGCTCGAAAGGTGAAATTTTGCCGGGGAGGAGGGTGATTTGCAATGCAGACGGCGAATTGGGATGCGTGGGTGGAAGATGCCATCTCGAAGTTGGAGTCACAGAAGCTGCTGCTCTCTCCGAGACCCATCAACCTTCGCAATGCGGCTTCCAAGTCCGACGCCATCGAGGTGCTCCAAGGATCGAGCCAGTGGGATAGAACCACCGTCCTTGTCCGAATCTCCGAGCTCACCTATCACAAATGGTTGAATGATATCCCCAGTCGCGGTACACTACTTTCTGTTTCTGCTTCTGTTTCATTCATGGAAACAAGTTCCAGTGGGGGGCAATTCAATCCTTTTATAATTTATGCAGGAGAAACTGCTATCGATGATGCAAACGGGGAAGCAACTGAAGTAGAACTAAACTCCCAGCCGCACAGAATGCTTCTGCTTTTCTCCGGGAATGATTTTTTGGCCTTGGCTTCACATCCAGCAATTCGTATGGCAGCTGCAAAGGTTCCTTCACTGACGTAACTCATGTATGTTTTGTCTTTCTCTTGGGCATTTGATGAGCATTCTGACTTAGTTATGTTATATACAACTCTCTTTAAATTAGGCTGCCCTAGAATATGGAATGGGGCCAAGAGGCTCTGCCGTTAACTGTGGCTACACAGACTTCCATTGGTTGCTAGAAGCACGTTTGGCAGCATTGAAGAAGAAAGAGGTATGTTCCACAGCTTTTTCTGCAAACATGGCCCTAATGTCATCCTTACTTAGCTGATTACTGATGAATTTTTCTGTCTCTAGGATTGCCTCCTTTGTCCCACGGGTTTTTCTGCAAATGTTGCCCTAATGGTTGCAATTGGCAGTGTTGCCTCTCTATTAACTTCCACAAAAGGACCCTCAAGAGCTGAAAAGATTGCTGTATTTTCTGATGTTCTTAATCATGCTTCGATTATTGACGGGCTCCTCCTTGCCGAGCGTCAAAATTGTGTTGAAATTTTTGTTTATGAACACTGTGACATGAAGCATCTTGACACATTACTGTATGTCTTGTCCATCTATTTCTTTGGAACCCATTTTACTTGACATTATCTATTTACAAAGATCCACATTATATACCCCTGATCCTGTTTTTGCTTTTGCAGATCAGGGTGCACAATGGAAAAGAAAGTTGTTGTGACCGATAGGTTAGTGCTTCCATTCCACATTGCCGCATATGTACATTGAGATGGGATTTATCCCCATTTTCAGTATTTCTAAGATCCAGATTTACAAAATTATCCTATACGTATTATGAATTTACATCACCAAGGTTGAATTATCTGCATATCTTTATTTTGAAGTGCTAAATCCATTGGCTGACAAGCTTCCTTTCTACTTATTCACAATATGCTAGGCCTGATTAATTTACCAATTCTTGTTTTGTTGCAGTATATTTAGTATGGATGGAGATATTACACCGATGGATGAACTTGCTAAACTCCGCAAGAAGCATGGTTTTTTGTTGGTTGTTGACGATGTAAGGTTTCTCTTCTGTAAAGTATGCTATCCTGGAAAGTACAGGACTAGGAAAAATCCCCTTGCTGTACCAAGTAGACGCATTAATATTAAAAAACATGGATCTTTCTATTCCCTTAGAATTAAGCATTTACTTCCTTTCTATCAAAACACAATTACCTAATAAAGGATTTCGTATAATTTATCATGCACAGTATTGAAGCTAACTAAGTTGTTAAAGAAGAATGGATGTGGGTTAGATTCTATCATTATAATTCTCCCAAGAAAGGTTGTTCTAAATGCTTGGCATTTTCTCAGGCTCATGGAACATTTGTCTGTGGTAAACATGGTGGTGGAGTGCCTGAGGTGTTCAATTGTGAAAAGGATGTTGATATATGTGTTGGCACTCTAAGCAAAGGTGCAGGTTGTGTTGGGGGATTTATTGCTTGCAGGTAACCTCTTTGTAGACTGTACACTATAACTTGATGGTGGCTTTGCACATAACCCTTACATTGTCAGAGTGTGGTAGCATTTTCATATGACTGATGAATTCATTGATGTCAACCAGATCCCTTTCATTAGACTAATTATATCTATTTAGACTATATGTGTGAGAATTTTGTGTTCATGAACACATAAGAAAAAATAGTTGTTGGATCTTTTTATGTCTAATGAAATCTAGGCATATTATTCTTATACTTCCCTAACTGGACTTCCAACAGTAAGAGGTGGAAGCAACTCATTCAAGCAAGGGGCCGTTCCTTCATATTTTCTGCTTCATTGCCTTTACCAGTTATTGCTGCTGCCTATGGTAAGTAAACTGATATAGCTCTCTTCCCAAATAGAAAGCTCCATCACAATCTTAATTTCTGATTCCTTTCTTTTTTAGCATTTTCTTGAAATCTAATGAGAGTGAAATATCAGCTGCTGTCATTGTCGCTGAAAAGGAAACATGGCGTAGAAGTGCACTTTGGGAACGTATTGAGGATTTCCGTAATTTCACTGGAGTCCCAGTTACTAGCCACATCATCTCTCTTGTTGTTGGCAGTGAAGAGAGGGCCCTTCTTGCAAGCCGGTAAATCTAGTGGGAGTGAAATATATCAGCTGCTTCTTTTTCCTAGTTTCAACAATTTATTATTAAATGTCTCATCTGACCTCCTTTTCTCTGTGACACTTCTCTTTTTTCAGGCATTTGTTGCAATCAGGATTACATGTAACTCCAATCAGACCGCCAGCTGTGCCTCCGAATTCGTGCAGGTTTGAATCTTTATCTCCTTGCCTGTACATGTTTCCCTTACCTCAGTTATGTTGCTTACTTGATTTTATACACATGAATAACCCACTGGACCACATTAGCTTCTCAAATTTGTGTGTAAATTTTGCACTTGAAATAAAACTTGATCAATACTTGAGAGAAACCAAAGATGGGGTTGAAACTTGAAAGTCTTGAGTTGAGGGTCTGTTTCGATGTCCTGCAGCATAAAAAACTTTTGTTTTATCAGGCATTATAGTTCAAAATGCAGGATTTTGTATTAATATGCATCAAGTTTGATGACCAAAATACATTGACAATATGTATTATTTTACATTAAATTTCAGGATTACCATAGAGCACTTAAATTTATTGGCTGTCGTTGATGCCTAGTCTACCACTTAAACCAACCAACACCAATATTCAAAATCAACATCAGGTTGGATCAATTCATGGTTGTGACAACTGACAAGAAAAAACATATATTGGTGGACATGATCTCCATAATTCACAGAATTTTAGCTCTGATGCATAGACCTGTTCCATATAAACCCTTAATTGCTTGATTGACTGCTGATTACCAAATGCTTGATGGTACCTGTAGGATCATCAAAAGGACAGTGTTTGCTCCCTATTATACTTGCATGTCTCATTGTTCAAAGTCATTGATGGTAATAGAAGTTTTTTTTGTGTTTTTGTTTGTTCTTTCAGGTTAAGGTTAGCCCTGAGCGCTGCACATACAAGAGACGACATCAAGAAGCTTGCAAATGCCTTGTCCCAATATATCAACTTTGATGATTCTCGCAGTCTTCACACCTCTGAGTTACATCCAAAACTCTAGGCTCCTGTTGTATTGGGATTAGTGTTTTCCACGAGCTCTTTAGAGCAACATTTTGTCTTGGAGATTTCTGCATGTATGAAGGATTTCAGTTGTTGCAATTTTTTTTTGTTTCAAGATAATGGAGGTTTTGATTCCATGCAATTATGCAAAGCACCTTCCTGTCTTTCACACCTACGAGTTACATGTAAAACTCTAGGCTCCTCTTCTGTGTGGTTGGTGTTTATTCACGAGCTCCTAAGAGCCAATATTTCGTGTCTTGGAGAATTCTGCATGTATGAAGGATTTCTAATTTCTGTAGTTGCAATTTTTTGTTCCAGGGGAAATAATGTAGGTGGTGATGCCATGCAAAGCTCTTGTTGCGATTTTTTTGAAGGGAAAGAATGATGTTGGTGATACCATGCTTATCCAGAGCTCCTTTCTGTGTTTGCAAAGCTCCTTGTGTGTGTGGATTGCTTTGTTAATTGGGAGAAAGACTTGAGTGTACCATTGCATAAATTAAATATACCCTTCCCAAAATGGGCAAGCTTTATTTTATTTTATTTTTGATTAGGAAAGGAGTTAGGGAGGTTACTAACAAACTAGGACCATTCTAGGGCATCCTGACCAATGAGGGTACAAAGTCCCAAGTCAACTGCGAGTGTAACGGAAGATACACGGCGAAAGGAGCCAACGATGTAGTCGGCCACAGAGTTGCACTCACGGTAGATATGAGCAATACTTCAGTTCTGGAACTGAGCCAACAAATAATGGATATCCGCACGTAACACTTCAATCTCCCACGGGCAGCACCAGTCGCCCAGAATGACATTGATCAGCTGCAAGTTATCGCCTTCAATCTGGATCCGGGGAATGCCACGATGAACGACCTCGAGAAGTCCCTGGCGTAAGGCGATGGTCTCGGAGATCAGAGCAGACTGTCGACCGACCAGTCATCTGTCAAAGGAGATGGGGGAGCCGTTGGAGTCCCTAAGAATGAATCCAAAAGTAGCCACACCATCTGTACACACACCACCATCAAAGTTAAGTTTAATAAAAATTTCCTTGGGTTTTACCCATTTAGCATTTTTCCTTACGGTTCTTTGACGATCCTTGTTAGGTTGTAGGTCGGTGGGGTCTGGAGCCCCGACAATTTTCCATTTCTTCAATTGGATATATTCACATAAGTTTCTGGCATTGTTTAGATTTGTTTCGGTGTTGTTGTCAAACACTCTCTTATTTCTAGAGTACCAAATACTCCACTAAATGCTAGTAAGGAGTTCCATCTCCTCTTTGGTTATTCTTGCCCTAATTTCCTCCAGGACCTGGTGTGGTTTTTTGCCATCTGTGGAGGTTTGGTCGACGATCTTCCGTATTTTAGGGCTTATGGTGTTTAATAGTTTATGGTTTCCTATGTAAGGGGGCATGAGAGTAGAATTTGGTTTGTGTCTTCGACCTGATTATTACATGCAGTGCAACCTTGTGGTACTGGTATGTGATTGTCAACAAGTCTCGATTTGGTTGGCAAGCCATTTCTTGCCACCTTCCAAAGGATATTTTGCATTTTTGGTGGGACATTAAATTTGTTAGTCCATTCTAGGTTGATTTTAGGTTCGCTTTTAGCGAGGTTAATCCACTGCAAGGTTGAGTGAGTGAAGTACCATCCGTTTTTGCTTGGTTGCCAGTATAGTCCATCTTGGATTTTGTTAATTGAGTTAATTATTTTGGTTATATTGTCTAGGTCTTCGGGTTTAACAACCACACTCAATTTTTCGATGTTCCATGAGTTGTCCTCCCGGAGGTACGAAATGACTTGTTCATCCCAGTTAATGTGAGTCTCAATCACAGTTTTCGGTTGGATTAGGCCATAACTAGTCCATTTATCTTTCCAGAAACGAATGGTTTTCCCATCCCCCACTTGCCAAATGAGTCCAGTGGTAAAAAGATATCTAAGACCCATTAATTTGGACCACGACCATGATATGTTATGTTTTTTTCTTACAAGTCAGAATGTTTTCCGTTTTGAGGTATTTCTCTGTAACTATTTTGACCCAGAGGTTATTTGGCTCCGCTAATATTTTCCATAGCGATTTCATTTGGAGTGCTTGGTTCATGTCTTCCGCCTTTGCAATTCCAACCCCACCATGCGCAGGGGGGCGACAAATGGAATTCCAGCTGATGAAAGGCTTATAGTTGTTTTCTTTGTTCTAGAATTTTTTTTATTGATTTGATCCAATTCCTTTAGAGTTGTCTGGGGTAACATGAATGATTGCATTATATAATTTTGTTGTGCAAAAAGCTTTGCTTTGATTAGGGTTTTTCGTCCCTCTTGTGACGGAGTGTTTGTTTTCCATTTTGATAGTTGATTTCTGGTTCACATAATCAGGGGTTTAAACGTGTTTTGCGTTACTTTCCCATTAATAATCGGGCATCCTAGATATTTGTCCAACGATACCGTGTTCGATATATGGAGAAGTTGTTTTATTTGTTCTTTCGTGTAGTTGTTGGTGTTTTTTGTGAATTGGAATGCGGATTTATGAATGTTGACTTTTTGGCCGGATATCAGGCAGTAGTCATCAATGATTTCTTTCATATTTTTACATGCTTGACAATTAGCCTTTGCAAAAATGATAATGTCATCTGCAAAGGCTAAGAATGGAATTTGTGTTCCATTTCTTGAGATTTGGATCCCAATGCCGCTTTTTGGGTTAGTGTTGATTAGTTGGATCTGTCTTGCAAGAATCTCAACATCAATGATGAATAAGTATGGTGAGATGGGGTCTCCCTGCTTGAGTCCTCGATGGGGATAGAATTGTTCTATTGTTCTGTTGGTCCGTTGTTCACGAGAACTGAAAAGGATACAGTTTCGACGCATTCATGGATCCACCCTCGAAATTTTTCGTGGCATCCAAATTTTTGTAGAATTAAAGCTAGGAATTCCCAGCTTACTCGATCATAAGCTTTTCCCATGTCAAGTTTGACTGCAATCCACCCCTCCCGCTCTTGTTTGTTACGGAAGGAGTGGAAGATCTCATGTGCGATTAGGGTATTGTCATGGATGCTACGTTTTTGAATGAATGCCCCTTGCATTGGGTGGATCAGTTTGTGTAAAACGTTTTTTAGGCGGTTTGTCAGTATTTTGGAAATAATTTTGTATATGGTGTTGCATAAGCTTATTGTTCTATAGTGATTGGTAGAGCTAGGGTTTTCACACTTTGGCAATAAGGTGATGAATGTATGGTTTATTTGTTTTCGAATTTTACCATTGTGGAAGAAGCTTTTAATAGCTTTCGTTACATCCGGTCCATTGATGTGCCAATATTTTTTATAGAAGCTGGCTGGCATTCCATCGGGGCCAGGGGATTTGTCGTCCCTAATGTCGAACAAGGCGTTCTTGACTTTAGTGTTAGAAACTGGTTTAATGAGTTCTAGGTTATCTGTATCGGTTATTTCTTTGTGGATGGTTTTTGTCATGTGTTGGAGTTTGTCATGGTTTATTTCAAGGGATCGGAAGCGCTTTTGGAAATCTCGTTTGATTTCTATTCGGAAGTTATCCACACCAGTGATTTGTGTTCCCTCCATTGTGCGGATTTCTTTGATATTTGTTCTGTTTCTTCTCCCGAAGGCAATATGATGGAAGTATTTGGTATTTTTATCATTTATTTTTATGTACACAAAACTGGTATGTATTCCCGGGTTTTAACGATTTTATCTAAAAATAAAATAAATGTTCTAGAATTTGTATGATAGCATAAGAAAATATCCTAATGATCCTCCTATCTATCATATCCAAAAATAAAAGATCGTTTAATAATGGGATTTTTTTCCTATATTCTAAAAACATGAATAAGAATTTATCATGTCCAAAAATAAAAGATTATTTAAAAAAAGGTGGTGTAGTCTGTCGTTTAATAATTCTTTTAACCCCCGCTTTAGGTTATAGTTATGATTTTTCCAGCGTACAGAAGTACGCTTTATAAGTTTCTTAGAGTGAAAAAATTGTTGTTGCAGATATCCGACGCGCACAATTAAATGAATTAATGGTCGCTCTCTTCAAAGTGAGAGTGGGTCTTAACTCTTAAGCTATTTGCAAACCCTAAACCATATCACTAAATATTTAAAGAAACTTATCAACCCACTATAATCGTTTAAATCTAAGAGCCCGTTTGGTATTCATATCAAGATTTAAGATATGCATATCAATATGAGCACTGGCGAATCTATGATACGGTAATTGATACAGTACTATTAGTATTTCATTAATGTAATATTTTTAAATAGAGTTTTATAAACTCCTTCATGAGATTTCTTTACGGCTCTTTCCCATGTCACTTCTATTGAACCGATAGGGTAGTATTATAAATACCTTGTATTGTTATTTCAGAAATTATAATCACTCAAGGAGAAAAATATATTTGTTAACCCTAATTCTCTCTAGCCTCCTTCTCGTCTCTGTCTTGTCTCCTTCATCCATTGGCCAATCGACCCTTCTCCCCTTCACCTTTATCTGTTCTTTGATCCTGCTTTATAATGTTTCAGTATGGTAATCCTAGTATTAACCAATCAATTGTTTCTTTCATCCCTGAACTTTTCGACTTCAGGACAAGTCGATTGTCAATGGGAGAGAATTGCAATCCCTTTATGCTAATAACAACAACATCGTCTAATGGAGTTATTGCTCGAGAATCGAATCAGCGCTAATAGAGCTAATTCAGTGGAGAACTGAACTTTGTATATCAAGATTCATGGGTAACTCTACACAGTTTCTTGATACGTATTGAAGCAAATGTTTTATGTGTTTGGAATTATAGAGGACCTTAAGATATTGAGCCCGGAAACAGGGTTTCATTCAATCATTCGTGTCAAGAACAAAGAATCCGCTATGGATGCTTTCAACTCTTTTAACGGAAGATGCATCTATGATGGATGCTATCGAATGGAGTTGTTCCTTGATGATCGAATCAGCATCAAACTAAACAAGATGGAGACTCCTACGGAAGATGTGAGTACACCCTCTCCTTCTAGTGTCGCTTGCACATCCGCAGTCGTTGATCGCGCTACTCCCGCACCCGCAACCGTTGATCATGCTACTCTTGCACCCGCGGCCACCACACACGCGATCCCTTTCCTTGTGCCTGCCGCTTGCCCGCATTCGTCGCCTGTAGATTCAAGCCCTAAAATTCTTAGCGTCAATTCGGAAAGGTGGGAGAATGAAGCTTCAGAATCAAATATTAATTCCACTGAGGTACATATCGATTCTTTTGATAATTCAGTTCGAATTAATGATTCAGTTGATGAATTCATAGAGTTCGGTTTGGGTGAGTTCAAGTTGAATTCAATTGTGTTTTTGGACATCTTAGAAATTTCGGTTGCACACAAGGTGTTTGTTGAAATGTCTAGGCATGAAGTGCTTAAATTGGAACCACATTTGATTAGCCATGTTGTTAAATTTGCACCGGTAATTGATGTGATTGTAGACAAGCACACATGGTAGGATAGAAACTTAGTTTTTGACCCAGGAATTCTGGGCATGAGCCTGTCAAAAAGTTCTTCAATTGTTTATGTATAGTTTTCCAATGAAGATCTATTTGGACATGAGTTCTGTTTGGACATGAGTTCTGTTTGGGCATAACCAAGTGGCTGGATGGTGATGTTTGGATGGGTAGTATTAATGGGAAATTTGACCCAAGAGTTTTCCAATTTGGAGGTTGTGTTTTGTTACTAGGTGGTGAGTGGTTGCGGGTATACAAATCCCTATTATCTGATTTGAAGATGCTGAAATAATTGTCAGTTACACAAATCTTTGATCCAGGTGGCAACTTCAATAACCTAGCGTAGGGGTTGTCTAATTTTGTCAAGAAGAGGGTTGATTTTGTGCAGTTGTTAGCTCAAGTTGCTGATAGTTCAGACATTGTATAACACCCCTATTTTGCAACGATAGGTGTTATCGATTTTACCATCCAAAGTCACCCTAGGATTTAATAAGGAATTATCTTAAATAAAACATGCGGAATTATAAAGTCATTACATAGAAAAGAGTTGAAAAGTATCCATTACATAGTTTGGACTTAGTTTGACAAAACATAAAATTAAGAGTTGTTAGGCAACGGGATATAAATTAACATTGCTTAAACTAATGTGGAGAAACTCAAAAGTAAACAAAATGCCATCCTCAAAAATTCCCGACCTTCCTTCCTTCACTTGAAAAGTCTTCATCTTTTACACCTTCGGTGGAGGCTTCCTAATGTCTGGCATTTGGCGCGAAGGGCAATAAATACAAGGCAAAGATGCGAAGAAAACAGAATTAGTCTAAAGAGACTAAGCAAGCGAGAACGGACATCCTTAAGGTAGTTTGGTAAAGTATCGAAATTATTACGAGGTATTCGAGATGTGTTTCGAGAAGTGTATACTTTAAGTGGAGCTATTAAGAACAGAAATGAGTAAATTTCGAGATGAGATAACTCTTAAATCGAGAGAACGAACTACGAGATTGTAGGACTTCTTAGAATAGATAAATGTTGGGAACATTAATTACACCCAAGTTTCTAGTAAACCTCTCGCGTCCTTGCGGACCGAGAGCTGGATCGATCATTTGAGATTGGTCCAGTTTTGGTTTCTTTTAAGGTGCATTAGCACTCACTTTCTTTAGTGATAAGAACTTTCACATTAGTTAATGATTTTTAAGAGCGTGGGGGACCATGAATGGACCGACAATCCGATTACTGGAACAGAGTTCCGACACCTAGTTAGGGTGCACACGTCCCTCCTCCGAGTAGAAGCAGACTTAGATCATGATCCTTAAAGTCGTAGGAAGATAGGCATTTCATGATACGACTTAACATGTTATATAGAGTTGTCGGGCCAAGCCTGCACCCCTTATTACGCTACTTACGAATTTTCATAACAAATCTCGAAACGAGATGTTTAAACAAACAAGGCCACACAACAAGTCTAGCAATAATCCTACTAACAATAGTAATAGTAATAATGCTAAAAATGGTCATTATTTATGACAATCTATATATCCTAGGTTCGTTTTATTTAGCAAGCAAGGTGTTTCCAACATTGAACAAGTTAACGAAATCGAACTTATCAAAATGTTCAAGTAGAATATCCACTTGCCTTGAATTTCCTTCGGAGATGCTACTAACTCGGAAATAGGATAGTTTAGTGACGTTCGAAAATCTTGACCTATTTAACCGTAAGAATGAGAAGGAACACTGATTAAAATCCGTATTTTTAATTTAAAGTTTACCTTTCTCTTTTTTTCCTCTTCTAAGAGAAGGTGAGTTAAACTAAATTATTTGGTTAAATAATTTAGTTAGGAAAGGGTAAAATAATAATAACTCTTTTATTATTATTTTCTAGGTGACGCTTTGCAAGGGTTTTGTAACTTATAAAAGAAATACTTTGTATAAGAACACAAATGCAAGACTTTACTTAGTCTAAGGAAACCTCTTTTTAACCCACATGCAAATGTTTATATGTATTTAAAATAGTTTATATAAATGATTTGCATGCATCATTTTTAAGAAGAGTTCTATATTGAAAATTATGCTTATTACCATTTTTCATATAAATCATGATTTACTCAAAGGAAATTCTAAGATGGTCAATGGTCATGCATGTGCATAAATGACTTCTAGAAATACATTTTTTAATCTCACATGCATAATTTGAAAGACTTATCATAACTTATGCTAAAATTTTTATTTCTTTTTATAAAAAGGTATGATAAAACATCATCTTAGTAAATCTAGAACACATGCAAAAATTACATTTATTCTAAAAACTCCACAAATTCTACATGCATAAATTATAGAATTTATTTAAATATGTAGTAATTTTTTTTATATATTTTTTTCGGTTGTATATAAAAAAAATATTCATACAAGTGTTAAAAATTCTAGGAAAATACATGAAATAAGATTTACTCCCTAATATTCCTTTTAAAATCCATGGAAGGCATAAGTAACTAGTTGATTTTCTTTACTAAAGAGACATGCATGTGGATTTTCTTCATAAAAAAACTCCATCTAAAGTTGCATTTTAAATGAAAGACATTTTAAAATCTACATGCAAGGTGATTTTCTTTACTAAAAATCCATCTAAAGTTGCATGCAAGAGTATGTAGGACTTTATAAACATATCTTAACATCATTAGACTTAGTTATTCTCAAACATAATATAAAATCGATTTCTTGCTCCAAAGAGACATGCATGTGGATTTTCTTCATAAAAAAACTCCATTAATAAGACATGCAAGAACACATTCAACTTAAGAGCTTTCTAGCTTATGCTTTTTAGTTTACAAAAATTAAAATTCTCATAAAAGTTTATTTCAAGGACCAAAAGTGACATGCATGAAGGTTTTAAGCAAGATAAAAATATTTTAAGTAGTTATCATGAAAATTACTCTTATAAACTCAAAGATCCTTAATCAAAGAAGGTTTCTTATGCCTTTTTAATAAACTTAAAAATCAGAAAATAAAAGGTAGAAAATCCCCTTTAAAAGTGTAGGATTTTAGTATACTTTCTCATGATTTGCAGAGAACACAATCCTCTTTAGCAAGACTTGCATGCATGTATAAATCAAGGAAAGCTGTACAATTTTGTAACATTTTATATTCTGATTTTTTTTCTTTAAAAAAATCAGATCTTAAACCAAGATTTAACATGCTATAAAAAAACTTAAAATGGTGTAAAAAGGGTTAGAATTTATACCTTTAATTTGTTGGATTTTTGGAGGAAGAACACACAAGGAGAGCAGGGGGCTGGTGGCTCACGGCAGCGCACGACGGTTGGGTGGCGCCTGGTGGTGGCCGATAGTGGTGGTGGTGGTGTGGTGAAGAACACAAAGAAAAGCTTATGGTGGGAGAGAAAAGACTAGAAGAGAGAAGAGTTAGAGAGCTTCAAATGGCTTTCTCTCAAGTCATTTCATCCTTTAAATAGAGCAAATGATGATAGTGGGTGGAATAGAGATTTGGAGATCTTCTCTTAATGAAGAAATTTGACTAACAACTAATAAACTATTAGTTTAATAAAGCTAGTGAATTGTGTAGATAATCTACATTAATGAAGCAATCCATTGTAATGAGTGGTTGATCTCTTCTAAAATTTCCATGGATCTCCTTAATGATTGGTCCGGCGTGTTTGCAAATGGACCGAGGGTCGGTTTGAGATGCGCGTCGGAACAATCGGGTTTTATGAAAGGAATTTTTGTTATCTATGAATTTATTAAGTTTCGTCTTTAATAAGTTCATCTACTTGAATAATTATTTTACGAGAATATTATAATCTCTTTCGCTTTAGAAATTTTTATAAGATTATTTTAGTTAAAAATAATTAAATATTAAGAAAGGTAATTTATTTATTTAACGGAAATTGTAGCTATTACAACAATACCCCCTTAAATTAGCTTCGTCCCCGAAACTAGGAAAACAAAGGATTTTACAATGTTAAAGTACGGGAGTAGCTACAACCACTCACTTAGGGTGAGGGAACAACAAAGTTACTAGTACCCCCTTAAAGAACATTTCAACCTTTACTTACAACGACAACAACTCGGGAAAAAGTCTCTACATGTCTTGCTCAGTCTCCTATGTTGTGCCTTCTTTACCGTCCTTTGACCAGAGTACTTAGACTAGAGGTACCTCTTTGTTGCGTAGCTGATTCACTCGACGTTCTACTATCTTCAGAGGTCTCTCTTCGTAGCTGCCATCTTGCTGAATTTCCACGTCATCATAATTGATTATGTGGGATTCATCAGGCACAAACTGCCTCAAAAGTGACACATGGAAAATGTTGTGAACTAGGTGTGCTGATGGCGGTAGAGCGATGCGATTGGCCAACTTGCCTACTCTTTCCAGAATCTCGAAGGGTCCCAATAACGAGGATTGAGATTTCCTCTTTTCTAAAACGGAAAACATCCTTCGAATGAGATACCTTGACAAAAACTTTATTTCCTACCTCAAACTCAATATCTCTTCTCTTCAGATTCGCGTATGACTTTTGTCGACTTTGAGCGGTCAAGATCCTTTGACGAATTAAAGCAACGACTGCGGTGGTTCTTTCGACCAACTCCTGTCCGAGAAGAATCTTGTCAGCATTGTCATCCCAGCATATTGGAGATCGACATTTTTGGCCATATAAAGCTTCAAAAGGAGCCATCTTTATGGTTGAGTGTCAGGTGTTGTTGTAGGTGAACTCTATCAAACTTAAGCTGACGTCCCAACTTGTTGTGCGATCCAAAATGCAAGCTCGAAGCATATCCTCAAGAGTCTGAATAGTCCGTTCAGATTCACCATCAGTTTGAGGATGAAAAGCTGTGCTAAACTTCAACTCGCTACCCATGGCCTTATCCAACTCTTGCCAGGAATTTTCCATGTAACGTTTGTCCTTATCGGAGATGATTGTTTTAGGGCTACCATGGAGGCGGGCGATTTCTTTGATGAAGATTTATGCTAACTGTTGGACTCCCCACTTTTTCTTGATTGCGATGAAGTGGGCACTTTTGGTGAGTCGGTCCACGATCACGCATATAACGTCTTTCTGCTTTTGACTCTTAGGTAACCCGGTAACGAAGTCCATTGCTATATCTTCCCACTTCCATTCCAGCGCTGGAAGTCATTGCAATATTCCTCCAGGTATTTTATGCTCAATCTTCACCTTCTGGCAAACCAAACATCTTGAAATGAATTCTGTCACTTCGTACTTCATGTTCGGCCACCAGAAGTTTCTTTGCAAGTCTTTGTACATCTTATTTGCTCCGGGATGGACGAAATATGCAGATGAGTGAGCCTCTTTCACAATGATCTTACGAAGCTCATCAATGGCGGACACACAAATCCAGTTTTGAAACCAAATGGAATTATCATCTTGGATAATGAACCCAAGTGCCTTGCCTTCTGGCACTTCTCCACTGATATTGATCAACATGATGTCACCGGCTTGCTTTTCTATGATGTCATCTAGTAGTTCGGAATGGATTTCCAAGGTGGTTAGACAACCTTGTTGTCTTCCAAACCAAATTTCGATGCCTTCTCGAATCAACTCTTGTTGTAGCTTTGGTTGAACCGTCAACATTGCAACCGTCAACATTGCAACCGTCAACATTGCAACCGTCAACATTGCAACTAAGGCATCAACCACAACATTAGCCTTGCCCGGATGATAGAGCAATTCAATATAGTAGTCCTTAAGCTGTTCTAACCATCTATGCCTCATGTTCAACTCTTTATGAGTGAACACATATTTCAAGCTTTTGTGGTCGGTGTAGATATGACACTTCACCCCATACACGTAGTGTCGCCAAATATTTTAAGGCAAACACCACAACTGCGAACTCGAGGTCGTGTGTCAGGTAGTTGACTTCGTAGGTCTTAAGTTGACGAGATGCGTAAGCTATCACTTTCCCGTTTTGCATTAATACACATCCCATACCTTGCTTGGAGGCATCACTATACACCACATATCCTTCATGTCCATCTGGCAGAGTCAATACGGGTGCACTTGTGAGACATTTATTGAGCTCTTGGAAGATTTCTTCACATTTATCATCCCACACAAACTTCTTGTGGGTCTTTCGGAGTAGCTTGGTCATTGGTAAAGCGATCTTGGAGAATCCCTCTATAAACCCACGGTAGTACCCTACAAGTCCTAGGAAGGTGCAAATCTCTTTAACATTACACGGTTGCTTCCATTCTGAGACTGCTTCAATCTTTTGTGGGACCAGCATTACTCCATTCTGGTTGATGATATGACCTAAAAAGGCGACTTCTTTTAGCCACATGTCACATTTTGACAACTTGGCATACAACTGGTTATCTCTCAAAATCTGCAACACTATCCGGAGATGCTCCTGGTGATCAGCCTAACTTCCTGAGTAGATCAAAATGCCGTCGATGAAGACGATCACGAACTTATCGAGGTACTCATGGAAACAGCGATGCATGAGGTCCATAAACACTGCTGGTGCGTTGGTTAAACCGAATGGCATAACCACAAACTCGTAGTGGCCATATCTAGTTCGGAATGCCGTCTTTGAAATATCCTCCTCGTGAATTCTAAGCTGATGATATCCGGATCGTAAGTCGATCTTGGAGAATACTTTTGAACCTCGTAGCTGATCTAGGAGATCATCTATCTTTGGTTGAGGAAACTTGTTCTTGATGGTGACTTTGTTCAATTCTCGGTAGTCGATGCATAAGCGGAAAGTCCCATAATTATTCTACACAAATAGAACAGGCGCTCCCTAAGGCGAGGCGCTCGGTCTGATGAAGCCCTTCTCTAGCAATTCCTTAAGCCGACTTTTGAGTTCCTTCATCTCTATTGTAGCCATCCTATACGGTGCCTTGGAGATAGGTGCAGTTCTTGGCTCTAAACTGACTACAAACTCGACTTCCCATCGAGGAGGTAGTCCCGGGAGCTCTTTGGGAAACTCTATGGCTATAGGAATCTTTCAAATATCCACGACCTTCTTTTCTGTCGGTTCCAGGTAGCACAAATTTCCAACACATCCTTGTCGGAGTAGTTTCTCGGCCTTCATGGCGTTGATCAATTTTCCATTTTCTTCTTCTTGCTTTCCTTTGAACTTGAAGATGTTGTTTTCCTCCAGAATTTATGGTTACCGTTCTAGTGTGGAAATCGATTACGCCTCCATGATGCGACAACCAATCTCTTCCGAGATGATGTCGTAAGGGGCCATCAGAATGCATATCAAGTTGGATTTGAAGCTTCCTTCTTGAATGCTTAGTGGAAAGTTGCTTAACTACCTTGTTCCTATTATTCTCTCTTCATTTGGAAGGTTCACCACAAAGGGTTCGCATGATTCATGACATTCTAGTCCTAGGAGTTCTACACTACTTTCGGATATAAAGGAATGTGATGCACCAGAGTCAAACAATAGGAAAACTGCTTTTGAGTGGACGAATAAGGTACCTTGATAAATGGGTGCCTCGGGCTTGTCACTAGCGCGCATCTCATAAAGACATTGTCCTTGATTCTAAGACTTCATCAGTCCCTTCCCCTTGTTTTGAGCAGTTGACTGAACCGAAGCAGTTTCGGTAGTCCTGTTTGAGGTCTGAGGGTATTGGGAAACCGAGTTGGAGCTTGCTTGACCTGACTTACTTCCAGTTTGCCTACAGTAAAGGCGGAGATGTCCTTCTTTTCCACAATTGTAACAAGTTCTACGGTCCTTAGGGCAGTTCTTGTTGATGTGCCTCTGTTCTCCACAGTTGTGTGTTGAGAGGGTTCCCGACAACAAATAAATTTGTAGTCAAGACCCTGTTGTGTATAGGCAGGTCAGGATCGTGCACAGGAAGCAAGTTATGTTTGATTACTATTCTAGAAAGCAGAAATTAAAACAAAGCAAATGAGAATTAGGCAAATAACGGTTCAGACACCTCGGTACCGACCTTGTCAGGGTCGGTATCGATGCTGAACTTAGACTCAAACAAGGCAAACAACGCAGAACACACAGGCTCAGTGCCGAACTAGCAACCTCGATACCGATGCAGACAGAGAGTAAGAAGGAAGTGTTTCGAATGGGAAAAACAATCTTGGACAAGGGTTACCACGACAAAATCGTGTAATTAAGATATTATGAAGGATAAATAACATGCCTTGAAGATAAAGCTATCAACTTTCGTTGATTTAAGCAAGCAAATCAATTGGCTTTCATGAATTAATTCACTCTCTACTTATTTTTAGATCCAAAGTTCGTAACTTCCGTTAAAAAAATATCAACTCTCAAGCTTAAAACTTTATCTTTTGATCAAGCAATAAACTCGAATTACTCCAACTTTCGTTAAAGCATAATCACAAAACAAGTAGATAAAAGATAAAAGACTTTAAAACATTCATCACACATTCAATCATGTACAATGATGTTGGGTTTTCAACCCCGATCCTAGAAAATAGAACTACTCGCTCATAATTGAAAAGAAATAAGCAATAAAATTAAGAGAGAACATCATTGTTATGGGCAGAATAATCACACGAACGTGTTACCTGCTAAAATGAGGGATTCCTAAGAAAATAGTAAGTGTAACGCGTTATCAACAACAAACAAGAAGTCGAATGGAAAAAGGAAAAGAGAGAAAGAGCAAGAAAAGAGTTATGATTGTATTATAATCGGAATTGCTGATGATTCCTCTGTGATTACAAGAGAGCACTTGAATAGAATTTAAAGACAAGAATGAATTGAGCTCAAGGATTGACTTCGAGTGTAGTAGGCGATGATCCCTCCGTTTCTGCCTAATCCTTATTTTATAGCTTCCTCCTTAATTTGGACCGTTGGTGAAACATCTAGCGTATCCCGGAGATCTACCGGCATGAATAGGGTAGCCGTTGAGATGGTTGATTACGGAATCCGGGATTCCACCACACCTTGATTACTTCTTCGGCTCTCTTCTCTAACCAATGACTCAGGCTGTCCGTCCTGGGCTTGCGACGTTCTCTTGGGCCGGACTTTGGAGAATTCCAACAATCATATAAAACAAAACAAAATCTTATTTGATTTAAAACTCTAAATCCTTCTTCTTGCTGCCTTGAACCCATCGTACCCCCTTCTCTAATTTCATCCAAAATCCTCACCCCATTCCATCAGAATAATAGTACCTCGGAAGATCCTCACACCTTCGCTTTCTCCGCTGGATTTCCCTTGTCCGCAAAGATATTCTTTCCCCCTCCTGGGATCTGGGCTGATTTCTACGATGATGACTGGGTATGCTTGTACGAGTATCCCTTTCGCATCGGTCATCGTTTTCCCTTCTCCCCGCTGGTTATTGATTTCCTTACCACTCTCAATGTGTCTCCTGGGCAAATACTTCCCCAAGTCTGGAGGCTTCTACTATCTGTTGACCTCTTATGCTCCTCTCATGGCCTTCCCTTCAAAGCTACCAACTTTTTACATAAGTATCGCCTTTCCAAAGGTGGCCCCGACCGTTTGACCTTGAAAACCTTCACAAACAAATTTGACTTGATTTTTAATATATTGAAATCTGACCGGGGTTGGGCTGATAAATTCTTCTTCGTAAAGCTATCTTCTTTGGGAGTTGATACGTCTTTCCTGAAAACTCGATGGCGTCCAACAGGTAGTGTTTCTCTTTTTACTTGTTACGCCTTGTTCAATCAATCTTAACCACCGGCTGTCTTCTATGCAGAGAATCTTTCTACCCCCCAACCTCACAAGGTGTCATCCCAAGTTATCTCTCAGATTGAGGCTCTTTCGCTAGAAGAAAGATCATACCCGAAACTGGTGAAAGCGTGCTTCGTTGACTCTGAGGATACCGAGATGTCGAGTAATATTTCTTCTCCCTTTACTTCTTATTTTGTCGTCTTTGCTCTTTGTTACCCCCTTCACATGCATGTTGCCAGGTTCGAGAACTACCAGATCGTCTGCTGCTTTATCTACCTTGGAAAGAGTCGAGGCTAGGAAGAAAAGGAAAGCTGAGACAGCTTCTACCATAGATACTTCATTGATGGTAGCTCGTCTTCCAAAAACTACAGGCGATGCTTACAAAGTTTCTTCATTGAAGAAAAGCACATCCTCTCGTATGAACAACCTCCCTAGCACTACGATGTCTTTGGAAATGGATGCGGTGAAATGTCTAAAGTCTCTGATGCCCCTTCACGTGGATTGTCTCCGAGACTCAGGGAACCGTTCCACCTTGCAAGAATTCTTTGGCGAGATGCTAGCAGCTCAATGGTAGGTACTTCGTTGAATAATTTGCCATCCTAATTTGTATTTTTCAGTACTCTTGATACGTGACGTGATATTGTTGTTTCTCAAGGTTTCCAACTTGTGTTATCTGTGTTTGATGCCTTCAAGGATTATCCCGACCAGTTAGCTCAAAGCAGAATCAACGTGCAACTCGAGAAAGAATAAGATGTTATCCTGGGACAAGAGAAGAAAGTTCTGGAGAAAAAGGTTAGAGATCTACAGGATGCTCTCGAGAAGGCTTCTAAGGAATCCAAAGAATGGGAGGTCAAATTCAACGCTGCATCGAAGAAAACCGCAACCCTTGCTCAAGAGATTGGAGATACAACTGACTACTGGTCGCTTAGAGCTCGTGTTGAAACCATAGAGAAATTCGCTGCAGGAAAGCATTCTTCCTGGGATGCTGTGAAGGAGAGGGAGCAATTTGAAAACCTGTTTCCTGATGAGGCAAGCTCACTCAAGAAATCCTCTCTTGTTGATGATATCTCCCAAGTCGCCAAGGAAGTAGCTCAAGTGGAGATGGAAAACCAGAAAGCTATCGAAGATGTCTCTAACGAATGATTTTTCTCATCCTTATTACCATCTAAACTTTGAATGTTTCATTGCCCACGGTGTGTCGGGGTTTAACACTTTATTTTGTATGGCCGCTTGTTTTAGGGCCTTTGTGTGGACAACCTTTACCCCTCGTTTTGGGCTGGTTTTTTGGAATTTTACTATGAATGTTATTTTAGTACTAGTATGGTTTTGGATCTGCTTTTGTCTTTTTTTTTGCAGGTGATATAGGTTTGCCATTGCGGAATGAGGATCGACGCATTCTAAGAAGATCGTTAGTAGTTTTGATTGAATCTCGTAGTAATAGCGCTTTTGTATAGGATGCTGAGAGAGAGATAGAGAGATTAATGTACTAGACAAAATGTAAACACTTGCATTTTTTAAAATTGCGAATTGATTACAAGTATCTTGTGAAACTCCTCTTGCTCTAGAGTTAGTTTTATGCGTTCTCATCTCTTGCACCTTTTGACTAGTCATTGTGTGGACAACGTTGCCTGATTGTAAGGCGAGGGCCTATGTTTTGGCCTGTAACGTCACAAGGCATCCCTTGTTAGTTTTCGTAAGACCGTCGTTGTTTCATGTGTAAAAAATGAAGCAAGAATAAAATGTAAAAAGAATGAAGTATTAAGTAGATACCTTGTTTGCGACTTGTTTGTTTAGAAATGGTACAAGTTCAAATTCGTCGCGTTCCATCTTCTCGGGACTGTTTTCCCATCGTATGACACCAACTCGTAAGCACCTTGTCTAACGACCTTCGTGATCTAGTAAGGTCCTTCCCAGTTGGCTCCTAGCTTGCCGACATTCAACTCTTGTGTGTTTTGAAAGACTTTTCTTAACACCCAATCCCCTACTTGGAATGCCTTCCCGTTGACACGTTTGTTGTAACTCCGAGCTACCCCCTGTCTATATGCCGCCATATGAACTGATGCTTCATCTCGTAACTCCTCAACCGTGTCTAGATGATGTAACAAGTTAGGCAGATTTGACTCCTCGGTGGTAAGTCCGTATCGAACTGTGGGCAAAGTTACTTCTACTGGTAACACGGCTTTGCACCCATAGACTAAGGAGAAAGGTGCATGCCCCGTGGAAGTCTTGGGAGTTGTTCGATCAGACCACAAGATAAGGGGTAACTCATCTGCCCATCTTCCCTTAGCCTCCTTGAGACGTTTCTTCAAGTCGTCGATGATTATTTTATTGCCTTCTTCTGCCTGACCGTTGGCTTGAGGATATTGTGGTGTCGACATCACCAACTAAATGTTGTACTGTTGGCAAAATGATCTTGTTCTGTCACTGATGAATTGAGATCCGTTGTCACACACTATGGTGGATGGTATTCCAAATCTACTCAGGATATTCCTTTTTATGAAGGAAATGACTTGTGTGTCTTTGATTTCTTTGAAAGCTTCCGCCTCAATCCATTTAGAGAAGTAGTTGGTCATTGCTAAAATGTAAACACGTTGTCCTGAAGCTGGAGTAAGTTTTCCTACAATATCCATTCCCCATTTCATGAATGACCAAAGGGAAGTTATGGGATGTAGTAGTTCCGAAGGTTGATGTGGTATTGGTCCATGAAGCTGGCACGCGTCACACTTTCGGGCAAACTCCACTGCGTCTTTGTTCATGGTGGGCTAATAATAACTCATCTTGCTTGCTTTCCTTGCCAAGTTGTGACCGCTTGTATGATTTCAACATTCTCCATCGTTTATGTCTTGCAATATTTTTTGTACTTCTTCCTGCTTTACGCATCGTGCATATATCCCTGGTGACATCCACTTGAAAAGAATGTTATTCTTAATAGCGAAAGTGGAAGCTTTTACCTTAAGTCGTCGGGCTTCTTCCTTGTCATCTGGTAGGACTCCATCTCGTAACCATCTTAAGTAAGGAGTTACCCATGAAGCATCTTCATCAGGATCTCGAATCTTGAACACTTTTGCTTCTTTGATTATAGAAGGCGCATCAAGGTCCACGAAAGGTATTTTGTCGTACTCTCTTGGGTCGATTGCGGATCCGAGGTTTGCTAAGGCGTCTGCTTGTGTGTTAGCATCTCGAGGAACTTGCTTTATCTTAAAATGCTTGAAGTGTTTAATGATTTCTTGGACTTTTTCATAGTACGCCTTCATCTTTGAATTCCTGGCAACATATGAGTTCGTAACTTGATTTACAATAAGTAACGAATCACAAGTTACCTCAATTTTTTGCACGTTCAAATCTTTAGCAATGAGTAACCCTGCTATGAGCGCCTTATACTTTGCTTCATTGTTGGTGGCTTTGAATGTACATCGAACAGCCTGAGCTATCCTATCCCCATGTGGTGACTTGAGGACTACCCCCAGTCCCACACCTATATGGTTTGATGCTACATCCGTATACATTAACCACTTGTCTCCACCAAATGAACTGATTATCTATAACATGTCTCGACTTTCTTCTTCCAAAGTGGTAGGAGTGAAGTCGACCACAAAATCCGCCAAGGCTTGAGATTTCATCGTAGTTCGTGGCTCATAAGCAATATCGTAACCATTAAGGTGGATCAACCACCTCGTTAACCGACCTGACAATTCTGGTTTCGACATGATACTCCTGATTGGATAGTTAGTCCTCACAATAATAGAATGACTTTCAAAATAAGGACGTAACGTTATGGAAGCCATTACCAAAGATAATACGAGTTTCTCCACGGTTGACTACCTGGTTTCCGCATCAAGAAATGTTTTACTTACATAGTAGACGGGTAGCTGGTCTCCATTCTCCTCTCGAATCAAGACGACACTTACAACTACTTCTGTTACGGCCAAGTATACATACAACTTGTCATCTGGCTTGGGTTTGGAAAGCACCTGCGGGTTAGATAAATAATTTTTTAATTCTTTGAAAGCTTCTTCATGTGCCTCCATCCACTCAAATGATTTGTTCTTCTTCAGGATATCATAGAACAACTTGTTCTTGTCCGAGGATCGAGATATGAACCGGTTCAATTCTGCTACTCCCCCAGTCAGCTTCTGGACGTCCTTGACGCATCTTGGCGACTGTAACTCCATTATTGCCTTGATCTGGTCTGGACTCGCCTCGATTCCCCTCTGAGTTACTATGTACCCGAGGAACTTCCCTGATGTAACCCCGAAAGGGCATTTGGTTGGATTTAACTTCATTTTGTAACTTCGTAGGAGCCGGAACGCGTCCTCCAAGTGGGTAATGTGGTCCTCCGCCTTTAATGACTTGAATAACATGTCGTCAATATAAACCTCCATGGTATCCCCCAACTTTTCCTGAAGCAACTTATTAACCAATCTCTGATAAGTAGCACCTGCGTTTTTTTAACCCGAAAGACATAACTTTCTAACAATAAGTTCCTTGATTGGTTATGAATGCAGTTTTTTCTTAGTCGTCGGGATGCATCATTATTTGATGATATCCACTAAATGCATCCATGAAAGTTAAAAAAGTTCATGCCTTGTCGTCGCATCCACCATCGCGCCGATATGAGGCAATGGGAATGAATTTTTAGGACATGTCTTATTTAAGTCGGTGAAATCCACGCAAACGCGTCATTTACCGTTTTTCTTCTTTACAACAACTACATTTGCAAGCCAATCAAGATATTTTACCTCTTTAATTTTTCCGAATTTAAGTAAAGATTTTACCTCGTTGTTGATTACCTAATTCTGTTCAGGTGCAAATTTACGCCTCTTCTGTTTTTTCGGTGGCATCTTCTTGTTGACATTAAGGGCGTGTGTGATCACGTTAGGATCAATGCCTACCATATCTTCATTTGACCACGCAAAAAATTCACTGTAGGACCGTAAGAACTCCACCAATTGTCTACGTAAAGTTGGCTCTAGATCCGCTCCTATTTTGATCTTTCTTGATGGATCAAGTGGATCAAGGGCTACCTCTTCAAGTTTTGGCATTTCTAGCTTTACGTAATAAGTGGTTGTTCTACAATCCTTTAATTGCTAATCTGATGACTTCCTCCCTGCTTCAATTTGTAGATTTTTTGAAGTCGTCGCTTTCATCGTCACGGAGTAGCATTCTCTTGCCAATTTCTGTTCGCCCGTTATTTCTTGAATTCCCCATGGCGTTGGGAATTTTACACATTGATGATAAGTGGAAGGAATAGCCTTCATCCCGTGGATCCATGGCCTGCCCAAGATGACATTAAAGGGTGACGGGCAATCAAGTACTTGAAAGTTTAGCTGGTAATTTATTCCTCATGCGATGGTTGGTAAAGATATTTCTCCCAGCGTGTTACGAGATTCGCCATTGAAACCTACTAAAGTTGTAGACTTCTTGATGATGTCATCCAACCCAAGGCCTAAGTTGTATAAAGCATCCAATATGAGCAAGTTAGTGGAACTCCCATTATCAACTAATATTCTCTTAACAAGGAAATTTGCTATTGTTAAAGAAATTATTAAGCAGTCATGGTGAACTTCCTCTTCTTCGATATCATTAAAAGTAATTGGCATCACGTCGTGATTCGTTCATGGAGGAATTTTGGGACATTCTCTCCTGGTATCCCTTGCAATTCTCTTTGATGCGGAGTATGTTATGCCACAAATTTCGGACCCCCCTAGTGATGACGTTGATTACTCCAGTATGCTTTGGAGGCGGAGGAGGGCTAGCTTTTCCTTTGTTGCACTCTAATTGCTCCTTTGCTTTTTCTGATATCAAGTCCTTAAGGTACCCCCTGTGTAACAGTTCACTTACCTCTTTTCGCAACGCGATACATTCGTCAGTTCGATGACCATGATCGAAGTGGAAATCATACCATCTGGACTTGTTTTTTTATGCGAAGGTATGTTACTCTTTCGGGGCCATTTGACAGTATCCCCCATGCTGTTGAGAGTTCGGACTACTTCCGTTGCATCTACACAGAAATTGTATTGGGAAAGTCTAGGAGGCAACCTGGGATTTTCATACCGCTCTCCTTGCCTAGCAAACGTCGTATTAACAGTTGTTTTGGTAGAGGATGAAGTGGGGTATGGAGCGTATCTAGGTTCCCGCCTTCCTTGTCTCCGTTCTGGCCGGTGAGGGCTAATTGCTTTTTCGACTTTTTCGGTGAAGAGATCAACTTCCTCCAATCGCATGTGCTAAAGCTTTCACTTGTACCTCATCGAAATTTGAACAAGGATACTTAGTTAATTCATGATATAATTCAGGACTACAAACCGAGATGCTTCTTCGGAATGCTTCCACGGTTGTAGCGGCGTAGCATCCTTATATTGTAACTAGCTCCTCGTTGTAACGGCTAAGGAAGGCTTTCAAGGATTCACCGGCTTTCTGCACCATGCGGTATAAGTCGATTGACTGTTTTTTAGCATGTCGACTGCTTGCAAATCTTACCCTGAACTTATCAATCAACTTAGCAAAGGATGAAATACTCCCAAGAGGTAAATGAGAGTGCCAATTAAGTGCGGGTCCGGATAACGTGTTTCCAAAACAACGACACATAACAATCTCCTTCATGTCGAAAGGGACTGTGCTAATGTTCATAGCCTGCTTAAATGCAGCTATCTGTTGATCAGGATCCGTAACTCCCTCGTACTTAGGTACATCGGGGACGTGATACTTTCGAGAGATGTCGACCCTTGCGATAGTTGGCACGAAGGGAGAGTCTGTATAGCCATCCCTTCTTTCCATTCCTATCGGTTGGGGTGCTCCTAGGACCTGAGTGATTCGGTCCTCTAGAGCTTTGAGGCGTTCCCGTAATTGGGAAACCTCAACATCCTCTCTGACAGCCCTTAGTGAATTACCATTTACCTGATACCCAGTTATTGTTCTGACTCCATCAGGCGTTACGAGACTTGGATCATCCATATCTAATCGTCTGGAAACACCTTCAACTATGTCTGTTCCACGCGGACGGCTGGGAGCTGATTGTACCTGAGATCGGAGCAAATTATGTTCATTAGTTAAAGTTACGATTTGCTTTTCATATACTGCGGTGAATTTAGCATGAGCCTCCTTTTGATTTTCCAAGTCTTTTTGGAGGGCGATCATTGTTGCGCGGAGCTCCATGATGACATCAGAATCATTCCCTCCTGCACCCCGTTCCGCGGAGGTGGTAGGGTTACCATTTGCATTCGCGGAATCTTGATCAACTCCTTCTATATTCCCAACTCCATCAGCATTTCCAGCTCGTTGGTTGTCACCTTCTTGATTGATCTCATGTTTCTCAGGATCTCCCACGTGACTGTGAGCAATCTGTGTTTCATCCATCTTGTTGATAGAACCTGTAGCTCCTTTTAGCGTGACTTCTTTTTGGCTAGGGCCCCATGTTGATAGGGTTTCTCGGTCAACAAATAAATTTGTAAGTCAAGACCCCGCTGAGTATAGTGGAGTCAGGATCGTTCCACAGGAAGCAAGGTTGTTTGTCTATCAATCTAATAAAAATCAAATAAAATCAAACACAATCACTCACGAGATGCCTCGTTAACGACCTTGTCAGGATCGTTACCGAACCACCGAACACAAAAATACTAACTAATGACCTAATTAAATTCCAATTAATATTCGGTACCGAGGCAAGTACTCAGCAACGAAGATTTACCAGAAATAATTCAATTAAAACAAAAATCTAGGATAAGGGACACCACAACATAGCCAAGCATAAGAATTCGTAAGAAGATAAGATCATGCCTTTAAACAGATAGAGTCATCAACTTTCATTGACTTAATAAGTAAATTAATCTACTTTCATAAACTAACTCACTCAATTGCTTGTTTTGGATCTAAAGCTTGAAACTTTCGTTTTCAAACAATATCAACCTTCAAGTTACTAACTTTCTCTTTCAATCAAGTTAAAACTCAAATTACCTCAACTCCCGTTTCGGTATTAAGCACAACAAACAATCTCAATAAAGATAAAAGGCATTCAACACATAATCTTAGTCATCAAACATGCTCAACTATGCCGGACTTAACCCCGACCCTAGAAAAATAGACTACTCACTACTCATGATTAAGAAACTAAAAACTTCAATAAAAGCAAACATTGAAACAATACTCAAACTTAAATTACCAACAAAAATATCGTCTTACAGATATTCAGAAGAAAACTAAACAAAACATCCACCGAACCACAAACTCGATCAACGAACCTCGGAAACCGTTGTCACCGAACCTCGTCACCGACTTCCGATCCGGTTTTCTCTCCTTCGGCCTTCCTCCAAATCTTCTCCAAAAACTAGCTCTAAAATTCGACTCTCCCTCCAAATCTTCTCCAAAAACTAGCTCTAAAATTCGACTCCCCCTTTCTATGCTAGATAGAAGGGTATTTATACTAGAAAATCCTAAAAAACTAAAAAGGCTAAAAGATAATAACTTTCCTAAAAAGATAGAAACAATCTCTAAAAGATAGAAATAAAGCCTAGAAAGATATTAAACCCTAAAATACATATTCTAACCCATAAAGATTCTAAAAAGATACTCAACCGATACAGAAATAAATTCCCGCTCAGGATCGGTGAATAATAAAAATAATACTCGAAATCTTCCTCTTCGTGGCCTCGTTAACGACCCTTCACAGCCTCGTTAACGAGCTTGGGGTTTGTTTTCTTCAACACCTCCTCTTGTACTCTTAAGCTTTGACTTCTAAATCTTGCACTTTCCCGTCCTTCACAGTGATGCTCCAAATTTAGCTCCATTTAGCTCCTTTTCTCGCTAAAATCTACAAAATACACAAAATAGCGTAGATTCCACTCTTTTCGTAGATTTATGCAAAACTAACTCAAAATACTCAAAACTAAACCTAAACTAGACAAAACTAAACCTAATAAGCAAAGAAAACCTATCAAAAACTATACTAAAAATGCGAACATCACCCCACGGTGGGCGCCAATTGTTTTGGGCAGAATAATCACATGAACGTGTTACCTGCTAAAATGAGGGATTCCTAACCAAATAGTAAGTGTAACGCATTATCAACACCAAACAAGAAGTGGAATGGAAAAAGGAAAAGAGAACAAGAGCAAGATAAGAGTTATGATTGTATTATAATCGGAGTTTTGTATGATTCCGCTGTGATTACAAGCGAGCACTTGAATAGAATTGAAAGACAAGGATGAATTGAGCTCAAGGATTGACTTCGAGTGTAGTAGGCGATGATCCCTCCGTTTCTGCCTAATCCTTATTTTATAGCTTCCTCCTTAATTTGGACCGTTGGTGAAACGTCTAGCGTATCCCGGAGATCTCGCTACCGGCATGAATAGGGTAGTCGTTGAGATGGTTGATTACGGAATCCGAGATTTCCGCCACGCCTTGATTACTTCTTCAGCTCTCTTCTCTAACGAACGACTCGGGCTGTCCGTCTTGGGCTTGCGACATTCTCTTGGGCCGGACTTTGGAGAAGCCCAACAATCATATAAAACAAAACAAAATCTTACTTGATTTAAAACTCGAAACTTGCCTTAAAACACAAACTTCTTCCTTAAGTAATCTTCAAAAGCAAACTAGAAACTAAAAACAAAGAGAAAAGTCGTGTCTTTGAACTTCCACGCGTCTCCCTCTCTGTCTCCAATGGAACGACCCCCTAAACTAGGTTAAAACAAAGGTGTATATACTAGAAAAGCTATCTATAAAGTTTCCATAAAGATAGAACTTCCTAAACTAAAAAGATTACGGAATAAAAATATAAAAATCCCGAAGTCGGCGCAACTACCGAGCTTGAGAACCTTGGTATCGACCTCTACAGGGTCGGTAGACTCAATTACTGAACCATCTCACCCTTGTCTTACTGCAGACCTTGGTACCGAACCCACAGGGTCGGTATCGAGCCTGTTTTCCTTGATTATTTGTACATTTTCATAGCCTCTTTTGGATTTGCCGGTATCTTTAAAAGCATCTTCTTCCTTCCTTGACTTAGCAATGCTCAGCTACCATCCACTTGATCTCAAATTCTTTGGAAACTTCTTTTCTGCTTCGAAAACCTACAAAAAACACTAAAACGGAGTATCTTCCATACTTTTCACAAAATATGCAAACTTATCCAAAAACATACGAAAACAAACACTAAAACTCAACTATTCTAAGCTAAACAACTGAGAAAAACACTTAAAAACTATACTAAAAACACGAACATCATTTTGGCAAACTATCGGACCCTTCTTAGATTCCGATCTTTGAAACGACCTTGTTCCAGCTGATACAGACCTGTTCTTGTTCTTCTTTGACCGGTTTGAACCTTGTGGTGACGCTGGGCTCTTAAACCCACTTTGATTAGACTGATGAGGCTTTCCACCACCGTGCTTTCTACGTTCAGGTTCACCTAGAGTGGTCTCCATGTGGTAGGTTGCGTCCTCATACTCCTCGAGTGTCGCAAAGTGGTGGTTCACCATCCAAGGTTTGATGGAGTCGCTCATGCAAATATGGAAGCATCGGATCTTCTATCGCTCATTAGTTACTTCTTCTTCGTCATATTGCAGCATATGATTGAACTTTTTTGCTCTTTCTAGAAAACTGCGCCCGTGGACCTTTGGCGAAAGCAGCTCGTCCAATTTCTCGTCTTTCATGACAACAGTGAAGAAACGATTCATCATCTTATCTTTGAACATATTCCAGGTTAGTTCGGGTTGGGTAGCCAAGCTTGAGTTCTCCCACCACTCTCCGGCTTCGCCCTTAAGTCTTAGGGCAACCATGTGCACTTTGTTACCTTCTGAGCAGTGCACGTTCCTTAACAACCTCTCTACATGCGAGAACCAATACTGAACTCCGGTAGGGTCCCTACTTCCATCATATGAATCTGGCTTCATCGTGTTGAAGACCTTAAGGCCGCTTGCAAAACTTGTCTCCACTTCCTTTCCACGAGCATCAACTGCTCCTTGCCCTTCTTCTTGATTCTCATCAATGATTGGATTGAGCACGACTGGCGGAATCACCTCCCGTACCATTTCCTGAATCATGGTCCGAAAGGTTCTATAGTGTCTTCGTTGATAATTATAGGAGGGTTAGGTACATGAGGACGATTGAACTCAGACAATCCTCTAACTTCGGATTGGCTTTCCTCATTCTCGTCTCTAACTTGGGTTCGGTTTCGGTGGCTAGTTCCTCTTGTATCCACCATCTGAATAACGATACACAAATGTTTTTCTTTTATAATTTAACATTTTTATAAGATAAGTATTAAGACACACTTTTATAAAAGAAGGAATTAATATAGAATGTCCATGGATTCTATAAGACAAAGATACTTGAAGGAAGTAAAGGAATTTTAAACAATTTTTTTAAACCTGAAAAATTGGTTTAAGATAGATATACTTTTTCTTGGAGTTACTTAGAAGAATTTCTAATTCCTAAGTTTTTCTTAAAACTTGAATTCTAAAAAGAATTTCTAACTTAAACTTTCTTTTATAGAATAGGTTTAAACTTAGAATGTTTTCAACAAAAGTAACTAAGCTATGAATGTTCAGAACTTTATTATTTAGGATTTGGAAGTTTTGAAAGAAAATTTAACTAATAAAAATTTTCAATTTGAAGACAACGACTTTGGTTTTGAAAATTTTCGGTTTCAAAAGTTTTCGGTTTTGAAAACAAAGCGTTCGATTCTGATACCATATCTGTAACACCCCTATTTTGCAACGATGGGTGTTATTGCCAGTGACCTCGGATTTTACCATCCATAGTCACCCTAGGCTTTATAAGGTATTAAGTTAAATAAAACAAGTGGAATTATAAAGTCATTACATAGAAAAGAGTTGCTTAGAACAAAAATCTACCGACCATGACAGGGTCAATACCGAAGGTCCCGTGTCGGTAGAAGACATCAGAGTCGGTGGAATTAAAGTCTTTTATCCCATTTCTTTATGCTTTTATTAGTTTCCTTAAGGGATATATCTTTTATTAGATTTTTCCTTATAGAAGGGATTTATCTTTTAGAAGATTTATTTTCTTATAGATAGCTTTAGTTTACTATATAAACCCTTGTCTAGCCTTAGTTTTCTTATCACACAATCAACCTAGTTTAGGGTAGAAGTTAGGGAGGGAGGGAGAGAGAGAGAGAGAGAGAGAGAGAGAGAGAGAGAGAGAGAGGCGTGACGAGAGAGAGGGACAAATTTGTGGATTACTTGGAGAACAAGTTTCGTTGTGGATTCGGTTGTAAGCTTTTCCTTTCGCTTTAATTTAATTTTAGATGTTTTTAATTATGAATTGTGAATAGTTTTCTCTCTCTAAGGTTGGAGTTGAACCCAACAATGGTTGTGCATGCTAGTTTGTGATCATGTCTTGATTGTTTTTATTGCATGAATCTATTCTCTTGTTCTTAATCCTTGAAACGAAAGTTGAACGGAATTTCTCATTCATAGTTAAAGCGAAAGCGAAAACCTTGAATTAGAATAGTCAATTTAGGATTTTGAAGCGAAAGCGGAATCAATCCTATTTGAAGTAGAAGAGATAGATAGTAAGTTTATTGATTAAACGAAAGTTAGTTGATTTACTTGCTTAAGTTAACGAAAGTTAGCGCCTTTATGTGATAAAAGCATGATCTTTATGTTTCATTAGCGTTGACATTGCATGATTGTTGTTGTGGTGACACCTTTACCTTAGAAATCTCTTTTCTTTGATAAAAAACCTTGCTTTTGTTAATTGCTTGCGCCCCAAGTAACAGAGCATTGACTTTCTCCCGTGGACGAACCTGACTCCCCTGTACTCAGCGGGGTCTTGACTACAAATTTATATGTTGTTAAGTAAATCCCTCTCAACGGATGGTCATACATGTGCATAAATGACTTTTAGAAATACTTTTTAATCTCACATACATACTTTGAAAGACTTATCATAACTTATGCTAAAAATTATATTTCTTTTTATAAAAAGGTATGGTAAAACACCATCTTAGTAAATCTAGAACACATGCAAAAAATAATATTTATTCTAAAAACTCCATAAATTCTACGTGCAAAACTTATAGAATTTATTTAAATATGTAGAATTTTTTTTTACATTATTTTCGGTTGTATATAAAAAAAATATTCATACAAGTGTTTAAAATTCTAGGAAAATACATGAAATAAGATTTACTCCCTAATATTCCTTTTAAAATCCATGCAAGGCATAAGTAACTAGTTGATCATAGATTTAAATGAAAGACATTTTAAAATCTACATGCAAGGTGATTTTCTTTACTAAAAATCCATCTAAAGTTGCATGCAAGAGTATGTAGGACTTTATAAACATGTCTTAACATCATTAGACTTAGTTATTCTCAAACATCATATAAAATCGATTTCTTACTCCAAAGAGACATACATATGAATTTTCTTTATGAATAAAACTCCATTACTAAGACATGCAATAACACATTCAACTTAAGAGCTTTCTAGCTTATGCTTTTTAGTTTACAAAGATTAAATTCTCATAAAAGTTTATTTCAAGGACCAAAAGTAAGATGTATGAAGGTTTTAAGCAAGATATAAATATTTTAAGTAGTTATCATGGAATTACTATTATAAACTCAAATATCCTTATTCAAAGAAGGTTTCTTAGGCCTTTTTAATAAACTTAAAAATCAGAAAATATAAGGTAGAAAATCCCCTTTAAAAGTGTAGGATTTTAGTATACTTTCTCATGATTTGTAGAGAACACAATCCTCTATATCAATACTTCTTTGCATGTATAAATCAAGGAAAGATGTACAATTTTGTAACATTTTATATTCTGAATTTTTTTATAAAAAAAAAGATTTTAAACCAAGATTTAACATGTTATAATACAACTTAAAATGGTGTAAAAAGGGTTAGAATTTCTACCCTTAATTTGTTGGATTTTTGGAGGAAGGACACACAAGGATAGCAGGGGGGCTGGCGGGTCATGGTGGCGCACGACGGCTGGGCGGTGCCTGGTGGTGGTCGGCAGTGGTGGTGGTGTGCTGGAAGAACACAAAGAAAAGCTTATGGTGGGAGAGAAAAGACTAGAAGAGAGCTTAAAATCGCTTTCTCTCAAGTCATTTCATCCTTTAAATAGAGCAAATGATGATAGTGGGTGGAGTAGAGATTTGTAGATCTTCTCCTAATGAAGAAATTTGACTAACATCTAATAAACTATTAGTTTAATCAAGCTAGTGGATTGTCTAGAGATTCTACATTAATGAAGCAATCCATTGTAATGAGTAGGTGATCACTTCTAAAATCTCAATGGATCTCCTTAATGATTGGTCCGACGCGTTTGCAAACGGACTGAGGGTCGGTTTGAGACGCGCGTTGGAACGATCGGGTTTTATGAAAGGAATTTCCGTTAACTATGAATTTATTAAGTTTCGTCTTTAATAAATTCATCTACTTGAATAATTATTGTATGAGAATATTATAATCTCTTTCACTTTAGAAAATTTTATGAGATTATTTTATTTAAAAATAATTAAATATTAAGAAATGAAATTTATTCATTTAACGAAAATTGCGGCTATTACACATTGATGCTTCTTGGGAACTGCTTGAGCAAATCTGTATGTTTTTCCTGAATTCCGACTTGAGGACAAGTGGATTATCAACGGGGGAGAATTGATACGGTACTATTAGTATTTTATTAATGTAATATTTTTAAATTGGGTTTTATAAACTCCTTCAGGGGTTTTCTTTACGTTTCTTTCCCATGTCGCCTTTATTGAACTGATAGGTTAGTATTATAAATACCTTGTATTGTTATTTCAAAAATTATAATCAATCAAGAAGAAGAATATTATTGTTAACCCTACTTCACTCTAGCCTCCTTCTCGTCTCTGTCTTGTCTCATTCATCCCTTGGCCAATCGGCCCTTTCTCCCCTTCACCTCTATATGTTCTTTGATCTTGCTTTATAGTGCTTCGGTACGGTAATCCTAGTATTAACGTATCAATTGGTGCTTTATCTATTCTTTTGTCTATTCTTTGGCCATTCACCTTTCCCTGGTTACAGTTGTTTGATTGATTTTGGTACGAGGTTACTATTATCTAGAGGGCATGGGCAATGTTTTAAAAAACGTTAGGCGAATGCTGGGCGGAGAGGGACCACCTAGCACCTAGATGGTCTGAAAGGTGGCCTATACAGTCCTAGACGGGTACCTAGGTGGTCTGAACGGCTAGGCGGGCTAGGACGTTCCAGCACCTAGGCGGGTCCTAGAAGGGATTTTTAGAATAGTGGGCATGGGTGGGCGGCGGCCCCGTTCGCCGGAGTTACTAGAGAGGTCTTGTGGAAGCGGGGCGGCACTTCGGGACAACATGATGAGGTATTTTCACAGTTGTTAAACTTCTCAAAGAACCTAACTTAACCAAACATAGTAGAATGGTAAGTAAGGGTCGATCCCACAAAGACTCGAGTATAAGTGTTTTATTTGCGTGTCAAGTAACCAAGATATGGGGGGGGGGTAATGATTGATTATTCTAATTCTTAGATGCAAATTGAATCTATATATGTATGCAAAGATGATTATAACAATATGAGACAAGCGTATTCAACTAGTTAAATTCGTTATGATATTGCTTTGTTGATCATTGATTTTCTTGATTCCCTTTACACCTTAACTAATCTATTGTGGATTTGTAATCCAAACTTCAGCTTGAGTTCATAGTCCAACCAGATCTAAGTACCCTAATCACCAAGTAACCCAGGAGACCTCCTAAATTCAAATTGACTGTAATAGTCGCTATTTTCTATATAAAAAGAAAACAATTATTTTTTTTATTTAATTATTTCTCTAGAATAAAGAGTTTAATTGGTATATTGATTTTCATAGTTTAATATTAAAAATCTATAAAGGCATAGTATAATGACAAATAAACTTTAATTAATTGAGATTAAATAAAAATTTTGAATTTTAGTTCAATTAAATTTATAATACAAATAAAATTAAGAAGAATAGACCAAAAATAAAAATGCAAGAGGGTGGGACTCGAACCCATGACCTCTTGCATTTTCCAAATGAACCCACAATCCCCATTCCCGCTAAGCCATAGTAACTTATCTACCCATTTTAGGATTTCAATCCTTTTATTCTTTTATTCCTTCTTCTTTCTTATTACAAGAAATCAGACTTGTCTGATTGATTTGATGTACGTTGAATCATATTGTTTCACCTCCCACCATGGCCACTAGAACTCTCCCTTCTCACCTCTCCTCTTCACTAATCTCTTGCTTCCACCCATTGCAAAGAAACAAAAATTCAACCATTCATCAATGATCCACCTTTGCCATGAGAGGTCCAAGCTTGAAGGTGTCGATAATGGTTTTTCCTCCTCCCACTATAAATAGAGGTGAATTTTAGTAAGAAAGGCACAACAATTCCTCTCCTTCTCCATCACGAATTCGTTCTTAATTCAAGCCTAAAAGCTCCAAATCAAATTTTGCCTAAATCTGATTTTTTTTTTAGGAAAAAACCACAAAAATTCCCTTCTCCCCTCCTAGGAGCCGCCGACCACCATGGACGTCCGACCGGACCGCCACCTGTGCGTGCGCCTCCCATCACCGCCTAGGGAGCCACCTCCACCGTCGGTCTGTAGTACGTCGTTCTCCTCTGGTGTCTCCCTAGAGTCACGTTGATGACCGGATCGATGGAGGGGATGATGGTGCAAAGAGATCGCCACGAGAATCCAAGGAATTCCGACAACAAACACCATGCAACTGACCCGTCTTCAACTGGATGGATTTTCCTCTTCCGAACTCGGAATTGAGTGATTCTAATTCGAGAAGTTAGATCTCTGAGTCTAGTTTAACCCCTTAAAATTTCAGATCTATATGATGAGTGGATTGAATGATATGTCGGTTTTATTGAGGGGGTGCAGAAACCACCGAGATGGATGATGGATCGAAATGGAGAGAACAAGGGGATATGGATGCTTGACAACTTGGATATGACTCACCAAGCTCTCAAACAAACTAAGATGCTCGAGATTGTCGGATATTACTCACCAACAACTTGAACAACGAGAATTGAACGAACGAAAACAAGAACAAGAACTTGAATTGAAATTGCAAGGGAAAGTAAGCAACAAGAGTAAATTTTCGTCCAATCTCCGGGAATGAGGAGGAGGAGGCCGACCTTAAACCTAACACAAAGCCTTACAAAATTAACCCCCTCACTTAAGGAAATTACATAAATTAACCCGAAATCCCGAAAGTTTATAAAGTGTCCTTAACTGTCAAAAAAGTCACTTGTCGGAACACGAGTCGAAAGGAGACTCCAACCTTCTTCTTTGTAAACCTTTGGAAACTTATGATCCATGAGCTCCTCCTTGATCTTGTCAAGCATTGCCCTAACATGTTCTCGAGTGATGCGCCCATAATAGAGCGTCGTGCCTTGACTCGGCTCCTTAGCGCCTCGGACACCGGCCTTGGATATGTGTCCAAATGAAGACTCTCTCTTTTCGTGCAAATTGGGCTTGTCTTTAGGGCTGGAGTCTTCACTCAAATCATGGGGCCATGACTCGGTAGATGGAATCACATCCTCCTCCTCCCCTTCAAAAAGATTCGTCCTCGAATCTATCAAGCCTTGTGAGCTCAACAAAGAAGGTAGGGCTTCTAGCTCCCTTGGTGTGACATTCTCCATGACAAAGACATCCTTCTTGGCCTCCACAAGAAAAGGAATGTAATCACCTCTTTGAGTGACTAAAACAGCCCCGTCCTCCTCTTGGAGCAAGAAGGGCAAACATGAAGGAATCTTAGGAAATGCATCCATCCATGGTGTAGCCAACGAGTTCATGGAGCTAGGAGTGATGGTAGGACGATGCTTGGTTTTAGGAGACAATTCCACAACTTCCTCCTCTTCTTGCAATATGTACATCATTTCTATTGGACACTTGATGGTAATGAGTTGTTCCAATCCATGGAAAGGAGTCTCTCTTTTTGGTTGTTCTGTGTCACACATCACTCTTTGTTGGAAGGAATTCTCCTCCCCTTTACAAGGGGTCGTCCTCGAACCTTGATCCTCTTCTCGTATCTCCTTGATCTTCACCACTTGAGGCACTTGTGTCCTCTCGTCCAGCCCTAGGATTTGGCGCTCCAAGGCATCCATACGTGTCGCCAAAGCTTCCACGGATTGTTGCATGGATTGTTGAAAAGATTGTAACATGGCAGCCACCGAGTTGGAGAACTCCTCGTCAAACTTTTGTTTTTCTTTTTCATCACCTACACTTGTCATCTTAAAAACACGACAAAGATCAAGGTATAGAGTGCACTTGAATTAACCACCAAGACTTGCCCGAGATGAAAATCCGACAAGTTGCAAGTAGGAGATGACCAACAAAATGGAACAAGAAAAACTCAAAAACAACAACAAGAAAAGAAACAACCAAGCAAGACTAGAAATTCTCGGTGTCGTTCCCGTATCCTAGCACTGATTCTTTCACAAGCATGTAACGAACACAAAATCAAGGCTGGTTTTTAGTTTCAATCCCACGTTTTTTTACTCAACAAAAATCAGCAAAGGCTCTTTCAATTCATGCACTAAAGGAATGCATTAATCAAGCAACAAAAGCAACCTTTCAACTACCGATTAATGAAGGCCATTGATGTTCTATTAGGGACGTTTTTTGAGCAGCTTTTCAGCCATGGTTGAACATCAAACTCGGCCAAGCACTTCAACAATTAAAGGAATCAAAAATGCCACAACTCAAGACAACAATTCGGACAAGGCCGAACACAACAACAACAACAACGCAACCACTAAAGAGTTCAAACCTAAAACTTGCAACAAGTGGAAATTCAAGGTCAGAACAAGATTTAGATGGCGATACCTTTGCGTGGCTCTGATACCACTTGATGAAAGAATCGATGGAAGGGATGATGGTGCAAAGAGATCGCCACGAGAATCCAAGGAATTCCGACAACAAACACCATGCAACTAACCCGTTTTCAACTGGATGGATCTTCCTTTTCCGAACTCGGAATTGAATGATTCCAATTCGAGATGTTAGATCTCTGATATGTCGATTTTACTGAGGGGGTGCAGAAACCACCGAGATGGATGATGGATCGAAATGGAGAGAACAAGGGGATATGGATGCTTGACAACTTGGATATGACTCACCAAGCTCTCAAACAAACTAAGATGCTCGAGATTGTCGGATATTACTCACCAACAACTTGAACAACGAGAATTGAACGAACGAAAACAAGAACAAGAACTTGAATTGAAATTGCAAGGGAAAGTAAGCAACAAGAGTAAATTTTCGTCCAATCTCCGGGAATTAGGAGGAGGAGGCCGACCTTAAACCTAACACAAAGCCTTACAAAATTAACCCCCTCACTTAAGGAAATTACATAAATTAACCCGAAATCCCGAAAGTTTATAAAGTGTCCTTAACCATCAAAAAAGTCACTTGTCGGAACACGAGTCGAAAGGAGACTTATGATCCATGAGCTCCTCCTTGATATTGTCAAGCATTGCCCTAGCATGTTCTCGAGTGATGCGCCCATAATAGAGCGTCGTGCCTTGACTCGGCTCCTTAGCGCCTCGGACACCGGCCTTGGATATGTGTCCAAATTAAGACTCTCTCTTTTCGTGCAAATTGGGCTTGTCTTTAGGGTTGGAATCTTCACTCAAATCATGGGGCCATGACTCGGTAGATGGAATCACATCACACGTAGAAGAAGAAAAGGGAAGAAGAAAGGAGAAATAAAGATTGGGCTTAATTGTTTTGGATTATTTTTGGACTAATTTTGGTCTAAAAGATTAGGCCCATATGTCCAAATATTACCCATCGGATTTTTATTTTAGGAGAAAGGAGAAAGAAAAGCCCAATTTCTCCCATTTTGATTTTCGAGCCCATTTCCTCTCTCGTTACGTTCGGTATAATTTCCCAACTTATATTTTAATTATACCTCTTTATGAAATATTTTTTTACATATATGATATTTATTTAATTAAATTGAATAAATATTGCATGTGGGTTAAAAATGAATTTATATGCTTAAATTCACTTTGCATGCACTAATAGTTAAACACAAAATTTTATAAGAATTATGTAAGATCTCACTTTAAAAATAACAATAAATGAATATTATTATTTGGCTTTTTTCACCTAAATTATTATTATTAGAATATAATACTTTTTCTAAGAGAAAGAAAATAAAGAAAGGATTGCATAGTAAATAAAATAAGTAAGAAATGCCTTTGCATGTCAACTTAGACTTATTATTGATGAAACCCGAAATAACCGCTCGCTAGAAGACAAGAAACGGGATTGTTATATTCGATTGTGCAAAACACTTGCTTCTTTATTTATATTTTCTTTACAGCGAGGTTACACGCCAACGAGGCCAATAAGCAATTGAGATTTACCCCCTAGACCTCCTATGAATATTCGAGATCTCGATGCAACAATGTTCGAGATCTCCTATTTGCTAAACGATTCTACCACCTAAGTATCACTTGGTTGATCTTGAGGCGAGGTGGATCTAAGAGCGTGGTGTGGAGAGTCTTGCGAGATTGTGTAGCGAGGTCTTTGATGTGAGCGAGGTCTCTGTATGACTTGAAGTCTTTTTATGGACTTCACTTGTCTGTAGCGAGGTCTTTTGACGATGTTTCAATCACGTCGATCTTCAACGAACAAGATAGTTCTTGAGTTCAAGATGTTTTTCGACCCTCTCTTCTTACAAGGTTCTCCTCTATTTATAGAGGATTGGGGAGTCGAGTTTTGGCCAAGGTTCGATGTGGGATGCTCGAGATATGGGCTCTTGATTGGTCCAGGGGAGGGGCATCCGATGATTGGTTCGGGGAAGCGGCATCCGTGAGTGGTCCGTGTGGGCGGGTGTGTTAGCAGAGTCGGTGGCGAGGTTTAGACCTCGCTCAGGGGATTCGAAAGATCTCGCAGAGATGGGAATGTTTGTTTAAACTAAAAAGGCATATGGTTGTGGGTCCCAGAATCATCCTTGGGAATCCCGTCGTGTCTATTTGTTTTTTTGTACCTCGGGACCACCTCTTCTTTTACCATTTTGGACATCATCACAACCCCATGGCCTGGGGATGTCGCCTCGAGGGCCGCAGGGCATAAGTTCCCTGGGGTCGCGGGGTACGAGGTCTTAGAGGTTCGAAGGTTCTCGAGGTTGGGAGGGCACTTTGCGAGGTGTAAGGTTCTGGAAGTTGGGAGGGCACTTTGTGAGGTGTGAAGTTCTTGAGGTTGGGAGGGAACGTTGCGAGGTGTAAGGTTCTCGAGGTTGGGGCCAACATCCTGTGAGGTGTGAGGTTCCGTACTTAGGCTTTTTTTTCTGCTTCGCATGAGTGAAGCTTTCTGAGCCCACTCCCCATATCTTGCTTAATGGGCCGTCCAGGTGGGATAGGCCCAATAAGCCTTTCGGGAGCGGGGGAGGCCCAAGCCTGCTCTTTATAGGGGCGTATTTGTTGAGAGGGTTTCTTGACAACAAATAAATTTATAAGTCAAGACCCCGCTGAGTATAGCAAAGTCAGGATCGTTCCACAGGAAGCAAGGTTGTTCATTTATCAATCTACTAAAAAGCAAACAAAAACAAATAAAAACACTCACAAGTAGCCTCGTTAACGACGTTGTCAGGGTCGTTAACGAACCACCGAACACAAAAATACTCAAATAACGACCTAAATAAATTCGGTACCGAGGCAAGTAACTCAACAACGAAAATTCACTAGAAATAATTCAAATAAAACAAAGATCTAGGACTAGGGACACCACAACATAGCCAAGCATACAAACTCGTAAGAAGATAAGATCATGCCTTTAAACAGATAGAGTCATCAACTTTCGTTGACTATCAAGTAAATTAACCAACTTTCGCATCCTAATTCACTTAATTGCTTGTTTTGGATCTAAAGCTTGAAACTTTCGTATTCAAACAATATCAACCTTCAAGTTACTAACTTTCTCTTTCAATCAAGTTAAAAACTCAAATTACCTCAACTTTCGTTTCGGTATAAGCACAACAAACAATCTCAATAAAAGATAAAAGGCATTCAACACACAATCTTACTCATCAAACATGCTCAACTAATGTCGGGCTTAACCCCGATCCTAGAAAAGAAGACTACTCACTAATCATGACTAAGAAACTAATAACTTTAATCAAAGAAAACATTAAAAACAAAACAATACTCAAATTAATAAGAAATATCGTCTTACAGAGATTCAGAAGAAACCGAAAACATCAAAATACCGAATCAAAATCACGACTAACGATCCCGGTAACTTTCGTCTACCGAGCCCTTTCGATCACAACTCCGATCCGTCCTTCTCTCTCTCGGCTCTTCAAAATTCTCCTAAAAATCCCCTCCTTTTCTATGCTAGATAGAAGGGTATTTATACTAAAAAGCTAAAAACTAAAAAGGCTAAAAGATATAAACTTTCCTAAAAAGATAGAAATAAAACTCTAAAAGATAGAAACAAAATCTAAGAAGATAATAAGACCTAAAATACATATTCTAATAACCCTAAAAGATTCTAAAAAGATACTCAACCTACACGGAAATAAATTCCCGCTCAGGATCGGTGAATCATAAAATCAAACTTCAAATCTTCTCTTTCGTGGCCTCGTTAACGAGCCCTCACAGCCTCGTTAACGAGCCTGGGCTTTGTTTTCTTCCACACTTCCTCCCGTAATCTTGAGCTCTGACTTCTTCAATCTTGTATTCCTCCGTCTTTCACTGTAATGCTCCAAATTCAGCTCCATATAGCTCTTTTCCTTGCTAAAACCTACAAAATACACAAAATACCGTAGCTTCCACTCTTTTTATAGAAATATGCAAAACTATCTAAAAACACTCAAAACTAAACCTAAATTTAACAAAACTAAACCTATTAAGTAAAGAAAACCTACTAAAAACTATACTAGAAATGCGAACATCAAAATATCCCATACTTAAACTTGCTTGTCCTCAAGCAATAAACAAACACTAACCAAAACCAAAACAAACATACTCATCAAGACATAACCATCTTCTAAAAAGCAACATCTACATATGAGAAAAATATAGCAAAAGACTATTAACGTCCTCACACATATATGTACTTAAATAGACATAAGATAATACAATCCAACCTTACACGGAATATTGTGTTTCTCTCAACTCTCAAGTGTTTAGGCTTATAAATTCAATCTCTCAACTCATCTTATATACAAAAACTCATATAAATTGGAACTTATATCACCAATACTCTCCACCCCAGATTTGTCAAAACAAGCAAAAATCATCAAGAGAACTTAGGGGGCTCAATGAAAAACTTAATAGAAGCTTCCATTGGGTCGGGTTGTAATGGGGCTTGGTAAAGACAATAAGGCGTGAAAATTTTTTGGCTATGTGGTGCTAATAATATCCGGGAATCAAAGACTCCTAAAAACTCACATATCAAAAACTCTCATAAAAGATTATACCAAACTCACTCTTCTTTATGCACTTATTCTCACTCACCCTTCATCATCCTAGAAAGTCTTATAATAAATAAAAGAGTCTCTGATATTATCTATAAATACACATGCACTTCAACTCTTCACTCCCTTTTTATTATCGTTCTTCTTCTTCTTTCTCCCTTTTTTTTATTTTTATATACTGCCTCGCTGCCTCGTTAACGAACCAACTTCAGGGTCGTTAACGAGCTCCCGTATACATTCTTTCTTTTCTTTCTCACCTCCATCAAATACTCTATTTTGTGCAAACTTTTGCTTATCAAGAGATCTTTCTTATTACATGTAAAAACAAGAGACTTCCAATCTACCCTTCCCGAAAATCCTTCAATTGAAGCAAAATATAAGAAACTTCTCTCTTTTTAACACACAACAAAACTTACCTCTCCAATCTAAGTCCTAATTCCCGGATAGGGTCAAGCTTATCTCGGCTAGGGAATAATTTTGTGGAGCTAAAAATAAAAGGTTTCAGGCTAGAATTGGTTATCAAAAGAAGGATCATGTAAAGGTGGATAGGGAATAATAGGGCTTATAAAAATAAGTTCTCCATCATATGATTTTCACAAGTAATGAACTAAAAATCTCATACGGGTCTCAAGAAAAAGATAACCATCACAATTCCAAGAGATAATATGCATAAAGAGAGTAAATCACACAAGAAAAGAAGAGGGATTTATAAATGTTCTCCCTATAAGGCCAAAAATAACTCACAAGGTAGATTTTGTTGGATTGCATCATCTACGCTATAAAGTATATGTGTTCAATTTCATCACATGCTATCTTTTTCTAAAACAAATAATTTTAAGTTGAGAATCCGGCTATACTTTTAAAGACATGCTTGCAAGGAATTATATGATTAAGTTAGCGACTGCTATCGTAGAACCTAAGAAAGGGATATCTATCAATTCTAAAACTCTTTTTAGATTTTTTCAAAAATTTTTTGATTTTTTTTTCGATTTTTTTTTCGGTTTGCAACTTAAAGAAATAAAAACTACATAAAACACATAAACACCTAGGACATAAGTTTTCTATTTTCTCCCACCCCATACTTAAAATTACAGTATCCCCACTGTAAGAAAATAAGAAGAAGGAAAAGAAATAGAAAAGAAAACAACAAAAGATTAAAAAGAAAAAGAAAGACATAAAAACTTACAAAGTTTCAAAAGTGGGAAACAAGGAAAAACTTCATCTTCGGGCTGAATCAACGGTTTGGTGGAGGAAAGTAATGCTTAAAGTTCCCCATGAAGTCGTACATCGTCCTCCAACGCTCAGCGTCATCCGCCTCTCTCTGACGATGCCTCTCATCCTCCATCGACATGCGAGCTGAATAGACAGATTCCCATCTATCCATCCTCCTATGAATGTGATCATGCTGGAGGTGAAGCTGCTGCATCCGTGTAGAAAGATCCTCGGCCCATGGTGGTGGTATTTGCGATCCTATGTACTCGGGCTGAGGAGGTGGTGTGTAGTGAGGTTGGAAATGATCTTGATACATCACCGGGTTGTAAGGCATGAGTCCATAGGAATGAGGGTCGACAAGAGCTGGTGGTGGGTCGACAAGAGCTCTCGGCACCTCGTTAACGAAGCTGGGTGCCTCGTTAACAGTGTTGGGAGGGGGCTGGAAATGGTCGTTAACGAGCCTGGTGGGCTCGTCAACGAGGATATTGCTCCCTAAGACTTCCGTGTCGATGTCTTCTTCCTTGAAATTTAGCTCCTCAGTTCCGCCCTCGGTGTCGGCCTCTTCAGTGTCGTTGCCTACTACCTCGGTATCCTCTTCTTCATCTTCATCTTCATCTTCATCCATGGCTTCCCGCTCAAACCTGGATTCATATGGCCTAAGCGAAAGCTCATCCTCCGGCTTAGGTTCCAAAGGGTAGGCATGTCCCGTCCACGCCTCGTACCAATTCGGTACGTATAGAAGCTCAAACTTGTCGAGGGTCGGTGTAACGATGCGATCTTGAACTTTCACCTTGAATCCTCCCTCGGCTTGAATGAAGACACCGGAGCTATACCAATAATTTTTGTTGAGGAGTTGGGCGTGAGCCGGTGTGTAGCGGGTGAGATCGACTCCAAGATTTTTAGCCAAGAGGCTAACCAAGTTGCCACACCAAACCTCCTTGGACTTGGTTGATTTCCCGATGTAGTAAAGCCACTCGTACCCCAAATTTAAGGGGACGGGTTCCTAAAAAAGGATGGTGCGGAAATAAGCAACTTCCGTCCTTGCAGGCCTATTCAACTCTCTCTTCGGCCAAAACGTCGCGACTAGGACTCTAAGAATAATCCTGAAGATGGGGTTGATGATGGTTGCCCCGGATAATGCCGCGGTGGAGGATTGAACCTCCCCGGTGATGTAGCTCCAAGTGCGAGTCACTCTGTAGTCCTTCAAGCTGTAATCTCTAGACGGGTTTGGGATCTCTAAGATTGCGTTGAACTCCGCCATTGTGAACTCACGACTCTCATTACCGAGCCGAAACCGGATTCGTCCCGCCGAGGTTTTTGACGAGAAGTTGGTCTCCAAGGTGGCCAAAAACTCGGATGTGAGGGCCGGATAGTGTGGCAAATTCTCTTGCTTCAGAAGATGAGCGACACCAAGGATAACAAAGGCCTCCTTGACGTCCGTGTAGATCCCCGTGTTGACAGCACTGGACTTTGAGAACCATCGGGTGTAGTGATCCTTCTCCAGAAAATCACGGTAACGCCGTACTTGGCCCTGAGTGCTCAAAATCACGTCATCCACACGAGGTGGAGATGGGGACCTATGGTTTCTCCTCTTCTTCTGAGCTCGGGTAGTGGGTCTGCTTGAACTTGCCATGGGATCCTACAAAATAATCAAGACTTTTCCAAGATAAGATCCACTCAAAAATAGATAGGCAAGAGACCCCATACTTGGTCTTGAATTAACCTCGGAATTATTCGTTAACTACCCGATTGGGTCGTTTACGATTCTGGACTCGGTATTGATCTTTGATGTTTTGCAGGGTCGTTAACGAACCTGGGTGGGTCGTTAACGAGCCGTCGAGACCAAAATTACAGAATTTCCGATTTTAATCTACCTTAAATTAAAGCATAAATCAAGCATGCAATCTTCTATATATCTCCACCAATCCCACGATCGAATATAAGCACCCCATACTTGCTCGATTACCCATCCCGAACATGCTGAAATTACCCAAAATTTTGACATGCAAAGTTTGAACTTAAGACTAGAACAAGAAAAATTCATGCTTTTCTAACTAGAGTGTTGTAATAGATAATCTAACATGAATAATCCTTCCTAAAACAAGAACAACTAAGCACAATCAAGAATATTATGAGCGAAAACCAAGCATGCAAATCGACCTCTCTAAGAACAAGATCCAAGACATGAAATTTCTACCTTAAAAACCATGAATCATGCAATTTACCTTAAATTAAAGCATAAATCAAGCATGCAATCTTCTATATATCTCCACCAATCCCACGATCGAATATAAGCACCCCATACTTGCTCGATTACCCATCCCGAACATGCTGAAATTACCCAAAATTTTGACATGCAAAGTTTGAACTTAAGACTAGAACAAGAAAAATTCATGCTTTTCTAACTAGAGTGTTGTAATAGATAATCTAACATGAATAATCCTTCCTAAAACAAGAACAACTAAGCACAATCAAGAATATTATGAGCGAAAACCAAGCATGCAAATCGACCTCTCTAAGAACAAGATCCAAGACATGAAATTTCTACCTTAAAAACCATGAATCATGCAATTTCGAGTTGGGGTTTAGAAATCATACCGGATAATCGAGAAATTGAAGAACAAGAGGTCGAAATCGGGTGGTTAACGAGCTCGGATCTCGTCGGTGAGAAAATCGGGTTTCCGGGTTTTGGTAACGACGACCTCTTGGTGGTCGGTGGAGTGAAGGATTCCGAACTGTGGGAGAGGGATTTCGAGCTCTTTGGTTGGGTTTTTGAGAAGTATGGAATTGGGAGAGTGTGGTGGTAGATTTTTGGAAGGGGTAAAAGGGTTTTTATAGGAGAGGGAAGGGATAGAAAGGGGTAGAGGGTGGCGGCTAGGGTAGTAATAAGATAGATTAGGTTAAAAAAACTTACCTGCCCTGTTTTTGACGAGTCGGGTCGTCGAACCGGGTCGTTAACGACCCTGGGTGGGTCGTTAACGAGCTGCCGTAGCCTCTTCGAGTGATTTTTTTGATCCCTTCTCCTGAAATCTTGTTAGCTCAAAAATTCTAATTTCTATCCTAACTAAAACTTAAAAAGAAAACAAAAGAAAGCTAGAAAAATAATCTAAAAAGAAAAAGAAAAACTAAATCTATTCTAAAAGCGGGTTGCCTCCCGTAAGCGCTATTTTTAACGTCGTTAGCCCGACGAGCTCCTTTGCTAGTCTGATGATGTGAGAGCCATGGTGACTCTTATCTCTTCTTTTGGGTCAGTTTGCTCATGGAATTTCTTCAGCCGGTGTCCATTAACTTTGAAGATTACGCCTCGGTTATCGGTCAACTCTACTGCTCCGTGAGGATAAATGTGATGAACGACAAATGGCCCACTCCATCGTGTCGTGAGCTTTCCTAGGAATAATCGGAGTCTAGAGTTGAAAAGAAGTACCTTATCGCCGACGTAATACGTTTTGGGCACTAATTTCCGATCATGCCACCTTTTGGTGCGCTCCTTGTAGATTTCAGCATTTTCGTACGCCTTCAGCATTAGTTCTTCTAATGCTTGCAAGTCCATGAATCTTTTTGCTTCTGCTGCGTCGAGGTTCATGTTGAGCTCCTTAAGTGCCCATAATGCTTTATGCTCCATCTCGACCGGTAAATGACATGCCTTGCCATACACTAGATTATAAGGAGTGGTGTGTAGAGGTGTGTTGTATGCTGTCCTATATGCCCACAGAGCGTCATCCAATTTGGAGGACCAATCCTTCCTAGAACGGGAAACTGCCTTCTCCAATATGCTCTTTATTTGCCTGTTTGAAACTTCAACCTGGCCACTATTTTGGGGATGATAGGGTGTTGCCACCCGATGAGATACCCCATACTTAGCCAAAAGTGCTTCAAAACTCCGCTTAATGAAATGGGAACCACCATCACTGATAAGGACCCTTGGAACGCCGAACCTGGGGAAAATGTTGGTCTTGATGAATTTAGCCACAGTCTTGGCGTCGTTAGTCCTTGTAGCAACATCTTCCACCCACTTAGAGACATAGTCGACCGCAACTAGGATGTACTTGTAGGGGCCTGATGCAGGAAATGGTCCCATGAAGTCAATGCCCCATACATCAAATAGCTCAACCTCTAATATCCCGGTTAGTGGATTTTCATGTCTCCAAGTGATGTTGCCTGAGCGTTGACATCCATCACATGCTGTCACATAAGCTTGCACATCCTTGAACATGGTTGGCCAATAGAGACCACTTTGAAGAATCTTCTCCGTAGTTTTGAATCCTTTTGCATGGCCTCCAGTTGGAAGTGTGTGACATTGATGGATCACATTCTCGATCTCCTCTTCTGGAACCTAACGCCTAAAGAGGTGATCGCTCCCTTACTTAAACAAGTAGGGATCATCCCAATAGTTTTGTTTTACATCATGGAGAAATTTATTCTTCTTTTGTGGGGTAAGGCCCTCGGGAATCACGCCTCCTACAAGATAGTTAGCGAAATCCGCAAACCAAGGGGCTTTTGACCCACTAACAGCATGGATTGATATTGAGGAAGAAGAAGTAGAAGTAGGAGAAGGAATGAAATTGATTTGAGAAGGCTCAGTTTTATGAATCTTACCTGGATGGGTCGTTAACGAGCTTGAAGTTATTATTTTCTCCTCGGTAAAGACTTCCCGTGGCTTAGTAACGACCTGATTGACTGTCATGCCGACCCATTCTGAAAGTTTATCCTTGAAATTTGTGCCTTCCAGCCTCGGCGCCTCGTTAACGACCTTGAAGGGGTCGGTGACGAGGGTCTTGTGGAGTTCGACCTCGTTCAACAGGAGGTGTTCGTCAGGTCTGGAATCGTTTATCGGCACCTCATTGTTGGACTCGGTGATATGCTCTACTGGCAATCTGGATAAGTGATCCGCCACTAGATTTTCTGCTCCCTTTTTGTCTCTTATTTCATGGTCAAATTCCTGCAATAAGAGCATCCAACGAAGAAATCTAGGTTTGGCATCTTTTTTATCCATTAAGTATCTAACAGCTTCATGGTTAGTATAAACAATCACTTTGGATCCAACAAGGTAGGACCAGAATTTTTCAAAGGCAAATACCACAGCAAGGAACTCCTTCTCCGTTGTGGTATACTTACTCTGCGCCTCATCCAGCGTCTTACTGGCGTAATAGACGGCGTGGAGTTTTTTGTCCTTCCGTTGCCCAAAGACTGTGCCAACTGCATAGTCACTGGCATCTCAAAGGGTAGTGTCCAATCTGGGGACTGCATAATGGGGGCAGATACAAGGGCAGCTCTTAACCTGTAAAATGCTTCAAGACATTCTGGAGACAGCTCAAACACTACATCTTTCATTAGTAGGTCAGTCAAAGGCTTAGCTATCTTAGAAAAATCTTGAATAAATCGTCTGTAAAAGCCAGCATTCCCTAGAAAACTCCTAATGTCTCTTACAGAAGAAGGAGGAGGTAGTTTTTCAATAAGCTCAATTTTTGCTCTATCTACTTCTATCCCTCTTTTAGAGACAAGGTGTCCAACTACTATCCCCTCTTGAACCATGAAATGACACTTTTCCCAGTTTAGCACAAGATTGGTTTCTTCACATCTTCTAAGCACTCGTGCAAGGTTAACAAGACAAGAATCAAATGAAGAACCATAAACAGAAAAGTCATCCATGAAAACCTCTACAATATCCTCTATCATATCCGAAAAAATGGCCATCATACATCTTTGAAAGGTAGCAGGGGCATTGCAAAGCCCAAATGACATTCTTTTATAAGCAAAGGTTCCATAGGGACATGTAAAGGTTGTTTTCTCCTGATCATCAAGGTGAATAGGAATCTGCCAAAAACCGCTATAGCCATCTAAATAACAGAAATAATCATGCTGGGCTAAGCGTTCTAACACCTGATCTATGAAAGGAAGCGGAAAATGATCTTTTCTAGTAGCACTATTAAGCTTCCTATAATCAATGCACATCCTCCAACTAGTGGTAGTTCTAGTCGGAATAAGCTCTCCTTTTTCATTTTCTATTACCGTCATTCCCCCTTTCTTTGGGACTACATGGACCGGACTTACCCATTGGCTGTCCGAAATAGGAAATATGATCCCAGCATCAAGTAATTTAATAATTTCCTTTTTAACTACATCCTTCATATTAGGATTTAATCTACGTTGATGCTCTATGGTGGGTTTATGGTTGTCCTCCATGTAAATCCTATGCATGCAAAGGGAAGGGGATATGCCAGTTATATCATCTAGGGAGTAGCCTATGGCTTTTCTATGCATCCTAAGCACATTCAGGAGTTTTCCTACTTCCTCATCTTTTAATTCAGCATTAATGATGATAGGTAGAGTAGAATTAGGACCAAGGAATTCATACTTGAGGGAGTCTGGCAGAGGTTTAAGTGTTGGGAACGGTTCAACAGGGATTAGAATCGGTTCTTCTGGCTCCGTCTTCAACACCTCCTCAAGATATTCAAAGGCTGAAATTTTGTTGTCTTCGGCAAGGGTCGTTAACGAAGCTGGAGTGGTCGTTAACGAGCCTGCGTCTTCTGCCAGGAGAATCGGTAACGTTGCTGGAGGACTCGTTACTGAAACTGCAGTAGTTATTTCTGCCCATCTTTGACCTGAAATTTCATCGCTTAATGCTGATCTTCCTATAGGATCTCCACATTCAATGATCTCTTTGTGGGTGTAGAGCATCTTGACTTCGGCTTCTTCAGACTCCTTATTGGATTGTTTGAATCGGAATTCCGTCACCTCATCCCCAATTTTGAAAGTTAGGAGTCCTCTCCTAACATCGATTATGGCTCCTGCGGTGGCAAGGAACGGTCTTCCCAAAATAATAGGCACCACCGGATCTTCGGGCATTGTCATAACGATGAAGTCGTTAGGAACAACGAAATTGCCTACTTGAACTGGAAAATCTTCTATTAGCCCTGTTGGTTTGATGCAGGATCCGTCTGTCATGTAAAGCCGCATGTTGATGGGCTCTAGTGGTCCCATATTGGCTTTAGACCAGATTGAGAGAGGAACGAGACTAGCACTGACACCCAGATCGCATAAAGCCTTGAACTTGTGGTTGCCTATGCCGATCGTTATTGCAAATCTTCTTGGATTTCCTAGCTTTTCCGGTAGAGATATTGATCTGACTTCATCTTGTAGCTCTATAATGGATCTTTTCCTGCTAAGAATATCTCTAAAAAACTTTGTGTAAGCCGGCCTTTCGCTTAGGGCCTCAGCGAATGGGATGGAAATATTAATGCCCTGAAGAATCTTAACGAAACGCTTGAACTTACTCTCAGTAGAGTCCATAGATTTCTTAGTTGGAAATGGAAGAGGTTTCACCATTCTCGGAACCAAGTTGGGCTCGAGAGGTGAGAGTACCGGGTCGACACTGGGGTCGTTTATTGTCCTCGGCGGGTCGGGTCGTTAACTACCTTGGGGTTGATAGGAAGGCTCGGTTTAGTAGACTTACCTAGGTTAGGGTCGTCAGATACCCTCGGATCCTCGTCACCCTGGTTTGTGGGCTCGTTATTTGCCCTCGCTGGCTCGTTAACGAGCCGTTTGGTGACGTCTTGTTCCTCCTTGTCTTCAGCTTGAACTCTCTCTCGTAATGTCTTCCCGCTTCTGAGGTGTACCGCTGCTATTTGGCCTCTAAGGTTCTCCTCGGGGCGGCCCGGGAGTTGCCCTTGTGGTCTTGGTATCTGTGCAGCTAGGTCCCCTAGTTGGGAATCAACACTCCTCTTCCAAATATCGAACTCTCCCCATCTTTTATCTTGTCGGTTCAGTTTGGCTTGAACTTCATCAACTTTGTTGTTCACTCTGTTAATGCTTTCCTTTATTTCCTGAACCCATGATGGCGTCTCTTGATGGCCTGGAGGTCGATATGGTGCAGGTCGTCTATTTGGTGGGGGCACTACATAGTTTTGACTTGTATTTTGACTGCCCCATGATTGATAGTTGTTCGACCTGTCATGGTAATTTGGTTGGTTCTTGTATGGTCCTCTCATATAATTCATCTCAACTATTGTCTCAGCGGCTCTAACCTGCTCAATGTTAGTGCAAGCAGAAGTACTATGTGCAGAAGAACCACATTCTTGACATGATTGAGAGGATTTTTAGAAAACTTACCTGTTTCTTCAGACGGTTGACCTCGTCTTGTAAGAATTGATTTTTAACCTCTGGGTCAACTTATTCTCGGTTAGGTATGTTGAGACGTTTTTGAGTTTGTGGAGCTTGCTGGGTTCCGTACATAGCATCGTAATTAGCCAGCTTATCCAACAGTTCCCACGCCTCCGTCGGGTTCATCTCTATAAAACCGCACATAGTATGCGTGTTGATGCGGTTCTTGGTCTCTGTGTTGATACCCTGGAAAAAGATTTCCTGCAAAACATATAAAGGTTGCCCATGAGTAGGGCACTGTCTAAGCATCTCCTTGAATCTTTCCCATGTTTCAACGAATGTTTCATTAGGCAACTGGTGATAGGAGGTGATTCGTTTCCTCAACTCCGTTGTCTTAGCAGGAGGGAAGAACTTTGTAAGAAATTGATCGTACAAAGCTTTCCAAGTCCCGATAGACTTAGAAGGTAGGCTCTCCAACCAGTTCAGGGCCTTTCCAGTAAGAGACCATCTAAAAGCTTTTAACAGAACATATTCTAGTGAGACACCTTCAGTAGCTATGGTGTCACATAAATCAAGAAAGTTTCTAAAATGCTCCATAGGGCACTCAGCAGGTTTCCCTTCAAACTGGGCCCGTTTGATTAAGGATATGAATTGAGATTTGATCTCAAAAGGTTTCTCTATCGCTGGAAGCACAATAGGAGATTCTGGCACCCTCAGTTCCGGATGCATGTATTGTTTGGCATTCCTTGGATAGGCATCAAGCTCTTCTTGTAAACGAGCCTTGTCAGCTCGTTGACGCTCATCTTCGGCGTCTGCGCCGTCCTTCTCGGCTTTCAGTGCCTCCATCTGAGTCCGGAGGATCTCCAACTGTTGAGCCATCTCTTCTGCCGTGGCCATGGCTCGGTTTTCTTGGAGTCGACGGTGCAGGGAACGTTCGGGTTCTGAGTAATAACCAATGTTATCAAACTGAAGCCTTCGTCGTCCTACCGGCATACACTGAGAAAAATAGACAAAGAAAACAAAAATTAAAAACAAAAACGGGGTCTGGCTATTCCCGAACCCAAAGATAAACTAACAAACTCGTTGCTTTCCCGGCAACGACGCCAATTTGTTGAGAGGGTTTCTTGACAACAAATAAATTTATAAGTCAAGACCCCGCTAAGTATAGCGAAGTCAGGATCGTTCCACAGGAAGCAAGGTTGTTTGTTTATCAATCTACTAAAAAGCAAACAAAAACAAATAAAAACACTCACAAGTAGCCTCGTTAACGACGTTGTCAGGGTCGTTAACGAACCACCGAACATAAAAATACTCAAATAACGACCTAAATAAATTCGGTACCGAGGCAAGTAACTCAGCAACGAAAATTCACTAGAAATAATTCAAATAAAACAAAGATCTAGGACTAGGGACACCACAACATAGCCAAGCATACAAACTCGTAAGAAGATAAGATCATGCCTTTAAACAGATAGAGTCATCAACTTTCGTTGACTATCAAGTAAATTAACCAACTTTCGCATCCTAATTCACTTAATTGCTTGTTTTGGATCTAAAGCTTGAAACTTTCGTATTCAAACAATATCAACCTTCAAGTTACTAACTTTCTCTTTCAATCAAGTTAAAAACTCAAATTACCTCAACTTTCGTTTCGGTATAAGCACAACAAACAATCTCAATAAAAGATAAAAGGCATTCAACACACAATCTTACTCATCAAACATGCTCAACTAATGTCGGGCTTAACCCCGATCCTAGAAAAGAAGACTACTCACTAATCATGACTAAGAAACTAATAACTTTAATCAAAGAAAACATTAAAAACAAAACAATACTCAAATTAATAAGAAATATCGTCTTACAGAGATTCAGAAGAAACCGAAAACATCAAAATACCGAATCAAAATCACGACTAACGATCCTGACAACTTTCGTCTACCGAGCCCCTTCGATCACAACTCCGATCCGTCCTTCTCTCTCTCGGCTCTTCAAAATTCTCCTAAAAAATCCCCTCCTTTTCTATGCTAGATAGAAGGTTATTTATACTAAAAAGCTAAAAACTAAAAAGGCTAAAAGATATAAACTTTCCTAAAAAGATAGAAATAAAACTCTAAAAGATAGAAACAAAATCTAAGAAGATAATAAGACCTAAAATACATATTCTAATAACCCTAAAAGATTCTAAAAAGATACTCAACCGACACGGAAATAAATTCCCTCTCAGGATCTGTGAATCATAAAATCAAACTTCAAATCTTCTCTTTCGTGGCCTCGTTAACGAGCCCTCACAGCCTCGTTAACGAGCCTGGGCTTTGTTTTCTTCCACACTTCCTCCCGTAATCTTGAGCTCTGACTTCTTCAATCTTGTATTCCTCCGTCTTTCACTGTAATGCTCCAAATTCAGCCCCATATAGCTCTTTTCCTTGCTAAAACCTACAAAATACACAAAATAGCGTAGCTTCCACTCTTTTTATAGAAATATGCAAAACTATCTAAAAACACTCAAAACTAAACCTAAATTTAACAAAACTAAACCTATTAAGTAAAGAAAAACTACTAAAAACTATACTAGAAATGCGAACATCAATATTTCACACGCTTCCCCTTCATCTTATCTTCCAACATTTTTGCTTTCTCTCTCTTCGTCTTTTCGGTTTCCTGCTAGCGGTTTCTCCAAACGGTTTCCGACGAGCCTCCGCCACCTTCCAGTTGCACCACCAGTTTTTCTTCACCGATTCTAAACAAGTAAGTTCTCGACTCTCTTCTTCTTGTCTTTTGGTGTTGTTCGCCTTTGATTTTTCCTGTTTGCTTTTTGTTCTGTGTTCTGGAGGGGCGACGGTGTGTCGCCTGGTGTTTCGCGCCGGTGTCACGGTGGCGAAACGACGGTAGTGGGGTTGCGTGTGTTTCTGTGTGTTGCCCTCGCCATTTTTCTTCGCTTTTTCCCGTTTTATTCTGCGCCTTGGTGGGCGACGGTTATTTCTCAGTGTTTCTGCCCAGCGCTGTGGCGACGAGACGGTGGTGGTGAGGGTGGCTCTTGTCTTGGCGCGGTGCCCTCGCCATTTTGTTCGCCCCTTTTTGCTGTTTCTTGTTCTGGGTTTGGGTTGTGGTGGGCAATGGTGGTTTCTTAGTGTTTTTCATCAGTGCCGGTGTGGTGAGGCGGTGGGGCAAGGGTGGCGACCGCCATGCCTTCGTACCCTTTGTCCTCCAGTTGACGGTTGGATGTTTGCTTTCTCCACCATTTTGAACTTTGAGATCCTCGAAAACCCAAACGTCATCCGACTGACGGGACATTTTGGTTTCCACCGCTGGCCTCCACCGCTAGTTGGCATTCTTCTTTCTCTTTCTTCATTTTGGCGCTTCAAATTCTCCTCCGCCGCCCTATCTTGTCAGAGTAGCTTTTAGGGTGCCACATGGTCTTCTTTCTTTATGACCTCGTGTTGTTTTTCCTTGGTTATTTTGCCCGACGTCTCAACACTTCTTTCTTTTTCAGGTGCTAGCCTTCCGCGGCGTGGACGTCGCTCTTTCATGCCTAGGAGAAATTCGGTGAGCCCCCCACCTGGCTTCATGTTCAAGGTTCAAGAGAGATTTTATGAGGAGGTTTCTGAGTCAGTAGGGAATGTAGAGACCAGCGATTCCCAAAACCCGAGGTCTCCCTCGTTGGCTTTTAGCGATCCTTCTTCTAGTGACTCCGAGGTCTCCATTAATTTGCTCTTTTCCCGACTTCGTGCGTCGTCGGGTGTTGAAATGGCCTCGCCTTCCGTCTCCGATGAGGTCGTCGCCGAGGTTGTGGTGAGGTCGTCTGACTCCTACGAGCCTGCGGACTTTGCTGCCGCCTATATCACTGACACCGTCATGTGTCCCACCTATCCTTGAGGAGCGGATCCCCATGTCCTCGGATTCGAAAGAGGCTTTCCTGTCTGATGGGTTTTCTACCGACTTAAAGCCTAAAGACCTCGTGGACATTGCCAAGAACTTCGCTTGGCCCGAGGGAGTGAGCTAGCGCTCCCCGAAGGGGAGGGCTGCTCCTTGGCGTCCTACGAAAGGTGCGTGGTCGTGCACTTGTTCAGTCTCCAGGCGGGCTTTAGGTAACCTCTGGCCCAACACCTCGTTGACTTTTTGCGGGCCATGCAGATCTGCCCAACGCTTGGAGGCTATTGTGTGCCTACACGGTTCGCAATCGCGAGCTTGGGGACGGGCCGAATCTTGACAATATGTCGACTTTGTTCCTAGCGAGGAGGGAGCAAAAGTCCTGCCTTATCAACATCAGCTTGTCGGGTATCAAGCGCGCCACAGCCCCTTCGAACGTCGGGCCGTGGAAGAAGAATTGGTTCCTGGTTCGAGATCTCACCGGGAGGTACCTCAATTTTCCCACGGCGTCGGGCAACTTCGTCCGGTCCGTGGGTCCGCATACGGTCGCCGAACTTAAGGCACTCAAAGCACGATATGCTCCAGTGCATCAGGCCCCGTACCAGGGATATCTAGCACAGGACCGGCTTGAGCGGGCCGGCCTGAGCCTCGCCCTACCTCCTCGCGAGGGTAAAGAGGGTACTTCCTTTTTGTTGTTTGTTTTTTCTATTTGCTCCCGTTTTTAGGCCATGAGGTTAAAAACCTCGCTAGCTTGCTTCGCTACCATGCCTTGCTTCTTACTTTTTATCTAACCTATTTTCATGCTTTTCTTTGGAAGTGGATCTTTTTGGCGCTCTCACCACGAAGTCGCAGGGAAAGAGACTTGTGACTTCTAGCTCCACGGCTCCGGTTCCCCAAGGTCAAAAGGGGGTAGCTATAAATGAGCCGACCCCGCTGGCGAGGTCGCCGACCTCGCAGTCGAAGGTTATACCTCCGCCGCCGAAGACGTCTGAGGCGAAGACTTCTGAGGGGGGGGCGCCTAAAGGAGACGTCGTGAAGACGTCCTCCCAAACCTCCCGAGGGTCCGGCGATTGAGCCTGGTCCAAAAGGAAAGGTGCGGAGTCCCCTCGTGGGGATAAAAAGAAGAAGCATAGAGGGGACGACCAGCGTGGCTCGTCGGGGAAGGAGATCATCCCCTCTATTAATTTCGAGACACGAGCTCTAAACGTTGTCGGTCCTTCGCCCTCCAAGTTCCACTGCCCCGGGCCGGCTAGGGGCTCCTCTGTGATGTGGGGTCGGGAGGAGTGGAAAGAGGAGGTCGTGTGGGCCAAGAACCTCACCGAGGTAGCCATTGACGACGAGGCTGCCCGATATTCGGCCATGGTATGCTCCGCCTTTATGAACCTCGTTTTCGTTTTGGGTTTCGTGCCTTTTTTCCTTCTCTTTTTTATTTATATTTATTTTATTTTTTCTTAAAAACTACTTCGTGAATTTTCAACACACTTCTTCGAGAACTACAACCGCAACCGCCTCACCCTCCTCCAGGCGAGGATGGACAAGATGGAGGCGGCGCTGAAGGCCCGTGTAGAGGAGTGCGCGAGGCACGAGAAAGAGCTCGCCGACGCTGGGAGGCGGGTTAACGCTGCAGAGACCGCGGCAAGGGATGAGGCTAAGGCAGCGGCGAGGGCAAAGGAGGGAGAGGTTAGGGCAAAGGAGAGGGAGAGCAAGGCAAAGGAGGTGGATGGGGATTTATAGAGTGAGAATGTTGATAGGATTTCTTGACAACAAATAAATTTAAAATCAAGACCCCGCTGTGTATAGGGAGGTCAGGATCGTTCCACAGGAAGCAAGGTTGTTCGTTTATCAATCTACTAAAAAGCAAACAAAAAGAAATAAAAACACTCACAAGTAGCCTCGTTAACGACGTTGTCAAGGTCGTTAACGAACCACCGAACACAAAGATACTCAAATAACGACCTCATTAAATTCTAATTAAATTCAGTACCGAGGCAAGTACTCAACAACGAAAATTTACTAGAAATAATTCAAATAAAACAAAGATCTAGGACTAGGGACACCACAACATATCCAAGCATAAAAACTCGTAAGAAGATAAGATCATGCCCTTAAACAGATAGAGTCATCAACTTTCGTTGACTTAGCAAGTAAATTAACAAACTTTCGTATCCTAATTCACTCAATTGCTTGTTTTGGATCTAAAGCTTGAAACTTTCGTATTCAAACAATATCAACCTTCAAGTTACTAACTTTCTCTTTCAATCAAGTTAAAAACCCAAATTACCTCAACTTTCGTTTTGGTATAAGCACAACAAACAATTCTCAATCAAAGATAAAAGGCATTCAACACACAATCTTACTCATCAAACATGCTCAACTATGTCGGGCTTAACCCCGATCCTAGAAAAGAAAACTACTCACTACTCATGACTAAGAAACTAATAATTTCAATCAGAGGAAGCATTGAAGACAAAACAGTACTCAAATTAATAAGAAAATATCGTCTTACAGAGCTTCAGAAGAAACCGAAAACATCAAAATACCGAATCAAAATCACGACTAATGATCCCGGTGACTGTCGTCTACCGAGCCTCCTCCGATCCAACTCCGATCCGACTTCTCTCTCTCGGCTCTTCGGAATTCTCTTTTCTCTAAAAAAATTCTCTTCTAAAAAGCCTCCTCCCTTTCTATGCTAGATAGAAGGGTATTTATACTAAAAAGCTAAAAACTAAAAAGGCTAAAAGATATAAACTTTCCTACAAAGATAGAAACAAACCCTAAAAGATAGAAATAAAATCTAAAAGGATAATAAAACCTAAAATACATATTCTAATAACCCCAAAAGATTCTAAAAAGTTACTCAACCGACACGGAAATAAATTTCCGCTCAGGATCGGTGAATTATAAAATAAATCTTCAATTCTTCTCCTTCGTGGCCTCGTTAACGAGCCCTTACAGCCTCGTTAATGAGCCTGGGCTTTTTTTTCTTCCACACTTCCTCTCGTAATCTTGAGCTCTGACTTCTTCAATCTTGTATTCCTCCGTCTTTCACTGTAATGCTCCAAATTCAGCTCCATATAGATCTTTTCCTCGCTAAAACCTACAAAATATACAAAATAGCGTAGCTTCCACTCTTTTCATAGAAATATGCAAAACTACCTAAAAACACTCAAAACTAAACCTAAACTTAACAAAACTAAACCTACTAAAAACTATACTAGAAATGCGAACATCAGAGAACGAGGAGCTTCGGGGCAAGCTCTCCGCTGAGCATAATTTCTTCAAAGAGAAAGAGACGGAGCTCTTGAAGGCTGAGGAGGAGATTACCAACCTCCGGGGGCGTGTTGTTGAGCTCAACGAGGAGGTGGAGGTCGCAGGCCCCAAGTTCGTGGCCTCCGAGGCGTACAAGAAGGAGTTGGTGGAGAGTGTACGGAAGATGTTCCGCCAGGCCGTCCGTATGGGGGTCAAGCAGTCCGTCGCGAAGTACGGGCACATCGACCCCCGCATCTCCTTTTTCAATCCTAACTATGAGGATACTATGGGGGAGGGAGCCGGGGAGGAGCCTGAGGGAGAATGCGAGTTCTTTCTTAATGAAGATGGGACTGTGGCTAGCGAGGCACCTCCCACGGCGGACCTCATTCTGGGAGGTCCGGAAGTCGTCGCTACGGGACCTCAGCCTGGGACTGATGATGTGCCGAGCTCCCAGCCTTCTACTATCTCCGCTCCCGTCCTTGAAGCTCCCACGGAGCCTGCGGCTGATGCCCCGCCCGTCCTTCAACTTCCCACGGACCCTGTCGCCGATGCCTTGAAGGACGCCGCTGCCGAGGCCTCAAAGAATTGAAGGATGTCATTGGTTTTGTAATAAGTTTTTTTACCTTTGTTACGTTGGCGGCCCCTCGGGGTCTGTAGTTAAATACTCAGGCCTTTGTGCCTTTTCTATGTAATTTCTATCTTTTCGTCTTATGGTTGTTTGTGTTTCTTGTTTCAATTTGCATGCATATGTATGTTGTATCCCGATCCAACCCCATGGCTCAAGTGCCACAATGTTTGTGGCATAATTGGGCCACATCGGGTGCTTCTGTTTATGCCGAAGTTCCGAGCTTCGCTTGGACCTCGCATGATGGAGTGGGATTCTTCTACCCAGGCTGAGTGTTAGTGTAGGAATGATCAGAAATTTTCTTTTACACATATCTTGATTAAAAACTCGATTCGCTTTAAGACCTTATCACTTTGAGAGTCAGCGGATCTTGCTTACTTAGAGAGTCGGCGAGGGGTGGGTTTAATTTGCGAACGAGATTCTCCAACCCCAAGTGGGAAGCGAGGGGTGGACTTAACGAGATTATCCAACCTCAAGCGGGAATCGAGGGGTGGACTTAACGAGATTCTCCAACCCCAAGAGGGATTCGAGGGGTGGACTTAACGAGATTCTCTAACCCCAAGCGGGAATCGGGGGGTGGACCTAACGAGATTCTCCAACCCCAAGCGGGAAGCGAGGGGTGGACTTAATGAGATTCTCCAACCCCAAGCGGGAAGCGAGGGGTGGACTTAACGAGATTCCCCAACCCCAAGAGGGAAGCGAGGGGTGGACTTAACGAGATTCTCCAACCCCAAGCGGGAAGCGAGGGGTGGAGTTAACGAGATTCTCCAATCCCAAGCGGGAAACGAGGGGTGGACTAAACGAGATTCTCCAACCCCAAGTGGGAAGCGAGGGATGGACTTAACGAGATTCTCCAACCCCAAGCGGGAAGCGAGGGGTGGACTTAACGAGATTCTCCAACCCCAAGAGGGAAGCGAGGTTCTCCAACCCCAAGCGGGAAGCGAGGGGTGGACCTAACGAGATTCTCCAACCCCAAGCGGGAAGCGAGGGGTGGACGTAACGAGATTCTCCAACCTCAAGCGGGAAGAGAGGGGTGCACCTAATGAGATTCTCCAACCCCAAGCGGGAAGCAAGGGGTGGACTTAACGAGATTCTCCAACCCCAATCGGGAAGCGAGGGGTGGACCTAACGAGATTCTCCAACCCCAAGTGGGAAGCGAGGGGTGGACCTAACGAGATTCTCCAACCTCAAGTGGGACGCGAGGGGTGGATTTAACGAGATTCTCCAACCTTAAGCGGGAAGCGAGGGGTGGACCTAACGAGATTCTCCAACCCCAAGCGGGAAGCGAGGGGTGGACTTAACGAGATTCTCCAACCCCAAGCGGGAAGCGAGGGGTGGAATTAACGAGATTCTCCAACCCCAATGATCTCCTTGTTCGTACCCTTGGAATGGGTAGGGATTTTGTGGGGCGTTGTACGTCCAACCTGGGGGAACCACGAAAGGGCACCCCGGAGGCCGCGTGGCCATCCCCTGCGGAGTCTCGGGCATGTTATCAGGATGTTGGGGAAAGAAGTTGTTTGGGCAGACCATTTTGAGGGGTTCGAAGCCAAGGTTTGCACTAATCGGGAAACTACTTAGGATGAAGAAGTTCCCACAGACGGCGCCAGTGATGAAACCCGAAATAAACGCTCGCTATAAGACAAGAAACGGGATTGTTATATTCGATTGTGCAAAACACTTGCTTCTTTATTTATATTTTCTTTACAGCGAGGTTACAAGCCAACGAGGCCAATATGCAATTGAGATTTACACCCTAGACCTCCTACGAATATTCGAGATCTCGATCCAACAATGTTCGAGATCTCCTATTTGCTAAACGATTCTACCACCTAAGTATCACTTGGTTGATCTTGAGGCGAAGTGGATCTGAGAGCTTGGTGTGGAGAGTCTTGCGAGATTGTGTAGCGAGGTCTTTGATGTGAGCGAGGTCTCTGTATGACATGAAGTCTTTTTGTGGACTTCACTTGTTTGTAGCGAGGTCTTTTGACGATGTTTCAATCACGTCGATCTTCAACGAACAAGATAGTTTTTGAGTTCAAGATGTTTTTCGACCCCTCTTCTTACGAGGTTCTCCTCTATTTATAGAGGATTGGGGAGTCGAGTTTTGGCCAAGGTTCGATGTGGGATGCTCGAGATAGGGGCTCTTGATTAGTCCGGGGGAGGGGAAGCCGGTGATTGGTTCGGAGAAGCGGCATCCGTGAGTGGTCCGTGTGGGCGGGTGTGTCAGCAGAGTCGGTGGCGAGGTTTAGACCTCACTCCGGGGATTCGGAAGATCTCGCGGACATGGGAATGTTTGTTTAAACTAAAAAGGCATACGGTTGTGGGTCCCAGAATCATCCTTGGAATCCCGTCGTGTCTATTTGTTTTTTTGTACCCCGGGACCACCTCTTATTTTACCATTTTGGACATCTTCAATTACAATATTGAAATAAATTATATATGACATTGCTACCTAAAGTAGACTTCTAAAGAATATAATAACTACTTAAGTAATTTAAATAAATTTTTGAATGTGGATTTAAAGACTTTATTGGACTATAGCACCTTTGCATGTCTTTTAAAATCATATTATAACTTGAATATAATATGGATAAGGTATTTTTATCATAAGATATTTTTTTAAAGAATAAAAAGATATATTAAAGATTTTTGCATAAAAAGAGCTTTCTTGGAACTTATAAAGAAAGTAGTTTAATAATATAATTATTGGATTTAAATAATCTATATGATATCTTTTTGGTGGACTTTATTTAATATTGTCACCTTGCATGTATTTAATTAAGACTTACCATTATTTTAAAAATATTGTTTTAACTACGGAAATGAATAAAAAGTTATGACTATTCTATTGGATTTTAACCATAGATTACTAATATTAATAATAAATCAAAAAGAAATTTGTCTTGACTTTCAAAAGTATACACAACTTTATATAAATATAATTATTTTTATAAAGTACTCTTGAGATATTACAATTAAAGAAATAATAATCAAGATTATTATTATTATTATATAAAATCTCCACCTAAATTATTATTTAAATAATTTAGCTTTCTTAAGTTCTCTTGTAAAAAGAAAAAGTAAGAGAAGATAATAACTTAGAAGAGATAAATAATTTTAATAGAAATTCGCTCGTTATCTCTCGTATTACTAGGTCGAAGTCTCGAGCTCCAAAGTCCGTAGAATTATTTTCCGAGCCTTAAGAAAAATCCAATCCCGATTCAAGGCAAGTGGATATTCTCCTCGTAACCTTTTCGATATCTCGATTCCGTTAAACTTCTCTATGTTGGGAACAAACTTGTTTGCTTAAATAAATAAACATAGGATATATCGTCTGCTAGAAATAACGACATCTCATTATCGTTATTATTATTTGAACGCTAGAAATGAACTTAGGACCGATGATTTGTGGCCTTGTTTGTTTCAATCTCTTTTCGAGATTCATTATGGATTAACATAGGCAATATTATATTATGCACTAGCTAGGTGCCTATATACTTAGGATGAAAGAGGCCCGGTATCCTCAGGATGAAAGAGGCCTGCACACTTAGGATAAAAGAGGCATGCACACTCAGGATGAAAGAGGCCTGAAATTCCTTCATTTCCTTTAAGTGGACACGGCTCTTTCACAACCTCCACTCCCTTAAAATTCATAAATAATATGAAATGCTTTGACACGTAATAAAGATAAGTGCTAGTGAACATTAAAATGAATTAAAACCGGGCCGGTTTTGCACCACGTGTAAGACCGACCCGACTCTCTGTCCGAAAAGGGTGCGAGAGGTTTTCTAGAAAATTGATGTGGCCTAAAAGGTTTGCAACAATAATTGTACTCTAAAGGAACTACAATCTCGTGGTTTCCTTCTTTTCGAATCCAAGTTTATCTCTTTTCATGATCAACTAAACTCCATCCTTATAAGCTCCACATAAAGTTTATAACTTTCAAGTACATCTCTTTTACTTATCTCCTCGATGAAATAATAAAATTACCAAACTACCCTTGAGAATTTCCAATCTCACTTACTTAGTCTCCTTAGAATAATTCCACTATTTTTCGCATTTATGCCTAGTATTTCTCGCCCTTCGTGACCAATGGCAGACTCTAAGAAGTTCCCACCGAAGTTTGAAGACAAAGTCTAGAAGGTGAGAGAAGAGTTATGCAAGGATAGAAGGTCAAGGCAAGACGATGTTAAAGGAAGGAAGGAATTTTTAAAGAGCAAAGCATTCAGAAGATAGTGCACCGGCTCTTCCATTTTAACCAAGCAAATCATCATCATATGAGTTGTCTTGGGGAAATATACTTGTATTTTCAGTTCATCTTTTCAACCCTTTTAAAATGAGCTTTTATTTTCCGGTGCTATATTCATTGGAAAACAACTACCATTGTAATGAACAAATGTTCTTTTTAATAAATAAAATTTCCGCTTTCAATTCACGGTCCCATAATTATGTTTAATTAAATTATTTAAAGCCTTGGGTGACTTTGGATTGTAAAATCTGTGGTCACTAGTGGTAATACCCATCGTTGCAAAATAGGGGTGTTACATTGACAACAACTTTACGATTCAAGTATCAATAGAAACAATTATTTAGAGCAACCAGTCATCTAGATTAATTGTGATTGACTTCTCTTCTCTAACTAACTAGTCCAACCGGTCCTAAGTTGATTAAAGTTCTACTCTTGATTAAATTAACACCGACTGGTAATTAACAAGATTTAGTTATAACTAAAAATTCAATTAGGTAGCTAATCTAACAAAACCCTATTTTAGATTCAAGTAAGCATAGAGAAATCAACCTAGTCAAGGTTATTGGAAATCAATCAAATCTCACAATCTATGCAAATCACAACTTCAATTAACTAGCCAAACACAAGAGATTTAGCAATGCATAATTGTATTTAAGTAAACTTACAAATTTGGTTAAAAAAGCTCTTGAGAAACCTCTCTAGAAGACCCAAGTCTCCAAAGTTGCAAATCCAAAAGTATGAAAGAAAAGTCAAGCACAAGGTTTAAATACCCCAGAACCACTTAAGATCAAATATCCCCAAAACTACATCAAACCCGTCAGATATTACATCATAAAAGCCCATCTCGAAGCCCATTCCATCGTCCTAACGTATCCGCGTAAAAGAACGAGACACGGTCTTGTACCAGTGCGACGCGTCCGCATCTTACCTCCTAAGCTCGCGTCATACCCTTGGTTAAGCATTCAAGTGACACTTCAAAGGCTGCTTTGACCCCCTTCGAGTTGAAATTGGACTCGGAGTACAAACATGAATTGTATCTCTTTGAATTAGCTTTCCAATGATACCAAAACCAACTTCATTAGGCCAATATACCTCCCAAAAGATGCCTTACAAGATAGAGATGTCGAGACAACTACTCCAATGCATAGCCCGAATTCAAGCGTTTTTTTCCCACAACATCTTGGCTCTTCCAATCTTCACTTTCACCACTCTAAGCTTCATCTTAATCATCAAATTCCACCATAATCATCTAAAATACGTCCCATCCACGCTTGTTTACCTACAAAACTTCAAACCGAACAAAACAAGTGCAAAACTCGAATTTCCTAGAAAACCTAAGAACTAGACTAAACTAAGCTACAAAACATGCAATATGAACATAAATATGCATCCTAAGCAATACCTAAATGCAAGCTATCATAGGGCGGGGCAGCGCGGGGAGGCAGTCCGTGGCGGGGCGGGGATTGAAGGAGGAGGAGGAGGAGGAGGAGGGTAGAGATTGGATACGTCCAGTGGCATACTTCGAAGGGATCTAAATGGAGCAAAAGGGAAGATGATGGAAGAAAGGACACATGTTTAGTTACATAAATTTCCATCTTTTTTCTTTTTACCTCTTTAATTTATTTGTCAAAAGCTTCTATGAAATACAAAATATCAATGGCACTTGGACTCTTCAAACTTTACCCACAAGAAAGAAGCCCATTTGGTGCAGATGGATTTTTTGTATCATGTACAAATCTATGGGTTTTATTTAACACTATAAGGTGAGACTTGTAAATAAACAAGTTGAGGTTATTGATTTTAAAGAAACTTTTGCTATCATTGCAAAGATAGCTTATGCTTATAACACCCCGACTTAACGTCGGGACATTACTATGTAGTTTGAACCTAACGAGTCGTACATGAACTGGTTGACAACTAGAATACCTGGACCTTGCAACTCGGGCACGACAAGAAAACTATTTTAAAACATCCAACTGTCATTCAACAAACCACATTTTTAATAATGTCATGCATGAATCCCAAATGTCTAGCCAAATCACATTCAACACCAGAAATCTGCTGAAGTCAACAACATAGTGAAATATCCAAAACAGCTAACAAGACTAAACCGAACTCCCAACCCACTCAGTGACCTAGTGACACGCGTCAACGATCCGCTGCAACATCTAGCCTAGGCTCCAACACGGGACCTGTGTGAGTACTTGGAACTAAAAAAAATAAAGTCCAAGAGGGGTCAGCTACTACCCTAGGCAAGCTAGATAACACACGACAATAGTAAGACGTTTGAAAAACAACAATTAGCCAACAACATAACTTTTAACAAGTGAATTGAACAGAACAGAATAGGTCAACACACATTTCCACAACCTAGAGAATATGTGAAAGGAAAGGCAACGAGACATACCATAATCAAACTAACAAGCACAAAAGTAAAGCATTTGTAATAATAACCAACACTTCGACATTCAACAAAGAAAGGGAGATACAACGAGCAAACAATTCATCAAGCGTAGCAAGAATTCACAAGGTCAAAAACCAACTAAGTAATCACACACACGCACACAACAAAATCATTCACAATCCTATTGGGAATGCCATTCTCCCTTCCACCACCGCATTTCCATCTACGACGCTAACTCCCTGCGCCCGAGTGCAGAGGCAGGCCCTCCCACTTTCCATATACGTCATCCTTCCAACCCCTGGTCAAGCCTCAACCGGAGCACTTGCCAAAAATAAGCAATCAATTTTTATTTTTAAAGGGGCCCGACCGACACACGACCATGCCTAGACGCCTCTTCACCACCGACAATCGTCGCACATGATCGTGCCGGTTACGCTGCCAGCACAAAGAAAGCGATACTATTTCTTTTACGAGAAAACGTTTAAAATAGAAAGCACAACACAGCATACAATAAAACATTTCGCACGGAAAACATACATTCGGGACTAGTTCCCAAAACCAATCTCACAATCATGGCATGAAATCTAAAAAGACTAGAATAGAGCCGAGCAAGTCGAGAACGACTTACCTAGAAGGCGATCTTCGAATGAAGTAAGAAACGCGTCGATATTAAAGACCTACGAATCATAACGTGCACGGTTAACTAACTAACCGCGGGGAGTAACATTCGATTCTAGGTATACATAAATATGGTGGCCTAATTAAAAGCAAACCACCATGATTCAACGACACCCAATTCAAAAGCCTCTCGCAACAAAGAGGGCCACCACAAACGAAACCGATCAAAAGTTCTCATTCCAAACAAACCGATGCCCACATTCCCATCAAGATCAATTCATATACACCTATAAGAATTTCCCTCGGAACGACTTAATCTCATAAGGTCAAAATACAACCATTAATTGATGTCACAATGGACCCACACTTACATACTTATACCAATAACAACACAAAGGGAAAAAGATAACCAACAAGATCAACTAGCAACCCATTCGATTGAGTGACAATACAAATCAAACAAAGGCCCGACGAATTTATAAATGCTAAGAAATAATATAATTACAATTCACCAACAACATTCAAACAATATCACAGTGGAATACCTAAACTAAAAACAAATGCAAATTCCCACATGACAATTTAGGAACGAAGTGCCCTAGGCCATGAGCACAAGTATTCATTCATATTCAAATCAGCATAAACACACTTTTAAATCCATGAAAACGAATGGTAGACAACAAGGGTAAGGTTCGACCTTAGGAACGCAAAATCGAGATCAGCCTTGACTCTTGGTGTCTTGATCAGTCTTCACACACGATTTGTGGACTAGACTTGGTGACGATCTCCACTTCAAACCAGCTATGTAATTGATCTCCTAGTGTGGTGTCGATGAACAATCACAACAACCCTAGTTGCTCCAACATCAACAATTCCCGACCCAACGTGAGAGGGACGACAGAACGAGGATGACACACGGTGCTCTTGGTGGCCTGATTCCTCTACCGTTTCGCGATGGTCGTGTCTCTTCGAGTGACGCCGGCGCACTGTGGTTCCTCCCACCTGTTCGCGCGTAGAAGCCACCAAATAAGATGGCGAAACCGAAGGAGAAGTGGGAAGGTGACTAGAAGGGAATGGAGAGAACGGAACCTTACCGGCGGTCACCCAACACAGTTCGGCGTGGTGAATCTTCACTAGAAGAGGCCAGCGCGGTGAAAGAGAAGACGCAGCACGGGTTCAAACGGCTTTGGTGCAGGCTAGAAAGCGAGGGCAAGGAGAGGTGCTTCTAGGATTCGCCGGTGACGCCCCAACAATGAGCCCGAAGACTCTAGTTTGCTCCTTTATCAGTTGGAGCCGCTCGACACAACAAAACTAGGGTAGAAGGAAGGGGAACGCAGGCAAGAAATGGGTTTGGTTTTCAAGGTCCATTTTTGGACTTTCGGCCCATATCGAGCTAAAAGGGTTTGGGCTTTCAACCCATCACAATATAAAAAAGTCAACTTGGTAGGTGGGGTAGGAGTTTTGAATAGAACTACTTTATCGGGTTTGCAAAAAGAACTCGGGTCTTCCAATGCTCATCTTTTTCTCTCTATTGCACTATACAAGGTTGGGAAATCTATTAGATGGATGTTCACAATGTCTTTTTACACAATGTTCTTGATAAAGAGGGTTTTATGACTCCAACTTCTTGCTAGAGAGCTCCTTCTAGACAAGCCTGCGTACTTCATAATCAATTTTTGGGTTAAGACAAGTTCGTAGATATTAGTTTGCTAAACTTGCCTCCACTCTCACGAAGTTTGGGTTTAAGCAATATTATGATGAGAGAAAGAGTCTCGTGCGAATGGGCACCCATGTGAGAAATAAGAATAAATCTAGCTCGTCCCTTCCAAAAAAATCAATGTCCATGATTATAAATTCATTAAAAAAGATAAAATACGACACGAGCGAATTTTTCTTGTATTATTCGCGTATTTTTCAATAAAATACGACACGGATGAATTTTTTCGTATTATTCACGTATTTTTTGAAAAATACATTTTTATGAGACGCGCCTAGTTTGTTCATCAAAACTAGTCATCAATATTCATCAATTGTTCATCAATACTAACTAATTGTGCTTCGAGTTTTTGATAACATTGTTCATCGATTTCGAACTTTTTAATTTTTAATTTTATTTTTTAACCTTATCTATGTGTATGAATACAATCTATGTACATATAAGACGCAAGGAATAAGGCCACCACGTTGCGCCACCTATGATTTTCCTACGTGTCGTTCCCACGTTAATCCACCTAGGATTTCGCCACATAGGATTTTTTATTTTGGAAATTTATATATGTTGATATTATCTTAGGATAATATAGAAATAGGATAAATTAATCAAGGAGAGATTCTATCTAAAATAAAGATATTATCTATTATATATTAGGAATTAGGATAGATCTAAAAGATTTTATCTAAAATTAAATTTTTTTATAGAACATTAGATATTATATATTAAGATAGATATATTAATTTAGTTTTTCCAATTAAAGATTTTATCTAAAATAATTTACAGATTTTATCTAAAATTAAAAAAATCGAATTCTATTTAAAATTAAAGAAAATTATTTTATCTTTGTTTTTATCTATTTATTTAAAATATATATCTTATATAAAATTTGATAAAAAAAATAGAACTTTCAATCTAGATAATTACTTGCCTAAATTGACTTTTGATAAATAAAAAAATTATATTATATTTTCCTTAATTTACTTTTTGAATTATTCATGTAAATATAAATGATTTTCTTATCATTAAAAAATTCATTCTTTATTTATATTTTTCATCATTTCTTATTAAGTATATTTTTATTTTTTATTCAATTTTTAAGAATTGAATTTGATAAAATTACAAGAATTTAGATTATTTTTACCCTTTTTATATTTTTCGCAAAAGATTTTTAAAATTAAATGATTCTAATTCAAAATATTTTATTTATATTTTTGCAAAAATAAATTATCATTAAGCCATCAAAATTATAGCGGGATCAACTTAATAATTTTGGCCCCGTTTCACAAGACACCAATTGTAAAATTTTATATAATTTTTTTTCTAATGCATAAGTTTTTTAATATTAAATTAAAATCATATTAATTAAATAAATTAAGTATTAAATTTATTTAGTCGTGCATGGCACGGCGAGTACAACTAGTATTGTCTAGTTTTTGATGCATATATAATTATTTTCGTTATACCCACATTTGTTCATTGATACTCTTATTTTTTCATTGATATAACCTTGTTTGTTCATTGGTATATTATTATTTGTTCAGTGTTTGGTTCAAATGAAACCAAACCCTAACATGAAACGAAAGGAGAATTTTGGGCCGTCGGATCACATGATCCAAGGGTTGAGATTGCTTTTGTGATTTTGCAAAAACAAATCAAACAAATCAACAAGGTGGCAATTTTGTAAATACACCTAATTTCTATACCCTTAAGTTCATTCTCAAATATAAAAAATTCTAGCCCAGAGCCCTATCGAATTCTCACGACTCCACTTCCAAATCGATCGAACTTCCAAAGCAAACGGGACGACGACTCGATTCTGCTGGCATCGAAGTCTCCAACGATCGATCCAAGGATCCAATCGATCGAACTCTCCAAACGAAGGACGACGGACGCTCGAAGGACGACAGACGATCTCACCTTCGCCTTCAATCTCTCCCACGAATCACGATGCCTCCAAAAACAAATCGAAAAGGTATAAGATCTAATTTTCTTCACCTTATGCGATTGAAGAAGGAAATTTGCCAGATTCTGATATTTTTTGTTCTTTGTTTATGCGATTGAAGAAGGCGGTCCATCTGAATTAGGTTTAAACTTTGTATACAAGAGATAACACATAATACGAAGTTACTGACCATCAAAACAAAAGAAAACCAATTCGGCAGTTCTAAAAGGTCTGAGTTTGATATACACACCACAAGCATCACACTATAAGTGAGAAACAAATTGAGATCTGGTGCAATAAGATAAAAGTGAAGGTTGAATAAGATAAAAGTGAATGTTGAATGCATTGATAAATGACATATGAAAAGTGCATCATCTGATTACAAAAGTGCATTGAAAAGTTTCAAAAGTGCATTGTGACATAAGAAAAGTGCATTGATAATTGACATAAGAAAAGTGCATCATCTGATTGAAAAAGTGCATTGAAAAGTTTCAAGAGTGCAGTGAAAAGTTTCAAAAGTGCATTGTGACATAAGAAAAGTGCATTGATAAATGACATATGAAAAGTGCATCATTACAAAAGTGCATTGAAAAGTTTCAAAAGTTCATTGAAAAGTTTTAATAAAAATCTATACTTAATGGATTTATGGTGCATGTTTAAAGGCATAATTGAAGGAAAGCTTATTAGCTCAAATGGAAGAGCAATGTGCTTACGCACATAGATGTGGGTTCAAATCCCATATAAGCTAATTTGATCATGATTTTCTTTGAAAAATAGTGGTTAATTAGTTATTTGTCGTACAACGATAAAATATAATTTTTTTTTAGTACATAGCTAGTTAGGTTGAGAATAAATGCGTTAAGAATTAATTTGTGTAAGATATCATATTAGCCTATGTAGGAATTGAACCTACATCTTTGTGCACAAAGTACACCGCTCTACCATTTGAGCTAATAGGCTACTTGCACTAAAATAGTTATTTGACCTTCATATGGTTTCAACTCGGATGGACACGTGGGCAAATAGTATGTCGTTCCCCCTTGAGATAGCTCAATGAAATATTCACCACTGTTTTTAGGTGATTCCTCATTGAAAATAGTAGTTGAAGAAGAGTTTGATGTCCCCGCTACAACTAACACAAAAGGGAAATATAAAGGTGTTGGTTGAAAATCAGTAAAAGTGCATTGAAAGTATAATAAAGTGCATTATATACTAGTAAAAGTGCATTACTTAAATCAGTGAAAAGTAAAAGATATACAAAGTGCTATTAAGTAGAAAAAGTGCACTCTTAAGTGTAAAAAGTGCATTATTAACTGTGAAAAGTGCATTAAAAATATGTTCTCTATAAGGTCAAATATATGTTCTCTAAACAAAAATGAAAAGTGCATTGTTAAGTATGAAAAGTGCACTAGTAATGTTGAAAAGTGCACTAGTAAAGCTGAAAAGTGCATTGTCATATACTAGTTATACTCCTTTATGAAAAGTGCTAGTAAGTATGAAAAGTGCACTATTAAGTCCTAAAAGTGCATTATTAAGTCCCAAAAGTGCACTATTCAATCCCTCACACAGATTCAATCACACAGATTCCGAAAATTGTTCGAGCCTGTGAATCCCTCTTACCACTTTCTGCCATGGTTGGAACAGACTCGCAGATTCAAACTCTTTGAATTTCGGATTCGGCGATGGCGATCTCGTTCGGTGTGATCTCCTTCCGTTTCAATCGAAGGCCATGATCTTCGATCTTCCGTCTGCGTACTGCGTTTGAATGAACCCTAGACAAAACAAAAAAGAGAAAAAGGATTATTAATTAGAGAGGGAAAAGACGTAAATGCCCCCGCCTCTAATAAAAGGGGAAATAAAATCAGCCCTTGGATCTCCTTGATCCAAGGGTCCAAAATTCTCCTTCCGTTTCATGATAAGGGGATGTTTTATGGGAATCAAACTCTATTTGTTCATTGATATACTTCTTTTTGTTCATTGGCATACCATTGTTTGTTCATTAATATACCATATTTGTTCACGGATATACCCTGATTTGTTCATTGATATAACCTTTTTTGTTCATTGATATAACCTTGTTTTCCCATTGTTTGTTCATTGATATACCCTATTTATTAATGGATATAACCCTATTTGTTCATTGATATAACCTTTTTTATTCATTAATATATACCCTTATTTGTGAATTGAAATAAACTTATGTTTGTGTGTCAATACCATCAATTTGTACATTTGGGACTATCTATTTGTGCATTTTTGCATTTATTTTGTGCTTTAATGCTATCTTTTTTCCATACTCATATAATTAGTTTTCATTCACATACTCATATAATTAGTTTCAATGCACACATATATTTATGTAGTTTATGTATACGTTCTTGAGAGCAAAGTGTTAATATATTAAATATCCAATTCAGTTGAGTCAATTATAAATGGCGGAATATCAGTTACAACGACTTGTTTATGTCCGAATCAAGATACAAATGTGTGATAAAGTGAGCAACACAATTGTCATGTCTACGTATATGAGCATGTTGGGACGTTGTTGGGACCTCTGGTTCTAAGCAACGGATCAACGACTCACTTCTCTTTAAGTTTTGATAATGACAAACACCATAGGGAACTAATGTGGTTTGTTCAAGTATTTCTAAGGAACACAGGTACAGCCAAGAACTCCTATGAATGACAAAACCACTGCTAGCCACAATGAAGAGTTTCCATCAAGGGAACTCTGAAGAGGAAAGTTCCCATGAAGTGGGAACTCCCAGAAACAAACAAGAAAACACAAGCTTACAACGATGAAGAGTTTCCATCAAGGGAACTCTGAAGAAGTCAGTTCCCATGAAATGGGAACTCACATGTGAAGACAACGACCGTTCAGCGCAGATCGCGGGATTCTGTCTCAGACAGCCAGAGGGAACAGTCTGAGGATCAGACTGTCACGCTTCATCCAACGGTCCGATTGATTCAAGAAGTTGACCTAGTTCAAATCAAAGTCACATGTGAAGAAAGTACAACTTGGGCATCAAGCAAAGGGCATTTTGGACACAAACGAAAGATGCGACTGCCCAAGACAAATGGACTATAAAGCCAAATGAATAGTACTCGGTCTGAGTACTTCTCCCAGAACTTACAAACACCCACATTAGAGAGAAGAAAGAAAAGGAAGAGAAGTCCCCTCCGGCGAGTGTGTGATCTCGACGACGGTGAAGCTGAAGTTCCCTGGAGCAAGGGAACTGAGAAGTCAGCGTAAGGTTTGAGTTACTTGTGTTTTGCTGTTGTGAGCTTAGGAACTCAGTTGAGAGGATTTACTAGTGTTGCTAGAGTTAGGAAGAACTTGTAGGAACAGAGAAGTGTAAATCCGGCTGTGTAACTAAGGAACAAAGCAATCAATATAAGTAAGTCATTCAAAATCCTCCAAGCGGAGGTAGAGGTTTACCCATACAACTAGTTGGTTGTAGTGGGGTTCCTCTATAAAGGAACTGTCCCTTTAACTGTTTTTATTACTTGCGATTATTTACTTCCGCTGTCTTGGGAACAGCTTAACTGCCAGTTCCCAAGCTCACTGCTAACCCATTACGATCCAACAATTGGTATCAGAGCCAGCGCTCTAGATTTGTGTTAGCATCGCAGGTACCAAAATGGCTCAGGAACTTACTCAGGTGGGGAACAATACCAGCAAGCCGCCAAGGCTTATAACAGGAAGATTTGAAAGCTGGCAACGCGACATGAAAGATTGGATGCGTGGCCAAGACTACCAAGCCTGGTGCGTCATCGAAAGGGGGAACTTCAAAATCGATCCAGCTATTGTCAACGACCTCTCAAAGTGGGGTCCCAACGAGTACAAGTGCATGGAGGCAAACTACAAAGCCAAACAGTACCTAAAGAGGTCCATGTGCGTACAAGATTGTGACAGGGTTGCAAACCTTGACACAGCCAAGGAAATGTGGGAAGCCATCCAACAAATGCACGTTGGGAACTCAGATCTCAGAGAAGATCTTCAAATGAACGCAAAGAGGGAGTTCAACAAATTCCAAATGGAGATGGGAGAGTCCGTCGATAGCTACCAATCCCGGTTTGAAGGACTTTGCACTAAGATGGAAGGATTGGGGATCACAAAAGAAGAAATCACCCACAAAATGAAGGTCCAACAGCTCTTCAATGGATTGACTGGAGAATGGGCAAACGAGAGAACGATGTTCAAGGAAAACCCAGAAAATCGAACACTTATGCTTCATCAAGTGTTTGGAAAGCTAGTGGGACATGAGAAGAGGAAGATCGATGATAAGGAACAAACTCGAGCTCATCGAGGGATCGCACTCAAGATCGAAAAGATGCTCAAATCAACCCAAGAACAACATGAAGACTCTGAAGAAGAAGAGGATGAAGAGCTAGTTCTTGTAACAAAGGCTCTTCGAAATTTCTACAAAGGAAAGTCTCAACGGAACAGTGGGAACTGGGGAAAGGGACAGAGTTCCCAAAGAAAGCCCACAGAGAAGGATCTCTCAGAAGTGACTTGCTACAAATGCAACATGAAAGGACATTTTGCGAAGGAATGTCCACAAGGAACTGAAGGCAGAAAGCAAGGAAAGAAGGCCTACATCGCTACTTGGAGCGATGATGAAGACGAAGATCCTGAAGCATGGGCACTCCCAGACATGTGTGGCATGGCCATAGGAGAAACCACTGGGGAACAACCCAGTGAGGTAACCACTGAAACTGTTCTTGATTCCTTGAGTAATTATGAAAAACCTGAATTGTTGAAAATTTTTTCAAGTCTTGTTAAAGATAACATAAAACTGCAAAACAAGTTGGAAAAACAGGAACACATAAAATCTCAATTAGTTGGTCTTGAGCCCTGTCCCAACTGCATATCCCTTCTAGAAAAACTCAAGTCTCATGTGTCTCACATCGTAGATCTAGAAAGAGAAATCAAAACTTTAGAGAAAGATGAGAACACCCTCCTGCAAAACCTGAGTAAGACTCCCGAACATCCTGAAGCCTCTAGTTCCCAAATTAAGTTTGTCCCATCCAGACATGGCATAGGATACAAAGGTGAGTGCTCCAAGAACAGAAAGTCACCCCTGAGCGAACATGAGATCCATGAGTGTAGGGCCTTAGAACTCCAGTGCGAGAAACAGAAAAATGCTCATCTCGAGGAGAAAATCAGGGTCCTAGAGAGTGGAAACAATGGTGAGAAAGACTACTATACTGGGAACTCTGGACATAGAATCTATGTCAAAATTGCTAAGGGAAATGGGTCTCGAGTGTACAACAAAGAAACCATGGATAGGAACCGTATCCAGAGACCACACCCAAAATACTACCTGGGAGAATACTACAAGACATGTTGGCACTGTGGTGCTCATGGGCACTACAAGGATGCATGTCCCAAGAAGAGAGCCCAAATCCCTAGAAGCCATGAGTTCCCAAACAGACAAAAACGTCATGCTCATCACCAAAGGAACTCCAACTCTCAAAATTCCAAAGACATCAACATTTCTGACTATATCTTAAATGAAAATGTTTTCCCTTGCAAGGGACCTGGCAAGAGTCATCTTGCCTGGGTCTCAAAACACTAACTTTTCCTTGTAGGTGGCTGTGAGAGGGAACAGTACATGGTTCATAGATAGTGGATGCTCGAACCATATGACTGGGAACAAGGATATCCTCATCTCACTCCACACTCATGCCGAAGGAGGCCACGTCTCATTTGGCAACAAGAACAAGGGAGAAGTTATTGGAAAAGGAGAAGTGTTGCTAAATAAATCTATTAAAGTTAGCAACGTAAATCTGGTAAAGGATCTGGGATACAATCTGATGAGTGTCTCCCAGATGTGTGATCAAGGGAACAACATCGTCACTTTCGACTCAGATGAATGTCTCGTCATCAACAAGAAGACCAACAAAGTAATTCTAAGAGGAAGAAGATACAACAATGTGTATGTGGTGGACACCAACTTTGAACCACCAATGAAGCTGTGCCTTGCAAGTTCCCAAGATGACACGGAACTCTGGCATCGAAGACTGGGACATGCTGGTGTAAATCAAATCCTGAAGCTTTATCTACAGGATCTGGTCATTGGTCTTCCACGGATCAATCTCGAAGGAGTCAAAATATGTGAAGCATGTGTTCGAGGGAAACAGACCAGGACCTCCTTCAAACCGAAGAAGGTGGTAAGCACAACCAGGTCCCTGGAGTTAATTCACATGGATCTCTGTGGTCCCATGAGAACAGCTAGCTACGGTGGAAAAAGGTACATGTATGTTTTAATTGATGATTTTTCAAGATTCACCTGGGTTATTTTCTTGAAGGCAAAATCACAAGCGTTTGAAGAATTTGAGCCCTTCATCAAAAGAACAGAAGTAAGCTTGGGGATGAAACTGAAAGCAATCAGATCTGATCACGGAACTGAGTTTCAAAACTCGGAGTTCCTAAACTTCTGTGAGCAAAATGGGATCTCTCACAACTTTTCAGCTCCTCGCACTCCTCAGCAAAATGGAGTGGTCGAGAGAAAGAACAGAACTCTGGAGGACATGGCTAGAACCATGATGATCGAAAGTGGAGTTCCTGAGTACTTCTGGACTGAAGCAATCTCCACAGCTACATACATCCTAAATCGAGCCATGACAAGGCCCCTGATCAACAAGACTTCCTATGAGCTCATCAAAGGGAGAAAACCAAACATCTCACACTTGAGAACATTTGGTTGCACATGTTTTGTTCACAACAACGACAAAGACAATCTTGGGAAATTCGACCCCAGAAGCGACGAAGGGATCTTCCTGGGATACTCATCACAAAGCAAGGCTTACAGGGTCTACAATAAAAGAACCAAGAAGATAGAGGAAAGCATTCATGTCGTCTTCAATGAAAAGTCTGTAAAGATGGGAACCGAGACCCAAGGGAAGGGAACTCTGTTCAAGCTAGTCAGACATGAAGACGATGATGATGACGATGATGAGCCAAGGAAAAGGGATGAAGACTATCCAAGTGCAAGCCATATCCCACAACCAGGGAACAACGACGAAGGTCCAACCCTCACTGATCAAACCTCCCTTGAGGCTCCCTCCTCAGAAGAACTACAAGAAACCTCCAACTCTCTCGAGGTCCCCTCTTCAGGGAACAACTCTGCTGTCCCCCAAGACAATACACTGCCAGAATCAAGTATTCAAGGGAAACAAAGAGGGAACCTGCCAGAAATCTCTGAAGAAACATCAAATGAAGAAGCTGAAGATGAGAGTTCCCATGACAAAGAAACACCAACTGAGGATAATACACATGCAAAGGAACTCACTCATACAAGAACCTTTCGACAAAGGAAGGACCACCCTCTTGAGAACATCATCTCCCCTCTTGTTAAAGGTGTGCAGACTCGTTCCTCTCTCAATAATTTTTGTGCTTTTAACGCGTTTGTTTCAATGGTGGAACCCAAAAATATCAAAGAAGCATTAAAGGACCCAGATTGGATTCAAGCCATGCAAGAGGAACTCCACCAATTCGAGAGAAACAAAGTTTGGAAGCTAGTTCCTAGGCCCAAAAACAAGAACATCATAGGAACCCGATGGGTCTTTAGGAACAAGCTCGATGATACTGGAGCTGTAGCAAGGAAAAAGGCTAGGTTAGTAGCACAAGGATACAGGCAAGAGGAAGGGATTGACTACGATGAGACCTTCGCACCAGTTGCCAGGATCGAGACAATCAGACTCCTCATCGCCTATGCTGCTCACAAGGAATTCAAACTTTATCAAATGGATGTGAAAACAGCCTTCCTAAATGGACATCTCAAGGAAGAAGTGTATGTGGCCCAACCTCCAGGATTCGAAGATGAGAAAATGCCCAACCATGTCTATTTCCTGGAAAGGGCCCTTTACGGACTCAAACAAGCTCCCCGAGCTTGGTATGACAGGTTTGCTCAATTCCTCTTGTACCATGGATACATTCGTGGTTCCATAGACAAGACTTTGTTTTTAAAGAAAGAATCTAAAGACATTTTGATTGTGCAAGTATATGTTGATGACATTGTGTTTGGAGCAACTAACGAAACTCTTGTAGAAAAGTTCAAGGACCTCATGAGCAATGAGTTTGAGATGAGTCTCATTGGGGAACTCACGTTCTTCTTGGGACTTCAAATATCCCAAACAAAGGAGGGAACAAAGATCCATCAACAGAAATACATCAAGGAAATGCTCGTGAAGTATGGGATGGAACATTCAAAGCCCATTGACACTCCCATCTCACCAAATTCAAGGCTAAATGCAGATGAAACAGGTATCAATGTGGATCAAAGGAACTATCGAGGTATGATCGGGTCCCTTCTCTACTTAACAACTAGTAGACCTGATATCATGTTCTTCGTATGTCTTTGTGCTCGTTTTCAAGCTAACCCTAAGGAATCACACCTGAAAGAGGTGAAGAGAATTTTCAGGTATCTCAAAGGGAACAATAACTTGTGCCTTTGGTATCCAAGGAACAGTTCCCTTGAGCTCATTGCATACACAGATGCTGACTTTGCAGGGCACTTAGTTGACAGAAAGAGCACTTCAGGAATGGCCCAGTTCCTAGGGTCTTGCTTGGTTTCGTGGGGATCTAAAAAGCAAAACTCAGTGGCACTCTCCACAGCTGAAGCTGAATATGTGGCTGCCGCATCATGTTGTTCCCAGGTTCTATGGCTTAAGTCACAACTCCAGGATTACGGTATGTCTTTTGGCCCAGTTCCCATACTCTGTGATAACACTAGTGCCATAAACATTTCCAAAAATCCTGTGCATCATTCTAGAACTAAGCATATTGATATAAGGCGTCACTTTCTACGTGACAATGTTGAGAATGGAAACATTTCGATGGAACACTGTAGAACTGAAGAGCAAATTGCGGATATTCTTACCAAAGCTTTAGACAGACGTCCCTACCAGCGTTTTCGAATGCTTCTAGGGATGATAACTCTAAACTAAACAAGTCCCTGTTTGTCTCTCTCTCAATGCCTGACTAGTTTATATAAGATTGCATGATAGGGAACTTGGATTTACTGCTTTCACTATGCCATGATTACTACTCTAGAGAAAAATGTGTGCAAAGGAACTCTATATCTTTTGGCCCAAAATGATCAACCAGAGTTCCCTTTATCCCTCATTACAAGCCACCATGACGGTTGATCATATGACCCACCCTAAGCAAGGGACCATACAAATACTTCTCATGAGCCAAAACATTTCCTTTATCGAGTTGCAAATTGTCTGGTTCCCTTTAAGTTCCCTAGCCCCACAACAGGATGAGTGTGAAGTTCCCTCAACCACTTCACTCTCCCTGACCTTGAAAAGATCATGGGAACTGCTGCATCTACAAAGGGAACACTGACTAATCTTCAAAGAAAAACCGTCACTTGGGAAGCGGACTTTCGTGTCAGAAGCTCTGAAGCGTTACAGGCCAAGTATTCAAAATTTGAAAAGGACTTCCCAAGAGATTGTGACGCGTGTCCAGAAGCGTGCTTGAGAAGTTGAAACGGCGCCCCACGTTCATTGGGCAACGGTTATCGAGGTTATTCCACTTCCCTTTCTACCCTTCACCTCCTCTCTCCTTTAAAACCCCTCTTTGCCATTTTTAGACCCTTTACTCCATCTTACATCCCTGTCATTTGTCTTCCCCAAATCCCCTTCACTCTCTTTTCAAGAAACCTCCAAAACCTCCCAAATTCTTACAAAAATGGCCCCTCAACACACATTCGCACAAATCAAAGAGTGGGTACTTGCCAATCCTCGCACTCTCTTCATCACTCAACTGAACGAGATCGAGCAAGAACAAGACCCAATCATGAAGGATGTCCTCATTCAAGGGCTATACAATCAAGTAAGCCCCTTCCTGCCCCCTCCTCCTCCTCCGGTCGACGAAACCGTCTCCTGGACCTCTTCCTCCTCCGAATCTCTTCCTCTTCCGCCTTCAACCACCCACACCTCCTCCGGAGTTGTCATCGTTGACAACTTCGGAGATGCTCGCCCCTCCATCAATGAAAAACCCCATAACTCCAAACATCGCCACTCATCCAAACATCGACACTCATCAAAAGATCCCTCAAAATCCAAAAAATCCAAACACTCCCATGACCCCTCCAAATCCAAAAAGCGTAAACACTTTGAGGCCTCTGAATTCTCGGAGCCCAGAAAGAAGGCTTTCTTCCGGTTTGAGGACTACCTAAACTGCTCCAAGGAGAGTTCTTGTGCTCCCAAACCTCCCTACCCTTTTCCTTCCGACGATGGGAACTCCGAACCCCAGAGTCTACTTCCCTCTTCCTCCTCCATCCCTCCTCTTCAAATCGAGGGACCTCCTCCGCCACCTCCTCCAGTTCCCGCCACGATGGGAACTTCAACATCCCAACCTCCTTCACTTCCTCTCGTTCCCATCATTCCGGGATCTCCACCTCCACCTTCACCTCACAAAACGCCTTCTCCTTCCTCACCAAGACACATTTCCACCACTCCCCTCTCCGCTTCGGGGATCTCTCCTCCACAGGACCGCAGATCCCTTCCTCCTCCTTCCACTCAACTCACAACCCCTATTCCTTCTTCTCCTCTCCCCTCTTCCATCACGTCTCCCACCACCACCAAACTCCCCTCTCCCTCCCCATCCAAAAGTACCGTCGCCCTCTCCTCAAACGACGACGATCTTCCTCTTTCTGTGGTCATCGGCAAACTGACCAGGGACCCTCCTCCGATCATCATGGGAACTTTGGAGGAGGAAGCCCAGCTCAAGGCCATCGAGGAAGAACTCAACAGGGGTCCCTCTGAGCACACAATCTCCCAAGGGACAAAGTCCCCAGAAAAGGTTGCTCCTCAAGAGCCAACAGAGACAAGGGACCTCGCACCAGCTGGAGGTGCTGAGGCAACAACAAGTCATCCTGGAGATGACGCGGAGGGCTCGGGTTCGATCTCCTCCGAGGAAGAAGGGACCTCCCATGATGAGGTCGAAGAAGAAGAAGAAGCTCCATCTACAAAGGAGCCAGCACGCATCCCTACACCTGGACACCAAATGGTGGTGTCCGTGAGTTTCCCACCACCAAGGGACCGCGTGCTTATGATCGAAGCGGCTGCACCCCCTCAGCAGAAAGGACCTCGCACGGTCTCTAGGGGGAACAAATCCAAAAGCAAGTCAAAGAAGGGGAAGGGGACCACCAAGCATCATGTCACTGAGCGCCGAAAGCTTCTCCCTCACCTCATTGTTTCCAAAGAGGTGCTAACTGAAAATGGTCTGGAGGAACTGTGGGAACTGATCAAGGCCCAGGGTTGGGAGAGACTCTGCCAAGAAACTGTGAGAGTAGATCCCTCACAAGTGCGTCAATTCTACAACAACTTCACTATCACAAACGACGGCACTCAGGGAACTCTCTCCCACGAAGGCGACGAGTTCATTTTTACAACGTCTACGATCCGCCTTCAACTCCAGGTCCCTGGTCAAGGGCTTAGCGAGGTGCCCAGCAAGCTCTGGGGCTATTTCAACAGCGCCGAGGTGTACAACACAATTTTTGAGGGTCGGGTTCCCTCTAAGTTCCTCTCGACGCATCATCTGTCCTTGGTCGCCAAGCTCGCTCACCAATTCATCATCAACGTGGTGATCCCACGCCAAGAAAAGCGCCTGGTCGTCAACATCCCCGATGCCATCATCCTCTACCACTTCCTCCTCAAGAAGCCCATAAATCTTCCCCGAATCATCCTTGGGCACATGGAAAAGTGCATGGCCTCCAAGTCCCACTCCCTTCCCTACTCCGGGCTGATCAAGAAGCTCCTACAAAAAGAGGGTCTCTACGATGCCTCTAAAGAAGAAATCGAGCTTGGAAGGGAACTGGACATTACAGTTGCCCAGAAGATGAGGCACTCGGAGCCTGTAGAGGAGGCGGCTCCACTAGAGTCTGGTACACAAGAGGGGAACTCTTCAGTGTTGCTCCGCATCGCCAATACCCTCGATCAGATTGCTAGGGACCAGGCAGTGTTGGCCAGAGGACAAGAAAAGCTTACACAAGTCCTTACGCGCCTTTGTGACGCCTTGTTCCCTCAGAGCCCATGATCTCTCCCTTCTTGTTCCCTTAATCCAAATATGACCACAAATTGTACTTGGGTTCCCATTGTACATATTCTCTTAAGTAATGAAATGGTCTTTATTTCGAATGCGTGTTCCATTCTTTCCTAATATTGCTTTGCTTATTTTTCGATGATGTCAAAAGGGGGAAAGATAAAAAATGTGAGATGAGTTAAAAGTTTAAGTTATCACAGACCACGCATAAGCTAAGGGGGAACAATTGCATAAAAAGCCTAATAGGAACTATGTGTCTCACCAGAAGTGGCTCCCTAAATCTAAATGTCTCACTAAGAGTGACTTCCCAAAATCATACTTAGGAACTCATCAGCATATCATTCATTGAAATACTTGCATTTTTGTGATGGGTTTGTCATCATCAAAAAGGGGGAAATTGTTGGGACGTTGTTGGGACCTCTGGTTCTAAGCAACGGATCAACGACTCACTTCTCTTTAAGTTTTGATAATGACAAACACCATAGGGAACTAATGTGGTTTGTTCAAGTATTTCTAAGGAACACAGGTACAACCAAGAACTCCTATGAATGACAAAACCACTGCTAGCCACAATGAAGAGTTTCCATCAAGGGAACTCTGAAGAGGAAAGTTCCCATGAAGTGGGAACTCCCAGAAACAAACAAGAAAACACAAGCTTACAACGATGAAGATTTTCCATCAAGGGAACTCTGAAGAAGTCAGTTCCCATGAAATGGGAACTCACATGTGAAGACAACGACCGTTCAGCGCAGATCGCGGGATTCTGTCTCAGACAGCCAGAGGGAACAGTCTGAGGATCAGACTGTCACGCTTCATCCAACGGTCCGATTGATTCAAGAAGTTGACCTAGTTCAAACCAAAGTCACATGTGAAGAAAGTACAACTTGGGGATCAAGCAAAGGGCATTTTGGACACAAACGAAAGATGCGACTGCCCAAGACAAATGGACTATAAAGCCAAATGAATAGTACTCGGTCTGAGTACTTCTCCCAGAACTTACAAACACCCACATTAGAGAGAAGAAAGAAAAGGAAGAGAAGTCCCCTCCGGCGAGTGTGTGATCTCGACGACGGTGAAGCTGAAGTTCCCTGGAGCAAGGGAACTGAGAAGTTAGCGTAAGGTTTGAGTTACTTGTGTTTTGCTGTTGTGAGCTTAGGAACTCAGTTGAGAGGATTTACTAGTGTTGCTAGAGTTAGGAAGAACTTGTAGGAACAGAGAAGTGTAAATCTGGCTGTGTAACTAAGGAACAAAGCAATCAATATAAGTAAGTCATTCAAAATCCTCCAAGCGGAGGTAGAGGTTTACCCATACAACTAGTTGGTTGTAGTGGGGTTCCTCTATAAAGGAACTGTCCCTTTAACTATTTTTATTACTTGCGATTATTTACTTCCGCTGCCTTGGGAACAGCTTAACTGCCAGTTCCCAAGCTCACTGCTAACCCATTACGATCCAACAGAGCACAACAAAAAGAAACAAATGAAGTGCTCAATCTAGTACCTAAATGAGATAAGTTTGATATAGAAGCTTGAATGCAAAGGATAATAGATAAAGAATCTGACTTTGCAATAATATGATGTATGCTTAGAGAACGAGCCAATTACAAACCGAAGAGAAGTGCTTGTGCCTTAGCTATGTTCGGAGCCCAAGAATTAGCCACACGTTTCACAGTAGCAACACTGACAAATCCAAACGAGTCAAACAAGACAATATCGAGATTGACCTCAAGACAATTAGTTTTGTCTCACATAGTCACATACGACTAATTATAATGCACCCACATATATTAATGCATACAATTTCGATACATATTCGTCCATTTTTTTGTCCAGATAATAGATTTTTGATGCACAAATAATAGTTTATTTATGCACAAAATCACAGTGTTGATGAACAATCTGGGCGCACGTCTTATTTCTGTTTTTTTTCAAATATACGTGAATAATTCGCCAAAATTTGCCCATGTCGTTTTTCCCCCTTTTAAGTGAAATGATCATCGTATTTGATTTTTTTTCATCTAACAACTCTTATTTTTTCTTATTTCGCACCTATGCGCCCATTCTCATCTAAATCGAACAATTATGATGATTATTCCTTATTTTCCTACATCATCTAAACATTATTCATGTTTTGGTGTATGTAGACGATCCGATAATTACGGGCAATATTCATGTTTTGGCATACATATTTAATAAGAGTATTTTAAAAAAGATATTTAGGATAGTTTTATTTTTATAAGTCTAAATTGAAGGCCCCTTCCCAAAATGAAGCCTTGTGCAAATGCTCCAGTTGCACGTGGTGGGGTGGTTGGGCAGAGGCAGCAGAGGATTGATAAAAATGGGAGCCCATCTCTTGGAGTCTTGGAGAGCATTTTTCTATTTAAATAGGTGAAAACTAGTCTTAGTTTATATGTCTTGTATAGTTGTATGAAATTTTATAAAATTATTGTATTATTTGTTTATATTTATTAGATTTTAATTAAATTAATGTAGGTAAGGACATTTAAAAAAGAACTATACATACCTTATTTATAATAAAAGCTATCATTTTTGAAAATAATTATTAAAAATTAATATAGGTAAGAATATATTTTTAAAAATATTATACATATCTTGTCTAAAAATAGCTATTCTATTTAAAAAATAAAACTAATATATTAATTGTTTGTTTAATATATAAATATAACTAAATAAAAATAGTCCTATTAAATTTCAACCAATCAGATTGATTTAAGAAAGATGGATAAGGTTCTTAATACGAGACTGATTTATATATTATTTTAATCTCCGCTTTATTATTTAATAATGATGATTAGTAGAGTAAGTAAGCTTAGGCATCCTTTTGGATGAGGGTTAGGACTCTTTTATAGTTGAAAATATGATTGATGTTACAATTATTGTGTAGTTTTGCAATTAAATCTACCACAAAATTACAACCTCGAGGTACATCTTTGATAATGACCACCTCGAAAAATTATAAAATAATTAAAAATGTTCGCAATTATCATGTCAATTATTCAAGGACTCAATCAACTCCCCTTGAGTATATTGATCATAATTCATTAGTTATTTTTTATGAGCATTCGTTGTATACTCCGTATTTGCTTTACATGTCTTTCTTTGCTAGCATATGTCATGTGACAATAAACTCGACATCAGAAATTAATATTTTCCTACCCCTTTGGCCAGTGGCTGCTATATATGTCGCTACTTGCTACACAAAGAAGATGGCATATATTCAGACGCAAAAAAATATGAAGATATATAGGATATTGTTATGAAAGATTTATGAAAGCGAGACCACTTTAACTTTTGGAAAGAATATTTGAACAAATGTTAAGAGAACTATTAGATCATTAGAAGAGAGGGAGGGAGAGTAAGATCTTTAGATAGTGTATTTCTTATTCTACTTTGGTGCAAGTTTGACAATGGATAATGGCCATATTTATAGGCCAATGGTGGGGTAAAACTTAGGTGAATCTCCATGATTCATGTATGAAAATAAGGAGGTAAATAATTCACCTTGTATAAGTTACCTCCAATCATGCATTATACAATACTACATGTTCAATCATCTATGGATACAAGCAATAGGTAAAAACTAAGGGTAACTTGTATGCATGTGTGCATACATTCATAACACCCCCCCTTGAATATTCACCTTCTTTTGATGTTGTAGGATATGGGTAGATGTTGCCTCATTAAAAACCTTGTCAGGAAAAACCCAGTAGGATAAAAATCTAAACGAAGGGAAAAAGAGTGCAACCATTGATCCCATTGTACGCCTTGATGTTGTCTCATTAAAAAAAGTTAACAAATGTTGAGATCGGGTGTGAATGAGCATTCTCATGTGAATAAATAAGTCATAAGGGTGCGAATTATTTCACTGGGGGCGGCATGTGCGAGTTTTTTGGCGAATTATTTGTGTATTTTTTGGAAGAGAAAAACGGTTATAAGGGACGCGTTAAATGTTCATAGTTTTTTGTAGTTTAAAATTGATTTTTTGTGCATCAAAACTGATTGTAAATACATGAAAATGGTTGAATATACATCAAAACAGGTAGAATATAATTGTACATCAAAATTAGTCATGTGCGCATCGAAACTAAATATCATATGTCCATCAAAACAACCAAAAAAATACATCTTATTTGCGTGTGCATCAAAACTGGTTGAATATGCATCAAAACTTGTTGATTGTGAATCAAAACTATGTACATGGTATATATGTTTGTACATCAAAACCACTTGTACGTGGAGCGAAAATCTTGAAAAAATTTATCTTATTTATGTATGTGTAGCAAAACTCATCGAATGTGCATTAAATAACTAAAAAGTGCATCCTATTGCATGTGCATCAAAATTAACAATTAATACGTGCATCAAAACCAGCTCAACTATATGTAAAAACTTTATCATGAACATAAATAAGGTAAAAAAAATTAAAAAGTATGAAATCGATATACAATGTTAATCAAAAATTTGATGCATGCATAACAAGTTTTGATGCACAAAAGAGTTAGTTTTGATGCACATACAAGACAAAATTGATGCACAAAATTATGTCTTATTATGTATATGCATCAATACTAACATTATGTGTATTAAAACTACCAGAAAATACATCTTATTTTGCATGTGCATCGAAATTAATGTGTACGAAATACGTTCAAACATAATTAATGTGTATGAAATAAAGAACAAACAAAATTTCCCATATAACTAGGAATAAGCATGTAATAACCTTGGAATTTTAACTTTGCAAACATAAATTTACTACTAGGATTTATGAAACTTAATCTATTCTTTACCAAGTATTAATCTATTCTTTAAACACAGAGAATAATATATTATAAATTTTTATACATATTGTATAATTGGGTTCGAAGTTTTTTTCACAAATTAAATATATAAATATACCAAGACATATTTTCTTTGACAATTATATTATTTTTGAAAATAGAAGATTTATGCCACCCCTGTTAAGGTATTCGTGTATCTATATAAGCATATGCCCTGCTAGTGGATATATATATATATATATATACATCCATAACATCTAGCTAGCTCGATCTAAAACCGGTCAGGTAAGAACTAGCCATGGAGTTTATGTTGTTATGTGGTGTAATCCTAGCCATGCTTGTTGTCCTTTCCTTGCGATACTTATCAACAATATTCTTCACCAAAAGCAACAACGATAATCCTCTGCTTCCACCGGGGAATACAGGGTGGCCGGTGATTGGGGAGTCGCTGGAGTTCTTGTATAACATGCGGAATTGCCAACTGGAGAGGTTCTCCTTCAAGCGGATGGCCAAATTCTCTCCCGTCCTGTTCAAACGTCGATTCTCAGAGATCCTTTCGCGGTCTTCTATGGCCCCGCAGGGAGCAAGTTCCTCTTTTCCAATGCCAACAAATTGGTGACAATAACAATGATCCGACCTGCTAAGAAGATATTTGGGAACAAAAAACTCACCTTCGTGTTTCATTAGGTTATGAGGCTTGCGTTGGTTGCGTTCGTCAAAGCCGATGGTCTCAAATCCTTCGTTGGCGTCATGGATACCATGGCACAAAGCAATTTGGAGTCTCGTTGGCAGCATGGACGGGTTTGTGCACGAGTGTACATGTATGTATATATATATGCATTTTTATAAGTGCTAGCTAGCTAGATTTAAGTAATAAATACGTTATTGATTAGGTCACTACGGTGTATTCATCGGTTAAGTGGTACACGTTTTTGTAACACCCCGACTTAACATCGGGACATTACTTGGTAGTTTGACCCTAATGGTTCCTATCTGAACTGGTTGACAACTAGAATACCTGGACCTTGCAACTCGGGCACGACAAGAAAACTATTTAAAACATCCAACTGTCGTTTAACAAACACATTTTCAATAATGTCATGCATGAGATCCCAAACGTCTAGTCAAGTCACATCCAACACCAAAAATCCGCTAAAGTCAACAAAAGGGTGCAATATCCAAAACAAATAACAAAGCTAAACAGAACTCTCAACCCACTCTGAAACCTAGTGAAACGCATCAACGATCCGCTGCAGCATTTGGCCTAGGCTCCAACACGGGACCTGTGTGACTACCTGGAACTGAAAAATAAGTCCCCGAGGGGTCAGCTATTATCCTAGGCAAGCTAGATAACAAGCGGTAATAGTAAGACGTTTGAAAACCATAAGTAGACATGAAATAGAAGGTGCATCACATCATGCATGAAAACATTTCACATGGAAAAACATACATTCGGGACTAATTCCCAAAATCAATATCACATTCACGGCATGAAATCTAACAAGACTAGAATAAAGTCGAGAACGACTTACCTGGAAAGCGATCATCGAATGACGTAAGTAATGCGGCGATACTAAGGACCTACGAATCATAACGTTCACGATTAACCGACTAACCGCAAAAAGAACTTTCAACTCTAGGCAAGCACAACTATAGTGGCTTTGAAGTACGAGCCACCATACTTTCATGGTATCCAAACATAACGACTTGACTTGATTATACTATTATTAGACAAAGTTCAGACTAACATCAATTTTCTCGACTAGTATCTCTTATCTAGGCCCAAAGCGACTCAAGGAAAAGGAGGTCAAGGCAAACCAAGATCGAGGTCCGACATCACAAATTATAACATTAGGTTCCAAAGCTCGCATTCAAAGCCAACCAACCAAGCGAGTTTTATCAAACAATCAAAAGGTCGAGACTAACACACACCCTACTTGAAAACCCTAATACTACTCGCAATCCAAAAAGAATCAAACCACACAAGCTCGAATTTCATTCACATGTACACAAACAACAAAATCTCACTCATACTCAAAACCTGGGTCGAATTACAACTTTCACAACATACTAATAAGAAATGCTAACCTAGTAATCTAATGGAGTACTTAAATCGCAACAGGCGCAAATCAAGACAATAATATGTATATATATAAATGCAGGCAAGCACTAAAGGAGTCCATTGATCAAACACGATCGGGACTCAAACTAATTCCACTCAAAATACTATTACAAGGTGGATTCAAAAGCAACAAACCGAGGGATTGATTATAAGGCTCGATCAACCAAAAGGAGAGTTGTCCGACCTTGTGAGATCTGATTTGCACCAAACTCGAACGGGGGCGAAGGTGGGCTTCCGATCTGGGATGCTATGCCTCGGGAACTGGACTAATCTACTCGATCGTCTTGACCTTGAACTTGAGGGTTGGCTTGATTCCTTCGGCAGTGAGTGGAGGAGCAAGCCGTCGAAGGTGGTTCAACAATGGCTCTATGTCTTCGATTGGTCTTGAGCCCGACTACGAAGAACCCGATCTGATTATTGTGCAAGTCAAGTCAGTAGGGAACAAGAAGGGGGATGGAGAGGTCGGGACCAAAAGGCGGATGGAACTTACCGGCGAGGACTCGCAATGGTGAAGCCGAGGGTTGGCAAGGAACGACGGCAAGGCCGTACGGCGGCGTCCCGATGACTGAGTGCAGAACAGAAAAAAGGAACCTCAGACGAGGAAAAGGAAGACAAAGATGGAGGGTAAAAGAAAGGAAAAAATACATCGGCGGGAAGGCGAGGCTTTATCGGCGGTGTTAGCACAAGGGGAGTCGGCGATGTTGGACGGCTTCGAAAGACCGAGTCTCTGGCGCCTCCAAGCCACCGAGATGCAGTGAAAAGTGACGAAGCTTGGTGGTGATGGCGATAGGCAACGAAGAAGGCAATGGTGAGTGGCGGCCCTTCTCCTTTTTGGTTCTCTGGTGCGGCGTTCCCAACAAGAAAGCAGAGGAGTGGTAGGGTTATGAGTGGGAAAAGAGAGGGAGAAGAAGTGGGTTCGGGTTTGGGATAACAATAACATTTTGGGCTTTTGGCCCAAAAGGCAAAAGGGAGGATGAGATTTTAGTAACAAGGAGACATTTGAAACAAAGGAGTTATTTATCGGATTTTCTCAAAACCCGAGTGTTACAGTTTTCATTGGCTTGCCGGTTGTTTATGTCGATTGAAGACCCTAACGTAGTGGAAAGCCTGTTTGATCCAATAGAAATCTCAATGTCGGGCATCCATGCACTTCCAATAAATCTATCGGGTACTCGATTGAGGCGATCACTCAATGCGAGAGCTGCATTGAGGTCATGGATTCAACAGGTAATTAGGCAACGTAGGTCGGAAATGGAGTCCTCCAACTACTCTGCCACTTACCAAAAAACAAACCTGGTGTCGACCTTTGTGAAAGCACATGAGGACGATGTCGTAGTAGCCGACGGTATCGTAGTGATGCTTGTTGTTGGCCACGGTACCGTCACTTCGGTTTTGTGCTTGATTTTCAAGGTTATGGCAGACTATCCTGATGTTTATCGTAGAGTATATCAAGGTATGTACGTACGTACGTCAATTACATGAACAAAGTCATTAATTTATTCATTTGTTGGATTGTTGTGAAAAATTAACTAATCGAATTGGAAATAGAAAACATGGAGGTGGAGGCTAAAAAGAGGCAAGGGGAGGCATTGAGCTGGGAGGATACCACAAATTTGAGATACACGTGGAATATGGCTTGTGAAGTGATGCGACTTTACCCCACCACCTCATTTCTCACTAGAGAGGCCATGACTGACTTCACATATGCTGGTTTTCACATTCCAAAGGGCCACAAGGTTTACATTACATATAGTTGGTACTTCACTTGATTAATTAATCAATGATGTATACTATGATCGATCTTAATTAGATTAATTTAAATGTGTGCAGTTATTAACGAACATCTATGCAACACACAAGGACCCCAGCTATATATTGGAAAGACCCTGAAAAGTTCGAGCCATCTCGGTTTGAAGGAGAAGGGTCGTTGCCCTTCACATACTTCCCATTCGGCGGAGGGTCGAGTATGTGCCCTGGAATGAACTATGCTCAGCTAGCCATTCTAGTCTTTGTCCACAATGCCGTCATGAGAATCAAGTGGGAACCTGTAATATTCGGGAATATTTTAATATTTTATTTTGGATTTTAGAAAATTATATTTAAAAAGAAGTTTTTAAGTTAAAAATAATTATTAATTATTTCAGGGTAAAGTTTGTAGTAAAGGAGATTTGAGGGTAGAAACCGTAAATTTTTACAAAGATAAACCGCCTTTCTCTTTTACATATATATATATATATATATGTATATATGTACATGTTATGTATCTTTCTCACAAGTAGAGAGAGAGAGAGAGAGAGAGAGAGAGAGAGAGAGAGAGAGAGAGAGAGAGAGAGAGAGGAGGGTATTAGCCCGGTGTTGGATTCGTTCGTCGGGTCGGATTTTGGACTTCAGGCGTTATTTGGTAAGTTTTAATTAGTTAATAGTTTGTTTAGAATATACTAATTTTTCCAAATCTGGCTTTACAATTGATTGGATTTAAAAATCAGTCGATTTATAGTTCTCAGAGGGTATTTTTGATATCGAATTTATAATCGGGAAAAGATTTCAGAGTAATTTTAGGGTTTTGCTTTGTAATGATATTAGGGAGACCTTTGATCCAGTTTTTCAGAAAGGTTTGAACTAGAAATATGTTCTTTTATATATTTAGTATGTTCTTGTCAAATTTTAAAGGATTTGGAATTATACAAGAGAAGTTATAAAGCATCTTGGCTTTTTGTTGATTTTAGGGTTAGAGTTTGTAAAAGTTAAAAGACTATTATTATTCATTGGGGTATATATATGCATATAGGAGTGTGGGTTTTAGGTCGTGATCAAAGACGTGGGGCAAAGATAGGCTATCTGTCTTAAATGGGGTTTCGCGTTGTTGGATAATTAGTGGTTTCTTGGCGTTAGGAATTCGTCTTCAAGGTAAGTCGTTTACGACTTGCTCAGTTGTTGTTCAATACTTGTTAGACTTCATGTGGTGCTTGTAGGATTGGTTTTGGGGAACTAGTCCCTATTTGATTATTTATAAAGAAGGTTTACTTGTGTATGATATGTGTGAAAAGGATTTCATTGGGCTTTCATCGAATGTGAAGTTTTCGAATATTTTCTCTATGTTGGTACCTTTCTCGGCATGGCCATGTGCGTAGTCCTCTGGGTTGAAGTGACGGCTACGTATGGTTATGTGACAGAGAATCGTGACCCTTCGAAAGAAAAGTTATCTGTGTTTTCTTGCAAGTGCTCCCGAGGAGGCTTGACCCGGGGTTAGAACGATGGAAATTGTGAAGGGTGGGAGGTCGCACCTCGGCACCTGGGATGTAGGGTTGATAAGCGCCATGGAATGGAACGGTGGAAGAATGGTTGTATTGTTTCGCTTGAACTTGTATGTGTGACTGTGTAAGGAAGTTTGACATGTGGTTGTGCTTATGATCTGTGAGAAGTTAATGTATGGATTTATTCATGTGAATCGTGCTTGTGTGTGTGTTAGGTACTTGATTGGTTTTTAAACGTCTTATTAGTACCGCATGGATTCTAGCTTGTATTAGAATGGTAGCTGACCCTTCGCGGACTTGTTTTTTTAGTTTCAGGTAAAGACAAGGGACCCATGATGGAACCTCGGCTGGATGATGGAACAGGTCGTTGAAGGCCGTGTCATTAGGTTGGGTTCAGTTGGGAGAAATGGTGGTATACTTTTTGTTATCTTTTGAATAATGTGTTTTTTGATAAAGAAAGGGTAGTGGTATGTTAAGGAAATGTTTCTAGGAAGTGTTGTAAATTATGTTCTTTTGGGTTTCATGCATGTCTTCTATACTTGGGTTTTATAAATATCGGTTGGATGTTTTATTCATGATTTCTCGTCGTGCCCGAGTTGCAAGATCCAAGTGAACTCATTGTCAAACTAGCCTAGGTAGTACCTAGTAAGGTCTACTACCGAGTAGCGCCCGGTGTAAAGACGGGGTGTTACAAATTGGTATCAGAGTCAGGTTGACAACAAGGGCACATGGAACTGAACAGCGAGTGTACTTGAGGTCCAAACTAAAACTAAAACCGGTCGGTTATTTCAAATTATTTCAATGGGGTAGTCATATTGCATTTATAGGGTAGATGACACGCCTCGATTCTGTCGTCATCAGCCGAAGGACCTCATGTAGACTAGTAAGTTATTTTGTTAACTTCAGTTAAAGATAGTTTAAATAGTAAAACATCCGTTTACAGATGGCTCCACAAACTACAGCTGGAGCAACTAAAGCAGGAAGGAAAGGTGGTGGTAGAGGACGTGGTAGGGGTCGTGTTGGAAACAGAGAAGAGGCTCCTACCGTGGGAGAGCCACACCCTCCTCAAGAGGAGGTTGTTGAGAATGTTGGACCTACAGTGAATAACCATCAAGGGGGAAATGTTTCGGTTGTTGGGAACAGGCTCCTTGCTAATGGAGTCAACGATAGGGCAGATGGGGAAGTATGTGGGCCAGTTCAGGTGCCACCAGTTGAGTTACCACCAAAGACGACTGCTGTTATCCGAGCTACACTTGCCGAGCTATTACAAAATCTGGTAGGTACTGGATTCTTGCCTAATCATAATACAACAAATTCTAGCTATCAAGGGGCTGAGGTTTGGGCACCAAGACCAGTTTTTGCACAACCGGTCCAATCAGGGAGACCACCACGTATTCCAAGGCCAGTAGTGGCTGATGGCATGGCTGAGCAAGGAAGGGGATATCGCGAGCCTCTTCCTGATAAGTGGTTTGCGGAGTTCAGGAAGACTGGGGTACCGAACTTTACTAGGGCTCAAGAAGCTGATGTTGAGAAGTGGTTAAGGAAAGTGGCATCTGCTCTCGACTCTATCCAGGCACCGGAGGAAAGAAGGATGTCTCTAGTTCAAAGTTTGTTATAGGAGGATGCATTTGATTGGTGGGAGCTGAGTCGTGATCATCAGGTAAATGTTACTTTTGAAGAATTTCAAGAGAGGATTCGAGATAACTATTGTCATGAGGTCGTGAGAATGGCTCGTGAGACTGTTTTTCGGGATGCAGGGCCCGAGAACATTATCGTAGGTGAGACTATCCAAAAGTTTCAATGAGGTTTGGCAGCGGTGCCCAATGCCGCTCCTACAGAGAATCTGCGAATTGCAACCTTTCTTAAATGGTTGCAACCCCAACTGCATGCATACGTATCTGGACTTCGACTCAAGACTTTGAAGGAGGTTCAAGATTCTGCTCTAGCTTATTCTATGTCCATCTTGGGGCCGGAACAATGGAATGTACAAGTTAGTAGAAATAAGAAGCAGATGTTGTTTGCTCCATAAGACTCTAGGAGAGATAATCATTCAGGTGTGTCTCAACAAAACCGATCTGGATTTCAGTCACAAGGTCGTCAAGACCAACCTCAACAAAGTCAGTTTACTGGAGAGTTGAGGGAGTGCATCAACTGTGGAGACACTAGTCACATGAGGAATCAGTGTCGGAAACCAGTTCGTAATTGTTTCAAATGTGGGAAGCCAGGCCACTTACAAAAATATTGTAAGGTTGGAACACCCTCACAGGGATCTTCGCCGGGGTTGGTGAACCAAGGGATTCGTTGTCAGTTCCAACAGACTCAACATGCACCAAGCCAGAGTAGAGGCCGTGGTGCGGGAGCTAGCACTACCGGGGGCAACCAGCCTCGGGTATTTGAGATGAGAAGGCCTGATGCCTTGAATGCTCCGACTGCCACATGTACGATTTAGATTAAGTCTAAACCTATGCATATCTTGTTTGATACGGGTGCTACGCACTCTTTTGTGTCCTCTACATGCGTTGATAGACTAGGGTTGACTTGCTCGGAGGGTACATCCTTTATGGTGGGATTGCCCGATGGTAGTAAGGTGAAAGGAAATAGAGAAATACTTTATTGTCCTATTAGGATTGGAGGTAGGGATTGGTTTGCAGACTTTATTGTGATACAGTTGTCGCCTAGTGATGAGGTTATTTTGGGGATGGACTGGATGAGACGTTATAAAGCAGTATTAGATACACATAAGGGTACAGTCACTGTGACTTCAGATGATGGAACAATACATGTATGTCAAGATCCAGAGCAGGAGGGTCCAGGATCAGTGATCAATATGGTGAAAGCCGCTAAGTTGCTTAATGATGGATGTGTGGGTTATTGGTGTTATGTTCTAAAAGGAGACAAGAAAGGACTCAGTATTCGAGATATACTAGTAGTTTGTGAGTTTGAAGACGTTTTTCCAAATGAACTTCCAGGGCTACCTCCTCAACGAGAGGTGGACTTTAATATTGAATTAGATCCAGGAACAAGACCAATCTCAAAAGCCCTATACCGTATGGCTCCAATGGAGATGCAAGAGCTGAAGGCTCAGTTGGAGGAGTTATTAGTGAAGGGATATATACGTCCAAGTGCATCACCATGGGGAGCTCCAGTTTTGTTTGTGAGAAAGAAAGATGGTTCCCTACATTTATGCATTGATTACGGGAGCTAAACCGAGTTACTATTAAGAATAAGTACCCTTTGCCTCGTATTGACGACTTGTTAGACTAGTTGCAAGGGGCTATTGTATTCTCAAAGGTGGACCTCAGATCGGGCTATCATCAATTGAGGATTCGGGAATGGGATATTCCCAAGATGGCTTTCCGAACAAGGTACGGGCACTATGAGTTTGTAGTAATGTCGTTCGGATTGACTAATGCACCTGCGGTGTTCATGGAGTTAATGAATCGAGTGTTTATAGACTATTTGGATAAATTTGTGGTTGTCTTTATTGATGATATACTGATTTATTCTCAAAGCCCTAAGGAGCATGCAAAGCATCTTAGATTAGTTTTGGAAGTGTTAAGACACCACCGACTGTTTTCTAAACTGTCCAAATGTGAGTTCTGGCTACCAGAAGTTACTTTCCTGGGTCATGTTGTATCCACTAAGGGAGTGATGGTAGACCCCTTAAAGATTGAAGTTGTGAAGGCTTGGGAACCCCCGAAGAATGTGAAAGAGGTACGGAGTTTCTTAGGATTGGCAGGGTACTACAGGAGGTTTGTGGATGGGTTTTCACGAATAGCCCAACCACTTACCAACTTGCTGAAAAAGACTACTCGTTTTGACTGGAATGATGCTTGTCAAAGGGGCTTCGATGAATTAAAGGAGAAATTGACTTCAGCTCCAATACTTGCTTTTCCTCAAGGGAATGAAGCCTTTGTGAGTTACAGTGATGCCTCAAAGGTAGGCTTAGTTTTTGTATTAATGCAGAATGACAGGGTGATTGCATATGCTTCCAGGCAGTTGAAACCAAACGACTTGAATTATCCAACCCATGATTTAGAGCTGGCAGCAGTGATTCATGCTCTAAAGATATGGCGTCATTACTTGTATGGAAGTACATGTAAAGTGATGACATACCATAAGAGCCTTAAGTACATTTTTACTCAGAGAGAATTGAACATGAGACAACGGAGATGACTTGAATTACTGAAGGATTATGATTTAGAGATCTTGTATCATCCTTGAAAGGCGAATGTAGTTGCTGATGCTCTTAGCAGAAAAACGCCGCAAGAGCATATGTTGTGTCTCTTGACTACCCAACCAGAGTTACAAAGAGAACTGATAAGGTATGAGATTGAGGTACAGATTCAGTGCTATCAAGGTAGACTAGGCCGTATGGATTGTCAGCCAACCTTAATTGAGGAAATACGACTTAAGCAGGAGACTTGTTTGATTATTCAAGAGTTGAGGCAGAAAGTGAGCCGTGGAGAGACATCTTCTTTTGAAGAACATGTAGATGGTACTTTGAGATTGAATGGTCGATTATGTATTCCTCGAGATGAGAAGTTGAGACAAAAGATATTACAAGAGGCTCACGCTACTCCTTATTCAATCCACCCGGGATCTAGTAAGATGTACAAGGACTTGAAGCAATATTACTTGTGGGATGGAATGAAGCCTGAGGTAGCGAAATTTGTAGCAAGGTGTCAGGTGTGCCAGCAAGTAAAAATAGAGCACCAAAGACCAGGTGGAATGCTCGAACCACTTCCAGTTCCAGAATGGAAGTGGGAGGACATTTCCATGGATTTTGTTACCGGACTGCAGATTAGTAGAGGACATGATACAATATGGGTTGTTGTGGACAGACTAACTAAGACTGCTCGTTTTCTGCCCATCAGAGAGGCTTGGCAAGTGAATAAACTAGTAGAGGTGTTCGTGAAACAAATAGTGAGATTGCATGGAGTGCCCAAAACGATTGTTTCTGATCGTGATGGGCAGTTTACCTCCAATTTTTGGCAAAAAGTTCATAAAGCTTTAGGCACCAAGCTACATTTCACGATTGCTTATCACCTGCAGTCATATGGTCAATCGGAGAGGACAATTCAAACACTAGAAGATATGTTGAGATCATGTGTGTTGGATTGGGGAGGAAACTGGTCTGATCACTTGGAATTAGTTGAGTTTGCATATAATAATAGTTGGCACTCTTCGATTCAGATGGCACCATATGAGGCTTTATATGGGAGGAGATGTAGGACACCTCTATGTTGGGATGATCCCTCAGATGTTGTAGATGGAATGCCTCAGATGATTCAAGAAACAATTGAAAAGGTGGCTTTGATTCGAGAACGTATGTTGACAGCACAGAGTCGTCAGAAATCTTATGCAGATAAGAGGCGACGACCATTGGAATTCGAGGTAGGAGCACATGTTTGGGTGAGGGTATCACCGACTCATGGGGTTAAAAGATTTGGAGTGAAAGGAAAGTTGAGTCCTGGGTACATCGGGCCATTTGAAATTCTCGAGAGGGTAGGCGAGGTAGCCTACAAGTTGGCACTACCACCAACTTTAGAAGGAGTTCATTCTGTTTTTCATGTGTCGCAGTTGAGGCAGTAATCCTAGTCATAGGCTCAACTATGAAGAGTTGGAGATTGAACCAGATCATACTTTCCAAGAACAGCCAATAGCAATCTTAGGTAGACGGTTGAAAAAGCTGCGAAATAAAGAGATACCCCTCGTGCTGATTCAGTGGTCCCGAAGAGGAGTTGAAGAGGCAACTTGGGAGACTGAAACGAGAATAAGTGAGAGCTATCCTGAGTTGTACCAGGTTTTAGTTGAGGCGTTTGAGAATAAGACTTACCGGTGATCAAGGGTTATAGTTATGGAAAATTGTAACTATTTGTGTACTTTGTTCGACTTTACCTGGTGTTCTTGACTTGTTTGATGGTTGCTTGTAGTGTTCTGATGATGTGAATTACGTGTTATTGACTTGTTTGAAAAACTAAGCAACATAATGAGTTCGTTTCGTATATATCGGGAAGTTTCGGGACGAAACTTTCTTTAAGGGGAGTAGAATGTAATATTCGGGAATATTTTAATATTTTATTTTGGATTTTAGAAAATTATATTTAAAAAAAAGTTTTGAAGTTAAAAGTAATTATTAATTATTTCAGGGTAAAGTTTGTAGTAAAGGAGATTTGAAGGTAGAAACCGTAAATTTTTACAAAGATAAACCGCCTTTCTCTTTTACATATATATATGTACATGTTATGTACCTTTCTCACAAGTAGAACACCGAGAGGAAGGAAGGGAGGGAGGGAGGGAGGGAGAGAGAGAGAGAGAGAGAAGGAGGAGGGTATTAGCCCGGTGTTGGATTCGTTCGTCGGGTCGGATTTTGGAGTTCAGGCGTTATTTGGTAAGTTTTAATTAGTTAATTATTTGTTTAGATTTTACTAATTTTTCCAGATCTGGCTTTACAATTGATTGGATTTAAAAATCAGTCGATTTATAGTTATTAGAGGGTATTTTTGATATCGGATTTATAATCGGTAAAAGATTTCAGAGTAATTTTAGGGTTTTGCTTTGTAATGATATTAGGAAGACCTTTGATCCAGTTTTTCAGAAAGGTTTGAACTAGAAATATGTTCTTTTATATATTTAGTATGTTCTTGTCAAGTTTTAAAGGATTTGGAATTATACAAGAGAAGTTATAAAGCATCCTGGCTTTTTGTTGATTTTAGGGTTAGAGTTTGTAAAAGTTAAAAGACTATTATTATTCATTGGGGTATATATATGCATATAGGAGCGTGGGTTTTAGGTCGTGATCAAAGACGTGGGGCAAAGATAGGCTATCTATCTTAAACGGGGTTTCGCGTTGTTGGATAATTAGTGGTTTCCTGGCGTTGGGAATTCGTCTTCAAGGTAAGTCGTTTACGACTTGCTCAGTTGTTGTTCAATACTTGTTAGACTTCGTGTGGTGCTTATAGGATTGGTTTTGGGGAACTAGTCCCTAGGTGATTATTTATGGAGAAGGTTTACTTGTGTATGATATGTGTGAAAAAGATTTCATTGGGCTTTCATCAAATGTGAAGTTTTCGAATATTTTCTCTATGTTGGTACCGTTCTCGGCATGGCCATGTGCGTAGTCCTCTGGGTTGAAGTGACGGCTACGTATGGTTATGTGACAGAGAATCGTGCCCCTTCGAAAGAAAAGTTATCTGTGTTTTGGGCAAGTGCTCCCGAGGAGGATTGACCCGGGGTTAGAAGGATGGAAATTGTGAAGGGTGGGAGGTCACGCCTCAACACCTGGGACGTAGGGTTGATAAGCGCCATGAAATGGAACGGTGGAAGAATGGTTGTATTGTTTTGCTTGAACTTGTATGTGTGACTGTGTAAGGAAGTTTGACATGTGGTTGTGCTTATGACCTGTGAGAAGTTAATGTATGGATTTATTCATGTGAATCGTGCTTGTGTGTGTGTTAGGTACTTGATTGGTTTTTAAACGTCTTATTAGTATTGTATGGATTCTATCTTGTATTAGAATGGTAGCTGACGCTTCGGGGACTTGTTTTTTTTAGTTTCAGGTAAAGACAAGGGACTCATGATGGAACCTCGGCTGGATGATGGAACAGGTCGTTGAAGGCCGTGTCATTAGGTTGGGTTCAGTTGGGAGAAATGGTGGTATACTTTTTGTTATCTTTTGAATAAGTGTTGTTTGATAAAGAAAGGGTAGTGGTATGTTAAGGAAATGTTTCTAGGAAGTGTTGTAAATTATGTTGTTTTGGGTTTCATGCATGTCTTCTATACTTGGGTTTTATAAATATCGGTTGGATGTTTTATTCATGATTTCTCGTCGTGCCCGAGTTGCAAGATCCAAGTGAACTCGTTGTCAAACTAGCCTAGGTAGTACCTAGTAAGGTCTACTACCGAGTAACGCCCGGTGTAAATACGGGGTGTTACAGAACCCATTGTTCCTGATGAGAAGATCATGGGAATTCCTGTCCCAAGACCGACTCAGGGGCTTCCTATTCTCGTCCGCCCCCTCTACTGAATTGATTGCTCAGCTCAAGTCCTGCTTGTTGTCCGTCCTTGTTTCCTTAATTAAGACATTGTCTTTGTTGTACGTACTACTTTTACTTCATTTTAACTTGAAAGCTCCTTCCTTTTCTCATTCTAAACCGAACAATATGTCCAAAGAGAATTCAATCTAGACATCGATCTCTTGTGTTTGAATCACTTAAATGCAAAAGCTATGATGATTGCAAACAAACTAGCTAGAACACAAGTACGTCTATCTATCATATTGTACTAAATGTTTCTTTTTATATGGACATCAAAATGTCCATGATTTTGAATTTTAGGTACATATACAATGTTTAAAATTTTATACTCTTTTTGTCCCTAACTAGCGTAATCCCCGTGCCCTGCACAGGATTTGAACAAAATTTTCATTAGATATTTTTTAATTATAGAAATTTAATAACATATTTATATAATTAGAATACACAATCTAGTAATAGCTTATACATATATATTAAATATAATATATTTTGAAAATTTGGGTATTAAAAATTTAATCAAGAAAATATCAACAAATTACCTTGATTTGTTATAAGTGAGTTATTAAAAATGTCATATGCATATTTTTTGTATTTCCAAAACTAATTCAAAAAGATCACATAATTGGAAACTAAAAAAATTAGTGAAAATAATAATCTAAATTTTAAATATTCAAATCTATTCATAAAGAAAATCGCACTAAATCTTCTCTTGAAAAAAAATAATTTATGTATAATATGGATCAAGGAGAAAATGGCGTTAGGCAAAATCTTATGTGGCATAATGAGAGAGCACAATGTGGCAAAATCCGACGTGGCGCAATGTTGAAGCTGCGGTTTTAATTATATATATATAGATTGATCTTCCCATTTCTCAATTTGCACAAGAATTAAGAAAAAAAATTAGAAGTTTACTAATTGGACAAAAAAGAGAAATATATAAAAAAAAATGGAAAGAGAAACTCATATTTTTTTATCATCTCATTAAGCCAATAAATTGTACATGGACTAATAGAGATCTAGCATTTATATTTGATCTCAAAACCAATTCAATTTACAAAAGGGGGGACAAAGAAGAGCAAAAGTGAATGTTGGTGATGGCTTCAGCCTTTGATGTGAATGGAGCTCCGTTAATTACCACTTGAACGAGTCAAGTTTTCATTTGATCTCAATAAGGCAATTGAGGACATTAAAGAAAGTGAACTTCTTTTTTTATCTCAACCAACCACCATAAGATGAACAAGAGTATCAACAAGAAGAAACACACACAAAGGTACCTCATCAAGCATCAACTCAAGAGAAAACAGAGCCTTTTTGGAGGCAGTGGGACATCATGAGCCATCACGCAGAAACTCAATAGTGATGATAGATTTCATATTTTGATATGGATGTTAAACAAAGCAAAAGATGGAAGCCTTAAATGTGGTACAATACAAAAAGTTGCACAACGGTTCAAAATATCAAGAAGGAGCATAGGCAAATTATGGAACACAACCAAACAACAGAGAATTCAAAGGGAAAATACAATGTGAGTACAAAGTTCAACAATTGTGGTAGAAAAAGAATTCAAAATGTAACTGAATCAATCAAATCATTTACTATGGGAGATGGATCTTGCATTAGAGACTTAAGAACAAAATTGGGCATTTTAAAGAATATAATGCATAGGATCGTCAAAAGGGGACACATAACGCCACACAAAAACACTTCATCCTGGTTTAAAGGATGCAAACAAGATAACCAGGCTTGAGTGAATATTAATGTTACTTCAAGGGGACATAGCAGAATCAAAGAGGGAGTAATAGACTATGCTTGATTTTGTTCATTTAGATGAAAATGGTTTGATCTTAGCAGGAAATCACATAGAGTATATCTTGCACCGGAAGAGAAGGGTAAATATAGAGATGCAAGTTCAAACAAATTTATTCCAAAGGTGATGTTTACAATTGTTGTTACCAGACTCAAATTTAATTTAGAAGGCCATTGCACTTTTTTATGGGAAGCTTCCAGTCTTCTCATTCACGTATAAAGAGGCAGCAAAGAGGCCACATAACATAGCCACAAGAAACTCAACAACATAATTCCAACAATCAAGACAAAATGGCCAGATGATGGAAATCAAAAATTTATATTTATTCAACAAGACAATGCTTAGGCCCACATAACATAGGATGATCCAGAATGGCAACAAGTATACATCCAAGATGGATTTACTTTCATTCTTATTCAACAACCACCTAACAGTCCTGATTTGAATGCTTTAGACTTAGGTTTCTTTAGAAGCATACAATCTTTAATCCACAAGAAAAATGCCTAAGGATGATGACAAAATACTTGAGGTTGTTAATGAGGCATTCTATGAATTGAATTAGATCTCAAAACTCAAAGCAATGTGTGGATGACACTACAATGTATAATGAATGAAATACACAAAGAAAAAGGAGAAAATGATTATGACTTGCCAAATGTGAACAAAAAGAAGTTGGAAGTTCAAGGAAACCTACACACTCATATCAAGGCATCAATGTGGCCTATTTTGTATGCATGAGATTTTGTACATAATGGTGTGCAGCCAAATAAAACACAAGACAATGAGGAAGCATCACCAAATCAAGCACAACTAAATCAAGCTAGTCATCTAGCAACAATATCATATCATCCTAGAATAGTACATTAATGTGCTAGTCTAGGATGATATGAAGACTGATAGTAATCATGTTATGTTTTGGGAAATGTAGTGTTTTTTGGCGAAAAATAGTTTGATCTCATATGAAAATAGGACATTAATGCAGTAAATATTATGTATTATTTTGAATATAATCTTAGATGTCCCCATAAGACTCATTGGCATAATTCCCTTCACATACAACTAATACAACCATAAGGATTCAGTCATAAAGTACTGGTTTCTTATGATGTATTAATGCAATGAACAAATGGCAGAATACATACAGGGACCCTCGAAATTGTAACTTTTGTTCTACCAGACTCCCGACTTAAAAACTTATTATTAAACACCTCAACTTGTTAATTTTGTTCTATTAAACCCTTTTAACTCGAGATCCATTGGAGTGAAATTCACTTGCGTTGAGGTGTACACAAATTCTACCATACAGGTGCCACATAGATGCCACATGGATGCCATATATTTAATTATATTTATTTTTCTATTTAATAAAAAAGATGAAAATATTTAAAAAAGAATCCTCGTTCTTTTTTAATACACCTTATGTAGTCTAGTTATTATATAATCCACTTAGACATTAATTTATAAAAATAAAAAGAAAACACATGAGAGGTCAAGTCCACTTTGCTCACCCATGGAGATTGTTCCAAATCTAAACACTTTGCTCATCCATGGAGATTATTTTTTTTTGCTAGAGAAGGTGGTTGTTCCAGATCTGATTCATGGGAAAGAGATTATTCCATCGCCAATTTGGGAGGAGTCTTCGAAGAGGGTTCCAGTTTTGATTTCCCCACTGTCGATTCCAACGAGATCTGGAGGGAGGGAGAAGTTTACTTTTCTCACCCATGAGAGGTGCTCATGCCTACTTCTCGTCCTAGTCGATTCAGTCCTCTTGGTCGCCGATTTAGTCCTTCTCGTCTTCGTCGATTCAGTCCACCTTGACCTCTCCGGTGATCTCTTCGGCTATTTCAATGGTGCATACGGCCACATCCTGGATGGGAGTCCTTGCTTCACCATCCTAGCGACATGGATCTTTGTCGCCGGAGTGGGGGCCCTCATCGAGGTAATCGAGGTCCACATCCCGCCATTCCTAGATCTAAATCCAGGTCCGGCTAATATGGTAGGCCACATATGGCAACTGCCATGGGCCCCCGAAATATAAGGGCCCCATATGAAAATAATAGTAGTAGTAATATAGGCCTGTCAGAAAATAAAAGCCCAATAGGAAATTAGGTTAAAAAGAGAATTTTAACTCTTTTTTATTAAATGGAGAAAAAGTTATAATTCTGGGAAATATGAATCATAGAAAACACGTTTCTTTTTGTTAATTGCAGTCAGACGCACACCTTCGCGTTCTTCCCTAGGGGCCATTCCCCTTTTCAATCTCCTTCATTCAATTTCTCCTCTTCAATTTTGCCTCTTCCAATTCCTAGGGTGAATTCCAACCAAAATTAGTTTCGATCTATAGTCCCGATTATATACATGGATTTCTTTTCTTTTTCTTCATCTTCTTCCTCTAAACCATCAGTTTTTCTACCACTATATTGTAAATTAGAATTTTACTTCGAGGTACACCGGTGGCCCGCACCACCAAGTCCGCCCTTGGCTCACCGGCTTGCGTCGCCCTATCCTTGTCGGTGACGCCGCTCAATCGTCTGAATCAATCGGTTGATGAACTTTTCTGCCCCAAAACCTAGATCAGCACATCCTACACTTCTACAAGTATGTTTCTTCACTACATTTCTTATTTTTATATTCTTTGTTATGAATTTGAAATTAGAAATATATGAATGGGCTTGTGTATCAATTTATACTGATGTTAATTTACATTACAGTGTGCAATTTTTTTACTTGTTCAAAATTTTACAGTGTGCAATTTGAAATATGTTCAAATGCTCTAATACTTTTTAATTATATGCTAAATGGCTAAATTTCTTAAATTTTATTTTAGTTTTGTTTCATTCCAGATTTACAGTGTTATTTGGTAAACTTTGCCTGCAGCTCAATTGCAACTCATCAACTTACAACTCACAAGGCAACTTACAACTTAAATTACTGATTTTGCATCAAAAATTTCTCGGATAAATCGATTTACATAATCACTTAAAAGTCTGTTTCTTGTGCAGGTTGTGATGGCGATGCTCACAAAATTTGATGTTACTGCTGGTTTGATGATTTGTACTGGAGCTGTTGCGTTTTGTTGATTGTTGGAGTCTGCTATGTTTGGTGGAGTGTTAGAGTCTCTTTGTTGGTTTTGATGGGTTGTACGTACTAAAATTGTTATAGTTTGATTTTGTATGAATTTTGATTATTGTAAAACAATTTTAAGTAGTTTGACATTAACTTGTTTATGTCCATGTTTATTATGTTTATTATGTTTGACATTAAATTTTAAGTAGTTTGATTATTGTTATGAACTTTGTTATGTTTATTATGTTGATAATGTTTTGAAAATTTATTTATTATGTTAAGGCTTAAATTTTTTATTTATTATATTAAGGGCTCTTTAAATTTATTTCACCCTAGGACCCCTGAATTGTTTGAGTCGGCCCTGTCTAAATCTCTCTAATCTGTTTTAATTTTAAGAACCCTAATTTCTTTCGTCCCTAATTTTTTTTCATATAAGAAAAATTGTTTTAAGGCTTCAATTTGATTAACTCTATTATGGGAGTTTACAATCAAAATTAAAAAATTTGGATGAAGAAGACATTCAGGCAAGGCTCATCTCTTGTTTAGAAGAATACGATAAAGAATATGGTTTATTTTAAATAGTATTTTTTTATTTGTAAGATGATAATATAGCTCAAAAACTCGCACACCGTTGAGTGACAAACACGCTTAAGGTTGGTGATTTGTGTCAAGTCATCAACTCCCTATTAGAGCATGTTGAGGTTTTAGAGTCATATTGGAAATGTTGATTGGTATATTGACATATATGACTTTCCATGGTTTAATTGTTATCATAAGATCCAATAGATTAGTCGCACACCACCACCAAGACTCGGAACCTCGTGTGCATCGTTACATGGCAAGGGCGTGCCTTGTGGGTGGTGACGCTCGGTGCAACGGCACGGTGCAAGCGCGGGGCTCGGCTTGGACCTCGGTTTTGAGGTTCAAGGCTCGACACTAGGTGTGGCGCGCCTAGGAGCGAACTTGAGGTTCAACTCAAAGCTGCAAGGGCGCGCCTAGGTGGTGCGGTGGCACGGTGAGGCTAGTGACGCGGTTGCGAGGCTGCGGTGGAGCTCTCGGCGCGCCTAGGGCACTTGTCCGAGGCATCGAGCATGAATTGTGAGGCTAAGGTATGGTTTTGAGCTTGATCATTGAGTCTTGTAACTTTGTGCATATTCTAATGTGAATTAGGAAGCTTCTCTAAGCTTGGTAGATGCTTTAAGCAAGAACCAAAGCTTGAGTTTAGCTTGGCACATAGTTAAATATGCTAGAAAGAAGTTTAAAAGCTTCATACTAGCTTATAGTACTCTAGGAGCTTAGAAAATCTCAAGACTCATTGTACATGCTTTATAAGAAGCTCATGTAGCTAGGAACTAGCTCACACTAGCTCAAGTTAGCTCAACTAGATAGAAATTCAGCTCACACTAGCTCAAGCCAGCTCAACTCACTATAAGCTAGCTCATGGAGCTAAGGGGTAGTGACACTCCTAGGTGACCTAGCTTGGCACCTAGCTATGCTAGATAGGTGGTGGGGCTGGTGGGCCGACCCAAGGTGCGCGCCTTAGGGGCTGGTGGGCCGCATGTGCACGCACATGACATGGGCTGTTGGCTTTGCATTTGGGCCGTGTGCATGGCTTATTGGATTGGTTTTTTTGGACTTCTTATTGGGCCTCTCATTTGCTGAAATGGAGAAGCATTTGGAGTCCATGGGGGAATGAATGTAGACGTCCCTTTTATGGTGACAAGGAGAGAGGAAGGAAGTTGTAACCAACTCCCTATAATCACTCTCGGCCACACACATTTCAACCGATTGTAACCGCCATCCTTGGTCGGTTTTGGGCAAGATTCTCACGCCTATAAATAGGGCTAAATGTCGGCATTTGGACATGTTTTTAAGATGAGAAAAGAATCAGACTTGATCCAAAAGAAATCGGTAGGAAGAAACGCACAAGAATCTAGGGTTTCTTGTCGGATTTGAGTGAAAACACAAGAGTGTTCTCAAGTGGAAGTGTGGCGACATGGATAGAAGTTCTTCTTCAAGGAAGGAACCTCAAGATGCATGGAGTGGGCAGTACGTTCAAGTCAAGGACGAACTCCAAACATCCATGGAAGACGACTTCGTTCGAGTGAAGAGCGAAGAGGAATCGATAGACTCGAATAAGGTACGCTTGTTCTAATAGTCGTGTCTTGCCAACACGTCTATTGTTTTATTTGTTGCATTTTATCCCACAACGGTATTGCATAACTCTTGGCATGGAATAGGGGCAATATACGTTGAAGGAAAGATCGATTTAATCATTCGACTCGTAGCTATATCCAAGTCGACTTACAAATGAAATAAAAAGGGGTCGATGGTGATTGCCTTCGTGGCCTACACCCACGAGACTACCCTTCAATGGGTCTACTCGTCATGCCTTGATTATCCATTGGATCTACAAGGATCGACTTCCCTTCAACAAGACAAAGCAAACATATTAAAACGATTGCATGCAAACCCTAATAGTAGACAGCTACGAAAACCAACAATCTTCAACGTATATTTGTATTTAATTGTAGTTTCTTCGTTTTTTTCATGTCCTTGTTTGCTTTGTTGGTTTATGTTGTTAAGTTCGAGGATAAGACTAAACTAGGGGATAAGACGGTGCATGACATTACCTCACAATTGAGGGAAGTCAAGATAGAGCCTCCGAGTCCCATTCGACCCATCGAAGTGCAAGGCGGACTCATGGACTTTGACGAGTGGCTAGAAGAGTACAACAAGAGCAATCTATATTGGGATTGGGTCCTTGCTAACGTAAGGTGTGAACCTGATTTCAATGATGCCCTACAAGGTGAGGTTTTAAGGCCTCAACCCTCCATAGTGATGGAGACTCATGGTCCAATGCATGATCATGAGACAAGGCATGTGTACTCGGCTTTCAAACGCCATGGCAAGTCTAGGGTTAAGCACTCGCGTGCTAAACCGAGAAGAAACGTCCCTAGGGGCGTGGCCTTGAGAGATGGAGGGGCTTCGATAGGAGAAAAGTATTGGCAAGTGGTCTATGGAGACCAAAGGCCAAAGAAGCCCATTTATTGTTCTCTTTGTGGCGTGAGACGCCAAGGCTGAATTTTACTTGTATTTGTTTCCTTTATGTACGTGTGTGTATGTATGTAGTACTATATGTGTGCTATGGACTATGTGTGTTGTGTATGCCTTGACTAAAGGGCTATTAGTGTGTTTATTGATCATGTTAAAAGATCATGTGATTGTTTATGTTATGAAATAAACTATGGTTTGATTAAATGTTAATCTTAGCGACATGTGTGCAAGAAAAGGACTTAAGTCTAATTCTTGGAATCAACTTTGAAAGTTTGATTGTTGGTTTCGTTCACAAAGAATGAACCAAACTAGATTACCCTTGAGTCGAACATTCTTTGATTGGAACGACTCATGCTCTAGACTACCTTCGGGTCTACTAATGTAAGGGTCTACTAAAATGCCCCCCACGTGAGAGGGTATGCACATGTTGGCCATGTATGCACTAAAGGAACACATAGAAGAGATGGTAAGAGTCTCTTGATGAGATGCATGTGGAATTCACTAAGTGATTTCATGAAATTCATGCTTCTTATGGAAAAGGGAAACAAGGAAGTCTTGATTGGTTTAGATTAAGACTTGTGGTATAATTGTAAGAGAGCAATGGTTGTATGAGAGTGAGATCTCTCATGGCTAAGTCAAATAAGTTTGACAAGGCATGAAAAGTGTCAAATGAAAGTTTTGATACTTAGACATGATGAACAAGGTTCATGTCGAGACCGTTTTTATCATATGGTTGAATCCTAAATAAATATGACTTGTCTAAATTATAAATATGGTTTGATGTTAACAAATGAAGGTTAGCATGTTAGTTTGCCTTAAGAAAGACATGGTAATATCAAAAGAAATTGCTTTGCAAAAGGTTTGGGATCGGCGCATAAGGTGGCTAGGGTTGGAACCTAGACACGCCTAGGCAAGGCCATAGGCGCGCCGGGCGACGTCATGACTCGACGTCGTCCTTAGAAGCGCTAGGCGCTCGTGGTTGGATCCCATGGAGCATCCTAGGCATGCCCTAGGAGGGGCCACTACCTTAAACCCCCTCGGTGCGTGGCACTAGACGAGGATTGTCGCATGGGGGAGGTGTTGCATCAATCGCAACACATAGGCCGAAGCATTGGCACGATCTTGGGATCGTACACGCCTAGGCGCGCCGAGTCTAAGCACTCGGCACACGGCAAGGCAAAGGATGCGTGGCAAGGCATGGATCGCACGGGCCCGATGCGTCGCAAGTCAAGTGAGAAGCACTCGGCACGCAGCGACGCGGTGCATGGGTTTGAACCTCGGTAGGGTCGGCTTGCGCAAAGGCGCGCCGAGGCTGGTTGGAACCGAGCCTTGGCTTCGGTGAAGCGTGCGACGCATGGCGTCGGTTTGCTCGCGATTGGCACATGGGGCGGCCTACCACAAGGCAATTGTTTGATTTGTTTAAATCAATGAAACCATGTTTGAAGTCATGTTTGGCTTTCCTAGTTTAGGATTTAAATTAAATTGTGATTGAAGTAGAGAAACTTGGTCTATCACATGTTCCATATGATTGTTTGAAAGGCTCATGTTCTATGTCATTGGTTTGGATGGTTAGAACTTGTTTGAAAATTTGAAAGGCTGGTTTTATGACCTTCAAATAGACAAGTTATGGTCTTGAAAAGACTTTGAGGAAATAGTTGAATCCTCGGATCCAAGGAAAGTGTCAAGAGTCATTAAGGCTTGCAATTGACAACTTTGTTTGATTAGTCTTATGGTTGAGAAACCATTGGAAGTATTAATGGAAATAATGACATAGTGGTTAGAAGACAAGTCTTAACTTGTGTGTAAACACTTGTGATAAAGATGATTGTCATATGAGCATAATTCTTCTAGTTTTCTTTAATGGAAATCTTAAGAAAAAAGAATTGAATCATCTAATTGTAAAGATGATGATCCTATGGAAACTTCAAATGAATTGGTGGTTAGGATGAAAGGAACATAAAGTGGACTACTTTGTGTTTGAATGGCCAAGAGAAAAATAATGTGATTAGGAAGTCTTTTAAAGATTTTATATGCTTTTGCATGATGAGATATAGAAAGTTTAGCCGCTTATGTTTGGTTAGTGTCTAATAAATCTATATTGAAATGACATGATATACTTGGTAGAAAGCAAGTTATAAGGTTAAGATGATAAGACCTTGATCTTCATTGATAATTTATGAAGATGTCAATGTATAAAGGTGAAGGTGGATTAGATTGTTCTAAATCTTTGTCTTGGTTGAAATACATTGAGATGGAAAACAAGAATTCCATGGTTATACACATGATTGCGAAACATCTTTGGTTTTATGAACACACGGTTATAAGTTGGATGTGTCATGACTTGGGGACGCTCAAGTGGATATTAAGATGTGGATATTTTGACATAGGCCATTTGTCAAAGATATGGTTGATGCTAAAGGCATAGGATGTGTATGAAACTTCCTAGGTTGGAAAGTTTGAAAGCAAATTGGATCACTAAGATTTGGAAGACCTTTAGTGCACAATTGGTCATGAATTCCAATTTTGAGTGATGGGCTGGCGTTCTTGGAGTTTCCAAGAGGCAATTTGCGATACTCCAACTTCAGAGTTGGAAAGTGACATCTAAGTATGAAGGAACCTTATAATGAGGCACATGCCATAACTTAGTGTCAACTCGTTTGATTTTTGTTAAGCACATCGAGGTTGTTGATTTCTCTCCGAGAAGATTGACATAAGTGTTTGTGTTAATTTCAATCGAGGGATGGGGGTAACAATCCTTACAAGTCTTAGATTTGGATACCCAATTCCCCTACATCGAAAGGTGTGGGCTGAATTCAATGTGGAAAGCCAAGTTGTGGAGTTGGAGAGCATTCATAATATTTCACATATTATTATTACCCATCAAGGTTTATGCTCTAGACCACATGAAACCTAGTTTTGAAACGGAATTCTCATTAATGAGTTTTGGTTGCTTATGTGGAGCATGATAGGAAACTCAACTATGCATATGTGGAAGTATAAGGCTTCTTCCAAGTTAGAGTAATTAAGGATGACTCAACTAATGCATATGTGAGAGGATATGGGACGAAAGAGCCTTGTTTATAAAAGCGTCAAAAGGACAAGATAAGCGTAAGAGACTCATGTGTGAGAGTTACTACGTGTACTTAGACAAGTTGATGTGGTTCAAACCTTAGGAGCACCACGAAATTTTAGTACATGAATGTGATGATCACAAGGTGTAAATTCAAGTCTACGGACATTTACATCTATACAGAGAGTTTGTTTAATAAACTTCGAGTTTTGATGACATGGCTCAAATGGGGGAGGAATGTTGGTGATTTGTGTCAAGTCATCAACTCTCTATTAGAGCATGTTGAGGTTTTAGAGTCATATTGGAAATGTTGATTGGTATATTGACATATATGACTTTCCATGGTTTAATTGTTATCATAAGATCCAATAGATTAGTCGCACACCACCACCGAGACTCGGAACCTCGTGTGCATCGTTGCATGGCAAGGGCGCGCCTTGTGGGTGGCGACGCTCGGTGCAACGGCACGGTGCAAGCGCGGGGCACGGCTTGGACCTCGGTTTTGAGGTTCAAGGCTCGGCACTAGGTGGGGCGCGCCTAGGAGCGAACTTGAGGTTCAACTCAAAGCTGCAAGGGCGCGCCTAGGTGGTGCGGTACCACGGTGAGGCTAGTGTCGCGGTTGCGAGGCTGCGGTGGAGCTCTCGGCGCGCCTAGGGCACTTGTCCGAGGCATCGAGCATGAATTGTGAGGCTAAGGTATGGTTTTGAGCTTGATCATTGAGTCTTGTAACTTTGCGCATATTCTAATGTGAATTAGGAAGCTTCTCTAAGCTTGGTAGATGCTTTAAGCAAGAACCAAAGCTTGAGTTTAGCTTGGCACATAGTTAAATATGCTAGAAAGAAGTTTACAAACTTCATACTAGCTTAGAGTGAACTCTAGGAGCTTAGAAAAGTTCAAGACTCATTGTACATGCTTTATAAGAAGCTCATGTAGCTAGGAACTAGCTCATGGAAGCTCAATCTAGCTCACACTAGCTCAAGTTAGCTCAACTAGCTAGAAATTCAGCTCAACCTAGCTCACACTAGCTCAAGCCAGCTCAACTCACTATAAGCTAGCTCATGGAGCTAAGGTGTAGTGACACTCCTAGGTGACCTAGCTTGGCACCTAGCTATGCTAGCTAGGTGGTGGGGCTGGTGGGCCGGCCCAAGGGGCGCGCCTTATGGGCTGGTGGGCCGCATGTGCACGCACATGGCATGGGCTGTTGGCTTTGCATTTGGGCCGTGTGCATGGCTTATTAGATTGGTTTTTTGGGCTTCTTATTGGGCCTCTCATTTGCCGAAATGGAGAAGCATTCGGAGTCCATGGGGGAATGAATGTAGACGCCCCTTTTATGGTGACAAGGAGAGAGGAAGGAAGTTGTAACCAACTCCCTATAATCACTCTCGGCCACACACATTTCAACCGATTGTAACCGCCATCCTTGGTCGGTTTTGGGCAAGATTCTCACGCCTATAAATAGGGATAAATGTCGGCATTTGGATATGTTTTTACGATGAGAAAAAATCAGACTTGATCCAAAAGAAATCGGTAGGAAGAAACGCACAAGAATCTAGGGTTTCTTGTCGGGTTTGAGTGAAAACACAAGAGTGTTCTCAAGTGGAAGTGTGGCGGCATGGATAGAAGTTCTTCTTCAAGGAAGGAACCTCAAGATGCATGGAGTGGGCAGTACGTTCAAGTCAAGGACGAACCCCAAACATCCATGGAAGACGACTTCGTTCGAGTGAAGAGCGAAGAGGAATCGATAGACTGGAATAAGGTACACTTGTTCTAATAGTCGTGTCTTGCCAACACGTCTATTGTTTTATTTTGTTGCGTTTTATCACAAAACGGTATTGCATAACCCTTGGCATAGAATAGGGGCAATATACGTTGAAGGAAAGATCGATTTAATCGTTCGACTCGTAGCTATATTCAAGTCGACTTACAAATGAAATAAAAAGGGGTCGATGGTGATTGCCTTCGTGGCCTACACCCATGAGACTACCCTTCAATGGGTCTACTCGTCATGCCTTGATTATCCATTGGATCTACAAGGATCGACTTCCCTTCAACAAGACAAAGCAAACATATTAAAACGATTGCATGCAAACCCTAATAGTAGACAACTACGAAAACCAACACTTAATGCCAGATCAACAAAAAGTGTTTAATAGAACAAAATTAACAATTTGAGGTGTTTAATAATAGGTTTTAAGTAGAGGGGTCTAGTGGAATAAAAGTTACAAGTTCGAGGGTCCTTGTATCCATGAACAAATAGGAATGACACCTTACTAATACAAAGATTTCATCATTGATTTTGTTGGTATAAATTGGTCTTAGATGCCCCCATCGTTCATTGACTGATTCTCCCTTTTGCCATAAAGCCAAAATATACATGAGCCATCCTGAGTCTCAAGGAGATTGATTTCTCATTTCAAAAAGGTAATCAAGGCATCATTAAAGTGAACAATCTCATCTTAAAGATTTCATCATTGACCAGTTTTCAAATATGGCAATAACAAACTGGGACACTCATAGAGGAAAAAGGGAAGAACAATCAGAATTCATCATCCACCATGCATTGACCAATTTATAGAGTGAATAGTCTTATGAAAACAAAATTAATAATCATCACCATCCATCATACAAACAGAAATAATTATGATCATTAGTGAAATAAACAAGTTCACTTTTCAAGAAGAAAAATAAGAAATAAGAGGAAGAAGTGCAACGTTCAAAAGTTTAAATTAGGAGTTTCTTTATATTTTATGAGGTTTTCTAGGATTTAATGGGTGAGTGAAGAAAAGTGTATAAAGAGAAGTGAGTTTGGTGCATGTTTTGATGAGAGTTTTGATGTTGTGTGAGTTTTTAGTGTTGGATCGTAAACAGTTAGCAAAGAGCTTGGGAACTGGCTGTTAAGCTGTTCCCCAGGCAGCGGAAGTAAAGTAAACGCAAGTATTAAAAACTGTAAAGAACGCAGTTCCCTTATAGAGGAACCCCACTACAACCAACTAGTTGTATGGGTAAACCTCTACCTCCGCTTGGAGGATTTTGAATGACTTACTTATATTAATTGCTTTGTTCCTTAGTTACAACAGCCGGATTCAAACTTCTTTGTTCCTACGAGTTCTACCTAACTCTAGAAACACTAATGAATCCTCTCAACTGAGTTCCTAAGCTAACAACAACAAAACACAAGTAACTCAAACCTTACACCGACTTCTCAGTTCACTTGCTCCTGGGAACTTCGGCTTCACCGTCGTCGAGATCAGACACTCGCCGCCGGGGACTTCTCTTCTTCTTCTTTCTCTTTTCTCTGGTATGGGTATTTGTGAATTCTGGGAGAAGTACTCAATCCGAGTACTATTCATTTGGCTTTATAGACCAGGTATGCTTGGGAAATCGCGTCTTTCATTTGTGTCCAAAATGCCCTTTGCTTGATGCCCAAGTTGTACTTTCTTCACATGTGACTTTGGTTTGAACTAGGTCAACTTCTTGAATCAATCGGACCATTGGATCATTCGTGACAGTCTGATCCTTAGACTGTTCCTTTGGACTGTCCAAGACAGAATCCCGCGATCTGCGTTGAACGGTCGTTGTCCTCACATGTGAGTTCCCATGTTATGGGAATTGTCTTCTTTAGAGTTCCCTTGATGGAAACTCTTCATCGTGTAAACCTGTGTTCTCTTGATCATTCTTGGGAGTTCCCATTTCATGGGAACTTTCCTCTTCAGAGTTCCCTTGATGGAAACTCTACATTGTGAGCTTCTGTGGCTTTTGGTCATTCATGGGAGTTCTTGACTATACCTGCGTTCCTTAGAAATACTTGAACAAACCACATTAGTTCCTCATGGTATTTGTCATTATCAAAACTCGGAGAATGGCATCGTTGATCCATTGTTTAGAACCAGAGGTCCCAACAACGTCCCAACAATTTCCCCCTTTTTGATGATGACAAACCCATCACAAAATAAGCAAGTATTTCAATGAATGATATGCGAATGAGTTCCTAGTGATGATTCTGAGGAGCCACTTCGATTAAAACACTTAGATCTTACTTAGCTTTTTATGCAATTGTTCCCCCTTAGCTTATGCATGTTCTGTGATAACTTAAACTTTTAACTCATCTTGCATTTTTTGTCTTTCCCCCTTTTGACATCATCGAAAACAAGCAATGCAATTATAAGGAAGAAAAGGAACACACATTCAAATTAAAGGCCAATTCATTGCTTAAGAAAATATGTACAAGGGGAACATAAGTACATTTTGTGGACTTATTTGGATTAAGGAAAAAAGGAGAGAAAAGATCATGGGGTGGTAGGGAAGAGGGCATCACAAAGGCGCGTCATGACCTGTGTAAGTTTTTCTTGACCCCTTGCCAACGTCGCTTGGTCCCTGGCAATCTGGTCGAGGGTGTTGGCAATGCGAAGCAATACTTGAGAGTTCCCATCTTCGCCAGATTCTAGTTGAGCCGATTCCTCCACAGGCTCAGAGTGCCTCATCTTTTGGACCACTGAGATGTCCAGTTCCCTTCCAATCGTAACTTCTCTTTAGACACGTCGTAGAGACCCGCATTGAGTAGAAGCTTCTTGATGAGCCCAGAGTAGGGAAGAGAATGGGACTTGGACGCCATACACTTCTCCATATGCCCGAGAATAATTCTTGGAAGGTTGATGGGCTTCTTGAGGAGGAAGTGGTAGAGGAGTATAGCGTCGGGGATGTTGATGACTAGACGCTTCTCTTATAGAGGAACCCCACTACAACCAACTAGTTGTATGGGTAAACCTCTACCTCCGCTTGGAGGATTTTGAATGACTTACTTATATTAATTGCTTTGTTCCTTAGTTACAACAGCCAGATTCAAAATTCTCTATTCCTACGAGTTCTACCTAACTCTAGCAACACTAATGAATCCTCTCAACTGAGTTCCTAAGCTAACAACAACAAAACACAAGTAACTCAAACCTTACACCGACTTCTCAGTTCCCTTACTCCTGGGAACTTCGGCTTCACCGTTGTCGAGATCAGACACTCGCCGCCGGGGACTTCTCTTCTTCTTCTTTCTCTTTTCTCTGGTATGGGTATTTGTGAGTTCTGGGAGAAGTACTCAATCCGATTACTATTCATTTGGCTTTATAGACCAGGTATGCTTGGGCAATCGCGTCTTTCATTTGTGTCCAAAATGCCCTTTGCTTGATGCCCAAGTTGTACTTTCTTCACATGTGACTTTGGTTTGAACTAGGTCAACTTCTTGAATCAATCGGACCGTTGGATCATTCGTGACAGTCTGATCCTCAGACTGCTCATTCGGACTGTCCAAGACAGAATCCCGCGATCTGCGTTGAACGGTCGTTGTCCTCACATGTGAGTTCCCATGTTATGGGAACTGTCTTCTTCAGAGTTCCCTTGATGGAAACTCTTTATCGTGTAAACCTGTGTTCTCTTGATCATTCTTGGGAGTTCCCATTTCATGGGAACTTTCCTCTTCGGAGTTCCCTTGATGGAAACTCTGCATTGTGAGCTTCTGTGGATTTTGGTCATTCATGGGAGTTATTGGCTATACCTGCGTTCCTTAGAAATACTTGAATAAACCACATTAGTTCCTCATGGTGTTTGTCATTATCAAAACTCGGAGAATGGCATCGTTGATCCATTGTTTAGAACCAGAGGTCCCAACAGCGTCCCAACATTTAGGAGTCTTTGATTCCCGGATATTATTAGCACAACATAGCTAAAATTTTCCGCGCCTTATTGTTATTACCAAGCCCCATACAACCCGACCGTATGGGAACTTCTATGAAGTTTTTCATTGAGCCTAAGTTCTCTTGATGATTTTTTCTTGTTTTGACAAATATTTGGTGGGGAGTTTGGTGATATAAGTTCCAATTTCTATGAGTTTTTGCATATAAGATTGAGATGAGAGTTGAATTTATAAGCCCAAACACATGAGAGTTGAGTGAAACACATTACCCTTGGTGAGGATGGATTGTGGTTGCTTATGTCTATTAGTGTTTATATATGTGTGATGATGTTAATAGTCATTTTGCTATTGTTGTTCTATTTTGAAGTTGCTTTTTAGATGAGGGCTATAACTTGATGAGCATGTTGATTGGTTTTGAATTGGTTGATGTTTTGATTGATTGCTTAAGGACAAGCAAGTTTAAGTATGGTGTATTTTGAATTTTTGATGTTCATGTTTTTAGTATAGTTTTAGGTGTTTTTCTTGAGTTGTTTAGTTTATATTAGTTGAGTTTTAGTATTTGTTTTATGTGTTTTTGGATAAGTATATATTTTGTGAAAATTATAGAAGCTACTTCGTTTTTTTGTTTTTATAGGTTTTCGAAGCGGATGGGAGCATTTCGAGAAAGATAAAGTCAAGAGGTCGATGGTGGAGTATGTGGAACATGAAGAGAAGAAGAATATGCTTTGAAGATCCCGACGAATCCAAAAGGAGCTATGCAAAGTACAAAAAGGACCAAGACAAAGAGCTCGTTACCGATCTGTGAGGGTCGGTACCAAGATGTGCAACAGAGTTTACTTGGAGGATTCAACAAGATGTCTACCGACCCTGTGTAGGTCGTTACCGAAGTGACCTGTGTCGGTAGGCGGCACCGACTTGCAAATTTCTATTTTTTATCTCGTAATCTTTTTAGTTAGGAAAGTTTCTATCTTTTAGTACCCTTGTTAGATAGTTTTTCTTAGTATAAATACTCTTGTTTTAAGTCTAAAGGGGGGATTCGAAGGAGAAGATCAAATGAGAGAGACAAGAGAGTTGGAGATAGAGAAATCGAGTCCTTGCTCTGTCTTTCTTTGTTTTCGGTGTTTGTGTATGTTCAAAGACGAGATTTTTATAATTCAAGTAAGCTTTTAGTTCTTATTCAATGTTCTCATTCAATTTAATTGCTTGTTTTGTTACGATCATGAGTGAGTAGTCACCTTTCTAGGGTCGGGGTTGAAAACCCGGCATAGTTATGCATGATTGAATGTGTGTGATGAATGTTTGATTGCCTTCTATCCTTTAACTAGTTGTTTTGTGCTTATACTTAGACGAAAGTTGAAGTAATTTGAGTTTATTGCTTAATCGAAAGACGAAGTAGTAAACTTGAATGTTGATATTGTTCGATAACGAAAGATTCGAGCTTTGGATTCGAAAATAAGTAGAGAGTGAATTGATTTATGAAAATTGATTGATTTGCTTGCTTAGATTAACGAAAGTTGATAGCTTTATCTTTGAGACATGTTATTTATCATTCACATTGTTTCGTATGCATGATTATGTCGTGGAAAACCCTTATCCTAATTGTTTTCTCTATTTGAATTACCTTCGTTTTACCTTCGCTCAGACTCGTTACCGAGTGCCACGGGTCGGTACCGAGCCTGCAGTTGGCCTGTGTCTAGTTGCTTAGTTTGTGTTGAAACCCAACATCGTTACCGACCTTGACAAGGTCGGTACCGAGGCTGTCGTAGCCTTGTTTTCTTATGTTGTTTCTGTTTTGCTTTGTTTCTGTGTTTTCTTGTTTTATAGTTTAGTAATCAAACAAACCTTGCTTCTTGTGGACAAACCTAACTTCGCTATACTCAGTAGGGTCTTGACTACAAATTTATTTTTTGTCGAGTAAAACTCTATGAACAAGGTGACATGTTGTAATGTTTTCAAAAGATGGAGTACAGAACTTGTTCATTTTAGGTAAAAACTTGATCATATTTAATTAATTAGCAAATAATAGTTTGTACATTACACATGAACAACTCAAGTGAGCGAATGGAATAGGTTTGTTACATAAAATTGAATAAGCTTTATATGCTAACTTGTAAAATATTATACAAACACCATCGACTAATGAGAGTCTAATTTGATTATGGGTTGGATAGGGATTGATTATGGATTGAATGGATGCTTATATGCAAAATAAGAATAAATATCTGGTGTTAGATGAAGAGAAATCAAGGTGCGAATCATTTCATTAAATAAAGGGGATGGCATGGGCAAATTATTGCCTAATTATTCCAAATGGTTACACCATTTGGAATGATGCTGACAAACCGGGGTTGTGGAGCCATGCACGATTTGGGTTCTAATATGTCCTTGTTGCGTAGGCATGTGGTCTTATAGAAGGAGTCCAAGAAGTTGTCCACTTGGGGATCTCTAACATGGAGATCGATGGAAGGATACAATATTAGTTTGACTAGCGTCATCAAAGGCGCAAGGAGCTGCCCGTGGAAGGTATGAATGTTTGTTGGATCGTAAACCGTTAGCAAAGAGCTTGGGAACTGGCAATTAAGTTGTTCCCAAGGCAGCGGAAGTAAACAGTTCGCAAGTATTAAAGACAGTAAAAAAACACAGCTCCTTCATAGAGGAACCCCACTACAACCAACTAGTTATATGGTAAACCTCTACCTCCGCTTAGAGGATTTTGAATGACTTACTTATATTGATTGCTTTGTTCCTTAGTTACAACAGCCGGATTCACACTTCTCAATTCCTACGAGTTCTTCCTAAATCTAGCAACACTAGTAAATCCTCACAACTGAGTTCCTAAGCTCACAACAGCAAAATACAAATAACTCAAACCTTACACCGACTTCTCAGTTCCCTTGTCCTTGGGAACTTCGGCTTCACCGTCGTCGGGATCACACACTCGCCGGCGGGGACTTCTCTTCCTTTTTCTTTCTTTTCTCAGGTGTGGGTGTTTGTGAGTTCTGGGAGAAGTACTCAATCCGAGTACTATTCATTTGGATTTATAGTCCAGGTGAACTTGGGCAGTCGCATCTTTTGTTTGTGTCCAAAATGCCCTTTGCTTGATGCCCAAGTTGTACTTTCTTCCCATGTGACTTTGGTTTGAACTAGGTCAACTTCTTGGATCAATCGGACCGTTGGATGAAGCGTGATAGTCTGATCCTCAGACTGTTCCTTCGGGCTGTCCGAGACAGAATCCCGCGATCTGCGCTGAACGGTCGTTGTCCTCACATGTGAGTTCCCATGTCATGGGAACTGTCTTGTTCAGAGTTCCCTTGATGGAAACTCGTCATCGTTGTAAGCTTGTGTTTTCTTGATCATTTTTGGGAGTTCCCACTTCATGGGAACTTTCCTCTTCAGAGTTCCCTTGATGGAAACTCTGCATTGTGAGCTTCTGTGGCTTTTGGTCATTCATGGGAGTTCTTGGTTGTACCTGCGTTCCTTAGAAATACTTGAACAAACCACATTAGTTCCTTATGGTGTTTGTCATTATCAAAACACGGAGAATGAAATCATTGATCCGTTGTTTAGAACCAGAGGTCCCAACAACGTCCCAACAATTTTCCCCTTTTTGATGATGACAAACCCATCACAAAATATGCAAGTATTTCAATGAATGATATGTTGATGAGTTCCTAAGTAAGATTTTGGGAAGTCACTTCTAGTGAAACAATTAGATTTAGGGAGCCACTTCTGGTGAGACACTTAGTTCTTACTTAGCTTTTTATGCAGTTGTTCCCCCTTAGCTTATGCGTGTTCTGTGATAACTTAAACTTTTAACTCATCTCGCATTTTTTGTCTTTCCCCCTTTTGAGATCATCGAAAACAAGCAAAGCAATAATTGGAAAGAAGCAAACACGCAATCAAATTAAAGACCAATGCATTACTTAAGAAAATATTTACAATGGGAACTCAAGTACAATTTTGTGGTCATTTTTGGATTAAGGGAAAAAGAAGAGAGAGATCATGGGGCTTCAAGGAACAGGGTGTCACAGAGGCACGTCAGGACTTGTGTAAGCTTTTCTTGTCCTCTGGCCAACGCTGCTTGGTCCCTAGCAATCTGGTCGAGGGTGTTGGCAATACGGAGCAACACTTGAGAGTTCCCCTCTTGTTCACCAGACTCCAGTTGAGCCGCTTCTTCTACAGGCTCAGAGTGCCTCATCTTCTGGACAACTGAAATGTCCAGTTCCCTTCCAAGCTCTATTTCGTCCTTAGAGGCGTCGTAGAGACCCTCTTTTTGTAGGAGCTTCTTTATCAGCCCAGAGTAGGGAAGGGAATGGGACTTGGAAGCCATGCACTTCTCCATGTGCCCAAGGATAATTCTGAGAAGGTTGATGGGCTTCTTGAGGAGGAAGTGATAGAGGATGATGGCATCTGGGATATTGACAACCAGGCGCTTCTCTTGGCGAGGGATCACCACATTGATGATGAATTGGTGAGCGAGCTTGGCGACCAGAGATAGATGGTGAGTCGAGAGCACTTTAGAGGGAACTTGACCCTCAAAGATAGTGTTGCACAGCTCAACGCTGTTGAAGTCGCCCCAGAGCTTGTTGGGCAGCTCGTTGAGCCCTTGAACTGGGACTTGGAGCTGGAGGCGGATTGTTGACGTAGTGAACATGAACTCGTCGCCTTCGTGGGAGAGAGTTCCCTGAGTGCAGTCATTGGAGATGGTGAAGTTATTGTAAAATTGACGCACTTGTGAGGGATCGACGCTCACAGTTTCTTTGCAGAGGTTCTCCCAGCCCTGGGCCTTGATCAGGTCCCATAGTTCCCCTAAGACGTTGTCGTTGAGCACGTCTTCGGAAACGATAAGTGGAGGAAGGAGCTTCCTGCGTTCATCCACAGGGTGCTTTGTTGAAGAAGTCCCCTTCCCCTTCTTTGTAGTGCTTTTGGACGTGTTCCCCCTAGAGACCGTACGAGGTCCTTTCTGCTGAGGGGGTGCAGCCGCTTCAATCATTAGCACGCGATCCCTTGGCTGTTGGGAACTCGTGGACACCACCATTTGGTGTCCAGGTGTTGGGATCCGTGCTCGCTCCTTAGTAGCTGGAGCCTCTTCTTCTTCTTCGACCTCATCATGGGAGGTCCCTTCTTCCTCGGAGGAGCTCGAGCTTGAGCCCTCCGCGTCATCCTGGGGATGACTTGTAGTTGCCCCAGCACCACCAACTGGTGTTGGGTCCCTTCTCTCCGTGGGCTATGCAGCAGCCACCTTCTCTGGGGACTTGATCCCTTGGTCAGTTGTGTGTTCAGAGGGGTCCCTGTTGAGCTCTTCTTCTATTGCCTTGAGTTGGGCCTCCTCCTCTACAGTTCCCATGATAATAGAAGGAGGGTCCTTGGTCATTTTCCCGATGACCACAGAGAGAGGAAGATCATCGTCGTCCGAGGTAAGGGCGAAGACACTTTTGGATGGTGAGGGAGAGGGGAGTTTTGTGGTGGTGGGGGATGTGGTGGAAGAAGGAAGAGAAGAAGAAAGGGGAATAGAGAGTTGTGTAGAAGGGGGAGGAGGAGTGGGTTTGGTAACCTGGGGAGTAGAGATCCCCGAGGTAGGAGTGAGAGAGATAGAGGTGTGTTTTGGTGAGGAAGGAGGGGAAGGAGTTTTGTGAGGTGGAGGTGGAGTTGGAGTTCTCGTTGTTATGGGAATAGAGGGGAGTGGTGGAAGGGGAGTGCCCTTTGTTGTAGGAACGGAAGGGAGTGATGAAGGTAGTGTTCCCTTTGATGTGGGAACAGAAGGAGGTGGTGGAAGAGTCTTTTGTTTGGAGGGGAGAGGTTTGGGAGGTCCCTCAGTGATGGGGAGAGAGAGAGAAGAAGAAGAAGGGAGTTGACTCTGGGATTTGGAGGTCCCAGAGTCGGAGTGGAAAATGAAGGGTGGTTTGGTCATACAAGAACCGTCCTTGGAGTAGTTCAAGTAATCGTCAATGGTGAAGAAGGATTTCTTTCTGGGCTCCGAAAATTCAGAGACCTCAGAGTGTTTGCGTTTTTTGGATTTGGAGGGGTCTTTGGAATGTTTGGATTTTTTTGGTTGTGAGGGGTCTTTGGAGGAGTGGCGTTGTTTGGATGAATGGCGGTGTTTGGATTTTCTGGGTTTCTCATTAATGGAGGGACGAGCATCTCCGAAATTGTCAACAATGACAATTCCGGAGGAGGTGTTGGTGGTTGAGGGAGGAGGAAGGGATTCAGAAGAGGTGGCGGAAGAAGTCCAGGCCACAGTGTCGTCGGCCTGAGGAGGAGGGGGCAAGAAAGGGCTTACTTGGTTGTAGAGCCCTTGGATTAGTACGTCCTTCATGACGGGGTCTTGCTCTTTTTCGATCTCTCGTAATTGAGAAATGAAGAGGATTCGGGGATTGGCAAGCACCCACTCTTTGATCTGGGAAAAGTGTGTTGAGGGGCCATTTTTGTAAAGTTTTGGGAGGTTTTGGAGGTTTCTTAAAAAAGAGAGTGAAAGGGATGTGGAGAAGACGAATGACAGAGGTGGAAGATGGAATAAGAGCCCAAAAATGGCAAATGAGGGTTTTAAGGAGAGAAGAGGCGAAGGGTAGAAAGGGAAGTGGAAAACCTCGATAATCGTTGCCCAATGAACGTGGCGCATCGTTTCAACTTCTATAGCACGCCTCTGGACACGCGTCACGATCTCTTGGGAAGTCCTTTCAAAATTTGAATACTTGGCCCATAATGCTTCAGAGCCTCTGAAACAAAAGTTTGCTTCCTAAGTGACGGTTCGTCTTTGTAGATGAGTCAGCGTTCCCTTGCTAGTATGTATCAGTTCCCATGATCTTATCAAGGTCAGGGAGAGTGAAGTGGTTAAGGGAACTTCACACTCATCCTTTTTGTGGGGCTAGGGAACTCAAAGGGAACCAGACAATTTGCGACTCGATAAAGGAGTAAATATTTTGGCTCATGAGAGGCGTTTGTCTGGTCCCTAGCTTAGGGTAGGTTATATGATCAACCGTCATGGTGGCTTGTAAAGAGGGATAAAGGGAACTCTGGTTGATCATTTTGGGCCAAAAGAAATAAAGTTCCTTTGTACACATTTATCTTTAGACTAGTAATCATGGCATAGTGAAAGCAATAAGTCCAAGTTCCCTATCATGCAATCTTAGATAAACTAGTCAAGCATTGAGGGAGAGACAAACAGGGACTTGTTTAGTTTAGAGTTATCACCCCTAGAAGCATTCGAAAACGCTGGTAGGGACGTCTGTCTAAAGCTTTGGTGAGAATGTCCGCAATTTGCTCTTCAGTTCTACAGTGTTCCATCGAGATGTTCCCACTTTCAACATTGTTACGTAGAAAGTGATGCCTTATATCTATATGCTTAGTTCTAGAATGATGCACAGGATTTTTGGAAATGTCTATGGCACTAGTATCATCACAAAGTATGGGAACTGGGCCAAAAGACATACCATAATCCTGGAGTTGTGACTTAAGCCATAGAACTTGGGAACAACACGATGCGGCAGCCACATATTCTGCTTCAGCTGTGGAGAGTGCCATTGAGTTTTGCTTTTTAGATCCCCATGAAACTAAGCATGACCCTAGGAACTGGGCCATTCTAGATGTGCTCTTTCTATCAACCAGGTGCCCTGCAAAATCCGCATATGTGTATGCAATGAGCTCAAGGGAACTGTTCCTTGGATACCAGAGGCACAAGTTATCGTTCCCTTTGAGATACCTGAAAATTCTCTTCACCTCTTTCAGGTGTGATTCCATAGGGTTAGCTTGAAAACGAGCACAAAGACATACGGAGAACATGATATCAGGTCTACTAGTTGTTAAGTAGAGAAGGGACCTAATCATACCTCGATAGTTCCGTTGGTCCACACTAATACCTGTTTCATCCGCATTGAGCCTTGAATTTGGTGAGATGGGGGTGTCGATGGGCTTGGAGTGTTCCATCCCATACTTCACGAGCATTTCCTTGATGTATTTCTGTTGATGAATCTTTGTTCCCTCCTTGGTTTGGGATATTTGAAGTCCCAAGAAGAACGTGAGTTCCCCAATGAGACTCATCTCAAACTCACTGCTCATGAGGTCCTTAAATTTCTCTACAAGAGTTTCGTTAGTTGCTCCAAAAACAATGTCATCAACATATACTTGCACAATCAAGATATCTTTAGACTCTATCTTTAAAAACAAAGTCTTGTCTATGGAACCTCGATGGTATCCATGGGACAAGAGGAATTGAGCAAACCTGTCATACCAAGCTCGAGGAGCTTGTTTGAGTCCGTAGAGTGCCCTCTCCAGGAAATAGACATGGTTGGGTAGCTTCTCATCTTCGAATCCTAGGGGTTGGGCCACATCTTCCTTGAGATGTCCATTGAGGAAGGCTGTTTTCACATCCATTTGATAAAGCTTGAATCCCTTGTGAGCAGCATAGGCAATTAGAAGTCTGATGGCCTCGATCCTGGCAACCGGTGCAAAGGTCTCATCGTAGTCGATTCCTTCCTCTTGCCTGTAGCCTTGTGCCACTAGCCTATCCTTGTTTCTTGCTACAGCCCCAGTATCATCGAGCTTGTTCCTAAAGACCCATCGAGTTCCTATGATGTTCTTGTTCTTGGGCCTAGGAACTAGCTTCCAAACTTTGTTCCTCTCGAATTGGTGAAGCTCCTCTTGCATGGCTTGGATCCAATCTGGATCCTTCAAAGCTTCTTTGATATTTTTGGGTTCCACCATTGAAACAAACGCGTTAAAAGCACAAAAATTATTGAGAGAGGAACGAGTTTGTACACCTTTATCATAAGCGGAGATGATGTTATCAATGGGATGGTCCTTCCTTTGTTGAAAGTTTCTTGTATGAGTGGGTTCCCTTGCACTTGTGTCATCTTCAGTAGAAGCTTCTTTGTCATGGGAACACTCATCTTCAGCTTCTTCATGTGGTGTTTCTTCAGAGAGTTCTGGCAAGTTCCCTCTTTGTTCCCCCTGAACACTTGATTCTGGCAGGGTATTGTCTTGGGGAACAAGAGAGTTAGAGGTGTCTTCAAGTTCTTCTGAGGAGGGAACCTCGAGGGAGATTTGATTAGTGAGGGTTGGATCTCCGTCGGTGTTCCCTGGCTGTGGGATGTTACTTGCACTTGAATAGTCTTAATCCCTCTTCCTTGGCTCATCATCGTCATCATCATCGTCTTCTTGTCTGACCAGTTTGAACAGAGTTCCCTTCCCTTGGGTCTCTGTTCCCATCTTTACAGATTTCTCGTTGAAGACGACATGGATGTTTTCCTCTATCTTCTTGGTCCTCTTATTATAGACCTTGTAAGCCTTGCTTTGTGACGAGTATCCCAGGAAGATCCCTTCATCGCTTCTGGGATCGAATTTTCCAAGGTTGTCTTTGCCATTGTTGTGGACAAAGCATGTGCATCCGAAGGTCCTTAGATGGGAGATGTTTGGTTTTCTCCCCTTGATGAGCTCGTAGGATGTCTTCTTGATCAAGGGCCTTGTCATTGCTCGGTTCAAGATGTATGTAGCTATAGCGATGGCTTCAGCCCAGAAATACTCAAGAACTCCGCTTTCAATCATCATGGTTCTCGCCATGTCCTCCAGGGTTCTGTTCTTTCTCTCGACCACTCCATTTTGCTGAGGAGTGCGAGGAGCTGAGAAATTGTGAGAGATCCCATTTTTGTCACAGAAGTTCAGGAACTCTGAGTTTTGAAACTCAGTTCCATGGTCAGATCTGATGGCTTTTAGCTTTAGCCCCAAGCTCACTTCTGTTCTTTTGATGAAGGGATCGAATCTTCAAATGCTTGTGATTTTGCCTTCAAGAAAATAACCCAGGTGAATCTTGAAAAATCATCAATTAAAACATACATGTACCTTTTTCCACCGTAGCTGGCCGTTCTCATGGGACCACAGAGATCCATGTGAATTAGCTCTAAGGACCTGGTTGTGCTTACCACCTTCTTGGGTTTAAAGGAGTTCCTGGTTTGTTTCCCTCGAACACATGCTTCACACATTTTAACTCCTTCGAGATTGATCCGTGGAAGACCAATGACCAGATCCTGTAGATAAAGCTTCAGGATTTGATTTACACCTGCATGTCCCAGTCTTCGATGCCAGAGTTCCGTGTCATCTTGGGAACTCGCAAGGCACAGCTTCATTGATGGTTCAAAATCAGTATCAACCACATACACATTGTTGTATCTTCTTCCTCTCAGAATTACTTTGATGGTCTTCTTGTTGATGACGAGGCATTCTTCTGAGTCGAAAGTGACAATGTTGTTCCCTTGATCACACATATGGGAGACACTCAAAAGATTGTATCCCAGATCCTTTACCAAATTTTCGTTGCTAACTTTGATAGATCTATTGAGCAACACTTCTCCTTTTCCAATAACTTCTCCCTTGTTTTTGTTGCCAAATGAGACGTGGCCTCCTTCGGCATGAGTGTGGAGTGAGATGAGGATATCGTTGTTTCCTATCATATGGTTCGAGCATCCGCTATCTATGAACCATGTATTGTTCCCTCTCACTGCCACCTACAAGGAAAAGTTAGTGTTTTGAGACCCAGGCAAGATGACTCTTGCCAGGTCCCTTGCAAGGGAAAATATTCTCATTCAAGATATAGTCAGCAATGTTGATATCATGAGTGGTCTGAGAGTTGGAGTTCCTTTGGTGATTAGAATGACGTTTTTGTTTGTTTAGGAACTCACGGTTTCTAAGGGTTTGGGCTCTCTTCTTGGGACATGCTTCCTTGTAGTGCCCATGAGCACCACAGTTCCAGCACGTCTTGTAGTATTCTCCCAAGTAGTACTTTGGGTGTGGTCTCTGGATTCTGTTCCTATCCATGGTTTCCTTATTGTACACCCGTGACCCATTTCCCTTGGCAATTTGGACATAAAGTCTATGTCCAGTGTTCCCAGTGTAATAATCTTTCTCACCACAGTTCCCACTTTCTAGGACCCTGATTTTCTCCTCAAGATGAGCATTTTTCTGTTTCTCACATTGGAGTTCTAAGGCCCTACACTAATGGATTTCATGTTCACTCACGGTTGACTTACCGTTCTTTGAGCACTCACCTTTGTATCCTATGTCGTGTCTGGCTGGGACAAACTTAATTTGGGAACTAGAGGCTTCAAGATGTTCGGGAGTCTTACTCAGGTTTTGCAACAGGGTGCTTTCATCTTTCTCTAGTGTTTTGATTTCATTTTCTAGATCTACGATGTGAGACACATGGGACTTAAGTTTTTCAAGAAGGGATATGCAGTTAGGACAGGGTTCAAGACCAACTAATTGAGCATTTATGTGTTCCTGTTTTTCCAACTTGTTTTGCAGTTTTATGTTATCTTTGACAAGACTTGAAAGGATTTTCAACAGCTCAGGTTTTTCATAGTTATTCAAAGAAGCAAGAACAGTTTCAGTGGTTACCTCACTGGGTTGTTCCCCAGTGGTTTCTCCTATGGCCATTCCACACATGTCTGGGAGTGCCCATGACTCGGGATCTTCGTCTTCATCATCGCTCCAGGTGGCGATGTAGGCCTTTTTCCCTTGCTTCCGGCCGTCAGTTCCCTGTGGGCATTCCTTAGCGAAGTGTCCTTTCTTGTTGCACTTATAACATGTGACATCCGAGAGATCCTTCTCTGCGGGCTTTCTATGGGAACTCTGTCCTTTTCCCCAGTTCCCACTGTTCCTTTGGAGCTTTCCTTTGTAGAAGTTCCGAAGAGCCTTTGTTACGAGAACTAGCTCCTCATCCTCTTCTTCTTAGAGTCTTCGTGTTGTTCTTGAGTTGATTTGAGCATCTTCTCAATCTTGAGTGCAATCCCTCGATGAGCTCGAGTCTGTTCCTTATCATCGATCTTTCTCTTCTCGTGTCCCACTAGCTTTCCAAACACTTGATGGAGCATGAGTGTTCTATTTTCCGGATTTTCCTTGAACATTGTTCTCTCGTTTGCCCATTCTCCAGTCAATCCGTTGAATAGTTGTTGGACCTTCATCTTATGGGTGATTTCTTCTTTGGTGATCCCCAAGCCTTCCATTTTGGTGCAAAGTCCTTCAAATCGGGACTGGTAGCTATCAACAGACTCTCCCATCTCCATTTGGAAGTTGTAGAACTCCCTTTTTGCATTCATATGAAGATCTTCTCGGAGATCTGAGTTCCCAACATGCATTTGTTAGATAGCTTCCCACATTTCTTTAGTTGTGTCAAGGTTTGCTACCCTGTCACAGTCTTGTACGCACATAGACCTCTTCAGGTATTGTTTGGCTTTGAAGTTTGCCTCCATACACTTGTATTCGTTGGGTCCCCACTTTGAGAGGTCGTTGACTATAGCTGGATCGATTTCGAAGTTGCCTCTCTCGATAACACAGGCTTGGTAGTCTTGGCCACACATCCAATCTTTCATGTCGCGTTGCCAGCTTTCAAATCTTTCTGTAATAAGCCTTGGCGGCTTACTAGTGTTGTTCCCCACCTGAGTAAGTTCCTGAGCCATCTGATACCTGCGATGCTAATACAAATCTAGAGCAATCCTGCTCTGATACCAATTGTTGGATCGTAAACCGTTAGCAAAGAGCTTGGGAACTGGCAATTAAGTTGTTCCCAAGGCAGCGGAAGTAAACAGTTCGCAAGTATTAAAGACAGTAAAAAAACACGGTTCCTTTATAGAGGAACCCCACTACAACCAACTAGTTATATGGGTAAACCTCTACCTCCGCTTGGAGGATTTTGAATGACTTACTTATATTGATTGCTTTGTTCCTTAGTTACAACAGCCGGATTCACACTTCTCTGTTCGTACGAGTTCTTCCTAACTCTAGCAACACTAATAAATCCTCTCAACTGAGTTCCTAAGCTCACAACAGCAAAATACAAATAACTCAAGCCTTACACTGACTTCTCAGTTCCCTTGTCCTTGGGAACTTCGGCTTCACCGTCGTCGAGATCACACACTCGCCGGCGGGGACTTCTCTTCCTTTTTCTTTCTTTTCTCAGGTGTGGGTGTTTGTGAGTTCTGGGAAAAGTACTCAATCCGAGTACTATTCATTTGGCTTTATAGTCCAGGTGAGCTTGGGCAGTCGCATATTTCGTTTGTGTCCAAAATGCCCTTTGCTTGATGCCCAAGTTGTACTTTCTTCACATGTGACTTTGCTTTGAACTAGGTCAACTTCTTGGATCAATCGGACCGTTGGATGAAGCGTGACAGTCTGATCCTCAGACTGTTCCTTCGGGCTGTCCGAGACAGAATCCCACGATCTGTGCTGAACGGTCGTTGTCCTCACATGTGAGTTCCCATGTCATGGGAACTGTCTTGTTCAGAGTTCCCTTGATGGAAACTCGTCATCGTTGTAAGCTTGTGTTCTCTTGATCATTTCTGGGAGTTCCCACTTCATGGGAACTTTCCTCTTCAGAGTTCCCTTGATGGAAACTCTGCATTGTGAGCTTTTGTGGCTTTTGGTCATTCATGTTCTTGGTTGTACATGCGTTCCTTAGAAATACTTGAACAAACCACATTAGTTCCTTATGGTGTTTGTCATTATCAAAACACGGAGAAGGACATCATTGATCCGTTGTTTAGAACCAGAGGTCCCAACAACGTCCCAACAATGTTGCGTGCTGACATTCTTCTCCACCTAAGAAAATTTAGAATGCATCGTATTGACCACAATTTCAAGAAATTCAATAGAGTGAAGAATTTTCTAGCTGCGTCCTCTCACTACGGGAAGTACTTGAATGACGCAACTTCACAACCTGATCCGTATGAATGTTGTATAACAAACTCTATCCTAACATCTTGTCGATAGGGTCCCCTAATCTTTTTATTTACAAATATATATATATATATATATATATTTAAAGGGTTGAGATCCGATGTGAAAGGCCACTCTAGCGCAAAACACGAATGAATAAGAGTGTTGGATGAAGAAAAATCAAGGGCGCGAATCACTTCACTTAAAATGGGAAAATTGGCGAATTATTCGCAATTTAAAAAAAGCTGATATAGGGGACGCGCGTGGGATATGCATCAAAACTGATTTTTGTGCATCAATATTCTCCGTGTGTGCATCAACACTAGTCAAATGTGCATCAAACTAGCATCTTAGATGTGTTTGTGCATGTGCCTCAAAACTAACCATCATATGTATCGAAAGAGTTGTGTGTGCATCAAAACTAACCATCCACGCTTGTCGTTTTTATCCCCCTTTAATGAAAGTCTAATCTAAGACGTCGATTTATAAAAGGAAGTTACGAGATACATATTCTTATTTCTGTAAGCGCTCATTCACACCTAATCATTCTCCATATTTAAATACACAAATCTCTATGTAATATAATGAGAGTGGTTCAAGCGATACACTTCTTAACCTGAAAACTAGAAACAAATGAGATAATTTAAAATAGAAAGATGAAAGGCTACGATTAGGTATAATGGTAATTTAAACTTTTTTTAATTTTTTCCTCTCGTCTTTGCCATTAAACTCATCTAAAATAATATTTTATAAAACATTCACATATTTAATCCTCGTGTTCATAATATAATAAGGCAAGATTCACATATAATTATTCTAAAAAGTTCAAACATAGACATGTAATTCAAATATAATATACGTATATTCTTATATTAGTATTTAAGGTTCCTGTTTTAGTATTTCATGTTCAAAGTTTTGATGTTTATGTATAAGTTGTATAGATTCATATATTAATATGACATGTTCATATTTTATGGTTTCATATTCATACTTGATTATATCATATCATTCTACGAAAAAATGTGAAAAAAAATATTTTACGCCCAAGTCATATGAAAAGATCTATTTACAAATTGTTTGTTTAGTTGTCAGATAAATTCACATGAAATTAAAAAATCCCAAGAAGTTAATTAAATACATGAGTTTGGTTGAAAACTTTCTATTGAAAATCCATAATTTTAAAATTTCATGGATTTTTCAATTTCTACATTTCATAGCAAGTTTAATTCCATAAGGAGAGAGAAGTGTGTAATATTTTCTTCTCCCATAATTTCCTAAAAAATAAAATTTAAATAAATATTTTTTTCTAAATTCTCGTGATTTAAAAATTCTTATATATTATTCCATATTAATTAAATTCCCGGGAATAATATATCAGAATTCAAGTGGACCGTTCTCTGTATTAAACAATGGCAAGCCCTCATCTTGGGAAGTATGGGTGGAAGATGGAAATTTACGGCAAATTGGGAAGTGTGGGTGGAAGATGCCGTGTCAAAGTTGGAGTAGCTGCAATTTCTGCTATCGTTGCGGTGCATTTTGTCTCTGCAATTTCTGCTCAAAAGTAATCCACAACTTCTCTTCATTTATCAATATGAAACCTCATCTTCTGTCGGCAATTTCTCCTCAGAACTTATGTTCTGTATTAAATAATGGCAGACCCTCATCTTCTGTGCATCAATTTGTTATCGGAAATGGAAATTTTGGAGGGGAGGAGGCTGGTTTGCAATGTAGGCGGCCAATTGGGCAGTGTGTGGGTGGCAGATGCATCTCGAAGTAGGAGTCGCTGCAATTTCCGCTCTTCGTTGTCTCTGCAATTTCTCCTCAGAAGTATCTTATCTTCTAACCCCTTGGAGCATCTTATGTCTGCAATTTCTCCTCAGAAATCAGGAGTGGACCCTTGTATGCTCTGTATAACAATGGCAAACCCCGAGTATCCATCAATTTATCCTGGGAGTCTGATTTGCAATGCAGACGGCGAATTGGGATGCGTGGGTGGAAGATGCTCTCTCGAAGATGGAGTCGCAGAAGCAGCTGCTCTCTCCGAGACCCATCAACCTTGGCAATTCCGCTTCCAAGTCCGACGTCCTCGAGGTGTTCGAAGGATTGCGTCAGTGGGATCGAACCACCGTCCATGTCCGAATCTCCGAGCTCACCTATCACAAATGGCTGAATGATATACCCAGTTGCGGTACACTACTACCTTGGAAACTCGAACTCCTATCTCTGTTTGTGTTTCTGTTTAAACAAGTTCTATTGGGTCAATTCAATCTCTTCTTTATGCAGGAGAAACTGCTATTGATGAAGCAAGTGGGGAAGCAACTGAAGTAGATCTTAATTCCCGGCCGGACAGAATGCTCCTGCTTTTCTCTGGAGACGACTTCTTGGGCTTGAGTTCACATCCAGCTATTCGTATGGCAGCTGCAAAGGTGCCTCCACCGTGCTTTTTTTTTTTTTTTGGTCTTTCTCTTGGACATTGTGATTGAGTACAACTGTTTTTAAATTAGGCTGCCCAAGAATATGGAATGGGGCCAAGAGGATCTGCCGTTAACTGTGGCTACACAGACTTCCATTGGTTGCTAGAAGCACGTTTGGCAGCATTGAAGAAGAAAGAGGTATGTTCCACAGGTTTTTCTGCAAACATGGCCCTAATGTCATCCTTAGCTGATTACTGATGAATATTTCTTTCTCTAGGATTGCCTCCTTTGTCCCACGGGTTTTGCTGCAAATATGGCCCTAATGGTGGCAATTGGTAGTGTTGCCTCTCTATTGGCTTCCACAAAAAGACCCTCAAGAGCTGAAAAGGTTGCTGTATTCTCTGATGCTCTTAACAATCCTTCAATTGTTGATGGGCTTCTTCTTGCTGATCGTCAAAATTGTGTTGAAGTTTTCGTCTATAGGCACTGTGACATGCAACATCTTGACACATTACTGTATGCCTTGTCCTTTCTTTCTTTGGAACCCATTTTATTTGACATCATCAATTTACAAAGATCTACATTATCTACTCATTGAGCTTTTGCTTTTGCAGATCAGAGTGCACAATGGAAAAGAAAGTTGTTGTGACTGATAGGTTAGTGCTTTCATTGTCTTCAGAAGCTGCTCATCCAATATCTGCTCATCTTTAGTTTGTACTGCTAAATCCACTGGTTGACAAGCCTCCTTTCTATCTGTTCACATATGCTATGTCTGATTAATTTACCCATTCTTGTTTTGTGGCAGTATATTTAGTATGGATGGAGATTTTGCACCAATTGATAAACTTGCTAAACTCCGCAAGAAGCATGGTTTTTTGTTGGCGATTGATGATGTAAGTATTCTGGATTTACAAATTCCCGAAAAAGTGCAAGGGGTCTCACTCGTCTGTGAAGCACGTTATCCTGGAGAGTACAGGACTAGAAAATCCCCTTGCTTTACTAAGTAGACGCATTATTAATATAAAATGGACGGATCTTTCAATTCCCTTATGATAAAGCATTTACATTTATTCCTATCAAAATACAATTACCTAGTTAAGGATTTCTTATAATGTATCATGGACAGTATTGAAGCTAAGTTTGTAAAGAAGAACGGATGTGGGCTAGATATAAGTCAGTGTTCCTATTAATAAATGCTTATTGGCTGATTCTCTGTCATTATAATTCTCCAAAGAAAGGATGTTCTAAATGCTTAGCATTTTCTCAGGCTAACGGAACATTTGTCTGTGGTAAACACGGTGGGGGAGTGGCTGAGGTGTTCAATTGTGAAAAGGATGTCGATATATGCATTGGCTCTTTAAGCAAAGGTGCAGGTTGCTTTGGGGGATTTATAGCTTGCAGGTAGCCTCTTTGTAGACTGTACATAAACCTACATGATTTTGATATGACTGATGAATTCATTAGTCAACCAGAACCATTTTATCAGACTAATTGTATCTATTTGTGTGAGAATTGTACGTTCATGAACACATTAGAAAAAATCAATTTAGTTTTTGGATCTCTTTATGCCTAATCAAACGTAGGCATATAATTATTCTTATACTTCCCTGACTGGACTTCCAACAGTAAAAGGCTGAAGCAACTCATTCAAGCAAGGGGCCGCTCCTTCATATTTTCTACTTCATTGCCTGTACCAGTTATTGCTGCTGCCTATGGTAGTAAACTGTTATAGCTCTCTTCCCAAATAGAAAGCTCCATCACAATCTTTATTTCTGATTCCTTTCTTCCTTAGCATTTAGCATTTTCTTGATATTTAATGAGAGTGAAATATCAGCTGCTGTCATTGTCGCCGAAAAGGAAATGTGGCGTAGAAGGGCACTTTGGGAACGTGTAGTGGACTTCCGTAATTTCACTGGAATCCCTATTACTAGTTACATCACCTCTCTTGTAGTTGGCACTGAAGAGAGGACCCTACTTGCAAGCCGGTAAATCTTTCCCATACAAGCTGCTTCTTTTTCCTAGTTTCTGCAAATAATTATAAATGCTTTATCTGGCCTCCTTTTCTATGACACTCTGTGCAGGCATTTGCTGCAATCAGGATTCCGTGTAACTCCAATCAGACCGCCAGCTGTGCCTCCAAATTCTTGCAGGTTTGAATCTTTATCTCCCTGCCTGTACATTTCTCCCTTACCTTAATTATGTTGCTTGCTTAATTTTATATACGAGTAACCCACTGGACCAAATTAGCTTCTCCAAATCTGGTTGAAACTTATGTGTAAAATTTGCACTTGAATAAAACTTGATCAATACTTGAGAGACCAAAGGGGGTTGAAACTTGGAAGTTTTGAGGGTTTGTTTGGATGCCATGTGGCATAAAGAGCTAATGTATTGCCGGGTATTAAAGTTCAAGATGCAGGATTTTGTTTTAATATGCATTAAGTTTTATGAGTGTATCATAACACATTATATTTCAGGCTTACTATAGAGCATTAAATTGTTTGGCTTTATAATGCATAAAATATGCTATATAATACATGTATTAAGCATCCAAAACAAATACTCAGTTCCATGTCTGAGGAGCCTATTGGACTGTTCAAGTACTGCCCTTATTTGATGCCTAGTCTACCATTTAAAACCAACCAACATTAATATTCAAAATCAACATCAGGCTGGATCGATTCATGCTTGCGACAAGAAAACATATATTGGTGGACATGATCTCCATGTTTTACTAAGAATTTTAGCTCTGTTGCATAAATCCTGTTCTATCCCTTAATCGCTTGATTGACTACCAATTAACCAAATCCTTGATGGTAACAGAAGGACAGTTTGAATCATCAAAATGATAGTGTTTGCTCCTTATTATACTTCCATGCCTCATTGTTATAAGTCATTGATGATAACACAAGTTTTTTTTTTTGTTTGTTCTTTCAGGCTAAGAGTAGCCCTGAGCGCTGCACATACAAGGGACGACATCAAGAAGCTTGCAAATGCCTTGTCCCAATATATCAACTTTGATGATTCTTGCAGTCTTCACACCTCTGAGTTACATGCAAAACTCTAGGCTCCTCTTATGTTGGAATTAGTGTTTATCCACGAGCTCTTTAGAGCAACATTTTGTCTTGGAGATTTGTATTTGCAATTTTTCGTTTTAAGATATAATTGAGGTTTTGATGCCATGCAATTATGCAAAGCTCCTTCCTGTGTTTGTGGTTGCGATCTTTTATTTTAAGGGAAAGAGTTTGCCTGACTGCTACTCGAAAAATCCTCTTCTCCATGCTAAATGCTAGTAGAACAGGATATGTAACCAAGTAATCAGATTCAAAACCAAGATCCTCCCTGAAATACTTCCATTTAAACCTCACATGTTCCTCAACAGACCTAAAGTTGAGGGATGAATGCCTCTTGAGTAGTGTTGAGATGTCAGTTTCACTCCATCCATAGATACGAAACAAGTCAACCCATGATTCCATCTTTTCTTCACTTTTCTTCCACTCCTTTCACTAATTTTTCAACCCGCTTTGTTATTCGAAAAGAAGAGGCTACTACTATTTAGTATCAACCACTTGATTCTCTCACTTTGTGAGACCATAGCAGCAGAATATTAGCAGGAACTCAGGAAGATTCTTCCACACTTGGGATTTGGGAAGAAAACTAGCGCCGTGATTGAATTTGCAGCATTAACCTAACCAGTTGATCATTGATAGAGACAATCTGATGATCTACGCCTTTACCTAAGACATATGGACTTCGGTATGATTGGCCCTAAATTCGAGCCAGAAAACCCTACGAACCCTAATTTTGGGCTTTACCGTTTTATCAACATTGATACGGATCTTTCCTGTTACATACGGACCTTGGTAACAATGGAGACAACTTCTTCTTCAGAGCACCCCACCGATTTCTGGTGAGCAGGTTTGTATTGCCATCCTTGATGATACTGAAGTCGATTAGAGGACGAGAGATTTCTACACGGAATGGAGGCAGGTAAGCAAGCTAAGAAAATGAAAGCCATTAGGGCCCGTATGGTACCATACCTTCTGGATCAGGAATCGGATTAGGAATCACTCAAACCTACTATTATATCAAAGGACTTCGGTATGATGGGGATCCAGTTTTTCAGATTGAGCAAGAGGTCCAAAATTTATCCGATGTATGGAAGAATTCTCTTATTGTGAAACCTTTAGGTAACATGATTCCTCATGTTGTTATGGAACGTAGACTCAAAGACTTCTGGAAACCGGGTGTGACGATCTTTGTTGCGGATCTTCCGAATGGCTATTATGTAATTCGTTTTGATGCTGAGGGAGACTATATGAAAGCCTTATTCGGAGGACCATGGATGATGTTTGGGCATTATTTGATTATAAAGCAGTGGTCACCAAGTTTCTATCCCTTTTCTGATGTGATCACTACTACTCCAGCTTGGATCGGTATTTGAGGACTTCTTATGATTTTGCATGAGGAATCTGTTTTGATGAGATTGGCAGAGGGGATTGGAATTCCGATTAAAGTTGATAGTAAGACTATGTTTTCTAATCGATGTTGTTTTGTTAGAGTATGCGTTGAAGTGGACATTACTAAAGCTCTTAAAGGGTCTGTGATCATTAATGGTTGTCGATACCATGTTGAGTATGAGGGTCTTCATTTATATGTACTCATTGTGGGAGATATGGCTATGTTATACAAAAATGCCCCAAACTTTAACCTCAACGGAGGTGGCGACTAATGATCCACCTCAACATACCTCAGATGTCGAGATGCGTGACTCGAACATGGGTCCGGCGAATGGAGCTTCCCGATATGGGACATGGACGGTGGTGCAACACCGCTGGAATGGTTCCAAAGGAAAGTCAACGGCAAGGGGTAATGCGGGTCCGAAGGAAAAGGATAGCAATAGGTTTGCTTGCTTGGCTAGTGAAGATTTTCCTGATTTGGTGCAAGATTTAGGGAAACATAATATGGAAGAAAAAGGAAAGCATATGATTTTTTCCTCCCAAACGGATGAGTCAGCAAAGAAGGTGTGCAAGGGGAAATATTCTGCTTGACTAGCGTAGTCTTGAAGTCAACCACAGTTGGGGCGTCCTTTTCAAAAGCGATGTAGGGGAAAGGATCCAAAAACAATAGAGATGGGGCTAGCCCATCTCAAGGTGAGGTTAATAAGTTGGACTTGAGCACATTAAAATTCAGGCCGAAAGACAACACTAAAGGAAAAAGGGCCTGTGTAAAATCTAGTTCAGATTTTGATTTTCAGCCTTGACCAGCCAACAAATGTGATTAACAGAAGCAGTCTCAGATTATACCAGGGATGACTATAAAGAGCAACGAGGCAAATGGAACAGATCTGATAGTGATGAACAAAGAGGCTAATGATGCTATGATTGAAGAAAGGAACACAACAACTGAAACACATCCACATGAGTCTATAAACACCTGGTTCGTAGTGCCCGTAACTTCCCCCGGCAATCCATGGATTACCTCTTCTTGAATTGTTATGGAGCTGGTAAGCCCGGTTTCCCCAAGGCGGTCCGTTATATGGCCCGTCATCACTTAGTGGATGTTATTGCTGTTTTTGAACTGCGCATTTTGGGAGTGAAATCTCAGGAAGTGTGTGATAAGCTATTTCTCGGGTTGCTATCGTATTGAAGCTATTGGTCTTTTTGGAGGTATTTGGTTTCTTTGGGATACTACCAAGTCAATCTTCAGGTGATCAGAGTTGCTGAAAGTTTTATACATGCTATCATTGTGTGTGATCAGGTCAGTTACCATCTTGTGGCGGTTTATGCTCCGCTGTCTCCGGGTTCTAGGCTGATCTTTTTACTGAAATTGAACCGATATTGGACCCCCTTATCCTTGGTGGCGATTTCAACTGCATCTTGCATTCTACTGATCGTATTGGGGGCTCAAGCTGCTTATCAGGGGGATACCGATGTTTTTATTAATGTTGTTAATAGAACATTGCGAAACTTTTAGACCGGGTTTTGACAAATATTGTTGGTCGATTGTATTGGTTGGAAGCCTCTATTAGAAATCTGCCTCGCCTATCCTCGGATCACATGCCAATTTTGGTTAAGTTGGACCCGAAAATTGAGTTTAATCTGGCTCGGCGTCCTTTTAGATTTGAAGTAGCTTGAATCACTAACCCCGATTTTTTAACCTTTGTTAAGGAGTCTTGGAAAGCATAATCGGGTACTATTGTTGCTTTGGATTATTTGAAAGGAAAACTTTTAGTGTGGAACAAGAAGGTCTTCGGAACCATACACACCATGAAAGCTAATTTGACTCGTCGTATTGAGCATGTTCAAGCGAAAATGAGTTCGAACCCTATAGACAGTCTTTTGGCAATGGATGTGCAGCTGCATTCTGAAATGGATATCATTCTTGAGAGAGAAGAGTTGCTTTGGAAACAAAAATCACATATCCAATGGCTTCAGGATGGAGATAGAAATACGAAAATTTTCCATACTTCTACTAGAACTGCATGCCTTTAATTTTTTTGCTAAGCTATATACTCTTCCGATTGAGGAGAGATTGCCTATAGATATTATCAAGACACCTTTCCTCATTTTGCGGTGAGTGTATGGACTCACCTTGATCGACCGTTCGCAAATGACGAGATTATCAAGGCGGTAAAAAAATGGGACCTCTTAAGGCCCGTGGGAATGATGGCTTTCAACCTGTGTTCTTTCAAAAGTGTTGGGATTCAATTCGACCCTCTGTTATTAACTTAGTCATAAATTTCTTTGCCTCTTCTAGTTTGCCGGAAGGGTTAAATGAAACTTTGATTACCCTGATTGCTAAGGTTAATGAGCCAAAGCGCATCAATCAATTCAGATCGATTGGTTTATGTAATGTGCTATATAAAATAATAACGAAAGTCTTGGTGGAAAGAATGCAGAGTGTTTTACCAAGTCTCATTGGACCCGCTCAAGGAAGCTTTATCCCGGAAGGCTCATTACGGATAACATTGTGATAGATCAAGAAGTTATCCATTCTATCCGTCGGAAATGTGGAAATATGGGTTGGATGTTGCTGAAATTGGATCTTGAAAAAGCTTACGATTGCCTCCGTTGGAACTTTGTGATTGACTCTCTTCAGGATGTCGTTTTCTCTTCGCCTTGGAAACTGGATCCATGAATATTCGTGTTTTTGTCTTCTTTGGAATGGTGAAATGACATTGTCTTTTGAGCCTAGTATGGGAATTAGACTGGGCGATCCTATTTCGCCATATCTTTTGTTTGTTGTATTGAGAGGCTTAGTCAAATGATTTTCCATGAAGTTGCTTAGAAAATTTGGAAACCGATTAGAACCTCTCGGAATGGGCCGGAGCTTTCTCATATAATGTTTGCCGATGATATTATGTTATTTACAGAGGCCTTGATTGAGCAAATTCATGTGATAAAGGATTGTTTGGATCGCTTTTGTCGAGCTTTGGGCCAACGTGTTAATGCCAACAGATTGCATATCTATGTTTCTTGGAATGTGAGTGCCCAGCTTGGTGCTCGTCTTAAGAAAGAAAGCGGTTTCGACATGTCTGTTGACCTTGGTTCGTATTTGGGAATGCCTTTATTCCATAAAGAAGTGACAACTGAAACTCTTAATCCCCTCTTGGAGAAGATTTCGTCCAAATTGAGGGGTTGGCAAGGTCGTTTATTAAGCATGGCGGGAAGAGTTACTTTGGCTAAGACGGTGCTCTCTTCTATCCCTGTTTATACCATGGCTATTGTTTCTTTGCCTCAGAAAGTCTATTCTAAAATTGATTCCAAGATAAGCAATTTTGTTTGGGGTGAAACCGGTGATAGAAAACGGATTCATCTTATCAATTGGCAAGAAGTTTGTATTCCCAAAGATGTTGGTGCGTAGGGCATTCGCACTATGTCGGAGCTTAACATGGCGCTTTTAGGCAAGTTGGGATGGCGTTTCATGATTGACAACAACAAGTTATGGGTTGAGGTTGTCCGAACCAAATATATCCAAACCGCTCTCTCTAACCGGACCAATACGTCTTACGTGTGGCGGGGTCTGAAATTTGGAGTCAAAGATGTTGTTGTTTCTGGTTCAAGCTGGAATGTTGGTAATGGGAGGTCCACCAGGTTTTGGCTCGACAGTTGGTTAATTGAGTGTCCTTTTGCTAGGGTGGTCATGTCCATTGTTCCGGAAACTGGCCTGAATTGCACAGTTGTTACTTACTAGATTCCGAACGTGGGGTGGAATTGGGACAAATTCAGCAGCTCGCTTCCTGTTTCTGCTTTTCTGAAGTTATGTTCAATTGGGTTAAATGAGAATTGTACAGCTGCTGATGTACTGAGCTAGAGGCTTTCGTCGTGTGGCAACTACACTGTCTCTAGTGCTTATAATAAGTTAACCTTGCATTGCAAGGTGTTAAATGTTGACCGTTTGATTTTTGACCGTATTTGGCATTTGCAAGTGACGAAACGGGTTAAATTATTCCTATGGCTGGTTACGAAAGGAGTTATCCTTACTAACCAAGAGTGGGTTAGGCGTCATTTTGCCAATAATGCCTTTTGCTCGACGTGTTCAATCGAGGAGTGGTTGATTCACCTTTTGCGTGATTGTGCCATCACGAGACGCTTTTGGGATGATCTTCACCCTCCTCTTACAGAGGAAGTATTTTTCGAATCAGATTTCTCGATTTGGTTACATTTAAATATTTCTTGCACTTTGACCCATCATAGCGGGTTAAATTGGGCTTATATTTTTGCCAACTCTGTTTGGTGGATTTGGAAATGGCGTAACCATGTTGCTTTTAATCAGGAGAGTTTTGGTGATCGGGTGTACTTTGTGCTCAAATATTCATGAGATTATTTTAATATGCATCGTAAGAAGGGCTCGGCTGATCAACATCGACCAAGAGAAGAGCATTTTATACACTGGGGGCGGCGTAATGAAGGTTTTGTCAAGCTTAACATTGATGGATCTGTTCGTGATGGGCTAGCAGCGGCCGAAGGTGTAATCTGGGACTCGGATGGTAAGTGGCAGGTAGGATTTGTCCATAGCATTGGCTTTTGTATGGTTCCGATGGTAGAATTATGGGGCCTCCTACAAGGATTGATTCTTACTTGGAGCAATGGCTACATGAGGGTCCTCCTAGAAATTGATTCACGTTTAGTGTGTCTTTTCTAGGAAGACCTATGGAGTGTAGTCACCTACTCTCCAGCCTGGTTCATCAGTGCCAAGGCTTTATTAGTAGGGATAGGGTTGTCCAACTCCGTCATGTTTATCGTGAAGTGAATATTGTTGTTGACTATTTAGTTTCTTTAGCATTTTCTTATAACATTGGTTTTCATGTATTGTGTGACCCCCTGGGGGTGTTATTCCTTTATTAGTTGATGATGTAGGGGTCGGGCTATCCCTCGTGATGCAACCCTGCACTGGCTGGAACCCAGCTCCGACCATCTTGAGACGGCCTAGACCTTGGAGACCCCCTTGGATTCGAACCTAGTCTCTTTATGTATTGTTTTATATTATTTCTATTTTCGTCTTTATATTTACGCTATTACTATTTTAAGCATGTGTTCTCTTTTGCTTAAGAGACCGGCTCAATAAGCTATCATAAGGGGCATTAAGCCATTAGGGTTAGATGCCACCATTCCATTTATAGCAGTTTCTATTATTAGTATTATGGGCTTGGATGTTGGGCCTAATATGCTTACTAGCGCTAGTCCACCCCCATCTATATATAACTAGGGTTTTGTGTGGCCTCCTCTATATAAAGGAGTCATGCCCCCTTGTACTTCTCACGTCCAACATGAACTAAGCCAGAGATTTGAGTTGAGTTTCTCCTCCCCTTTGGCCCGGACGTCACCCCCTTTCTAACTCTCTTCCCTCGCCCTTGATTCTACCTCGCCCCGCCCTCATTCTGACGAGCATTAGATGCTCGCGAGTCCACTTTGTGGTCTCGTATTTATCCCGTTTATGATTGTGGGAAATAGATATGGGCGTTCCGAGCCTAGATCCGTCTTTTGATACCCAAAGACGAGTAGGGTCGCATCAATTAGTATTAGAGCGTCAGGCGGTTCGAAAGGATTTTTTCCGACCCACGGTGCCATCGCACCATACCACACCGAGGACCCGAGTCCTCTCGCTAGCGAAGTCCGGCACCGTCCCAACTTGCTGAGTCTGCGACCCCAGCGTGCCATCGGTGTGCCGGGATCGCAACCTTGACATGCCAGCGAGCGTGCCAGGATCCGAGTCCTGGCACAGTCCCGGTGCAGTAGCAACGCGCCAGGATTCGAGTCTTGACACCGCCCCGGCGCAACAGCAACAGTTCGCCAGGATCGAGTCCCAATGTGCCAGGATCTCAGTCTTGGCACAGTCTTGGCGCTGCAGCAGTGTGTCGACAGCGTGCCAGCACCGCGCCAAAGACCAGCCAACCGCTAGATCTACTGCGCCAGCCCGCGCCGAACTCGAAAACCCTAGATCTCAAGATTATTTCCGAGATATCGTGGGATATTTCGGGTGCATAACTTGTTATTTTATTTTGCATTTATTTGTTTTCATTTTATTCCTTTTCTTCAAGATCCTATCTTATAAAAGATCTTCTAGTTATTTTCCTTCTACGTTAGTTTTTATTGTTTCCGTTTTAACGGGATATTTCGGATTCGGACTCGGACTCTTGGGATCGGCCACATCGACGAGTAAACACTCGTCCATATAAGTCGCTTTGGAGGGACCACCCGGATTGGAACCCACCATATCGACTCTCGGAGAATTGGGCCCGCTATTACGGTGAAGTTCCAAAATCCCAACGTCGCTCCTACAATGAACGGGATTGGAGTCCGCCGGTGGACGCGTCCACGAGACCGTACCCCGGAGGTCGCGAGGTCTCCCCCATCCCCCGCTCGAGTCCACCCCGTGGACTCCAGCGCCACACCCCCAACACCCTTTGCGCACCATCGGGGCACAATAGCCGCACAACTCGTGGAGAAGGACGCACAGATTGCGGAGCTCGAGCGCCTTCTCGCCATTTGAGCATCCCATAAACTAGACTTGCTATTCTTTTCCTCCCCTCTTGATTGGATGGGAATGAATGAAGAAAGACTAAATCTTCCTGTATCGAAGCCGATACTTTGGCCGGCACCCCAAGCGCCGACGCTCGAGTCCTGCCCAGCCCCGCCACCAAAATAGACACTCGTGCAAAGCGTCATGCCGAGCGGTCCAATCCTCCCCGAGTATCTACTTCTAGTCGCTCCGACACCTAAGGTCGAGGATCCGCCCTTGCTTGACGAGCCTTCACCTACACCGACGCCTTCCTTAGAGTACGACGCTGACCCCGAGCCCATGGTCGAGCCTGCCCCTGTGTCGACACTATACTTCCTAGAGACTACCTATGTCGATGGCAAGACTTTAATGGGATCATCACCTTCTTCCCTTGTCTGACCCACGTCGAAGCGAGGACGCTTCGAAGCTAAGCAGGGGAGAATGATGCGACCAAGCCCTGGCTCGAACCCAACTTCGACCATCCCGAGACGGCCTATACCCTGGACACCCCCTTGGATTAGGACTTAGTCTCTTTATGTATTATTATATATTATTTCTATTTTCGTCTTTATATTTCCACTATTACTATTTTTCTGTGTGTTCTCTTATACTTTAGAGACCGGCCCAATAAGCTATCATAAGGCGCATTAGGCCATTACGGTTAGATTGCACCTTTCCATTTATAGTAGTTTCTGTTATTAGTATTATGGGCTTGGATGTTGGGCCTAGTATGCTTACTAGCCCTAGTCCATCCCCATCTAGAACTAGGGTTCCATGTGCCCTCCTCTATATAAAGGAGCCACGCCCCCTTGTACTTCTCACATCCAAAATGAACTAAGCCAGAGCTTTGTGTCGAGTTTCTACTCCCCTTTGGCCCGGACGTCACCCCCTTTCTAACTCTCTTCCCTCGCCCTTGATTCAGCCTCGCCCCACCCTCGTTTCGACGAGCATTAGAGGCTCGCGAGTCCAATTTGTGGTCTCGTATATATCCCGGTTACGATTGCCGGAGAAGATTCGGGCGTTCCGAGCCTAAATCTGCCCCTTGTGACCCGGAGACGAGTAGGGTCGCATCAACTGAACCCTAGTCTATCAAGGGAGAGGCGCCTAGGGCTTGTATGTTCACTACTTAGCCTTTTTCATAATTAATAAAATGCCCCCTCGAGGGGCCGGAGTGTACTGCCTCTACTTCTAGCAAAAAAAAAGAAGAGAAAACCACAAGCATAGTAGAGTGCATCAAACGAGAAAGGAATAACAAAGAAGTAGGTGCGGGGAGAGTTGACGCAGTCCAAGGAGCAAATGTCATAGGCAAAACGGACAATGTAATATTCGTGATTTTTAGGATAAATTTGAATTTTTTCTAGACCATTTTCTAAGACCCGCTTAGCAGAGTCGTTACCCGTTTTGACCGTAAGCTAGGAACGCATGTCTAAGAATTTACAAGTGACAAAAAGTAATCATGTAAGTTAATTTTCTTAGTTCACATTATTTTTAATATCGCTCGGACAATTTTTTTAGAATTTTTCGAACAAGTTGCGATGACCCGTTTAATAAATCTCGTTACGTGTTATGTGTAATAGCCGCTAATTCCGTTAAATGAATAAATTTTATTTTCTTAATATTTAATTATTTATTAAATACAATAAATTCATAATATTTATTTTTCACTCAAATCCTATTCCTAAAGTAATAATTCGATAGAATTATTAAAATAATTGTTTGTGCTAATGAATATATTAAAGACGGAATTATTCAATTCATAACCCGGCGGAAATTTAACTAATAAGTCCATACAACAATAAAAAGAGGAGAAATAAAAAAGGAAACAAGAGGTTGGGCGTGGGAATTGAACTCATGACCTCTTGCTGCCCCCCCCCAACTCACTTCTTTACCAATTGTACTAATTAGCTATCCTTAAATTATAACATACGCATTTGTATTTAAACTCGTTCATTCCAATGGCATTTTTCAAAATCAACATTACGGTCCGATTGTAAGTCGTTAGGTGTATTATGTGGGTATTTATGGAGGGATTTTGTGCAAAGATTCACCACACTCACAAGCATTATTTTTATCTTGAATAATCTCCCACTCCAATCACCATGTGAAGGGATTTTGGATATCATGATGGTTTTTGATCCCCCACCCCATTACACCACCCAAATGCCTATTTGAAGGTCTCATAAGCCTTTATAAGACACCCACAACTCACTCAAACTCTCCCTTTCTCACCAAAATCCCATCCAAGGAGCAAGCTGATTTTTTTTCCTAAACACAAAAAAATAGTTTTCTTTGGGCTGCTCTTCCCTCCACCATCGACGCTTGATTGCTTCCTGGCTGCGCCGCCTACTCGCCGATGTTATGCTGACTCGCCCGTGTCGTCCACCCCCACGAGCTTCATGCCTCCTCCCCTGCGTTCGACGTCGTCCTGTCCTGCTTCTCCCTGTTCTGTTTTGTTCACTGTAAAAGAAATCATGGTACAATTTCTAAGCCTATTAATTTAAATTTTTTTGGGCTGATTTTAATTATTGTACATTTAAATTAAGCCCATAAAATCCTAAAAATCAGATTATGTAAAGTATTAAAAGTGTACATATTTCTTATGGTATATAACATGCATGCAAGGGATTTAAAGGAAAAACAATTTTACAAGTTATAAGGTAAACTTTAATAAATCTTAGGATTGTAAAAGTAGATTTTAACTCAAAAAATTCTGATTTTTATTAATTTATAAGCCTAGACTTTCTTTACCCTTTCTTTTAAAGAATTCTTTTATTTATTAAAGTAATTTCTTGAGAATCAAATAAAATAAATTTTTATGAATAAAACCTCCTTGCATGTCCTTTTTATAAGCCTTGGGATAATTTTACATGAACTTTGGATTAAAATAAATTTTATAAGAACAAGAGATGTTTGATTAAATTAAATATGTCTTGGTATGTATTTTAAAAAAAGATGATGCGTCCCTCATTTGGGATGCCTCAGATCGATCGGTGGCTTGAGTAGTAGGTCTCACTTTGGCGTAGCGGAAGGCTGATTTTGATTGTGAATTGGCACGAACAAGCAATGAGTAATGAGAACACGAGAGCAATTGCGAGTGTTTGAGAAATATAGGGGGCGGCGCAAGCACAAGGATAGAATTAAGGAGAAACCTCAACTTGAATTAAACCCTAAATATGCGCTGAATTGAAAACATATGCCTAAGCTCCCTTATATAGAGAGGCGGCCGAATCAAACCTAGAGAAAACCCTAAAGTGGCGGCGTGCGCCTAGGGCAAGCATGCAAGCTAAGGCCCAACGGCGCGGTCCAAAAGTGCTCGGCGCAAGGCCCATAATTAAGCTTCTAAATGCATAAAACTAACAATAGTAATGTTCTATAATAGAAAGTATGCAAAAAATTACTAAAATTGGATAGGTCGTCCGTGACCGTGCCGGGAGTGTCACGACAAGGCTGTCGCGACGCTGGCAAGGCTGGGACTCGGCGCTGGCGAGGAAACGACGCGCGTCGGGGCGCTGGCGAGGTCGCTGGCACGACGCGGAACGCTGGTGACGGCGCTAGCGAGGTCTCGAGGACTTGAGGTTCGCCGATGCTTCCGAGAACCTCAAGTTGAGACTCGATCCCGAGGTCCGATGCGAGAACCTTGAATGTCGTTCCGAGGTCTTGGCGACGGCTGGTTGCGACTTCGGCTTGCGATCCGATGCTCGAGGATGGCGCGCCTTGACAAGGTTGATCCGAGAGCTCGTAGCGAGGTTCCTTGGCGCCGATGGTGGTGATGGTGCCGAGCGAGGTAGCGGTGTAGGGCGCGCCGTGGCCTGCGGAGAGGCGCGCCACAAGAGACCTCGTTGCGTCTTGGATTGCTCGAGTCCTGGCACGAGTGATGGGGCCATCCGAGCGAAGTGTGAATGCGTCGTCCTCTTGGCTAGCATCCATGACGGGGGTCGCATCACCCTCCCCCACTTGGTTGGGAAACGTCCCCGTTTCCTCATAAGCGGGTGCAACATAAGGGGAGAGCTCAGCGACATTGAAAGTGGAGTGAACCGAATGCTTGCCTTCGAGGTCGAGCTTGTATGCATTGTCCCCGATGCGCTCCAAGACTCGAAAGGGTCCATCACCACGCTGGTGAAGCTTTGTCTTCCTTGAATCCGGAAACCTGTCCTTCCGAAGATGGAGCCACACGAGGTCCCCGGGGTTGAAAACCAAGCGTTTCCGACCTTTGTTATGTTGTGCCTCGTATTGAGTGGCTTTGCGATCCAATTGAGCTCTAGTCCACTCGTGCAGCTTGCGGATGGCTTCGGCACGGTTGGAGGCGTCAATGTGCTCGCCGTTCTTCAAAGGCCGAGAAGTCAGATCCATGGGAGAGTGAGGGTTGAGGCCGTAGACAATCTCAAACGGCGTCATCCGAGTAGCCGAGTGTTTGGACCTGTTGTAAGCAAACTCAACAAATGGTATTAGATCCTCCCACCGGCGTGGGTTATTTTTGAGCACCGTCCGAAGAAGGGTGCCCAGGGTCCGATTGGTCACCTCAGTTTGACCATCGGTTTGGGGATGATAAGAAGTAGAAAAGAGCAATTGTGTGCCTAGCTTTCCCCAAAGCGTTCTGCAGAAATGGCTACAAAATTTCGTGTCTTGATCACTAACTATAGTGCGAGGCATGCCATGTAATTTCACGACATGCTCAAAGAACAAGTTTGCGATTTCAGTCGCATTGTTGTTCCCTTTGCACGGCACGAAGTGAGCCATTTTGGAGAAACGGTCCACAATTATGAAGATCAAATCTTTACCGCGCCTAGACATCGGAAGACCCGTGATAAAATCCATAGAGAGATCTTCCCACGGAGTATCCGGAATAGGCAACGGAGTGTAAAGGCCATGAGGTTGGAACCTCGATTTAGCAGTTTGGCACGGCACACAACCCCGACAATACTTGTGAACGTCCGATGCCATGTGTGGCCATAAGAAGTGTTCATGAAGTGCTGCTAGGGTTTTGGCTATGCCAAAGTGGCCATCATGAGCTTCTTTGAGCAATAGATGCCTCACAGACGAGGTCGGAATGCAAAGCTTCCCGGCTCGGTAGAGATATCCATTGTCCAAAAAGAACGTCTCATGGATTCGACTTTGCTCAAGGTTCTCCATGATCGGTTTAAAATATGGATCATGCAAATATAACTCCTTAATCAAGGAGAACCCTAGCAAATTGGCCTGAAGTTGAGTTAAAAGCACATACCTGCGTGACAGAGCGTCTGCCACGATATTCTCTTTTCCTTTCTTGTGGGCGATAATATACGGAAAAGTTTCCATAAATTCCACCCACCTAGTATGGCGCCTGTTTAGAGTCGTTTGACTCCGAAGATAAGCAAGGGCCGCATGGTCCGTGTGAATAACGAACTCACTTGGCCAAAGATAGTGCTGCCATGTCTTAAGAACCCGAATGAGTGCGTACAACTCTTTGTCATACGTCGGGTAATTGAGAGTTGCCCCCGTTAATTTTTCACTAAAATATGCAATAGGGCGTCTCTCTTGAAGGAGTACGCCGCCTACGCCATAGTCGGAGGCGTCGCACTCGATCTCAAAGCGCTTAGTGAAGTCTGGCAATTGCAAGACCAGAGCGCTACATAAAGCATCTTTTAAGGCCTGAAAAGCGCCCTCATGGATCGGTATCCACTTGATTGTGGTGGCCTTCTTGGTAAGATTGTGGAGTGGCCCGGCGATGGAACTAAAGTCCTTGACGAATCGCCTATAGAACCCTGCGAGCCCTAAGAAGGAGCGAACCATCGTTGGGGTCGTAGGGGTGGGCCACTCTCGGATGGCGCGGATCTTGTCGTCATCCACTTTCAGCCCATCCTTGGACACGACGAACCCAAGAAAATTCGTCGTGTCCGTGCAAAACGAACATTTGTCCAAATTTACAAACAAAGAATGTTCGCGAAGGCATTCTAACACCAACCTAAGGTGCCTCGCGTGAGAGTCTAAATCCTTAGAAAAAAACCAAAATATCGTCAAAATAGACGACAACAAAACGTCCTAAAAAATTTACGAAAAACAAAGTTCATAAGCCGCATAAAAGTACTAGGGGCGTTTGTCAAGCCAAAAGGCATGACAAGCCATTCCTACAAACCATGCTTGGTTTTAAATGCGGTTTTCCACTCGTCGCCTTCATGCATCCGGATTTGGTGGTATCCGCTCCGGAGATCGATCTTGGAGAACAAGGCGGCGCCGTGGAGCTCATCGAGCATATCATCGAGCCTTGGAATTGGATGTCTGTACTTCACCGTGATCTGGTTTATGGCTCGGCAGTCGACGCACATACGCCACGAACCATCTTTCTTCGGCACGAGGATGACCGACACCGCGCAAGGGCTCAAGGATTCGCGGACGAAGCCCTTGTCCAACAAGTCTTGAACTTGGCGTTGAAGCTCATCGGTTTCCCTTGGTGAAGTCCTATAAGCTGCTCGATTGGTAAGGGAGGCGCCTGGCACGAGGTCGATCTTGTGCTCGATCCCTCGGATCGGCGGCAAGCCCTTCGGAAGCTCATCCGGCATGATATCTTCAAACTCCTTCAAAATAGACACAATAGAAGAGGGTAGTGAAGAAATCTCAGATTTATTAATGGAAAGAAGGGGAACAAGAATGAAACAAGAAAGAGTCCCCTGAATGGACTTCTCGATGTCCCGACGCCTGGCTAAGAGTAGACGATCCTGGCATGTGCCTAGCAAGGGTGGCTCGGTGTCGGTGCTCGTCCGATCAGCTTCTGGGGCGATTTTTGGATATGTTGTAGCCCCTGGATTTTGAGGAAGATTGCCCCTGGAAACGCGGTGAAACTCGTCCCGTAGCTCCTGGAATCCGAGTTTTCGTGCTGCGACAGCGTGTTGCGCGACGCTGGGAGGTGTGCTCGGCGGTCCTTTGCTCAAATTGGTATCCCCTGGGCGTTTTTTGTTCAGATCTGTTGGAAACTCAATATTGAGATTTGGAGCTTGGAACGCCGAGGGAAGCATCAGAAATCTGTTTTAGGCCTTTTTTGTCAAAATCTGCGGCGTTCGGCGCGTTGTCGATGCCTCTCGACGCAAACTGTCGGCCCTCCTCCAGTTTCTGTCGGCGTTTTGCATCTTGATCATCATTGGACCTGTTTTTGGAAGAAATGGCACTTGGAACGCCGGGAGAATCTGTATATTTTCCATCGGACGCCGTTGGCGTCTTGTTTGGCGCGCCGGTGCCGCTGTCGCTAGCCTTTTGTCATTGCCTTTCGGCTTCATCCTGTAGAGCTTCACTAGGTGACATAGGTAAGAGAGTCACGCGCTTCCCGTGGTAATTGAACATGTAAGTGTTCAAATACACGTCGTGAAGCACGCGACGATCGTATTGCCATGGGCGCCCCAACAATAGGTGTGTGGCGTCCATTGGCGTTACGTCACATAAAATTGAATCCGAATATTGACCAATAGAAAAGGTGAAGATTACATGTTTGTCGACCCAATCTCCTCGATCATTTGATATCCATTGAAGCAAGAATGGGTGAGGATGTGGCGTGGTCGGCAACTTGAAGTGATCAACAACCTTCTTGGAAAGGAAATTTGCACAACTTCTGGAATCAATGATGACACTGAGCGAGACATTGTTGACCAAACATCGGGTGTGAAAAAGTTGCTCACGTTGATCCGTGTGTGGTGCCTCGCGGACGCTAAGGGCGCGCCGAGTAACCAAACCGAGCTTAGCCACACCAAGGGCATCCAATGGATCGCACTCGAGCTCGGCGGCGTCGATCTCATGCGCCTCAACTTCTTTGTCCTCCTCGCTGTCATATGGCTCGCCTTGAGTGATGAATAAAACCTTCTTATTATTGGGACAGTTCCTTTGCATATGGCCACGTCCCCCGCACTTGTAACATGCCATGTCACGGCCTCAATCGGCGCTCGGCTCGGTGGGGCGCGGCGCGGCTGGTGCCTTGGCAGGCGAGGCTTCGGCCTTTGCTTTGGAACCTGTCGAAGGGCTTGGCAAAGAAGGAGAAAACCGATTAGTAGATAAACCGGATTGACTAGAGTTAGACACATACCTTGAATTGGACCATCCCGACTTGGTTCGCATCTCTTATTTGTGGATTTGCATGGCGGTGTGAACCAAGTTGTTGATGTCCTTAATGGGAAGGATCTCCAACCTATCTTGAATGGATTGCCTCAAACCCGAGAGGAATCGTGTCTTCATAACGGAAGGCGACACACTCATGCCCGCCTTGAAGAACATGTCCTCGAGCTTTGCAAAGTACTCCTCCGGCGTCATTGTGCCTTGTTTGATGCGCATGATTTCAATGTGCATCTTGTCCTTGTAATCGGCCAGAATGTATCTTTTTTCAAGATGTAGACGTGTTGATGCCACTCGTGGATAAGGGGTTTGCCTTTTTGAATCCTTTCGGACTCGAATCGGTTCCACCAAGTCCTAGCGGCACCAATGAAGTGAAGCGTCAAAACCTCCACCTTCTCGTCATCTTCGTAACCTAGATGTCGGAGTGTGTGCTCCGTGCCCTGTAACCACTCCAAAAACGCATCAGGATCATAACAACATGAAACGTTTTCGAATTTTACCTTGACATCGCGGCGTTGTTGGCGTGGATCCCGTGCATCGCGGTGATCTCGATCGCGCCGAGGGCTAGTACGTCGAGGCGAGTGTGCGCGCCTGTCGCGCCGATGCCAAGGCTGTCCTTGATGCGGATCGTCATCTCCGTCATCCGGATCGTCTCCATCGTAAGGCCTCCGTGGACGCCGTGCGTCGCGATCCCTGTCTCGTCGTTCCTGCGCGCCGTGCTTGCGTCCAGAGCCATAAACTCGATCGTACACGGTGCGATGCTTGGCAAGGCGCGGCGGTGGGATCCAATCCGAAGGTCGGTTGTCATGTTCTTCCGGATCCTGCACATTGGGATGCTCAAAAGATGACTCGTTAGAATAATCCGAGAACTCATCGTACTCATTTTCAAACTCTGAGAACGGACTACGAGCACTTTGATGCCCGAGGTCGTCCTCAACTCTATATGCGTCGGCGTCGTAATACTTAACCCCGTGCTTCCGCTTTGGGATTTCGTACACATACGTCGGCGACTTGTTCTTTTTCTTCCTTTTGGGATCCCACTCGTATGTCGACTTCTATACTCCTCGGAGTTGTACTCCTCATCGGAATATACGTCATACACTTGTGTGTCCCGATAATCTCGCGCCATTTGATAGCGATCTACGGTCCGGGGACCACCATCGTGCCGATCATATTGGCGACTTTATTTGATCGACTACATGCGTTGCATGGTGCCGAATTGTGATGAAGGCTGGGCGTGCTTCTTCCCCTTAGCGTTGGCACGAGCAACGTCGTCCGCGGACACGCCTGGCATGCCGTGGATTTCCGAAGCGAGGCCATGCGTCGGCGGCATGGTGTGTTTGGATTGCGTTTGGCTCGCGGCCAGGAGGCGTTCGAGTTCTTCAATGCGCGCCACGGCTTCGGGGTTCCAAGCCTCTCGATTCTGGTTAGGGTTTTGGCCCTCGGCAGGGTTGTTGTTTCTACCGTCTCCCGAGTCCGAAATTGTACCTATAGTAACACCAGTCATCGAAGCAGTAAGAAGTTCACAAGCAACTAAACAATGAGTTACAGTTCGCTTAAGTCAAGCCGACCCTTGTGTTCAAACCACACGTATAAGGATTGGCAAGGCTAAAGGTCACTCAAACTCGATCAATGATATGGATCCGAAAATTACAATGCAAGCACGCAAGACAAAGGCAAGTTCGAAACCAAAATCGCAAAGCAAGCAATGATATGAATGAAAGTTGCGAGATTTATAAGCAAAAGTGAAGGATCTTGCCTTATTTTGGCTTGTGAGCTTCACGAGAATTTTTTTTTTATCCAATCGACTGCGTTGCCTTATTTTGGCTTTTATAGTCGAAGAACAAGTTTTTTTTAACAAGCAAGTCGGACTAGGTTTTCTCCTCTAGAACCGATTCAAGCAAAGAGATAATCAACACGCAAGCAATCAAAGGATGCACGAGTTAAATTGGCAAAACAAGTCCTAAGTTCATGCAACTAGCAAGACAAAGCAACAACTTCACCAAAATCAATAGATCGATTGAGTTAGGTCACAGTTGATTTTTTTTATAACAATTACGAAGCAAAGAAAAAAAAATTTGGGACCCTAGATGGTGAATATGCGAAGTGGAGGATGGATTCTAGGGTTTCAAGTGGTGGAATTACGTGTGAGAATGAACTAGAAGGGTTGAACGAGACTTACTCAAACCTTGGCTCTGATGCCAGTTGATGCGTCCCTCGTTTGGGATGCCTCAGATCGATCGGTGGCTTGAGTAGTAGGTCTCACTTTGGCGTAGCGGAAGGCTGATTTTGATTGTGAATTGGCACGAACAAGCAATGAGTAACGAGAACACGAGAGCAATTGCGAGTGTTTGAGAAATATAGGGGGCGGCGCAAGCACAAGGATAGAATTAAGGAGAAACCACAACTTGAATTAAACCCTAAATGTGCGCTGAATTGAAAACATATGCCTAAGCTCCCTTATATAGAGAGGCGGCCGAATCAAACCTAGAGAAAACCCTAAAGTGGCGGCGCGCGCCTAGGGCAAGCGTGCAAGCTAAGGCCCAACGGCGCGGTCCAAAAGTGCTCGGCGCAAGGCCCATAATTAAGCTTCTAAATGCATAAAACTAACAATAGTAATGTTCTATAATAGAAAGTATGCAAAAAATTACTAAAATTGGATAGGTCGTCCGTGACCGTGCCGGGAGTGTCACGACAAGGCTGTCGCGACGCTGGCAAGGCTGGGACTCAGCGCTGGCGAGGTCACGGCGCGCGTCGGGGCGCTAGCGAGGTCGCTGGCATGACGCGGAACGCTGGTGACGGCGCTAGCGAGGTCTCGAGGACTTGAGGTTCGCCGATGCTTTCGAGAACCTCAAGTTGAGACTCGATCCCGAGGTCCGATGCGAGAACCTCGAATGTCGTTCCGAGGTCTTGGCGACGGCTGGTTGTGACTTCGGCTTGCGATCTGATGCTCGAGGATGGCGCGCCTTGACAAGGTTGATCCGAGAGCTCGTAGCGAGGTTCCTCGGCGCCGATGGTGGTGATGGTGCCGAGCGAGGTAGCGGTGTAGGGCGCGTCGTGGCCTGCGGAGAGGCGCGCCACAAGAGACCTCGTTGCGTCTTGGATTGCTCGAGTCCTGACACGAGTGATGGGGCCATCCGAGCGAAGTGTGAATGTGTCGTCCTCTTGGCTAGCATCCATAACGGCGGTCGCATCAAAAGGGTTTTTTTATAACTTAAACCTTCTTGCATGTCTTTTGCCTTATGTTATAAACCTTAGAATAATTTTATATGAAATTATGAATAAAGTGAATTCAATAAGATCAAAATCATGACTAAATAAGTAAATACGCTGTTGCGTGTTGATAAAAGGACTTATTATATTTTAAGACATTCCTGCGTGTCAACTTATGCTAAAATGAATTTTTCGATAAATTAATTGTGACCTTTCTAGATTTAAAAATAGACTTATAAGGATTTTAGTTACTTAATTAAATTATATAATTATGCATGTATTTTCATAAAGATTTATAGAAGAAATCCATTCTTGCATGTAACCTTGAGTTTATCAAAATGTTGAAATAATTAAAGTTTGTTGTAACCTTCTTATTAAAAAGGGATTTTTCATAAGAACAATCTATTTAAATAGCATATGTGTTACATGTAGAAATAAAAAGTATTTTTATTAAAGTAATATAGGCATGCATGTCAATTCTAGACTTTACTAATTTTATAATAGATTAATTAGGACATCTATAAATAATGACCATGCAAGTTTTAGCAAGTAAAAATGCATACAAATAATTATAGTTGGAAAAAAAAAGATTTAAATGGAGTTAAAATATTCTCGCATGCCAAATTTATCTTTTCACAAAAACTTTTGGAATAAAATAAAGATGGACTTAAGAAATATTGAAATGCATGCAAACCATATTTTTAGTTTACTTTAAATATATATTGCATGTGGTTTAAAAAGATTTTTCCTTTATGAGTAAATAAGGCCTTGCACGTTTTCTTAAAATAAATATTTTTAAAGTTTATAAAAAAATTCTTGCAAAAGTATCACCTTGAAAATAATAAAAAAGAATTATTATTATTAATTATCTACTATCTAAATTATTAAGCTAAGTAAATCAGATTAACATCCATTCTCTTAGAAGAAGAAAATAACAGAAAGGTTTAATGAAGATTAAAATAAGGATTTTAATACATGTTCGTTCCTCATTCTTTCGGTTAACTAGGTCGAAACGTACGAACATCACTAAGATATTCTAAATTTCCGAGCTTCGTAGAATTCCGAAAGAAATTCAAGGCAAGTGGATATTCTCCTTAAAACTTTTCGATAAGTCGATTCCGTTAATTCTCTCTATCTTGGGAACACTTTGTTTGTTAAAATGAATAAATTTTAGGAAATATCGATTGTTAGAAATAACGACCTCCCGTATCGTTATTAATATTATATTTATTATTAATAGAAATATGCTTATGCATGTTTGTGTGACCTTGGTTATTTAAATCCCTTTCCGAGATTCGTAATGGAACTAAAATATATTAAGAGATGCGGGTTTTGACCCTAACATCTCTCTATAATATGAAAAGTGGTATGGCTTTACGCCCTCTCTTCCCATGGCAATTCGTTAAAACACACCAAGTGGTACGGTTCATCACCCTTTCTTCTATGGTTATTATCGAGTGGTTTGGCTCACCGCCCTCTCTTCTCTCGGTAATTAAGGATCATGATCTATGTCCGCTCCTGCTCATTAGAGGGATGTCTACACCCTAGCTAAGTATCGAAACTTTGTTCCCCATAAGTGGATTCGGCTCTTTCATAGCCTCCACACCATTAAAAGTCACTAATAATATGTAAAGTTTTTTACACGTACTAAAGATAAGTGCTAAAGCACATTAAAAGACATCAATACTGGGCCGGTTTTAAGGACCGATACTGCTCTTATTCCAACAAGGGAACGAGAGGTTTTCTAGGAACCTTGTGCGTAATTAATAAACGTTCCCAACAATTATTCTAGACTACTCTAAGAAGTTCTACAATCTTGTAGTTCATTCTTTCGGTTTAGAGTTATCTCATCTCGAGATTTACTCATTTCCGTTCTTAAGCTCCACTTAAAGTTTGTACTTCTCAAAACACATCTTGAGTATCTCTTTAATGAATTGATAAATTACCAAACTACCCTTGAGATTTTCCATTCTCACTTGCTTAGTCTCCTTAGACTAATTACGCTATTTCCGCATTTTTACCTGGTATTTTTCCCCATTTGCGATAAATGCCAGCCTCTAGGAAACCGCCTTCTATGGTTTAAAGACGAAGATCCATCAAGCTGAAGGAAGGAAGGTCGGATTAAATCAAGGATGTTTCTCGTTCATTTTGGGTTACACTACGTCTATGCAAACAATGTTTAATTAAATTCCGCTACGTAAAAACTCTTTCATGTTATGTTTTGTTAAACCAAGTCAAGTATGTAATGAATAATTTTAAAAGTCTCATGCTTGAGCACCTTTATTAATATGTAATAACTTCGAATTTTCCGCATTTTTATTTAACTTTAATATGTAAAATCCGAGGTCACTAGCGGTAATACCCATCGTTGCAAAAATAGGGGTGTTATAGACAATTCAGGGTAAAGAGAAGTGGATCACTGACGTTGCCTCCCCAGGATGAAGGATCTTCTGCGGCCTCGAAATGCCCATAACCATGCCTAACACAACTCCGACAGTAACCAAACTTGCAACCGGGCTTAGAACCGAACTCATAAAGAAGTACAAACCAAGCTTGAAACAAAGCACCTAAAAACAAGTAGCAAAAAAGCACTCAAATAAACACCAAGAGGGCTACAAAACAAACAACCCAAAAGGGCTAGACGTGACCTAGACTATATCACATCTGAAACAAAATGATTATCAAGGCCCAAACATAGCAAGGATATCAACAGGAAGGCAAAAAAGGGAAAATGCACTCAGATAATAGACGTGACCTAGACTATATCACATCTGAAACAAAATGATTATCAAGGCCCAAACAAAGCTCACACCAAGCTCAAGCCCAATTTATCAACAAGAAACAAGAAGTGTCATCCCCTTCCTCAAAAAACCAGTGCCAGAGAACCAGATACAAACCCACACAAAGATCGACGTAGAAAATGCCTCTGATCAAGTGAAAAAGGCTAGCTATCGAAAACATTTCCACGAGATTTAAGACAACCCGAGAAGCCCCAAAAAAGATGCCATCAGGAGGGAAGTCGAGGACAGGAAGCAAACATCACCAATTTCCATAGGAGTAGATCAAAGGATATGAACCTAAAGAAAACAAACAAAAGGCACAAACTTCCGATGAGCAACAATCAAACAATCGACAACGGAAACTCAAAGTAGATCAAATTAGGATAGGAATTTGTCACCAATAAATGAACGAACTTCTTCAAGTTGTCAATTTAGAAGCAAAATCCCACGCAAAAATTCTAATGGACCAACTTATTGTGCTAGAGTCCCAAATAAAACTGAGCACTCAACATATAAAAGTTTTTCCAAATTTGTCATCAAACAATACACAACAATAACTGGATTGTTGCTTCAAAGAAAGAGATTCTACCTTTAGTTTTCTCAACCTTTAAGGATAAGTAAGGACAAATCCGCCTTCAACTTTCTCAGTCATTGAAGGAGGAAAAAAGTCAAGAAAGGAATCTAGAGAGCAACAAATGTTCATATTTTCTCTCCATTGTCTCTCAATTTTCTCACAAGAAGGGAAAGCTAAAGAGAAGCATGAGCTTCTCTCCTCCAAAAACAAGAGAAGTTTACAAGATTTTTTAAGACTAAGCACGTTTGGTTAGATTTAGGAGCAAAAAGACATACAGACTTATTGTTGAAAGGTAAATTTTTGTTTGATTTTGTTCAAATTGAATGCCTAAACTGAAATTTAGGGTTTATGTCAAGTTTTTGCATGTTTGGATTTGAAATTGCATAATGGTGTGTTATTTGGATTCATGGGTACATTAGAATGCATATTTATGATGAAAATAGGGTTTATAAGTTGTAAACATAACAAAATCGAAGTCAAGAATGCTTAGATTCGGGATCTACCCTCATGACAGATGTCCGGGTTTATAGCTTAGTTTTTGAGTGTTTTTCTAGGTTGTTTAGTTTAGTTTAGTTGTGATTTTGTGTCTTTTTGGATGAGTTTGCATATTTTGTGAAAAGTATGGAAGCTACTCTATTTTTGTGTAGGTTTTTGAAACAAGATGGAGCATTTTGGAGCCATCAAGGTAAAGAGGAGAAAGAGGAGCATGACCAATTGAGAAAGAGTTGAAGACACTTGAAGAAATCCCGAAGAATCCAAAGAAGAAGTGAAGAAACACAAGAAACATAGTTCAAATAAAAACTCGTTACCGACCCATGAGGGCTCGGTACCAAGGCATCAGGAAAGACTAAGTTCAGCAAAATTAAGCAAGAGTCTACCGACCCTGACAGGTGATGAGGTATTTTCACTAGTCGTTAATACCTATCAAAGAAACCTTAGCTTTACCAACTCAGTAGAGCGGCAAGTAAGGGTCGATCCCACAAGGACTTGTGTATTTGTGTTATTACTTGTATGCCAAGTAACCAAAGAGGGGTTTTATGGATGAATATCTAAACTACTATGCAAATATAAAAGTAAATATGAATGCAAAAGATGATTTAAATCTTTAAGAGACAAGCGTATTCAACTAGTTAAATTCATCATGATATTGCTTTATTGATCATTGATTCTCTTCTCACTTGAATAATCTATTGTGGATTATGACCCTACTAAGGATTAAAACCCGAACTTCGGATTTAGTTGGTAGAACTACCAGTCTAACAACCCTAATCGTCTAACAACCTAGAAGACCTTCTAGATTCAATTAAACAACATCATAACGCTTCAAGTTATCAATAGAAACAAATACTTAGAGCAACCAGACATCTAAGTAACTTGTGAATTTATTCCCTTCTTTAACCAACTTGTCCAACCGGTACTAAATTGATTAAAGTATACTCTTGACCAAATTAACTCCGACCGGTATATAATCAGATTCAGTTTTAACTAGAAATTCAATTAGGTAGCTAATCTAATAAAACCCTAGTTTAGATTCAATTAAGCACAAGGAATAAGTTCTTTTCAAGTTTGTTGCGAATCAAATCAAACCTCACAATAATATGCAAATCATGACTTCAATAACTAGCCAAACATAATAAATTTAGCAATGCATAACAAGAGTTTCAAAGTTGCTCTCTTGAGAGAAAAACCTAGCCTCCAAAAGTTTGATCAAAGTTATGATAAAAATAAACTAACATAAGGTTTATATATGTCTTCCAAATAACCCTAAAAAAGATCTATCTTTAAGCATACTCGGATAACCTAGCCAAAAAACCAAGAGCTCGGCCCAAAACTTCGGCCCAAATGATGTCCACGTACAAGTCCCTTGTGTGGGTTGCAGTTGCATTGCACGACCGCGCTTTCGTCTTCCCACGCAATTGCCTTCAGTTGTGATTGCTCGGCCAGAATGCTCGGTTTGCATCCAGCGTAATTGCTCCTTCTCGATCTTCACTTCTACTTCTTCAATGCTCCTTTGTACCACCTCCTAGCTTCCTTTTGCTCGTCTACCACCACCATGATCCGCTAAGACTCGTCCGGCTCTTGCTCTTAAACCTAAAAACCTGCAAAACCGAGCAAACAAGCGCAAACTACCCAACAACACAAAAAACCTAAAAACTAGATAAAAACCAACCTAAAACTAGCTAAAACATATATAAAACATGCGTCTAAACTACTCCTATATGCAAGCTATCAACAGGGTCGATACCGAGGGTCCCTGTGTCGGTAGACTAAGTTCAACAAAATTTAGAAGGTTCTATCTTTATGGATACTTTTTAGATAGCTTTTCTAGTATAAATACTCTTGTCTTTAGTTGTTTTTGGGGAGGCAGACGTGAGATTTAAGGAAACGTTGGCACAAGCACGTCTTTCTCTCTGGTACATTGAGTTGGATTGTTTTTAAGGAGAGTTGGAGAAGAAGTTTATATTTCTAGTGGTATTCTGAGACAAAGAGTGTTCTTAATTCAAGTAAGCTTAGTTTTAATACAAAGTTATGTTTTCATTCAATTATTTTGTTTGTTCTTCTTTAAGCATGTGTGAGTAGTCTTCTTTTGTGGGATTGGGGTTGGAAACCCAACATGATTATGCATGAATGATGGTTTGTTTGAATTGAATGCCTTATATCTATTTACTCTTGTTTGTGCTTATACTTTAAAGAAAGTTGAAGTAATTTGAGTTTATGGCTTAATCAAAAAAGAAAGTTATAAACTTGAATAGAGATAAAGTTTGATAATGAAAGTTGAAAACTTTGGATCAAAACAAGTGGTTTAAAGTGAATTGATTTATGAGAATTGATTGATTTGCTTGTCTTTTCAACGAAAGTTGATACCTTGATGTCAAAGGCATGATATTTATCTTTCATATCGTTTGAATTGCATAGTTATGTTGTGGTGAACCCTTGTCTTAGATTTTTTTTCTCTTACTTGATAGTAAAATTCAATCTAGTATACCTCGATACCGAAGTCCTCTACCTCGGTACTGAACATGCGTTTTTTAGTGTTGAAATTGCATCGTTCTTATTCAGTACAACATCGATACCGACCTTGATAAGGTCGGTACCGACCTGTTTTGTTCGTTAACTGGTCACTATTCTTTGCTTTTGTTTTTGTTTTGTGTGTTCTTTTGCTTTATAGATTAGTAGTTAAACATAACTTTGCTTCCCGTGGATGACCCTGACTCCCTATACTTAATGAGGTCTTGACTACAAATTTATTTATTGTCAGTAAAAACCCTCTCAACAGGACTTAGAAGACGACTCAATCTGCCGTTCCCGGGATCCATATTGAAGGCAATAATTTGCAACTAGTCAAGGCCGGTCTTGGTGACTGGCGCTGCCCATGGGAGATTGAGTTATTCAGTTCGGACATCCACTGCTTGCTTGCCCGGTTCCAGGATTGGTGTATTTCTCATGTCTTTCGAGAGTGCAATTCTGTGGCGGACTTCATCATTTGATCCTTTAGACGTGTCTCCTCTATCCAGCTTATAGTTGATTTGAGTTTGCTTACCCTCATCTGACAAGATGCTCTAGGACCACCTAATCCTTTTCCTTATAAAAAATTGGACAATTTTAAAATTCGGTCTACATTCATTTAACCATTATTCCAACTTTATGCTCTTTTTCAACATATTTGAATATTAATAATTTAATATCTTTTCTTTTTTTGAAAGAGGTAAGAATTAGGGTTCCTCCTTACGGAGGACGCCCTAGAGCATCCTTACGGATGAGAACCAGAAGTTCTTGGTGCTTCAAAATAGTATCCAGGGAAAGGTTGTGGCCTAGCCTAGCGATTTTATCGGACACAGCATTGCAGTTCCGATTAACATGGTTGATTCGAACCGCATCAAACCACGCGAGTGAGATTGAAATATCATAGAATACCATGTCTGAGTCTCATGGGCATTGTCCTTTTTTACAAACAACATTTATAATTGTAAGGCTATCTCCTTCGATTTTAAGGTTCTTAATTCCTTTATTAATAGCATATTGTATCCCCTCTCTGATTACAAGAGCTTCTATTTTATTTACTGACACTTCACTGTATTTCGATGATGTCATGCCAACTACCTCAGCATTGGGACCTCGAATTACAACTCTTGTTGAGACTTCTCCATTTTGCAGTTTTGATCCGTCAAAGTTAAGTTTATAAAAATCATTAGGTGGTTTTCTCCATATTTTTTCATTTCGCTTGCGTCTTCTAATACATGGGTGTTTTTTATTTTGTTCGTCTTCGTTCCATTGTTTGGTTACTTCCCAACTATGCGGTTGTTTTTTAATATATTGTGCTAAGTCTAAAATAAAATCATTTGGCTGTTGTTGAAAGACTAGTTTGTTGCACTGGTGCCAGATGCCCCACCAACAAACGGTTAATTCGATGATTTCTTTATCATTGACTTGTTGTCTTATCTCACTAAGTATTTGGCGGGGCAGTTTGTTTCTTATATCTATTTGTTGTAAGATTTGAGTGAAATTAGGATTTATTTTCTGATAAATCTCGCGTGTGTGAGGGCATTTAGTTAGTAAGTGATCGATATCTTCATAGGAACAGTGGCACATAAGACACCCTTCCGGTACCGGGATGTGATTTTCTTGTAGCCTAGATTTAGTTGGTAGGTCGTTGTTGTCAATCTTCCACAAGAAATTTTTCACTTTTGGAAATATATTTATTTTCCAAATCCACTTATTTGTGTTTGGGTTGTAGTTATTTATGTTTCCAAATCCACTTATTTCAACACACTTTCTTCTCTTACAACACTTCCCCAAACTTTCTTTCTCAACTCCATACACACATTCAAACACTTTGTTTCTTCTTTCTGCTTTTTCATTTTTTTGTTGCCTCTTCTTCAGCTCTTTCTTTGCTTTATGAAGACTACTTACAATTAAACTGCACTTTTTCTTTTGCTTTGCACAAACTTTTCATCTTCATTTTTTTTTAACTTTGCACACAATAGTTTTATTTCCTCTTTTTCCACCTTTTTCTTCCAACTCCCCCATACTTATACATAACTCACACAAAACAACAAACACAACCTAAAGTTTTAAATCCCGGATTATGGGTCAAGCTTATTAGGCTAGGAAAATTTTGTGGAGTTATCAAAAATAGGCTTAAGGCTCAAAAGAAATAGGGGTGTCAAGAACATGGATCTTGTAAGGTAGGAAGGGAAATAATAGGCTATAAAGAAACATTGCCTCAATCATTTTAATGTCATGCATTCAATCATATAAAGCAGCCTTGAAAAAAATCATAACGCAAGTTCTAGAGCTAGATAATCATGGTGATACACTCAAGAATGTAGAGAACAAAAATAATCATGAAAGGCCAAAAATCTCACAAGGCTAATTTTTGTCTAGAACTTCAGAATGAATTTATAACTCAAGCTAAATACATGATCCATCCTATAATCAAGGTAATTAATCAATGATCATGCTCAAATCGTATCAACTTCAGCATATCATGCAAATCATGGGTTAGAATTCATACTTAACTTAAAGAAACAAGAGGAATCAAACAATGGGGAAATAAGAACCTAAATGCAATATTTTTGTATTTTTTCAAATTTTTCTGATTTTTTTTCATTTTTCAGGATTTTTTAATCAATGCATGCAAAAAATTTAAATATGACCTAAACTAATGCAACTATATGCAATGCGTAAACTAATGCAACTATATGCAATGCAAACAAGTAATTCCTTTCCCTCATGCTTAAAACATACTTTGTCCCCAAAGTATAGTAAAAAGTCAAGAAAAAGAGAAAAACTCACAAAACTCTAGTTGTCAGGGTAGTGCAGCGGGTAATCCTGTGGTGGTGCTGGCGGCGGATACTCAGAAGGAGGTGGCATGTACGGTGGAAACTGAGGATATGGCCGGTCCGGAAAAGCATACTGAGGGTAAGACTGATGTGGTGGGTAGCCCGCAGAACTCCATCCATCTAACCTAGCATTCAGCAGTCTGAATTGCTCATCCTGGCGGACCTGAAAAGCAACAAGCTGCTGATCCTAGTGAATCTGATAAGTGGTGAACCTCTAATCCACATAGCCTCTCATGTTCTGATAGCTCTGATCGATGTGGGATGACATATCATTGTATCGCTACGTGTTGTCCACCTGCATCTGCCTCATCATCTCCATCATCTGACTGAACTAAGCATCAAAGTAGTGAACACCACTCCCAGAAGGCGGATATGGATCAAACTATTGCTATTGGTCTTCTTTCTCAGACTCATCCTCCTCATCCTCCTCCTCAGATTCTTCGCCTTCATCAGATTCTTCTTTTCCTTCAGCCATAACAAAGTCCTCACCATTGTTCTCTTCTTCATCAGACTCCTCTTGAACTGCAATTGGAATCTTCTTCTTACCCCTAGCAGGGCCCTAGACATCACTCAACTCTAGATCTCTAGCCCGGACTTCAATAAACCAGTTGGCTGAGTTGTTCCCAATCTTCACTCTAGCTCCATCCGGGAGCTTCATCACTCTCTTTGAATATCCAATCACCCAAAAATAAGAGTTCATGTACTTGTATAGAGCTCCCATCCTTGTAAGCATGGTGAAGTCCATAGCTAAAGGCGGGATATCAACAACTAGCCTGTTAAGATCAACTCCAAAATGCCTGGCTAGATGGGTCACAATCCCTCCAATACAGATGGCTCCGCCTCCTTTGTTTTCAACATGAGCCAAATGGTGCATCAGCATTGCACCCAAATTCAGCTTCTTCCTCTTTAGACAGGCGCCTAACACAACAACATCTTTCTTAGGGCAGTTGTTTCCACCATCACCCCGCCCATTCAGAGTACATGCTATGAATCTCTAAAAGACTCGAATAGCGGGGTGAGTAATGGGAGAAGCCTTTTCTTTGGTAGGCTCATAGGTGGGTCTCCTTGTGATGGACCTCTAGAAATGCTTATCAATCCATGTAGCACCATTCTCATTCAGCACAACATCATTGCCCTAAAAATTATAGAAACCAAACACATTGTTTACCTGCCTCAATGTCATCTTCCTTTTTGTACTTCCCAACAGAAATTTGCACTCCCCTTCACCTCTAAAATTTGTCTCCAAAGTGCTCAAAAACTCAAGTGTAGTTAACCCCTTGAAAGTGGGCTCACACAACTATAAGAACTGCCCCATGTGAGCATATGCAACCATCTCTCTTAACAGATGTGATAGGCCAAGAGCATCCATCAATCCCCAGTCGATAAACCTTGTCGCTTTCCACTCTCTGTCTTTCATCATATCAAATCTGGCTATGTGGTTAAGCTTGGTCAAACTAAACCCAAAGGTCTCTAGAGTGCTCTCTCCCTCCACAGTAGGAGGAACCAGATGAACACCCTGAATGGAAACGTGGGATGAAGATGCTGCATCTATTCTATCCCTTTTTCGACCCATAATTTCAGAAATTTAAGAACTCCTGCACAAGCACCACCAAACACAAACCAAGCAAACACAATTTTGTTGTCCCGGCAAGGACAACCACAACAATATATATCGGATTAAGCAAATAAACACTCAATCACTCTCTTCCCCCACTACCTAGAACAATTTAATCAAAATTAATCCTTAATTCTAGGTTAATCTCAGATTTTTGATAAAAGCTCAAATAAAACACAAATCTAGGCTAGAATCATGCAATAAACGAACTTTTGTGAAAGAGCTAAGCCTAAATCCAAGCCTAAAGGGAGGAATTTCGGGTTTTCTAGCAAAACCTAGATCTTGATTTTACACAATAAATCCGAAATTTAAAGAGGGATTTGAGAAAACTTACTTAAATTCCGCTTGATTTGAGGTTCCTTACTTGATTTGGGTTGAAAATCCGGCTTGAATGGAGCTTGAATGGAGCTTGGATGGTTGAGAGCTCTAATGTGGGTTTGAGAGGTTGAAGGAGGCGGACGAAATAAGTGAGGAAGAAAATAAAAGGGCTCGGGGTTTTAATTTTACCTTCGCCGAAAATTGCTAAAAGCGCGGGTTGCACCCGAATTGCGCAGTCGCGCAATTAGCAACCCGCGTAATCACCCCTCAGTTGGAATTGCGCGGGTTGGACGCCTTATTGTGCGGTCACGTAATTGGCAACCCGAGCAATTCCTTTAAGCTGAGATTACTCCGGTTTGGGGGCTTGATTGCTTGTCCACGCACTTTTTAGTCCCCAATCCGAGTTTTTAGCTATTGTAAAAGTACTTAGGTGCGTTTTTAGATGCTGGACAGAGCTATCTGTAGGTCTGAGGATTATTTCTACTAAAACTAAACAACTAGAAAAACAAAAGCAAAAACTTAAAAATCAAAGCAAAACGAAAATAAACCTTGGGTTGCCTCCCAAGAAGCGCTTGTTTAACGTCATTAGCTTGACGTAAAAAGGATATTAAGAATGATATGAGCTATGGAATTCGATCTCCTTCCCATCAAATCCCATCTTCAGTATGCCTTGTGGAATGTCAATCCTTGTATTCGCGGTCTTTAAAAATGGACGTCCTAGCAGCATAGACGTTTTTCCAGCTCCCGGTCCCATGTCCAATATTAGAAAATCAGCCGAAAATGTCAAGGAGTCCACTGTAACCCATACATCTTCAAGCTTCCCCTTGAGCCGGACCGTTGAATGGTCAGCCAATTCAACTATGGTTCTAGTTTCTTTCAACGGTCCCATATCGAGTTTCTCATATAAGGAGGAAGACAGAACATTGACAGATGCACCTAAATCAATTAGAACCTCATTCACCTTGGTGCTTCCGATCATACAAGGAATGGTGAACATGCCAGGATCACTGCAATTCTCAGGCAAATGCTTTTGAAACACAGCTGACACGTGTTCTTTTTCTTTGACTTGCTTCTGGCTGTTCTTCTTTTGTCCCCTTTTTAGAGTGCACAAATCCTTCAAAAACTTGGCATACCGAGGTACACTCTTGATCAATTTCAATAACGGGACGTTTACTTTGCATGTACTGAAAACCTCGAACAACTCCTTGTCACTTTTCAACTTTCAGGTTTCTTTTAAGGTTTCAGGGAAAGGTGGAACAGGTACATAGGCTTTCAGATGAGTTTCAGATGAATCGTTGTCAACACCAGGATTGCTCGGGTTGGCCTCCGATTGCGGGGCGCGCATTGCGCATGCAACCCGCGTAATCCAGACTGAGAAGGAATTGCACGGTTTGCCAATTGCTTGGTCGCGCTTTTAGCGGTCAGGCTGCGCAATTGTTCTTCGTCTTGTTCCTCCGTTTCGTCAACCTTTTTCAATGTGCACAGTTGTCCCACCTTAGAGACATCATAAATAGAGATAAAACTCACATTCGCTCTCGGGTTGAGCTCTGTCTGTGATGGCAATTTGCAGGATTCTCTAGCCTCTAACTTGCTTACCGCATCAGCAATCTGACTAACTTGGCTCTCCAAGTTCTTAATACTAGACTTGGTCTCTTGTTGAAGCTGAGTTAGAGAGCCATGCATTGTAGAAACAGTCTGAGTCATATTTCTGATCATCTCTTCAGTGGACATTGAATTCTGATTCACTCCCTAAGCTTGAGGTTGAAAAGGAGGTCTGTACGGAGCTTGGCCACCTTGATGGTTAAATTGTTGATTGCTAGAATTTTCATACCTCAAGTTAGGATGATCCCTCCAACCCGAATTGTAAGTGTTGGAGAAGGGGTCATACCTCGGCCTAGGTGGTCCATAGCCTCCCATTGCATTCACCTCAGTGTTTGGATCTTGAAGTGTAGGGCATGCATCAGTGAGGTGCATGGTGTCACAACATATTTCACAGGATTTGACCTGTTGTCTTCCACCTTGTTGTAAAAGCTGCCTAATCATTGTTTTCAACTCAGTGACTTCATCTTGGATTCTTGAAGTAGCCACCACAGAAATTGCAGCTTTCGAGCTAGTCTCTTTTCTGAATTGTCTGGTGCCCTCAGGCAGCTGTGTAATTAGTTCAAATGCAACAGCAGGAGTCTTGTTGAGAATATTGCCTTGGCAAGCTGCATTCACCATTCTTTTCTCATCATCCAAGAGGCCATTAAATAAGTATAAAATCAGTTTTTGTGATCAGCGTAGCCATGGAAAGGCCAGCTGGCTATCAACCTCTTGAATCTCTCATAATACTCGTACAAGGACTCATTAGCTTCTTGTTCAATGTTGCTATTCTCTTTTTCAGATCGTTGAGCCTTGTAGCAGGGAAGTACTTCTCTAGAAAAGTTTGCTTCATCTTATCCCATGTATCAATACTTCCCGGAGCCAAGTAGTAAAACCAATCTTTAGCCTGATCCTTGAGAGAAAAAGGAAAGGCTCTCAGCGCGATTTGGTCATGAGTCACATCAGCGGGTTTCATGCTTGAGCACACATCATAAAATTCAGAAAGATTCTTGTTGGGATCTTCACCACTAAGCCCATGGAATGAAGGCAAAAGGTGAATCAGTCCATATATCTGCTCAAACTTGACTCCTTCACCAAGAGCAGGAAATTGCACCGCCAACGGTTGTTGTGCCAGATTTGGCATAGTCAACTGTCTCAACGTTTGGTTACCCATCTCAGCGATTTTAGGAATGCTTTCAGTTTCAGAATCAGATGAGGAAGACTCTAGGTTGAACGATAATTCACGGGAAATCTCACGAGCTTGCCTACGTAACCTAGAGAATGTCCTTTCAATTTTTGAATCAAATGCAACAAGAGATGGATTAGTAGCAAGGGTATGAACCATATAACATGTTCACACCCAAATAGCACAAAAGTAAGAACACAAATAGCGACGAGTCCCCGACAACAACGCCAAATTTGTTGAGGTATTTTCAGTGGTCGTTAATACCTATCAAAGAAACTTTAGCTTTACCAACTCATTAGAGCGGCAAGTAAGGGTCGAACCACTAGGACTTGCGTATTTGTGTTATTACTTGTATGCCAAGTAACCAAAGGGGGGTTTTATGGATGAATATCTAAACTACTATGCAAATATAAAAGTAAATATGAATGCAAAAGATGATTTAAATCAATAAGAGACAAGCGTGTTCAACTAGTTAAATCCATCATGATATTGCTTTATTGATCATTGATTCTTTTGATTCTCTTCTCACTTGAATAATCTATTGTGGATTATGACCCTACTAAGGATTAAAACCCGAACTTCAGATTTAGTTCATAGAACTACCAGTCTAACAACCCTAATCGTCTGACAACCTAGAAAACCTTCTAGATTCAATTAAACAACAGCATAACGCTTCAAGTTATCAATAGAAACAAATACTTAGAGCAACCAGATATCTAAGTAACTTGTGAATTTATTCCCTTCTTTAACCAACTTGTCCAACCGGTACTAAATTGATTAAAGTATACTCTTGATCAAATTAACTCCGACCGGTAATTAATCAGATTCAGTTTTAACTAGAAATTCAATTAGGTAGCTAATCTAATAAAACCCTAGTTTAGATTCAATTAAGCACAAGGAATAAGTTCTTTTCAAGTTTGTTGAGAATCAAATCAAACCTCACAACAATATGCAAATCATGACTTCAATAACTAGCCAAACACAATAAATTTAGCAATGCATAATTAAATTGAAAACAAACATACAAGAGTTTCAGAGTTGCTCTCTTGAGAGAAAAACCTAGCCTCCAAAAGTTTGATCAAAGTTATGATAAAAATAAACTAACATAAGGTTTATATATGTCTTCCAAATAACCCTCAAAAAGATCTATCTTTAAGCATACTCGGATAACCTAGCCAAAAAACCAAGAGCTCGGCCCAAAACTTCGGCCCAAATGATGTCCGCGTACAAGTCCCGATTGCGCGGGTTGCAGTTGCATTGCGCAGACGTGCTTTCGTCTTCCCGCGCAATTGCCTTCAGTTGTGATTGCTCGGCCAGAATGCTCGGCTTGCATCCAGCGTAATTGTTCCTTCTCGATCTTCACTTCTACTTCTTCAATGCTCCTTTGTACCACCTCCTAGCTTCCTTTTGCTCGTCTACCACCACCATGATCCGCTAAGACTCATCCGGCTCTTGCTCTTAAACCTAAAAACCTGCAAAACCGAGCAAACAAGCGCAAACTACCCAACAACACAAAAAAACTAAAAACTAGATAAAAACCAACCTAAAACTAGCTAAAACATATATAAAACATGCGTCTAAACTACTCCTATATGCAAGCTATCAACAGGGTCGACACCGAGGGTCCCTGTGTCGGTAGACTAAGTTCTGCAAAATTTAGAAGGTTCTATCTTTATGGATACTTTTTAGATAGCTTTTCTAGTATAAATACTCTTGTCTTTAGTTGTTTTTGGGGAGGCAGACGTGAGATTTAAGGAAACGTTGGCACAAGCACGTCTTTCTCTCTGGTACATTGAGTTGGATTGTTTTTAAGGAGAGTTGGAGAAGAAGTTTATATTTCTAGTGGTATTCTGAGACAAAGAGTGTTCTTAATTCAAGTAAGCTTAGTTTTAATACAAAGTTATATTTTCATTCAATTATTTTGTTTGTTCTTCTTTAAGCTTGTGTGAGTAGTCTTCTTTTGTGGGATTGGGGTTGGAAACCCAACATGATTATGCATGAATGATGGTTTGTTTGAATTGAATGCCTTATATCTATTTACTCTTGTTGGTGCTTATACTTTAAACGAAAGTTGAAGTAATTTGAGTTTATGGCTTAATCAAAAAAGAAAGTTATAAACTTGAATAGAGATAAAGTTTGATAATGAAAGTTGAAAACTTTGGATCAAAACAAGTGGTTTAAAGTGAATTGATTTATGAGAATTGATTGATTTGCTTGTCTTTTCAACGAAAGTTGATACCTTGATGTCAAAGGCATGATATTTATCTTTCATATCGTTTGAATTGCATAGTTATGTTGTGGTGAACCCTTGTCTTAGATTTTTTTCTCTTACTTGATAGTAAAATTCAATCTAGTATACCTTGATACCGAAGTCCTCTACCTCGGTACTGAACCTGCATTTTCTAGTGTTGAAATTACATCGTTGTTATTCAGTACAACATCGATACCGACCTTGATAAGGTCGGTACCGACCTGTTTTGTTCGTTAACTGGTCACTATTCTTTGCTTTTGTTTTTGTTTTGTGTGTTCTTTTGCTTTATAGATTAGTAGTTAAACATAACCTTGCTTCCCGTGGATGACCCTGACTCCCTATACTTAATGAGGTCTTGACTACAAATTTATTTATTGTCAGTAAAAACCCTCTCAACAATGACTGGACTTAGAAGACGACTCAATCTGCCGTTCCCGGGATCCATATTGAAGGCAATAATTTGCAGCTAGTCAAGGCCGGTCTTGGTGACTGGCGCTGCCCATGGGAGATTGAGTTATTGAGTTCGGACATCCACTGCTTGCTTGCCCGGTTCCAGGATTGGTGTATTTCTCATGTCTTTCGAGAGTGCAATTCTGTGGCGGACTTCATCATTTGATCCTTTAGATGTGTCTCCTCTATCCAGCTTATAGTTGATTTGAGTTTGCTTACCCTCATCTGACAAGATGCTCTAGGACCACCTAATCCCTTTCCTTATAAAAAATTGGACAATTTTAAAATTCGGTCTACATTCATTTAACCATTATTCCAACTTTATGCTCTTTTTCAACATATTTGAATATTAATAATTTAATATCTTTTCTTTTTTTGAAAGAGGTAAGAATTAGGGTTCCTCCTTACGGAGGACACCCTAGAGCATCCTTACGGATGAGAACGAGAAGTTCTTGGTGATTCAAAATAGTATCCAGGGAAAGGTTGTGGCCCAGCCTAGCGATTTTATCGGCCACAACATTGCAGTTCCGGTTAACATGGTTGATTCGAACCGCATCAAACCACGCGAGTGAGATTGAAATATCATAGAATACTGATGTCTCTTTATTTGGTGGTGTTTTTATATATGATTTCCTTTGTAAATATGTTTCTTTTTCCCCTTTTCTTGTGTGTTTTGTTCCTTTTTAGCTTAGTTCCCGTATTTCTATGAGATTCGGAGACTATGCGCGTTTTATGTGTTTTGTAGGTGTTTTGGCATGGATCAAGGATCGTTTTGAAGGAGGATCGGAACATGGGGAAAGGCCCGAGCTTAAGAGGGAAAGAGAGGAGCAAGCCATGAAGAAGAACAAGAGAAAAGCCAACAAGAAGAGGGTGGAACGAGGTCCGGACCGAGTTGCAACCAACGCCGGGCCCGACTTGAATTTTCAACCTCGGACCGACTTGCACAGTAAGTCGGGCCCGAGGTCCTCCGTGTCGGTCCGAGTCGGTCACTGGACTGCTTGGGCTCCAAGGCACGAAATTGTAAACTACCACTTTTGCCCCTCATATATTCTATAAAGGCTCTCTTATCTTCTAATTGGAAGGGAGTTCCCACACTTAGCAAGGAACCAAGGAGGAAGGAGAGGAGAAGGAGAAGAGAGAGAATCGGCCAAGGAGAGGAAGATTTGATAGGTTTGGTTGATAGATTAGCTTTTCTTTGTTTTGATTTGGTGGATTTGGAAACCCTTGATTGGAGTTTGTGGATTGCTTTTGATTTGTGAATGAAACTTGGCTTTGGTTTGAGATTGATGATGTTGATTGCTTTGCTTTTTGATTTTTTTGCTTTCTTTGTTTGCCATATGGAGTAGATCTCCTTGATCTTGGGTTATGGGGGAAAACTCTAGATAGGTTGGGCTAGAAACCCCAATTCCATAGCCTTGAGTGCTTGATCTAGGAACCCACTCTACATAGAGCTACAATTCCTTACGAAAGTAAGGAATCAAGGCTTGTGATTGGCAAAGTAGCGAAAGTGAACTTGTGTCAATCTCAAGACCTTGCTTCGAAGGGGATTTCCCCAAGGATCGATGTGTAGAAGTGGTTGGAACGAGGGCGAAAGCACTCGATCCTATTCCGATCATCACTTATTGCTTAAATTGGGGTGGAAAAGTCTTAATCTACTAGAGAAGGAACCCAAAAGCCCAAGATCTACTTTCAATCTTTGAGTTCGACAAACCCAGCTACCTCGGGCCCGACTTGCTCTACGTCGGTCCCGACTTCCCTCTTGTCGCCAACATCGGGCCCGACGTGACACTTGTGTCGGTCCCGACTGTTCTCTTTGTTTTCCTTTGTTTTAAGTTCTCCTTTCCACCTTTCTAGTGTCTAGGCACCTCAATCGAGTAGATTTCACGAGCGTTCGACACCCACCACGTGCTACAATGGGGTCGGGTTATAAATTGTATCTCTAGACCCTCGCACAACCGAGCGATCAAAAGATTGGCGCCGTTGCCGGGGAAGTCTAAGTGCATTGAGTGCCAATTTGGTGAGTTTCTTGTGTTTTGGTAGTGATTTGGGTGAGGGAATAGCCCAAACCCTTTGTTTGTTTTCGATTTGTTTTGGTTTGTGTCTTTGTTCCGTAGGTTTATGCGAGCTCGTTCCTCCCGAGGAACGCTTGAGCTTGAGTTTGTGAGTGATCCGGAAAGTATTCTCAAAGAAGCCCGAAGAAGGAAAAGGATGGAGAATCAAGCTCTCCATGTTGATGAGGAGTTGGCTCAACTTAAGGCCGAAATGGCTAGATTGCAACTTGAGAAGGACAATCAAGAGGCAGTGGCAAGAAGAGAACGGGAGCAACGGATGAGGGCCGAGGCTCAACTCAATGCTCTACCCCGGAATGCGCGCCAATACATGCATCCGGAGTTGAGGGTACCCGAACCGGTTATTGTGCTTCCTGAGGTTGCCAAGAATTTTGAGATCAAGACGCAATTCATTTCCCTCATCAAGCGTGATCAATTTGAGGGCCGTCCACATGAGTGTCCCATAGAGCACATCAAACGCTTTGTGGACATGTGTGAGACGATCTCTACCGACGAGGAGACATTGGAGTATGTGCTTCTAAAGGCGTTCAAGTGGTCACTTGGGGTCAAGGCCACACATTGGCTCGAGAGCCAAGCCCCTAGGTCAATCACAACTTGGAAGGCGCTGTATGATGCTTTCTTGATGAAGTTCTTCTCGCCCTCAAAGACAACCGAGCTAAGAAGGAAAATTGCAAGCTTTCAACAAGGTCCAAATGAGCCTCTCTTCGAAGCATGGGACCGTTTCAAGGAGATGTTGCGTCAATGTCCTACTCATGGCCAACAACCTTATGTGCTCCAAGACATCTTTTTCCAAGGCATCAATCCGGCAACGAAGGACAAGCTCAATCTCCACACCGATTGTGGGTTCATAGACTTGACACCGGATCAAGCTTGGGAGCTACTTGACAAGCTATCTGATTATGAGGCCATGTATGGGGTTAGTCAAGCTAGCAAAGAGGTGAAAGTTCAAGGTGAAGGTGCAAGTAAGTTATATGATCCAAAGGGAGAAGACATTGACAAGGATGTGAAGCTCCAATTACTTGAAGGTGAAGTGAGCAAGCTTAAGAGGCAAGTCCACTACTACAAGCAAAATGCTAGAGCTTGTGAGGAGTATGGATCCTTTGCACATGCTACACAAGTTTGTCCGAATGAGAGCCAAGTGCGCCTGGCCGAGCGAATTGAGGAGGCAAACTATGTTCGAGGAAATTTCGGTGGAAGAGGCAACTTCAACAATGGTGGTAATGGCCGGTGGAACAACGGTCAAGCTCAAGGCTACAACAACAACTTCAACCAAAACGAGCCAAGGGCGCCGCAACCACCACCATATAGGCCACCGGGATTCAATGAGATACAATCATTTGCTCAAGAGATGAGGGATGGGTTCAAGGAGATGAGGACCCAATTCAATGAGTTTGGTGCATGGAGGAGGCAAGTCGACAATCAATTTGCCCAAATTGCAACTCAAGCCCCGAGAGAGAATGGGAGACTTCCGGGCCGACCCGAGGAGAACCCCCGAGCTCAAAACAATCAAAATGAAGTCCGGGCAATTGGATTAAGAAGTGGCCGAAACCTACCCGAGCCACACATGCCTAAGAAGAATGAAGAGAGCCGGACCGACTTACCCAGCAAGTCGGGTCCGACGTTCCCTAAAGTCGATCCAGCAGGAAGATCGATTCCTCTGCCCCGGACCGAGGTACACGACATCGGGCCCGACGTTGTGCCTAAGTCGGTCCAACCAAGAAATGTTGCAAGTGAAGTGGGGAAGTCCAAGGAGGTTGATCCAAGCAAGATTCAAGGTGCAACAACTCTTCCATATCCCTCGAAGAAGCCGAAAGATGTTGTTGAGAACAAGTTCAAGAGGTTTCTCAAGCTTTTGCAAGGCTTGAACATCTCTATCCCGTTCACCGATGCATTGAGCGAGATGCCATCCTATGCCAAGTTTTTAAAGGAGATTTTGAGCAAGAAGAGGTCGATTGTAGAAATGCAAGATGAGGTCAAGATCTTGGAGTTACCGCAAAAGCTAGGAGATCCCGGTCGCTTTGCTATAACCATTGTTGTGGGGTCTCAAAACTTCCAAGCCTTATGTGACCTTGGGGCAAGTGTTTCGGTGATGCCCGCTAGTATTTGGAGAAGGGCAAATTTAGGTGAAATTGAGACGGCCGATATGTCCCTAACTATGGCCGACGGTTCCATCATCAAGGCTAAAGGAATATTGGATGACGTGCCGGTGCGAGTTGGAAAGTACTTTGTTCCCGATGATTTCGTGATCTTGGACATGCACGAGGACCCCTTGGTCCCAATAATCTTAGGAAGACCATTCTTAGCTACGGCGGGGGCAAGGTTTGATGTCAAAAACGGCAAAGTTTCCTTTGAGATTGGTGAAGAAAAGGTCGATTTTCACTTCAACAAGGCTTTGAATGAGCCGGACGCCTTGGCTATCCTCAAACTTGAAGAGAGTGCCAAGAGAAAAGGAGAAGAAGTGGAAGTTGCTAGAGAGGTCATTGTGTTGAGAAGTGATGAAGGGTTCAATAAACAAATACAAGCAAGGGAGTTGTTGGAGCAAGTTGAGGAACAAGATGAGTCAAGTATCAATGCTAGCCCAAGGAGAAATGAAGAGTATCCTTACTTATATCCTTTTGATGTTGGTGATGACCACAATTCTTTCCAAACTTTTGATTCCTACATTTGTTTAAGTGATTTGAAAGATGACTTAGGAGACTCCTACATTTGCCTTAGTGACTTGAAAGATGAATTGGTAGAATCTCCTAGGAATTCTTTGGATAACTTTGGTGTAGGAAAAGAGGAACATGATGGAGCAAGTAAGGAGGAGAAATCTCGTTCGTTGGAGGAGCATGATGAGAGAGGTCCGAGATCGGAGAGCCATGCCTATATAGACCATCGTTGGTGGTTTTATGGGTATGAGGGCAATGGGAATGGGCACAACAATGGCGAGCAATTCACCGTGTTTCACCCGCCTTGAGGTTGAGGTTAGGAAGTCAAGCTAGTGACTCTAAACGAGCGCTTCTCGGGAGGCAACCCGAGCTAGTAGCTTTCTTTTCGTAATTTTAGTTTGATTTTTCTTAGTTTAGCCTAGCTTTTCTCTAACCAATCTCTATCTAGTGTTTTGTGGATTTTTGGTGTTGTGTATTCTTCAAGGTTGTGTAGGATTTGAGGTGAGAAAAATATATAAATGGAAATATGGAGAAAGAAGTTGCAAGAGGATGGAGTAAAATTGGTGACCCGAATACTCCCACATCGAGCCCAGGTAAGTCGGGCCCGACACAGGGACGTCGGTCCACAACGTCGGTCCGACCCGATTTGACTAGGTGGAATGCCAATTTTGCCCTTGACCTAATTTGTCCCTTTCCCCCATTAAATACCATCCCCCACCTACCTACCATCTTCATATTAACCACCATTCCCAAAATACAACCCATCTCCCTCACACTCTCAAAAATCGGCCCCCTCCTCTCACCATACTCGATCCACATACCTCCCCTTCTTCATCTCGATCCAATCACGAAAAGGCCCCCCTAACCCGATTCCAAAGAGAAATCTCGAGTTCAATCTCGTTCTTCATCCCCCATCTCGATCTAGGTTGAGAAAGTTTGAGTTCTAAGGTGTTTGATTGTTTAAAAGTTCAATACTCTTCAAATCCGGTATGTGTTACTCGATCTTTACCTATTTCCTTGGAGATTTTGTGCTTTCATTGCATAGATAGAGTAATTCCATGTTTGATTGAAAGTTTGAGCTTGAGCATCAATGGTGGATTTGCATGATTTGTGAAATTGAGCTTCAAAGTTGTTTATGCATGCTTAGATCCATTTAGAACTTCGATTAGGGATGTTTGATGGTTGAATTTGAAATTTAAGTGCATGATAGAGTGATTTGGGTTGATTTGGGTTGATTTGAGGTTAGAGTCGAAGCATGAACTAGGACGAGATCGATCGACGTGCCCAGGTAAGTCGGGCCCGAGTTGTGGAAGTCGGTCCATCAAGTCGGACCGAGGTTGAGGATGTGTCGGGCCCGACATAGGTTGGAAGTCGATCCATGTTGTTTTTGCTCTCTTCTTGTGATATCATGTGCATTCATGTGTTTCATTGTTGGCTATAGCTTAATTATGATGTAGTATGATCATTTGCTTAGCCATTGTTAGAAGATATCCATGATGATTCATGTTGGATTGTGATGCATGTGTGTTTAGAGACTAAGTATGGGGTTCCCTTGTGTTGATTTGTTGTTGTGTGTTGAAGAGTGCTTTTGTTGAGTTGTATGGAGCTTATCTTGGACCCTTTTGTTTGGTTGGATGTGTGTAGGTACCATGGAGACTAGAGCTTCACCATCTCATGCGGAAAGGCCGAGGAAGAAGTCCAAGAAGTCAAGAAAAGAGCCAAAGTTGGATGATGTTTACTTGGAGGAGGATGAGCAAGTTGAGAGTTATGCAAGGTATATGGCGCTTGAGCATCACACAAGGTGGCTTGATTGGGAAACGTGAGGAAGATGGACATGGATCAAGCTCTTCCAAGGTGCTACTCCCACATCGGTCTCAATGGGATGCTAAGGTGGGACAACACCCACTATCCCGCCCTCACCTCGGAATTCATGGCCACTTTTGAATGCACTTATGATAATATGGAGGATGAGGAAGGGGCGATCACTTTCCAATTGGGCAATGAGGACCACAATCTCTCTCTTAGGGACTTGGCTACCTACTTCGGGTTTCCATGTCCAAGAGAAGAGACCGGCGTCGACAACGAGAAGGTGAACCAAGTGTGGCGGCATGTGGCCGGGAAGAGCGAGATGAGAAAGGGCGCCACCACAACCGAGATTGCTAGCCCTCTTTTTCGGGTCATGGTGCGAGTTTTGGGATGTGCAATCTATGCTCGTCATGAGTTGAGCAAGCCGATGAAGGAAGAGATTATGTTGCTACATGAGATGCTCTTCCACACCGAGAAGCCCATGAACCTTGCATGGGAGTGGGTCAAGATGGTGCGAGACTTCCAAAGCTCCTCTTGGATCTACTTCGGCGGGATGATAGCAAGGCTAGCCATGCATCTAGGAGTCTATCTTAACAAGTATTCTCCGGCTCCGAATGGTGTTGAGTATATGAACATGAAGTATTTCAAGAAGGCCAACATCATCAAGGAGAAGCTTTACATGATTTCTTTGGCCCCTCACTCGAACTATGATGGTGTGTCGATCCGGTTGGCGGCCAACCTCTATGATCTTTCTCGGTATCACAATTGGTACCAAGTGTGGGCCGGCAAGCCACACTCATTTGGTGACCCCGAAGGTGCAAGAGAGGGGCGGCGACAACAACCTCAACACATTCGGTTTACCTCCCCTCCATCTTCACCGGATTTCGACCAAGATAACTTTGTGTTTGCACCTCGTGGGGAAGACATGGACGTCGATCAAGAGCAAAATGAAGAAGATGAGCGCTTCCAAGGCTTGATGGCCAACCTCCGAGCCACGCACCAAGCTCCAACATTGGCGGACCGAGGTACACGTGACATCGGGCCCGACTTCCATCAACGTCGGCCCGATGCCTTCTATGGTGATGAGGTCCCGAGGCACTATGAGCATGGAGAGGGGAGTGGTGCAAGGCGAGAACAAGCTCAAGGTGGCGGTTATGAAGGCTACGCCCAATGGTATGGTCCGGGAATGGTGTTTCCCGAGCGACAACAAACGGTGGACATGTCCTTCTTGGCCAACCAAATGGCCCATCTTCAACTTCAACAAGAGAATGTTCTTCAAGTGGTCCATCAAGTGAATCTTCAACAACAACACATGTACCAACAACAACAACAATTGCTTCAACAACAAGGTGCTTTCCAAGCTAGCCAAGAAGAGATGAACTGAGCCCTCGGCTACACTAGGCGAGAGGTGGAGGAGCTTAGAGAGGTGGAAGCCAAAGGTGGCGGGTCCAAGATAGCTTCAACACATGGATGAGCGGGAACTTCCCTTCCCGTGAGGACCAATGGAAGCGCCCGGATCCTCAACTCCAACCACCACCACAAGACTTCTACCAAGAGCAAGTGTACAAGAGGGAGCGGCAAGCGAGGCTCCAAAGAGGACGTAGGCGTGACAACCCCTTCGAGTGATCCTAGACATGCCATTGAAGAATAAAGAAATTGTGAGCTCTTCATACTCTTCTCTCTTGCTTTCAAGTTTTGGTTTCCTTGTTTGATGGGGACATCAAAATTTTAAGTATAGGGTGGGGGTAAGTCTGCTCATGATTTCATTTGCTTGTGTGTGTTTATTATTTCGAGGATATTTGTTTTTGGTTTCTATTTTGTGTTTGGGATGTTTGTTTCTTGGTTTGTGGAATGACATGGATGATTGATTTGGTCTTGAATGGATGAGTCTTTGTTTTAGAGAAATATTTGCAAAAAAATCCATAAAAATTTGAAAAATTATGTTAAAAACAACAAAAAGATTTTGTGTTTTGTAGTTTTTGGACTAGAAATTCCCATCTTAGATTGCCAAATGAAAGCTAATGATGATGTGAGCATGTAAATTCCTTTGCATATTTTTGGATGGTTTAGCCTCTAAAAAGATGTTGCTTTTGATGTGATCATGATATCTTGCTTGTTTTATTGAACATGTGAGTTCTAGGATGAGTTCTTATGCAACTAAGTATGAGTGACCCTTGTGAGATTGATTTTTGGCTATTTTAGGGATGCTTGTTCATATTTGCATATCCCTCATGTTTCTTGTGTGATTAGCTCATGCATGCTTAGTAAAACTTGCTATTGCGGTGTTTATCTATTTTCCAAGACCGTCATGAGATTTGTCCTAGCATTATCACATTGATTTTGAACTTTATTCTTCTAGTCACATAAATGTTCCATATCCTACCATGAAGTGAATCCTTTGTTTGTAGCCCCGTTTTAGCCTTAGCCTTTGTTTGAAACTCCTCAAAAATATTATTCCTAGCCTTATATGACTTGACCCTTATAGGATTGGACTTTAGAAGAGAGGTTGGGATTGTATTTGAAGAGTTGAGATTCTCTTTGGTTTAAGGGCAAAGAATGGTGTTAAGAATGGTGTTATGAATCATGTGGGTAGTGCATCTTTGTTGTATAAAAAGAAAATGAAGAAAGAAAGAAAGAAAGAAAGAAAATGTAAAGTGGAATGAAGGCAAAGAGCTTAAGTGAAGAAAAAGGGTCCGACCGAGTTACACGCCACATCGGGCCCGATGTCATAAGAGAGTCGGTCCAATGTAGAAAGTGTGGAAAATCCAACAAAAAGCCTAAGAGCAAAGATGAAGTGGAATGTTAAGTCTTTTGGATGAGTGTGAAAGTAATTGTGGAATTTTTGTGAAGTTGGTGAGAGTTTAGGTTGTTCAATCCCCATTGTAAGCGCCACAAGACCAAATAATTCCCACCTTGAGAAATACCAAAAGCCCCATTACAACCCGGCCGAATGGAACCTCTTTGAGGACCTCCATTGAGCCAAGTTCGAATTCTTTGTGTACTTTGTATTAGGCATCTCTAGGTGGAGGAATTGGTGATATTAGCTTCAATAGCAAAGTCCTTACTTGCATGATTTTTGAGCTTGAGTGTTCATTGCTAAACCCAAACACATGATGAGTGATACACATTCACATATCCCTAAAGTGAGGCTTAGTTGCATTGACTCTATTCCTTGGAACACCTAATCATGTGTGATGATGTAATCTTGCTTGAATATCAATCACTTGTGCTTAAATGTGTTTTCATACGAGGCTTTACTTGAAGATTATGTTTCGGTCTTGCTTACATTGTTATTGCTTGAGGACAAGCAAGTTTAAGTATGGGGTATTTTGATGTCTCTTTATTTGGTGGTGTTTTTATATATGATTTCCTTTGTAAATATGTTTCTTTTTCCCCTTTTCTTGTGTGTTTTGTTCCTTTTTAGCTTAGTTCTCGTATTTCTATGAGATTCGGAGACTATGCGCGTTTTATGTGTTTTGTAGGTGTTTTGGCATGGATCAAGGATCGTTTTGAAGGAGGATCGGAACATGGAGCAAGGCCCGAGCTTAAGAGGGAAAGAGATGTAACACCCCCTTCCTACCCTGGAGGTATTACCGCCAGTAACCCCGATTAAGACTAAACCGAAGCTACCCAAGGCTTTAAACTAATTGAACAAACTAAGAGAAACATTACAGCGGAATAAATACAATTGGTCTCATACAAACCTTAACTTAAAAGAATAAATAAATAGAACAACCTTCTATTTAAAAAAAATATTCATCAAGTCTTCCTTGAGTTCTTATTTCTGAAACTCAGCTTCACTTAAAAATAGTTCAATCATGATCTTCACTCAAGTATAGCCATTGGAAACCTTTCTTCAACTTCTGGAGCTTCAAACATCTGAATCCGCCTCTTGAATCAACTTCCAAGAAGAACCTGATGTATCGTTTACAAAGGTGGACACCAACTGACCAAATAAAAGAAAAGAAAAAGGACGGGTTAGTCTAATGATAGACTAGCAAGCGGAGAATCTAACTTGGTTCTTACGATTGTAACTAAAACATATTGGCATCCAAAATCCGAATAGACTCGGATTATGATCCAACAGTTAGCAGTCTTATAGAGAATAAGAAGGAGACTCGCATAGTCAAGAGAGAGAACACCACCGCTTGTGGTTTCTTTTAAGAAGCATAAACAATTGTTGGGAACTCATATTCATCACATAACATTTTGAAAAGCCTCCATCGACTATTCAGATTCACTTAATCAAAGTTTGATTAAGAATCATTCATAACCGGGAGCAAGAATGGCTTTCCGACTGGACGAACCATTAAGGTATATTAATGTGCCTAACGCACTTATCTTATATTACTTTCAACACTTTTCACTACCAAGTTGGTGGCTTTTAATCGGCTCGAACTACCGCCGAAATACTCTGGTATTGTAGAGATCCTCGGAGTATTTCATCCATGGTCATCTACCCTGTACCGAGATCGCAGGACTTAAGCTATCCTTGATCCCTCATTTGCATATGGTGAGGTAGAGAACAGAGAGGCCTATTACCCTGTCGTCTACACTGCATCACCAATTGCACTTAGCTAGAGTGCCCATCACCCCTCTCACACGAAGAGCAGGGGAAGAGTCATGACCCACCATTAGGATTAGGCCCCTCCTAATGTAATATTCTTTTAAAGAGAGGATATGGAACCACGTTACCCTCCCTGAAACTAATTTAATTCAATAACAAAGTCTCAACGAGAGACAACAAACAAGGTCACCTATAACGGACCTAAATCCAGTTCTACCGCAAAACTGAATAAACACAAGGTCATTATTTCTAACAAACATAACAACCTATCAAATTTTATTAATCATACAAGTTGTTCCCAATGCAAATATTAAATGGGATCCAATTCCTCATTTAATAACAATAACGGAAGAGAGAATCGTCCACTTGCCTTATAAGGCATGTTCGACGTCCTTAGTAATTCCAACAATAATCTGTATCATCCCTCTGACAAATATAACAAAAGGATTTTCAACAACGAGCTCACAGAAACACTTCTTAGTTGTATTCACAACTCCTACAACTTCCTAATCGATAAACGATTTAATTTCCGAATATCGATATATAGTAAATCCTTAGTTATCGTGCTTCAAGGAGCCATCTTGGCGGAATTATAACTAATTATCCGCTTCTCTTTTGAAACAATTTTCTAAATAAAAATTGTGCATCAGCAACAATTCTAAAAGATTACCAAATTTCAGCTCAAACGGATTAACGACGAATCCCAAGTAGTTATCCGAAGTCCTTTACCTGACAATCGGTATCCAAAACTTGTCTTCGCTATAACGGAAGATCCGGACGTCCGTTTAACGAGCGGTTTGAACCTGTGGGACCGTATCAACGTCAAGATTATAAAAAACATAAATTTAATTAGCAAAGCGGAACCGAAAGGCCCTTACGGTGGCTCCGCAATCAATCCGCTAATTAATTTCGATCGTATATACCTTCACTCGAACCCATGGCTTGTGTGGCTCGATCATGGCTCGATCCCCGAGCCCGAGGGTGGCTGGGCATTGCCCGACAGCATCCCTTGCTATAGGTGGTGGTCGGAGAGGCTAACGTTTGCCGGCGGCGTCACTTTGGGCGAGGCAAAGAAGACCGGCGGGATGAGTTCTCCTCTCCCGATCTTGTCGTTCCGCCTAATTCGTCCCTTTGATTCGGCTCCCTCTCATGGCTCTGGTTCTGCAGCAGCAAGAACATGGAAAAAATAAGAGGTCGAAGGTGGAGGTGAGGAGATGGACGGAGAAGATGACCGCCGGCGGTGAAGCCCCCTTTCTCCCGAGTGCGTCGTCGTCCCCTTGAATCTCTCGCTGGTTTTGGCTCCACCAGAACGTGTCCAAGGGAGGATGAAGAAGTTGAGGTGCCGGGCTGGTGGAGGAAGCAAGGCGAGGCGGAGAAGGCTGCCGGCGGTGAAGGAGTTTTCAACCGAGACCATCGTTCCGACCCGTTCTCGCCTCCCTCTCCTATCCTCTGTTTTTGCTTTTCAAAAGTCCCAATCCCATACACATCTATTACGCATATAATATGAGAAAGAATTCAGTTTCCTCCTTCATTAAGCAAACCAAAGTGGGTCGGTTAAATGGGATTTTCCGTCTCGGAACGGGAGTCGCGTTAAAGCGGTAAAATTATGTACCTCGGGTGGAAAAACTTACTGAACGAAAAAGGTCCCGTAAATTATGTAGACAATTAAAATCAATTTTTCCATGATTTTATCTTGCTACCTTCAATTTTTAAGGCTTCCGTTTCGTATTTTAAATCCTTTCCGGTACATAATTAAAAAGACGGCTTATCCATTAAATATTCTTTTTCCACTGAAAAATCCTAGAATTCACACCGATCCATAAAATCATTTCTTTGTGATTTTAGGATATCACCATCAATTTTCTAGGATTTAATCTCCAACAAAAATATTGGATTAAGCGTTAAAACGAACCAAAAAGGTTAAAAAGGATATCCGAGAAAATCCAAAAATATCCTCAAAAACCGCAGTTATTACATTAGTACCCCCTTAAAAATGGTTTCGTCCTCGAAACCAAGGAGAACTCGGATCACAAAGAAGGATAGCACAATCACTATAAACCTATACAGAAGTTCGTAGTACCCCTTTAAAAAAACCATATTGTTACTTCTACACCAAGCACAATCAACCATTGCTTAGTTACCAAACTTCTTCTTTACAACATTTACTGACTTTGGAAAATGACTCAGCATTTCCCGTCTAGTTTCTCAAGTCTTTTCTTTACCTCCATTTTAGGCCAAGGTAGCCTAATCAAAGATATTTTTCCTATTTACGAAGACATTACGAATAGAATGCACTGAAGGTGGCAATGCCAACCGATAAACAAGCTTACCAGTATCTCAAAAGATCCAATCATAGCGAGCATTTACGTGTCTCGTTTTCCCCAGCGGAATATGCCTTTCAAGGCGGATACCAGAACAAAAAAAACGTTGTTCTTTACAATGAGCTTAGCATGCTCTCGCTTTAGCACAACACACCACTGTTGTCGCTTTTGAGCAGTTAGCACCCTTGGTCGTGCTAGAGCGATATCAACTGTTGTTCTCTTGGCCATATCTGCCCCATGAAGAACCTTGTCAGCATTGTCATTCCAACAAATTGACAATCAACACTTTCAATCTTACAAAGCCTCAAAAGAGTCATTTTCTTTATTGTGAACTCAAAATTCTTGTATGTGAATTTACTCAAACTCAAACTACCATTCCAACTCATGTGGAATCCATTATAGATGTCCTCAGGAGTTTGAATTTGTTTCCTTTTATTGTTCATTAGTTTGATGAGTGAAGTCAGCGCTAAAATTCAATTCAATCCACAAAGCTTAATGTCACTCCTTTCAAAACTTTGGCATGAACCATCCATCTCAATCAGAGATAATAATCTTCGGAGTCTTATGAAGATGAAATCCTTCATACATGAATACCTCAGCTAACTTCCGTACTCTTTAAGTCATCTTAATTGCATTAAAAAGAACACCATAAGTGAGTTTCTTAACAATCTTCATATTGCATCTTTCTTTCATTAAGTCTTGAACGACTAATGACAAGAATCCATTGTAATATCTTCCCACTTCCATTCTGAAACAGGAAGAGACTATAACATTCTATCTGGTTTTCTATGCTCAATCAGGACTTCCTGAAAAACCAAACATATCAAAACGAACTTGGTGACATTTCGCTTTATGTCAAACCATCATTATCTCAAATCCTTATACGCTTACTTGTTCCAAAATAAACTAATTAAGCAAATAAATATGCTTCCTTTGAATTAAGCTTTCAAAGCTCATCAACAACAGATACACATGAACAACTTTGAAACCAAGCAATCTTGAGTAACAAACCCAGGTGTCTTACCTTCTTGATCTTCTCCATTGATCTTAAGCAATATTACTTTTCCCATACTACTTTTCCTTGATCTGATCAACAGATTTTAAATAACATCCTAGGAGATTCACACAACCTTGTTGTCATCCAACTAAACCTTTAGTCCTTCTCAAATTAGTTTCTTTACAAGGATTACTTAAAATCCTTACTCAATTTCCTTTTTGAGATAAATTCTCAGTATTACTTTAACCAAGAATATGAGATTTATCCAACACATGACAAGATAATAACCTCTCTTGTCAACCTTTACATCCTTTTCTCAACCAAAACTCAGCTTGGGCATACTAACATTCAAAAGTAGTTATCTCTCTCAACTACTTCAAATTAAACTCTTATGCATTACTATACCAACATATTGGACAATAATACCTTTAGTCCAATAATTTCCAACAAAATTGTCTCCATTGACAATTTCAGTCTTTTTTTCATCAAAGAACTGTTTAGACTTCACTTAACATTTTAACTTGTTGAGCAACCTAACTCTTAGGATTAAAAACAAATCCTCATGTGTCCACTCTCTATATCCAACACTTATCAGACTGAGATTGAATATCAATACTAATTTGCATATCCAAACTCCAGACCCATTGGAATTCTACTTAAAATCCTCACTTAACTATCTTATCTCAAAGAGATTTAAGTTTTCAAGACAACCTGAAAACAAATACAACTAATGGAGAAATTTCTAGTACATCTTTTACTCCAAAGAAAGGATTACTATAATATCATTCCTTAGAAAGGTTCCATCCCAAGAGTCCATATCAACTTACTTTTAAGGACAATTTCGCTAAAAATGCAATGACTTTCTTAGGTCATGATGTCCAACAAGACGAACTATTAGCAAGATGCTTAGAGAATTCCACTAGTCGTTGACTGAAAACAATCTCAAACTTTCAGAGAACTATGGAGTTACTCCAGGCTCATCAGAGATCACCAAAGATTTGTAAAGGATTTTCCCAAATCTCTTTACTTAAAATCAAACTATTTTGGAACTTGACCATACTATTAAGATAGTATAGTATACCAAGGATATATTAACTCAAAGGAGTTTTACAACATACTAGATATAGAAATTGCTATAATGTAAAAGAAAGCTTGCATCTTTTCATCTCAACCAACTATACTGGCAAAACTCATATAATTGCAAAACTTATATGATTGTCAAATTATACTAGAAACTATTCTTTAAAAACCCAAGGAATTATGTGATCTTATTCCACCATGTGATCAAGAAGGGGAGATAAAATAAACATAATCCTTTACTGCATTCTCATGGGAATAAGACATGTAATCTTGCCTTACCATGTGATCAAGATGGAAGACAAATCACATTCTTACTCACCACCATGAAAACCGTAGAAAATTTTATTCATGAATCCTGCATATCAATTCAACATTTCTTTGAAAAAAAAACATACTTGAACTCTACAAAGTCCTAAGATTTTTCTCAAAAGAGAAAATCACAAGACAATTTCAAATATTCCTTACTTCATGACAGCTTGACCGGGAACTCGACATAAGTTACTAGCATACTTGCTTTTGACTTGGAATACCTTGAAAACAAAGGTTGTCTACTCTCTTGAAGAATTGGGCGCGTCAAACCAATGCATCAATTTAAATTACTGACCTTATCTTCATGATGCTACTACCACTTTATTCTAATTCTGTTATGGCACTTGCACATCAACTGGCCTTACCAACTTGACCAAAGTTTCAAATCAAAACTGAGCCTCAAAGGACCTAAGACAATCCAATTCACTTATGCGTACTACATTTCCTTTTGAATGTAATACTTCATTCCTTCCTCAAGATAGAACCTGGTGACATACCTTGACTTTTCCTTAATTAGACATATTGTCAGACTTTTCTATAATCCATAGTATTGAGTAATCTCTGCCTGATATAACTCAATCTCAACCCATATTAACTTCACAAGTTCAATAACAGAAGTTGAATCCTTAGGGAAAACATGATTCCAACATTTTCATACTCATGACAACTTCTTCCAAGGTCGATCTCAACTTGTATGTCTCCTTGACATCCCATTTTAAAGTGATGTAACAATGATATATTACCAAAATTCAATACTCGAGTTCATCCATTCACAAAACAACAAGCCTTCTGCAAGTTAATAGTCATTTAAATTCCGATATCCAAGAGTGACTATCAAACTCTTTTGACGATTTTAAGGACTTTCAGTCCTCTTATAACTTAATCTTCTCAATATAAAAAGTGAACTTTCAAACTATGCATATAGTTCAAAACATTCAATACATATATCTCTCTACATATAAGGAAATTCCTTTAATTTCCAATCTCTTTTAGCAGAAGAATGCAAATGACCAAACAAGATATTCTTGAACCTATCTCAATTCAACATTGGTAAACAAACTAATCCATCATTCTCTTGTCTTCTTACTTAACTATAAGGAGATGACATGTACCTTTTCATTAACTTAACGTCAAACCACATTGCAAAGAAAGAACTTGTGGTTAGGAGACTTGCCGATAGCTTAATAGTTTCACCAGTACCACTTTAGACATTAGATTTGACAGATATAAAATTTTCAAAATCCAAACACAACTGAAATTATCTTCAAGCGATAGGGTCTAAGCTTTATTGACCACAATATGGAAGGATTGATATTTTTCTCCCAACTATTTAAAATATCAAAGACAAATATGTTAAGATCATTCCTTGATTGATCTTCTCAAAACTGAACTTTATCATTTCCATCCTTGAAGAAACATAAGCCAATAACATTGGCAATTTAGAATATCTCAATGTTGATTCCATTACTAGTCCATTATAGACCTCAAGTCTCTTCTCATTATCCCGAGTTGGGTATCATACAACGAAATTCCAATAACGTTGTCACATAGGTTAGTCATCTGGATATCAACAATTCATGTAATCAATTAACACTTGTACTAAGTAGTTAATTGAACATAAACACATCATCGATGAAATTTTATCTGTTCAATCCATTTTGACCAATCAACTTTATTCACAACAACCTTGATGATTAACCACTTGTTCACAACTTAAACTGAACCAACATTCTTCCTTTCTTTCTTATGATAATCATAAGAAATTCCCATTCCATTTAGGATTCTCAATCTTCTTAACTCAAAAGGATAACAACATATATGAAAATCTGAGTTCGAATACTCTCAGATCTAAAATTGAACTACATTTTCCAATAGATTAACAATTCAAGTGATCCACACTTGAGCACTTCAAAGCTCTTTAACTTCCCACTCGGCAAAAGAAAAAATACAGAATATTCCTGATTCTATACTATAGAGTCACAAACATAGTTGTTGAAGAAAGTTTCCAAAGGTAATCCTTTCCTATTCAGGATTCTTTTACATCCCTTCATGATCAATATGGATCTCTTAGAATTACTCATGACTCACAAGATTTTCCAAATCTTAATACTTAGAAGTAGAGGTTTCAACTCCCAACTTCTCTTGATACTCGAATTTCAAAGTTCAGAAATTCCTATAAGAATACACTCTTGAAACTCTTACACTTATGACTTCAAAGTCAAACAAACTCACTTTGAAAATTCCTTTTTAAAGACAACATTCATAACTTGAAATCTTCCATCATACGAGCTTAAAATAAGAAACCTTCAAACTAGAAAGTCTTTATGAAGTACAATACTTAACTTCAAAATCTCACAAGAAGTTTCCTAATATGGAAGAAACGACGAGGGTACACCCAATTCAGATTCTCAAGAGAGAATAGGTATTCATTGAGAACTTGGTCTAGAACCGGTTCAACTTCAGGAATCTTCACCTGATCTTACTATGGATCCTTCTCGGAATCCATTCCCATCTCCAGGGAATCAAATGTCCACTATTGGACCTTTCTCACATAAACAATTACAAACTTATTACCTCATGTTCTCCAATTCCCTTTCCTCTTTCTATCTCTTCACGAGTCTGGCTTCCAATCTTAACCACTTTCCGTAAATGGTTCTAAGACAACACCAATATAGAATTCTCCATAATTCTATATGGAAGATGAAAGTCTTAATCAAACCTTGGAACTTTTAGCTCTGATACCACTTTTGTAACACCCCCTTCCTACCCTGGAGGTATTACCGCCAGTAACCCCGATTAAGACTAAACCGAAGCTACCCAAGGCTTTAAACTAATTGAACAAACTAAGAGAAACATTACAGCGGAATAAATACAATTGGTCTCATACAAACCTTAACTTAAAAGAATAAATAAATAGAACAACCTTCTATTTAAAAAAAATATTCATCAAGTCTTCCTTGAGTTCTTATTTCTGAAACTCAACTTCACTTAAAAATAGTTCAATCATGATCTTCACTCAAGTATAGCCATTGGAAACCTTTCTTCAACTTCTGGAGCTTCAAACATCTGAATCCGCCTCTTGAATCAACTTCCAAGAAGAACCTGATGTATCGTTTACAAAGGTGGACACCAACTGACCAAATAAAAGAAAAGAAAAAGGACGGGTTAGTCTAATGATAGACTAGCAAGCGGAGAATCTAACTTGGTTCTTATGATTGTAACTAAAACATATTGGCATCCAAAATCCGAATAGACTCGGATTATGATCCAACAGTTAGCAGTCTTATAGAGAATAAGAAGGAGACTCGCATAGTCAAGAGAGAGAACACCACCGCTTGTGGTTTCTTTTAAGAAGCATAAACAATTGTTGGGAACTCATATTCATCACATAACATTTTGAAAAGCCTCCATCCACTATTCAGATTCACTTAATCAAAGTTTGATTAAGAATCATTCATAACCGGGAGCAAGAATGGCTTTCCGACTGGACGAACCATTCAGGTATATTAATGTGCCTAACGCACTTATCTTATATTACTTTCAACACTTTTCACTACCAAGTTGGTGGCTTTTAATCGGCTCGAACTACCGCCGAAATACTCTGGTATTGTAGAGATCCTCGGAGTATTTCATCCATGGTCATCTACCCCGTACCGAGATCGCAGGACTTAAGCTATCCTTGATCCCTCATTTGCATATGGTGAGGTAGAGAACAGAGAGGCCTATTACTCTGTCGTCTACACTGCATCGCCAATTGCACTTAGCTAGAGTGCCCATCACCCCTCTCACACGAAGAGCAGGGGAAGAGTCATGACCCACCATTAGGATTAGGCCCCTCCTAATGTAATATTCTTTTAAAGAGAGGATATGGAACCACGTTACCCTCCCTGAAACTAATTTAATTCAATAACAAAGTCTCAGCGAGAGACAACAAACAAGGTCACCTATAACGGACCTAAATCCAGTTCTACCGCAAAACTGAATAAACACAAGGTCATTATTTCTAACAAACATAACAACCTATCAAATTTTATTAATCATACAAGTTGTTCCCAATGCAAATATTAAATGGGATCCAATTCCTCATTTAATAACAATAACGCAAGAGAGAATCGTCCACTTGCCTTATAAGGCGTGTTCGACGTCCTTAGTAATTCCAACAATAATCTGTATCATCCCTCTGACAAATATAACAAAAGGATTTTCAACAACGAGCTCACAGAAACACTTCTTAGTTGTATTCACAACTCCTACAACTTCCTAATCGATAAACGATTTAATTTCCGAATATCGATATATAGTAAATCCTTAGTTATCGTGCTTCAAGGAGCCATCTTGGCGGAATTATAACTAATTATCCGCTTCTCTTTTGAAACAATTTTCTAAATAAAAATTGTGCATCAGCAACAATTCTAAAAGATTACCAAATTTCAGCTCAAACGGATTAACGACGAATCCAAAGTAGTTATCCGAAGTCCTTTACCTGACAATCGGTATCCAAAACTTGTCTTCGCTATAACGGAAGATCCGGACGTCCGTTTAACGAGCGGTTTGAACCTGTGGGACCGTATCAACGTCAAGATTATAAAAACCATAAATTTAATTAGCAAAGCAGAACCGAAAGGCCCTTACGGTGGCTCCGCAATCAATCCGCTAATTAATTTCGATCGTATATACCTTCACTCGAACCCATGGCTTGTGTGGCTCGATCATGGCTCGATCCCCGAGCCCGAGGGTGGCTGGGCATTGTCCGACAGCATCCCTTGCTATAGGTGGTGGTCGGAGAGGCTAACGTTTGCCGGCGGCGTCACTTTGGGCGAGGCAAAGAAGACCGGCGGGATGAGTTCTCCTCTCCCGATCTTGTCGTTCCGCCTAATTCGTCCCTTTGATTCGGCTCCCTCTCATGGCTCTGGTTCTGCAGCAGCAAGAACATGGAAAAAATAAGAGGTGGAAGGTGGAGGTGAGGAGATGGACGGAGAAGATGACCGCCGGCGGTGAAGCCCCCTTTCTCCCGAGTGCGTCGTCGTCCCCTTGAATCTCTCGCTGGTTTTGGCTCCAGCAGAACGTGTCCAAGGGAGGATGAAGAAGTTGAGGTGCCGGGCTGGTGGAGGAAGCAAGGCGAGGCGGAGAAGGCTGCCGGCGGTGAAGGAGTTTTCAACCGAGACCATCGTTCCGACCCGTTCTCGCCTCCCTCTCCTATCCTCTGTTTTTGCTTTTCAAAAGTCCCAATCCCATACACATCTATTACGCATATAATATGAGAAAGAATTCAGTTTCCTCCTTCATTAAGCAAACCAAAGTGGGTCGGTTAAATGGGATTTTCCGTCTCGGAACGGGAGTCGCGTTAAAGCGGTAAAATTATGTACCTCGGGTGGAAAAACTTACTGAACGAAAAAGGTCCCGTAAATTATGTAGACCAATAAAATCAATTTTTCCATGATTTTATCTTGCTACCTTCAATTTTTAAGGCTTCCGTTTCGTATTTTAAATCCTTTCCGGTACATAATTAAAAAGACGGCTTATCCATTAAATATTCTTTTTCCACTGAAAAATCCTAGAATTCACACCGATCCATAAAATCATTTCTTTGTGATTTTAGGATATCACCATCAATTTTCTAGGATTTAATCTCCAACAAAAATATTGGATTAAGCGTTAAAACGAACCAAAAAGGTTAAAAAGGATATCCGAGAAAATCCAAAAATATCCTCAAAAACCGCAGTTATTACATTAGTACCCCCTTAAAAATGGTTTCGTCCTCGAAACCAAGGAGAACTCGGATCACAAAGAAGGATAGCACAATCACTACAAACCTATACAGAAGTTCGTAGTACCCCTTTAAAAAAACCATATTGTTACTTCTACACCAAGCACAATCAACCATTGCTTAGTTACCAAACTTCTTCTTTACAACATTTACTGACTTTGGAAAATGACTCAGCATTTCCCGTCTAGTTTCTCAAGTCTTTTCTTTACCTCCATTTTAGGCCAAGGTAGCCTAATCAAAGATATTTTTCCTATTTACGAAGACATTACGAATAGAATGCACTGAAGGTGGCAATGCCAACCGATAAACAAGCTTACCAGTATCTCAAAAGATCCAATCATAGCGAGCATTTACGTTTCTCGTTTTCCCCAGCAGAATATGCCTTTCAAGGCGGATACCAGAACAAAAAAAACGCTGTTCTTTACAATGAGCTTAGCATGCTCTCGCTTTAGCACAACACACCACTGTTGTCGCTTTTGAGCAGTTAGCACCCTTGGTCGTGCTAGAGCGATATCAACTGTTGTTCTCTTGGCCATATCTGCCCCATGAAGAACCTTGTCAGCATTGTCATTCCAACAAATTGACAATCAACACTTTCAATCTTACAAAGCCTCAAAAGAGTCATTTTCTTTATTGTGAACTCAAAATTCTTGTATGTGAATTTACTCAAACTCAAACTACCATTCCAACTCATGTGAAATCCATTATAGATGTCCTCAGGAGTTTGAATTTGTTTCCTTGTATTGTTCATTAGTTTGATGAGTGAAGTCAGCGCTAAAATTCAATTCAATCCACAAAGCTTAATGTCACTCCTTTCAAAACTTTGGCATGAACCATCCATCTCAATCAGAGATAATAATCTTCGGAGTCTTATGAAGATGAAATCCTTCATACATGAATACCTCAGCTAACTTCCGTACTCTTTAAGTCATCTTAATTGCATTAAAAAGAACACCATAAGTGAGTTTCTTAACAATCTTCATATTGCATCTTTCTTTCATTAAGTCTTGAACGACTAATGACAAGAATCCATTGTAATATCTTCCCACTTCCATTCTGAAACAGGAAGAGACTATAACATTCTATCTGGTTTTCTATGCTCAATCAGGACTTCCTGAAAAACCAAACATATCAAAACGAACTTGGTGACATTTCGCTTTATGTCAAACCATCATTATCTCAAATCCTTATACGCTTACTTGTTCCAAAATAAACTAATTAAGCAAATAAATATGCTTCCTTTGAATTAAGCTTTCAAAGCTCATCAACAACAGATACACATGAACAACTTTGAAACCAAGCAATCTTGAGTAACAAATCCAGGTGTCTTACCTTCTTGATCTTCTCCATTGATCTTAAGCAATATTACTTTTCCCATACTACTTTTCCTTGATCTGATCAACAGATTTTAAATAACATCCTAGGAGATTCACACAACCTTGTTGTCATCCAACTAAACCTTTAGTCCTTCTCAAATTAGTTTCTTTACAAGGATTACTTAAAATCCTTACTCAATTTCCTTTTTGAGATAAATTCTCAGTATTACTTTAACCAAGAATATGAGATTTATCCAACACATGACAAGATAATAACCTCTCTTGTCAACCTTTACATCCTTTTCTCAACCAAAACTCAGCTTGGGCATACTAACATTCAAAAGTAGTTATCTCTCTCAACTACTTCAAATTAAACTCTTATGCATTACTATACCAACATATTGGACAATAATACCTTTAGTCCAATAATTTCCAACAAAATTGTCTCCATTGACAATTTCAGTCTTTTTTTCATCAAAGAACTGTTTAGACTTCACTTAACATTTTAACTTGTTGAGCAACCTAACTCTTAGGATTAAAAACAAATCCTCATGTGTCCACTCTCTATATCCAACACTTATCAGACTGAGATTGAATATCAATACTAATTTGCATATCCAAACTCCAGACCCATTGGAATTCTACTTAAAATCCTCACTTAACTATCTTATCTCAAAGAGATTTAAGTTTTCAAGACAACCTGAAAACAAATACAACTAATGGAGAAATTTCTAGTACATCTTTTACTCCAAAGAAAGGATTACTATAATATCATTCCTTAGAAAGGTTCCATCCCAAGAGTCCATATCAACTTACTTTTAAGGACAATTTCGCTAAAAATGCAATGACTTTCTTAGGTCATGATGTCCAACAAGACGAACTATTAGCAAGATGCTTAGAGAATTCCACTAGTCGTTGACTGAAAACAATCTCAAACTTTCAGAGAACTATGGAGTTACTCCAGGCTCATCAGAGATCACCAAAGATTTGTAAAGGATTTTCCCAAATCTCTTTACTTAAAATCAAACTATTTTGGAACTTGACCATACTATTAAGATAGTATAGTATACCAAGGATATATTAACTCAAAGGAGTTTTACAACATACTAGATATAGAAATTGCTATAATGTAAAAGAAAGCTTGCATCTTTTCATCTCAACCAACTATACTGGCAAAACTCATATAATTGCAAAACTTATATGATTGTCAAATTATACTAGAAACTATTCTTTAAAAACCCAAGGAATTATGTGATCTTATTCCACCATGTGATCAAGAAGGGGAGATAAAATAAACATAATCCTTTACTGCATTCTCATGGGAATAAGACATGTAATCTTGCCTTACCATGTGATCAAGATGGAAGACAAATCACATTCTTACTCACCACCATGAAAACCGTAGAAAATTTTATTCATGAATCCTGCATATCAATTCAACATTTCTTTGAAAAAAAAACATACTTGAACTCTACAAAGTCCTAAGATTTTTCTCAAAAGAGAAAATCACAAGACAATTTCAAATATTCCTTACTTCATGACAGCTTGACCGGGAACTCGACATAAGTTACTAGCATACTTGCTTTTGACTTGGAATACCTTGAAAACAAAGGTTGTCTACTCTCTTGAAGAATTGGGCGCGTCAAACCAATGCATCAATTTAAATTACTGACCTTATCTTCATGATGCTACTACCACTTTATTCTAATTCTGTTATGGCACTTGCACATCAACTGGCCTTACCAACTTGACCAAAGTTTCAAATCAAAACTGAGCCTCAAAGGACCTAAGACAATCCAATTCACTTATGCGTACTACATTTCCTTTTGAATGTAATACTTCATTCCTTCCTCAAGATAGAACCTGGTGACATACCTTGACTTTTCCTTAATTAGACATATTGTCAGACTTTTCTATAATCCATAGTATTGAGTAATCTCTGCCTGATATAACTCAATCTCAACCCATATTAACTTCACAAGTTCAATAACAGAAGTTGAATCCTTAGGGAAAACATGATTCCAACATTTTCATACTCATGACAACTTCTTCCAAGGTCGATCTCAACTTGTATGTCTCCTTGACATCCCATTTTAAAGTGATGTAACAATGATATATTACCAAAATTCAATACTCGAGTTCATCCATTCACAAAACAACAAGCCTTCTGCAAGTTAATAGTCATTTAAATTCCGATATCCAAGAGTGACTATCAAACTCTTTTGACGATTTTAAGGACTTTCAGTCCTCTTATAACTTAATCTTCTCAATATAAAAAGTGAACTTTCAAACTATGCATATAGTTCAAAACATTCAATACATATATCTCTCTACATATAAGGAAATTCCTTTAATTTCCAATCTCTTTTAGCAGAAGAATGCAAATGACCAAACAAGATATTCTTGAACCTATCTCAATTCAACATTGGTAAACAAACTAATCCATCATTCTCTTGTCTTCTTACTTAACTATAAGGAGATGACATGTACCTTTTCATTAACTTAACGTCAAACCACATTGCAAAGAAAGAACTTGTGGTTAGGAGACTTGCCGATAGCTTAATAGTTTCACCAGTACCACTTTAGACATTAGATTTGACAGATATAAAATTTTCAAAATCCAAACACAACTGAAATTATCTTCAAGCGATAGGGTCTAAGCTTTATTGACCACAATATGGAAGGATTGATATTTTTCTCCCAACTATTTAAAATATCAAAGACAAATATGTTAAGATCATTCCTTGATTGATCTTCTCAAAACTGAACTTTATCATTTCCATCCTTGAAGAAACATAAGCCAATAACATTGGCAATTTAGAATATCTCAATGTTGATTCCATTACTAGTCCATTATAGACCTCAAGTCTCTTCTCATTATCCCGAGTTGGGTATCATACAACGAAATTCCAATAACGTTGTCACATAGGTTAGTCATCTGGATATCAACAATTCATGTAATCAATTAACACTTGTACTAAGTAGTTAATTGAACATAAACACATCATCGATGAAATTTTATCTGTTCAATCCATTTTGACCAATCAACTTTATTCACAACAACCTTGATGATTAACCACTTGTTCACAACTTAAACTGAACCAACATTCTTCCTTTCTTTCTTATGATAATCATAAGAAATTCCCATTCCATTTAGGATTCTCAATCTTCTTAACTCAAAAGGATAACAACATATATGAAAATCTGAGTTCGAATACTCTCAGATCTAAAATTGAACTACATTTTCCAATAGATTAACAATTCAAGTGATCCACACTTGAGCACTTCAAAGCTCTTTAACTTCCCACTCGGCAAAAGAAAAAATACAGAATATTCCTGATTCTATACTATAGAGTCACAAACATAGTTGTTGAAGAAAGTTTCCAAAGGTAATCCTTTCCTATTCAGGATTCTTTTACATCCCTTCATGATCAATATGGATCTCTTAGAATTACTCATGACTCACAAGATTTTCCAAATCTTAATACTTAGAAGTAGAGGTTTCAACTCCCAACTTCTCTTGATACTCGAATTTCAAAGTTCAGAAATTCCTATAAGAATACACTCTTGAAACTCTTACACTTATGACTTCAAAGTCAAACAAACTCACTTTGAAAATTCCTTTTTAAAGACAACATTCATAACTTGAAATCTTCCATCATACGAGCTTAAAATAAGAAACCTTCAAACTAGAAAGTCTTTATGAAGTACAATACTTAACTTCAAAATCTCACAAGAAGTTTCCTAATATGGAAGAAACGACGAGGGTACACCCAATTCAGATTCTCAAGAGAGAATAGGTATTCATTGAGAACTTGGTCTAGAACCGGTTCAACTTCAGGAATCTTCACCTGATCTTACTATGGATCCTTCTCGGAATCCATTCCCATCTCCAGGGAATCAAATGTCCACTATTGGACCTTTCTCACATAAACAATTACAAACTTATTACCTCATGTTCTCCAATTCCCTTTCCTCTTTCTATCTCTTCACGAGTCTGGCTTCCAATCTTAACCACTTTCCGTAAATGGTTCTAAGACAACACCAATATAGAATTCTCCATAATTCTATATGGAAGATGAAAGTCTTAATCAAACCTTGGAACTTTTAGCTCTGATACCACTTTTGTAACACCCCCTTCCTACCCTGGAGGTATTACCGCCAGTAACCCCGATTAAGACTAAACCGAAGCTACCCAAGGCTTTAAACTAATTGAACAAACTAAGAGAAACATTACAGCGGAATAAATACAATTGGTCTCATACAAACCTTAACTTAAAAGAATAAATAAATAGAACAACCTTCTATTTAAAAAAAATATTCATCAAGTCTTCCTTGAGTTCTTATTTCTGAAACTCAGCTTCACTTAAAAATAGTTCAATCATGATCTTCACTCAAGTATAGCCATTGGAAACCTTTCTTCAACTTCTGGAGCTTCAAACATCTGAATCCGCCTCTTGAATCAACTTCCAAGAAGAACCTGATGTATCGTTTACAAAGGTGGACACCAACTGACCAAATAAAAGAAAAGAAAAAGGACGGGTTAGTCTAATGATAGACTAGCAAGCGGAGAATCTAACTTGGTTCTTATGATTGTAACTAAAACATATTGGCATCCAAAATCCGAATAGACTCGGATTATGATCCAACAGTTAGCAGTCTTATAGAGAATAAGAAGGAGACTCGCATAGTCAAGAGAGAGAACACCACCGCTTGTGGTTTCTTTTAAGAAGCATAAACAATTGTTGGGAACTCATATTCATCACATAACATTTTGAAAAGCCTCCATCGACTATTCAGATTCACTTAATCAAAGTTTGATTAAGAATCATTCATAACCGGGAGCAAGAATGGCTTTCCGACTGGACGAACCATTCAGGTATATTAATGTGCCTAACGCACTTATCTTATATTACTTTCAACACTTTTCACTACCAAGTTGGTGGCTTTTAATCGGCTCGAACTACCGCCGAAATACTCTGGTATTGTAGAGATCCTCGGAGTATTTCATCCATGGTCATCTACCCCGTACCGAGATCGCAGGACTTAAGCTATCCTTGATCCCTCATTTGCATATGGTGAGGTAGAGAACAGAGAGGCCTATTACTCTGTCGTCTACACTGCATCGCCAATTGCACTTAGCTAGAGTGCCCATCACCCCTCTCACACGAAGAGCAGGGGAAGAGTCATGACCCACCATTAGGATTAGGCCCCTCCTAATGTAATATTCTTTTAAAGAGAGGATATGGAACCACGTTCCCCTCCCTGAAACTAATTTAATTCAATAACAAAGTCTCAGCGAGAGACAACAAACAAGGTCACCTATAACGGACCTAAATCCAGTTCTACCGCAAAACTGAATAAACACAAGGTCATTATTTCTAACAAACATAACAACCTATCAAATTTTATTAATCATACAAGTTGTTCCCAATGCAAATATTAAATGGGATCCAATTCCTCATTTAATAACAATAACGCAAGAGAGAATCGTCCACTTGCCTTATAAGGCGTGTTCGACGTCCTTAGTAATTCCAACAATAATCTGTATCATCCCTCTGACAAATATAACAAAAGGATTTTCAACAACGAGCTCACAGAAACACTTCTTAGTTGTATTCACAACTCCTACAACTTCCTAATCGATAAACGATTTAATTTCCGAATATCGATATATAGTAAATCCTTAGTTATCGTGCTTCAAGGAGCCATCTTGGCGGAATTATAACTAATTATCCGCTTCTCTTTTGAAACAATTTTCTAAATAAAAATTGTGCATCAGCAACAATTCTAAAAGATTACCAAATTTCAGCTCAAACGGATTAACGACGAATCCCAAGTAGTTATCCGAAGTCTTTTACCTGACAATCGGTATCCAAAACTTGTCTTCGCTATAACGGAAGATCCGGACGTCCGTTTAACGAGCGGTTTGAACCTGTGGGACCGTATCAACGTCAAGATTATAAAAACCATAAATTTAATTAGCAAAGCGGAACCGAAAGGCCCTTACGGTGGCTCCGCAATCAATCCGCTAATTAATTTCGATCGTATATACCTTCACTCGAACCCATGGCTTGTGTGGCTCGATCATGGCTCGATCCCCGAGCCCGAGGGTGGCTGGGCATTGTCCGACAGCATCCCTTGCTATAGGTGGTGGTCGGAGAGGCTAACGTTTGCCGGCGGCGTCACTTTGGGCGAGGCAAAGAAGACCGGCGGGATGAGTTCTCCTCTCCCGATCTTGTCGTTCCGCCTAATTCGTCCCTTTGATTCGGCTCCCTCTCATGGCTCTGGTTCTGCAGCAGCAAGAACATGGAAAAAATAAGAGGTGGAAGGTGGAGGTGAGGAGATGGACGGAGAAGATGACCGCCGGCGGTGAAGCCCCCTTTCTCCCGAGTGCGTCGTCGTCCCCTTGAATCTCTCGCTGGTTTTGGCTCCAGCAGAACGTGTCCAAGGGAGGATGAAGAAGTTGAGGTGCCGGGCTGGTGGAGGAAGCAAGGCGAGGCGGAGAAGGCTGCCGGCGGTGAAGGAGTTTTCAACCGAGACCATCGTTCCGACCCGTTCTCGCCTCCCTCTCCTATCCTCTGTTTTTGCTTTTCAAAAGTCCCAATCCCATACACATCTATTACGCATATAATATGAGAAAGAATTCAGTTTCCTCCTTCATTAAGCAAACCAAAGTGGGTCGGTTAAATGGGATTTTCCGTCTCGGAACGGGAGTCGCGTTAAAGCGGTAAAATTATGTACCTCGGGTGGAAAAACTTACTGAACGAAAAAGGTCCCGTAAATTATGTAGACCAATAAAATCAATTTTTCCATGATTTTATCTTGCTACCTTCAATTTTTAAGGCTTCCGTTTCGTATTTTAAATCCTTTCCGGTACATAATTAAAAAGACGGCTTATCCATTAAATATTCTTTTTCCACTGAAAAATCCTAGAATTCACACCGATCCATAAAATCATTTCTTTGTGATTTTAGGATATCACCATCAATTTTCTAGGATTTAATCTCCAACAAAAATATTGGATTAAGCGTTAAAACGAACCAAAAAGGTTAAAAAGGATATCCGAGAAAATCCAAAAATATCCTCAAAAACCGCAGTTATTACATTAGTACCCCCTTAAAAATGGTTTCGTCCTCGAAACCAAGGAGAACTCGGATCACAAAGAAGGATAGCACAATCACTACAAACCTATACAGAAGTTCGTAGTACCCCTTTAAAAAAACCATATTGTTACTTCTACACCAAGCACAATCAACCATTGCTTAGTTACCAAACTTCTTCTTTACAACATTTACTGACTTTGGAAAATGACTCAGCATTTCCCGTCTAGTTTCTCAAGTCTTTTCTTTACCTCCATTTTAGGCCAAGGTAGCCTAATCAAAGATATTTTTCCTATTTACGAAGACATTACGAATAGAATGCACTGAAGGTGGCAATGCCAACCGATAAACAAGCTTACCAGTATCTCAAAAGATCCAATCATAGCGAGCATTTACGTGTCTCGTTTTCCCCAGCGGAATATGCCTTTCAAGGCGGATACCAGAACAAAAAAAACGATGTTCTTTACAATGAGCTTAGCATGCTCTCGCTTTAGCACAACACACCACTGTTGTCGCTTTTGAGCAGTTAGCACCCTTGGTCGTGCTAGAGCGATATCAACTGTTGTTCTCTTGGCCATATCTGCCCCATGAAGAACCTTGTCAGCATTGTCATTCCAACAAATTGACAATCAACACTTTCAATCTTACAAAGCCTCAAAAGAGTCATTTTCTTTATTGTGAACTCAAAATTCTTGTATGTGAATTTACTCAAACTCAAACTACCATTCCAACTCATGTGGAATCCATTATAGATGTCCTCAGGAGTTTGAATTTGTTTCCTTTTATTGTTCATTAGTTTGATGAGTGAAGTCAGCGCTAAAATTCAATTCAATCCACAAAGCTTAATGTCACTCCTTTCAAAACTTTGGCATGAACCATCCATCTCAATCAGAGATAATAATCTTCGGAGTCTTATGAAGATGAAATCCTTCATACATGAATACCTCAGCTAACTTCCGTACTCTTTAAGTCATCTTAATTGCATTAAAAAGAACACCATAAGTGAGTTTCTTAACAATCTTCATATTGCATCTTTCTTTCATTAAGTCTTGAACGACTAATGACAAGAATCCATTGTAATATCTTCCCACTTCCATTCTGAAACAGGAAGAGACTATAACATTCTATCTGGTTTTCTATGCTCAATCAGGACTTCCTGAAAAACCAAACATATCAAAACGAACTTGGTGACATTTCGCTTTATGTCAAACCATCATTATCTCAAATCCTTATACGCTTACTTGTTCCAAAATAAACTAATTAAGCAAATAAATATGCTTCCTTTGAATTAAGCTTTCAAAGCTCATCAACAACAGATACACATGAACAACTTTGAAACCAAGCAATCTTGAGTAACAAATCCAGGTGTCTTACCTTCTTGATCTTCTCCATTGATCTTAAGCAATATTACTTTTCCCATACTACTTTTCCTTGATCTGATCAACAGATTTTAAATAACATCCTAGGAGATTCACACAACCTTGTTGTCATCCAACTAAACCTTTAGTCCTTCTCAAATTAGTTCCTTTACAAGGATTACTTAAAATCCTTACTCAATTTCCTTTTTGAGATAAATTCTCAGTATTACTTTAACCAAGAATATGAGATTTATCCAACACATGACAAGATAATAACCTCTCTTGTCAACCTTTACATCCTTTTCTCAACCAAAACTCAGCTTGGGCATACTAACATTCAAAAGTAGTTATCTCTCTCAACTACTTCAAATTAAACTCTTATGCATTACTATACCAACATATTGGACAATAATACCTTTAGTCCAATAATTTCCAACAAAATTGTCTCCATTGACAATTTCAGTCTTTTTTTCATCAAAGAACTGTTTAGACTTCACTTAACATTTTAACTTGTTGAGCAACCTAACTCTTAGGATTAAAAACATATCCTCATGTGTCCACTCTCTATATCCAACACTTATCAGACTGAGATTGAATATCAATACTAATTTGCATATCCAAACTCCAGACCCATTGGAATTCTACTTAAAATCCTCACTTAACTATCTTATCTCAAAGAGATTTAAGTTTTCAAGACAACCTGAAAACAAATACAACTAATGGAGAAATTTCTAGTACATCTTTTACTCCAAAGAAAGGATTACTATAATATCATTCCTTAGAAAGGTTCCATCCCAAGAGTCCATATCAACTTACTTTTAAGGACAATTTCGCTAAAAATGCAATGACTTTCTTAGGTCATGATGTCCAACAAGACGAACTATTAGCAAGATGCTTAGAGAATTCCACTAGTCGTTGACTGAAAACAATCTCAAACTTTCAGAGAACTATGGAGTTACTCCAGGCTCATCAGAGATCACCAAAGATTTGTAAAGGATTTTCCCAAATCTCTTTACTTAAAATCAAACTATTTTGGAACTTGACCATACTATTAAGATAGTATAGTATACCAAGGATATATTAACTCAAAGGAGTTTTACAACATACTAGATATAGAAATTGCTATAATGTAAAAGAAAGCTTGCATCTTTTCATCTCAACCAACTATACTGGCAAAACTCATATAATTGCAAAACTTATATGATTGTCAAATTATACTAGAAACTATTCTTTAAAAACCCAAGGAATTATGTGATCTTATTCCACCATGTGATCAAGAAGGGGAGATAAAATAAACATAATCCTTTACTGCATTCTCATGGGAATAAGACATGTAATCTTGCCTTACCATGTGATCAAGATGGAAGACAAATCACATTCTTACTCACCACCATGAAAACCGTAGAAAATTTTATTCATGAATCCTGCATATCAATTCAACATTTCTTTGAAAAAAAAACATACTTGAACTCTACAAAGTCCTAAGATTTTTCTCAAAAGAGAAAATCACAAGACAATTTCAAATATTCCTTACTTCATGACAGCTTGACCGGGAACTCGACATAAGTTACTAGCATACTTGCTTTTGACTTGGAATACCTTGAAAACAAAGGTTGTCTACTCTCTTGAAGAATTGGGCGCGTCAAACCAATGCATCAATTTAAATTACTGACCTTATCTTCATGATGCTACTACCACTTTATTCTAATTCTGTTATGGCACTTGCACATCAACTGGCCTTACCAACTTGACCAAAGTTTCAAATCAAAACTGAGCCTCAAAGGACCTAAGACAATCCAATTCACTTATGCGTACTACATTTCCTTTTGAATGTAATACTTCATTCCTTCCTCAAGATAGAACCTGGTGACATACCTTGACTTTTCCTTAATTAGACATATTGTCAGACTTTTCTATAATCCATAGTATTGAGTAATCTCTGCCTGATATAACTCAATCTCAACCCATATTAACTTCACAAGTTCAATAACAGAAGTTGAATCCTTAGGGAAAACATGATTCCAACATTTTCATACTCATGACAACTTCTTCCAAGGTCGATCTCAACTTGTATGTCTCCTTGACATCCCATTTTAAAGTGATGTAACAATGATATATTACCAAAATTCAATACTCGAGTTCATCCATTCACAAAACAACAAGCCTTCTGCAAGTTAATAGTCATTTAAATTCCGATATCCAAGAGTGACTATCAAACTCTTTTGACGATTTTAAGGACTTTCAGTCCTCTTATAACTTAATCTTCTCAATATAAAAAGTGAACTTTCAAACTATGCATATAGTTCAAAACATTCAATACATATATCTCTCTACATATAAGGAAATTCCTTTAATTTCCAATCTCTTTTAGCAGAAGAATGCAAATGACCAAACAAGATATTCTTGAACCTATCTCAATTCAACATTGGTAAACAAACTAATCCATCATTCTCTTGTCTTCTTACTTAACTATAAGGAGATGACATGTACCTTTTCATTAACTTAACGTCAAACCACATTGCAAAGAAAGAACTTGTGGTTAGGAGACTTGCCGATAGCTTAATAGTTTCACCAGTACCACTTTAGACATTAGATTTGACAGATATAAAATTTTCAAAATCCAAACACAACTGAAATTATCTTCAAGCGATAGGGTCTAAGCTTTATTGACCACAATATGGAAGGATTGATATTTTTCTCCCAACTATTTAAAATATCAAAGACAAATATGTTAAGATCATTCCTTGATTGATCTTCTCAAAACTGAACTTTATCATTTCCATCCTTGAAGAAACATAAGCCAATAACATTGGCAATTTAGAATATCTCAATGTTGATTCCATTACTAGTCCATTATAGACCTCAAGTCTCTTCTCATTATCCCGAGTTGGGTATCATACAACGAAATTCCAATAACGTTGTCACATAGGTTAGTCATCTGGATATCAACAATTCATGTAATCAATTAACACTTGTACTAAGTAGTTAATTGAACATAAACACATCATCGATGAAATTTTATCTGTTCAATCCATTTTGACCAATCAACTTTGTTCACAACAACCTTGATGATTAACCACTTGTTCACAACTTAAACTGAACCAACATTCTTCCTTTCTTTCTTATGATAATCATAAGAAATTCCCATTCCATTTAGGATTCTCAATCTTCTTAACTCAAAAGGATAACAACATATATGAAAATCTGAGTTCGAATACTCTCAGATCTAAAATTGAACTACATTTTCCAATAGATTAACAATTCAAGTGATCCACACTTGAGCACTTCAAAGCTCTTTAACTTCCCACTCGGCAAAAGAAAAAATACAGAATATTCCTGATTCTATACTATAGAGTCACAAACATAGTTGTTGAAGAAAGTTTCCAAAGGTAATCCTTTCCTATTCAGGATTCTTTTACATCCCTTCATGATCAATATGGATCTCTTAGAATTACTCATGACTCACAAGATTTTCCAAATCTTAATACTTAGAAGTAGAGGTTTCAACTCCCAACTTCTCTTGATACTCGAATTTCAAAGTTCAGAAATTCCTATAAGAATACACTCTTGAAACTCTTACACTTATGACTTCAAAGTCAAACAAACTCACTTTGAAAATTCCTTTTTAAAGACAACATTCATAACTTGAAATCTTCCATCATACGAGCTTAAAATAAGAAACCTTCAAACTAGAAAGTCTTTATGAAGTACAATACTTAACTTCAAAATCTCACAAGAAGTTTCCTAATATGGAAGAAACGACGAGGGTACACCCAATTCAGATTCTCAAGAGAGAATAGGTATTCATTGAGAACTTGGTCTAGAACCGGTTCAACTTCAGGAATCTTCACCTGATCTTACTATGGATCCTTCTCGGAATCCATTCCCATCTCCAGGGAATCAAATGTCCACTATTGGACCTTTCTCACATAAACAATTACAAACTTATTACCTCATGTTCTCCAATTCCCTTTCCTCTTTCTATCTCTTCACGAGTCTGGCTTCCAATCTTAACCACTTTCCGTAAATGGTTCTAAGACAACACCAATATAGAATTCTCCATAATTCTATATGGAAGATGAAAGTCTTAATCAAGACTTGGAACTTTTAGCTCTGATACCACTTCTGTAACACCCCCTTCCTACCCTGGAGGTATTACCGCCAGTAACCCCGATTAAGACTAAACCGAAGCTACCCAAGGCTTTAAACTAATTGAACAAACTAAGAGAAACATTACAGCGGAATAAATACAATTGGTCTCATACAAACCTTAACTTAAAAGAATAAATAAATAGAACAACCTTCTATTTAAAAAAAATATTCATCAAGTCTTCCTTGAGTTCTTATTTCTGAAACTCAGCTTCACTTAAAAATAGTTCAATCATGATCTTCACTCAAGTATAGCCATTGGAAACCTTTCTTCAACTTCTGGAGCTTCAAACATCTGAATCCGCCTCTTGAATCAACTTCCAAGAAGAACCTGATGTATCGTTTACAAAGGTGGACACCAACTGACCAAATAAAAGAAAAGAAAAAGGACGGGTTAGTCTAATGATAGACTAGCAAGCGGAGAATCTAACTTGGTTCTTATGATTGTAACTAAAACATATTGGCATCCAAAATCCGAATAGACTCGGATTATGATCCAACAGTTAGCAGTCTTATAGAGAATAAGAAGGAGACTCGCATAGTCAAGAGAGAGAACACCACCGCTTGTGGTTTCTTTTAAGAAGCATAAACAATTGTTGGGAACTCATATTCATCACATAACATTTTGAAAAGCCTCCATCGACTATTCAGATTCACTTAATCAAAGTTTGATTAAGAATCATTCATAACCGGGAGCAAGAATGGCTTTCCGACTGGACGAACCATTCAGGTATATTAATGTGCCTAACGCACTTATCTTATATTACTTTCAACACTTTTCACTACCAAGTTGGTGGCTTTTAATCGGCTCGAACTACCGCCGAAATACTCTGGTATTGTAGAGATCCTCGGAGTATTTCATCCATGGTCATCTACCCCGTACCGAGATCGCAGGACTTAAGCTATCCTTGATCCCTCATTTGCATATGGTGAGGTAGAGAACAGAGAGGCCTATTACTCTGTCGTCTACACTGCATCGCCAATTGCACTTAGCTAGAGTGCCCATCACCCCTCTCACACGAAGAGCAGGGGAAGAGTCATGACCCACCATTAGGATTAGGCCCCTCCTAATGTAATATTCTTTTAAAGAGAGGATATGGAACCACGTTCCCCTCCCTGAAACTAATTTAATTCAATAACAAAGTCTCAGCGAGAGACAACAAACAAGGTCACCTATAACGGACCTAAATCCAGTTCTACCGCAAAACTGAATAAACACAAGGTCATTATTTCTAACAAACATAACAACCTATCAAATTTTATTAATCATACAAGTTGTTCCCAATGCAAATATTAAATGGGATCCAATTCCTCATTTAATAACAATAACGCAAGAGAGAATCGTCCACTTGCCTTATAAGGCGTGTTCGACGTCCTTAGTAATTCCAACAATAATCTGTATCATCCCTCTGACAAATATAACAAAAGGATTTTCAACAACGAGCTCACAGAAACACTTCTTAGTTGTATTCACAACTCCTACAACTTCCTAATCGATAAACGATTTAATTTCCGAATATCGATATATAGTAAATCCTTAGTTATCGTGCTTCAAGGAGCCATCTTGGCGGAATTATAACTAATTATCCGCTTCTCTTTTGAAACAATTTTCTAAATAAAAATTGTGCATCAGCAACAATTCTAAAAGATTACCAAATTTCAGCTCAAACGGATTAACGACGAATCCCAAGTAGTTATCCGAAGTCCTTTACCTGACAATCGGTATCCAAAACTTGTCTTCGCTATAACGGAAGATCCGGACGTCCGTTTAACGAGCGGTTTGAACCTGTGGGACCGTATCAACGTCAAGATGATAAAAACCATAAATTTAATTAGCAAAGCGGAACCGAAAGGCCCTTACGGTGGCTCCGCAATCAATCCGCTAATTAATTTCGATCGTGTATACCTTCACTCGAACCCATGGCTTGTGTGGCTCGATCATGGCTCGATCCCCGAGCCCGAGGGTGGCTGGGCATTGCCCGATAGCATCCCTTGCTATAGGTGGTGGTCGGAGAGGCTAACGTTTGCCGGCGGCGTCACTTTGGGCGAGGCAAAGAAGACCGGCGGGATGAGTTCTCCTCTCCCGATCTTGTCGTTCCGCCTAATTCGTCCCTTTGATTCGGCTCCCTCTCATGGCTCTGGTTCTGCAGCAGCAAGAACATGGAAAAAATAAGAGGTGGAAGGTGGAGGTGAGGAGATGGACGGAGAAGATGACCGCCGGCGGTGAAGCCCCCTTTCTCCCGAGTGCGTCGTCGTCCCCTTGAATCTCTCGCTGGTTTTGGCTCCAGCAGAACGTGTCCAAGGGAGGATGAAGAAGTTGAGGTGCCGGGCTGGTGGAGGAAGCAAGGCGAGGCGGAGAAGGCTGCCGGCGGTGAAGGAGTTTTCAACCGAGACCATCGTTCCGACCCGTTCTCGCCTCCCTCTCCTATCCTCTGTTTTTGCTTTTCAAAAGTCCCAATCCCATACACATCTATTACGCATATAATATGAGAAAGAATTCAGTTTCCTCCTTCATTAAGCAAACCAAAGTGGGTCGGTTAAATGGGATTTTCCGTCTCGGAACGGGAGTCGCGTTAAAGCGGTAAAATTATGTACCTCGGGTGGAAAAACTTACTGAACGAAAAACGTCCCGTAAATTATGTAGACCAATAAAATCAATTTTTCCATGATTTTATCTTGCTACCTTCAATTTTTAAGGCTTCCGTTTCGTATTTTAAATCCTTTCCGGTACATAATTAAAAAGACGGCTTATCCATTAAATATTCTTTTTCCACTGAAAAATCCTAGAATTCACACCGATCCATAAAATCATTTCTTTGTGATTTTAGGATATCACCATCAATTTTCTAGGATTTAATCTCCAACAAAAATATTGGATTAAGCGTTAAAACGAACCAAAAAGGTTAAAAAGGATATCCGAGAAAATCCAAAAATATCCTCAAAAACCGCAGTTATTACAAGAGAGGAGCATGCCATGAAGAAGAACAAGAGAAAAGCCAACAAGAAGAGGGTGGAACGAGGTCCGGACCGAGTTGCAACCAACGCCGGGCCCGACTTGAGTTTTCAACCTCGGACCGACTTGCACAGTAAGTCGGGCCCGAGGTCCTCCGTGTCGGTTCGAGTCGGTCACTGGACTGCTTGGGCTCCAAGGCACGAAATTGTAAAGTACCACTTTTGCCCCTCATCTATTCTATAAAGGCTCTCTTATCTTCTAATTGGAAGGGGGTTCCCACACTTAGCAAGGAACCAACCCTCAAAAACTCTCAAGAGGATACTTGGAGAGCAAGGAGGAAGGAGAGGAGAAGGAGAAGAGAGAGAATCGGCCAAGGAGAGGAAGATTTGATAGGTTTGGTTGATAGATTAGCTTTGCTTTGTTTTGATTTGGTGGATTTGGAAACCCTTGATTGGAGTTTGTGGATTGCTTTTGATTTGTGAATGAAACTTGGCTTTGGTTTGAGATTGATGATGTTGATTGCTTTGCTTTTTGATTTGTTTGCTTTCTTTGTTTGCCATATGGAGTAGATCTCCTTGATCTTGGGTTATGGGGGAAAACTCTAGCTAGGTTGGGCTAGAAACCCCAATTCCATAGCCTTGAGTGCTTGATCTAGGAACCCACTCTACATAGAGCTACAATTCCTTACGAAAGTAAGGAATCAAGGCTTGTGATTGGCAAAGTAGCGAAAGTGAACTTTTGTCAATCTCAAGACCTTGCTTCGAAGGGGATTTCCCCAAGGATCGATGTGTATAAGTGGTTGGAACGAGGGTGAAAGCACTCGATCCTATTCCGATCATCACTTATTGCTTGAATTGGGGTGGAAAAGCCTTAATCTACTAGAGAAGGAACCCAAAAGCCCAATATCTACTTTCAATCTTTGAGTTCGACAAACCCAGCTACCTCGGGCCCGACTTGCTCTACGCCGGTCTCGACTTCCCTCTTGTCGCCAACATCGGGCCCGACGTGACTCTTGTGTCGGTCCCGACTGTTCTCTTTGTTTTCCTTTGTTTTAAGTTCTCCTTTCCAGCTTTCTAGTGTCTAGGCACCTCAATCGAGTAGATTTCCCGAGCGTTCGACACCCACCACGTGCTACAACGGGGTCGGGTTATAAATTGTATCTCTAGACCCTCGCACAACCGAGTGATCAAATACCATGTCTGAGTCTCATGGGCATTGTCCTTTTTTACAAACAACATTTATAATTGTAAGGCTATCTCCTTCGATTTCAAGGTTCTTAATTCCTTTATTAATAGCATATTGTATCCCCTCTCTGAGTACAAGAGCTTCTATTTTATTTACTGGCACTTCACTGTATTTCGATGATGTCATGCCAACTACCTCAGCATTGGGACCTCGAATTACAACTCTTGTTGAGACTTCTCCATTTTGCAGTTTTGATCCGTCAAAGTTAAGTTTATAAAAATCATTAGGTGGTTTTCTCCATATTTTTTCATTTCGCTTGCGTCTTCTAATACATGGGTGTTTTTTATTTGGTTCGTCTTCGTTCCATTGTTTGGTTACTTCCCAACTATGCGGTTGTTTTTTAATATATTGTGCTAAGTCTAAAATAAAATCATTTGGCTCTTGTTGAAAGACTAGTTTGTTGCACTGGTGCTAGATGCCCCACCAACAAACGGTTAATTCAATGATTTCCTTATCATTGACTTGTTGTCTTATCTCACTAAGTATTTGGCGGGGCAGTTTGTTTCTTATATCTATTTGTTGTAAGATTTGAGTGAAATTAGGATTTATTTTCTGATAAATCTCACGTGTGTGAGGGCATTTAGTTAGTAAGTGATCGATATCTTCATAGGAACAGTGGCACATAAGACACCCTTCCGGTACCGGGATGTGATTTTCTTCAAGCCTAGATTTAGTTGGTAGGTCGTTGTTGTCAATCTTCCACAAGAAATTTTTCACTTTTGGAAATATATTTATTTTCCAAATCCACTTATTTGTGTTTGGGTTGTAGTTATTTATGTTTGTAATGTCTTCTATAGCAGAAGATGTTGAGAACCAACCATTTTTGTTGGGTGCCCAGTACTAACGGTCTTTGATTTCATTCGTTGGAATGGTGGTATTAATGATTTTGTTGACTATATCATTTGGTAGTTGTTGTTGAAGTGCATATATATTCCATCGTTTTCCATTCTCAAAGAAGTCGGCTACAAGCGCATTTTTGTTATTTATATCGGCTTCCTTAACAAGGTTTATTAATGGTTCATGCATAACCCAGCGTTCATTCCAAAACTTTATTGTTTTTCCATCTCCTATTTGCCAGATGATTCCTTTTTCAAATGATGGTTTTAGTTTAATTAAGTTTCTCCATTGCCATGAGGTGTTGCCTTTTATTTGGTAAGAGAAAATGTCTTTATTTTTGAGGTTATTTTCCTTCATGATACGCATCCAAATATTGTGAGGTTCTGCTATAATTTTCCATAATAGTTTCATTTGCAATGCTTTGTTTAGGTGTTCAGATTTTCTTATTCCTAACCCCCCATAAGTCTTAGGTTTACAAATCCTATCCCAACCAATAAGGGGTTTGTAGTTTTGGCTCTTATTCCAAAAGAAGCATTTGTTTGTTTTATCAAGTTCATTGTGCACGTTAGCGGGAAGCATGAAACTCTGCATCAAGTACACAAGTTTAGCTGCTAAATTGGATCATATCAGTATTGTTTTTTTTATAAAGGTAAGAATTCGGAGTACCAAACATGTTTGGTAGTCCGAGAGGCTGTTAAAAAAACGGCAGCCAAGAACGGCTAAGCGGGTAAAAAAAGCCACAGAAGGCAAGCAGAAACGACTAAGGGTAAAAAAAATCCTTGGAAAGAAGAGACAAAATAGATCAGAGTCGGGGTGAGTAAATCACTAAAGAATAGAGCCGCAGGCAAACAAGTCAACCCATCCTGGGGTGTGCGAAATGGACAACTGACGTTCCCTCCACCGAGATGAAGGATCTTCAGAAGCCTCAGAGCACCAAGTGACCTTGCCTAATACAACTCGGTCCGATACAAACCGACCACAACTCCAACTCTTCGAAAGGATTAGCACACAAATTAAGTACGAGTCATCCCTACAAAAGAAAATTTTAACCTTGCGCCGCAAGTAAAAACTATGCAGCACAAGTAAAACAAACTTGCAGTGTAAGTAAGTTATACTTGCAACGGAAGTAAAGCTCAACTTGACCCGCAAGTAATTTCAAAACTTGCCCCGCAAGTAAAGGAAACCTTATGGCGCAAGTAAATACAGACTCCCGGCCAAGAAACTTGATTTTTTACCTTTCACTTTTTTTTTCCAAATTCTTCTAATCCTTTCTTTATTTCTTTATTTTCTTTTTTTATTCCTTTTTCTCTTTTTTTTTCTTTTATCAGCTTGTAGCCCATGGATGACTTTTTTTCCCTTTAATTTCATTTTTTCTTCCTTTTTCTATCTTATGACACCATAAGGCCGATCAATAAGCCGATGGCGCCAACGACGGAGGCCTGGGCGACGAAAGCCCTTCCTCAGCTACAAATTTGCAAATTATTGGCTTTTTGAACCTAACAATAATTGACTTCTCAGCCTTAAATTGAGTTTTCGATCATGAATAAATTCTAAAAAGGGTTTTTTTTACACCACCCTCATCTTTGGTCTCCTCGACCTATATGGTGATTTATCTAGTTCTTTAGGGAGTTTTTACTCAATAAACCAAAGAATTTGGTCAAAGATAAGTTCTTTAGAAACACATAACAACATACGTTTTTAAAAATTCCTGAACACTACAACGATTAGACTAGAGAGTGAAGAACAACAACGACCCAAACACCACAACGATTAAACCAGAGATGGAAGAACAGCAATGACGGAGCTTGACGCGCCCTCCAACCCTCAAAAGCCCCTCTCCATATATGAATCAAAATTGGTTTAATTTGTACCAAACTAAAATGGAAATCAACTTGATGGCTAACAAAGTGGAGAGAACCATCTATAAGGTGGGTAGTTTGGAGATTTCATGGGGAAATTGTAGAAAAAGAGGGTTGTTTGGAGTAAAGTTCAGAATCGTATTAGTACTGTTCTTCCTTCTTGGGAGAAAGAGTTGGCTTTCTATTGGTTAATAATTTAATATCTTTTCGAAATAAGAATTTATTTACGAAAAATCTTTAGGCACAAGAAAAAAATACTTGGCGCACATGAGATTGCACGCATCATGAAGTGTGTGCTTCATGAAGCGTATGAATCAAAGGGTACCCTTCCAGCGGGTCATACCCCGGAGTGTACGCTTCGTAAAGCGTAAAGAATGGTTACGCTTCATAAAGCGTACCAATAGTTTTAATTTAAACGTTTTTGAAAGCGTTAGGTCATACGTGAAGCGTCATGAAGTGTCACTCTTTATGAAGAGTGGCGCTTCGTGAAGCGCATGCCCTAAGCGTTCATACGCTTCATGAAGTGTATGAATCCGTGTGCGCCGAGCGTTTATTTATGTGCAGAAAGAATCAGCATTTATTTAGGGTGAGGATATATACACACGTATTTTTTTCTCCGCGCACAAGATTTGGCACGCTTCATGAAGCGAGTCTCTTCATAATGCGAGCCATATACGGTTACCCGAGCGGATTTTTTACAGAATCGGCAAAAATGACACGCTTCACGAAGCGTAAGGCAATGTTGTGCGATTTACTTACCCAATCCAATAGTATTTTACATATATAGGTTCCTCTCGTCGATAGCTTCGATTTGATAGGTAATAAGCTCAAATCCGACACCCGAGCAAAAAGTTATGAACGTTTTAAGATTAGACATACGCATATTACTTTCACACGTCGTTTATCTAGGATAAGATTTAAGATAAAGCATAGACTAAGATTTTTTGGTAAATGGTTAGAGTTTATGGTTAGGGTGAGGCTTTCTGGTAGGGTTTGGGGTAAGGTTTAAGGTTTAAGGTTTATGGTAAATATTATGGTTTAGGGTAGGATTTGAATGAGGTTTAAAGTTTGGGTATGTGATATAGTATAGGGTTTGGATGTATGGTTTAAATCAAGGCATAATGGTAGGGTTTTAGATAAGGTCTAGTGTGAGGGTAGTATTTAAGACAAGTCTTAAGGTAGAATATTGAGTAAGGTTTAGGGTTTATTGTAGATTTTTAGTGAAGTTTAGGATTTAGGTATATGATTTAGGATAGAGTATATATAATTTTTAGGGCATAGGGTTTGGATAAGGGTTCTACGACAAGGCTTAAGTATAGGGTTTTAAGTAAGATCTAGGGTTTATAGTAGAGTTTGAGTAAAGGGTTTAAGATAAGGCTTAAGGTCGAATTTAGGGTAAGGTTTAATGTTTATGGTAGGGTTGTGGTTTATGTTTAAAATAAGGCTTTAGGGTAACCTAACTTATATATGTTAAAAAATTTGGTTTGATTAACCAAACTGAAATTTTTCACGGTTTTACAGGTTGGATACAGATCGACATATTCATATTTTCAGTTAACCGAAAAACCAAAATATAGTTTTTAATTTGTAAAAAAATATTAAATATATTTTGTCTTAATGGAATTATATGCTTATTTTCAGAATTTGAAATTATATTTGATTTTGAAAATATTGTTTTATATTCCCATAATTGATTAGTTAAATATGTCCTTTTTTAAATATTTAACTCCTAAAATGTTATATATATAGAATATATATTGTAAAAACAATTTAAAACATAACCACCATGTAAAGTAATATTTATTTTGAAATTTTAACCGAACGATAATATTTTTAATATAAAGCTGATAACTTTATTGTTGTTCAAGTGTATTCATATAATATAAAATTAAATAAATAGTTATTGGTCAACGAGAAAACCGAACCAAAAATTCGGTTAACAAATCTCTGATCAACCGAGATTAAATGTTCGATTTTGGTTAATGATTTTAATTAACTAAAATCATTAAATAAATAGTTATTGGTTAACGAGAAAGCCTTACCCTAACCATAAACTCTAATACTTACGATAAACATAAACCGTCCCAAAATATTATATACTAAGTCCTATCTTAAATCATATCTTAAATAAAACATCATGTTAAAGTAGTTTGCGTATGTCCAATCTTAAAACGCTCATAACTTTTTGCTCGGGTGTCGGATTTGAGCTTATTACCTATCAAATCGAAGCTATCGACGAGAGGAACCTATATATGTAAAAAAATATTGGATTGGGTAAGAAAATCGCACAATATTGCCTTACGCTTCGTGAAGCGTGTCATTTTGCCGATTCTGTGAAAAAACCGCTCAGGTATCCGTATATGGCTCGCATTATGAAGCGACTCGCTTAATGAAGCGTGTCAAATCTTGTGCGCCGAGAAAAAATTATGTGTGTGTATAGATTTCCCGTTTATTTATTTAAAATAATTAAAGATTAAGAAGATGAGATGAAAATCCCTGTATATGAAATAAACCTTACGCAGACACGTGTTTTATTAGTACGTCCATCCTATGTGGCTATTGGCTATGTCTGCTCTGTCGTACAGGATTTTGTGTTCATTATCCTCCCCCTTGTTCCTATCCCACTGTTGTTACTTCGCTTAATTGTCTGAGAATTTCACGTTTTCTGATTTCCTTTTCTTACTCCCTTTCCTGAAAGTTCTTGCATTCTCGTTCTTTCGTGGAAATTTATGAAATAGCTGCCCGGTTGACTACTCGGCAGCTTCTCGGTTATTGATTTCGGATTCCGGTCGACTGTTTTTAAGGGTTTAATTTTTCATCAAGATACTTCCTTACCATTTCAGTTTCCAAGTACCCGTTTCCGGATATTATGTCTGCTTAGTTTCAATTGCAATTGAGCACTTCAAAGTCAAATCTTTGGGGTGGACGACTCATTTTGAACCTTCATTAGCGAAACCCTCTTTCCTGTTAATTGTAGATCATAAACCCGTTTCTGAACTTTCTGAATTTTAATCAAGGCCTCTGGTTACCTTCTACTGGGCTCATTTCTTGTAATTTTGATTGAGGGAAGCCATCGGACGGGAGAAGGAAAATTTCATCTCAGTTTCTGCATTTGATCGCTGGCAAGTTACTTCTCACTTAATATTTTGCAATCATGCTTTGCCTTATACGTAGCAATGGTGTCGGATGCGAAATCTCAATTGATACACACTTGTATTATCTCATAGGTTGAGAAATTTATTGTTGGTTTTGTAGGAGATGACGCTTGAATCGGTACCTGGGAGTTCTGGTTACTTAGAAGCATACCCAGAAAGAAGGATTACATATTTCAGCAACGGATATGTGTTGGGTTTGACAGTGGTAGCTGGAATTGGTGGATTGCTCTTTGGCTATGATACTGGTAAGTGGTAACTATTGCTGCTCTTCTTCTACTGTGATTTTCCTCTCTTCCTGTTTCAGCAGTTGAAAAGTAAAATCTGTGGGCTTTGTTTTGCGGGCTTTCTATTGGGATTATAAGGTTATTGCTTTTTTATTCTGAATCTATTGGGATTCTTTATATATATACTGGTTTTATCCTATTAGATAAACTGGTCCCTTGGGCTGAAAACCTTCCTAGTCTAATAATGATTATGCATGAGAGGCCATGAGTTGTTTTGTACAATCTTGTTTGATTATGCATCAGCGTGTTAAATTTGCTAATATAGTAATATGTGATCCTCTAGTACAAAAGTTGGAATTATATAAAAGTTTCCAGTCTTACTTGCCTCAGTTGTTCGTCTACTTCGGCTTATTTCAAATGTTACCCATGATATTCTTCAAGTTCAAGGTTTTGGCTATTAAAATACTTTCACTATTATGTTTGGTGTAGTGTTTAGTTATGAATTCATACTCGGATGAGTGCTCATTCCTGGGATTCTCTTGTTTTTGTTTTCTTGAATCCCTTACACATATACTAATCTTTCTCATCTCTCTTAAATTCTATGGCTGCAGGTGTAATATCAGGTGCCCTTTTGTACATTAAAGATGATTTTGAAGAGGTTGCTAAGAGCAGCTTCCTACAGGTACTAGAATTTGCGTGGCACAATAAAATGCTGCTCTTTCTCCTCCTTCCTGATGACAAAAGTGGGTTCTTGTGAGTTCAGATCTTTTGACTATGCACCCTGGATTTCGCTGTTATTGTTGGATGATAAAAGTATCCCACATCGAGAAACATATAGAAAAACTACTAGCATATAAAGGAGAGTGAAACTCAACCCAATGGCTTAAGCTTTTGGGTAAAATGGGTGGATCCCGACTTTATATGCTAAGTGCTTTATATGCTAAGTGATAAAAACCCTCGACACCTAACTAGGTGTTGGATGATAAAAGTATCCCACATCGAGAAACATATAGAAAAACTACTTCTTCGGTCCCCAGAATTCTAACAGTTATCAGTGAACAAAAATAACAAAAATGGAATGAATAAGTGGATCATGGGAGATTGCTATTTTCTTGTCTTGTTTTCTCGTCGATAAAAAATTGAAGTGATATGTGGTTCTCCTCCCGACTTGTATCTTTTTGGGTTTCTTTTCTTGGATGATTCTGACTTCTGAATGTATGTAGGAGACAATTGTGGGCATGGCACTGGTTGGTGCTATACTTGGAGCTGCTGTAGGTGGATGGTTTAATGATTCCTATGGACGTAAAAAAGCTACTCTTCTTGCTGATGTTGTATTTGCTTCTGGCTCTATTGTCATGGCTGCTGCTCCTGATCCATATGTTCTTATACTGGGGAGACTACTTGTTGGGTTGGGTGTTGGAATGGCTTCAGTTACTGCACCAGTGTATATAGCAGAAGCATCTCCTACAGAAGTAAGAGGAGGTTTAGTGAGCACAAACGTACTCATGGTTACTGGTGGACAGTTTCTTTCCTACCTTGTTAATCTTGCTTTTACAGAGGTCAGATCTCTTGTATCCAACTTTTTCATTGACATCCATAATCTTATGGACTTTCATTTCAGATCATTCAAGTGGTTAAGAAATTTATATCACTATGTTTTTGGGAAGGTTCTTCCTCTAGCATTCCTTTGACTTTGTACTTGTCTCCACTCTCCATCTTTATGTTTTTTTTTTGCCTTATAACCAACAAATGATAAGCAAGCTAGAGTTGCCTTCTGGAGGTCTGCCTGTGCATAGGTATTGACTGTTTTATTTAAGCTGATTAAGAAGATGGTTCCTTTACTATCCTTATATTTAGTGCTTCACTGGTGTGAACGGTTTCCCATGTTTGCAGTTTGAAGAAGCCTCTACAGGAGAGATCATTGGCCTTGCATTTTGTGTTTTGACATTGAAAAGGAAATCTATCTCTCTTTCTTTCTTTTGCGGTAACATGTTGTATAGTTCTAGCATCAAAAGATAGTTTGGCTGTGGTTAGCTTGGTTGATGTAGATTCTTTGTAATGTGTTACATCTTTTCAAATAGAAAATCTATGTACATTATTGTAGTTAGAAATATCTTTATTAGCATATGAGGCCTCAAAAGCAAAATTCTATCCAGTTTGTTTTATAAAATTGCTTGTTACTGGAAATGAGTGGTTTTTGCTTTCAAAGGGGTTGCATTTTAATCATTCACCTTAAACTTGCAACTAGTTTAGAAAATCCTAGTTATTCTAGATATGATTCAAAAACAATACATGGGACATTCAACAGAACTCTCGTTCAAATGTCCTGTCAAATCAACTGAATATCATGTTTGCTGTGCTGTTGAGACGTATATATCATAAAAAGACAGAATTATATCCTTATTTCTGTTGAATTTGAAGAGCTTGAGCTAATTCAGTTCATTATTTATTTTTAATATGTATCTTATTGTTATCATAAACCATTTTTTGAAACTTCATGATGAGCAGGTCCCAGGAACATGGCGGTGGATGCTGGGGGTGTCAGGTGTGCCAGCTGTCATTCAGTTTGTTCTTATGCTTATGTTACCCGAGTCACCACGCTGGCTCTACATGAAGGTAAAGCTTAAACTGGACAAACTTTCTTTCCTCATCTTCTCATGCATGCTTCATTGGATTTTCTTGAAGTGAACCATTTTCTTCCAATATTGTAGGAAGACAAAGACAAGGCTGTTGCAGTGCTTTCAAAGATTTATGACCCTCTTAGATTGGAAGATGAGGTTGATCGCCTTGCTACTGCTTTGGAAGAAGAGCAGAACTCCAAGAAATCTGTCAGATACAGGGAAGTTTTTGAAAATAAAGAAATCAGACTTGCCTTCCTGGCTGGTGCTGGTCTCCAGGTAAGACTAGTTTCAAGGATGCATTTGCACTTTATTTTCTCTACCAAAACATTGGATGCATAAGTGTCTTTGCAAAAAAGTATTTGATGATGTCCAAAACAGTAAAAGCAAAAAGTGGGCCCAGAAGACCCCCATAGGCAAATTAGGGACCCACGTCCATGCTCGGTTATTTAAAAACAAAACTCCCGACGGATGCGAGGTCTCTCAAACATCCCGGGACGAGGTCTCGACCTCGTCACCGACTCTACTAATACGCCCGCCCGCTCGAACCAATCACAAGCGACCTCACTCCCGAACCAATCACCAGCAACCTCACTCCCAAACCAATCACAAGTGACCTCACTCATGGACCAATAAAACCCTTATTTCGAGCATCCCACATCGAACATTGGCCTAAACTCGGCTCCCCAATTCTCTATAAATAGAGAAGAACCTCGTAGGAAGAAGGGGTCGAAAAACCACTTGAACTCAAGAACCCTCTTGCTTGTTAAAGATCGACGTGATAGGAACATCGTCAAAAGACCTCGCTACAGATAGGAGAAACCCACAGAAAGACCCCAAAGTCGCGCAGGGACCTCGCTCACGCCTAAAACCTCACTACAGAAACTCACAAAACTCCCTACATCATATCCTCAAATCTACCTCGCCCTAGAATCGACCTCGCAACATTAGGTGCGATCTCGGAACCTTGTAGGAGGTCTAGGTGTGATTCTCAAAGTTGTACATCAACCTCGTAGGTTTGTAACCTCGCTACCACGGAAAAATCATAAATAAAGGAGCAAGTGTTTGCACTCAAATATAATAATCTTGTTTCTTGTCTCGTAGCGTAGCCGTTATTTCGGGTTTCATCAGTATTAATGATCAGCCCTGTTGGTATTTAGTTGCCATCCTGTGATGATTTTAATGCTTTGTATAATTACCCTGGCTAATTATGCATGCTTGACATATGATGTCGAGTTTGAGGGACCCACCCTTTTTGGATGATTCCTGTGTGAGGATTGAATGGTTATGTAGTAAATTTTGGAAAATTGACAATTTTTCCAATACCCGGTCAGTGAATAGGTTCCCTGCCAACTTCTTTGTTGTATTGAAATTTTGTTCTTGTGCTTTCTTGCTTTTCTTTTGGAACTTCAATAAATATCAGGAAAAGGGCAATCAGTTAAAGAATACGATGCTTATTGATTTGCTTCCATTTTTCTTTCATTTTCTTCCATGGGGTAGCTTCTGTGATTTCACATTCTGATCCTCTTATTTTGCACTCTTTTCCAACTCTCTGCAGGCATTTCAGCAATTCACAGGAATAAACACAGTCATGTACTATAGTCCAACAATAGTTCAAATGGCAGGGTTCAGCTCCAATCAGCTTGCCCTCCTCATCTCCCTGATAGTTGCTGGCATGAACGCCGCTGGAACGGTTCTTGGAATCTACCTCATAGATCATTCCGGAAGGCGGAAGCTAGCCCTAATGAGCTTATCTGGCGTATTCGTCTCCCTTGTCATCCTCTCTGCGTCTTTCTACTTCCAATCACCTGGCTACACATCATCCTTCTACGCCTGGCTTGCTGTCATCGGTCTTGCTCTCTACATCGCCTTCTTCTCTCCAGGAATGGGTCCTGTTCCATGGACTGTAAATTCAGAAATTTACCCAGAGGCTTACCGGGGTACATGTGGAGGGATGTCAGCAACAGTTAACTGGATCTCAAACCTTATTGTGTCAGAGACTTTTCTCTCGCTTGCCGATGCTGTTGGGACGGGGACCACTTTTCTAATACTTGCAGGAATTGCTGTGCTGGCGTTCATCTTTGTCGCCGTGTTTGTTCCAGAGACAAAAGGACTGACTTTTGGGGAGGTGGAGAAGATATGGAAGGAGAGGGCTTGGGGTGTCAGTGGAGAGAGGACTGATGGACTTCTTGAAGAAGGAGAAGAAGACTCTTCTTGGTAATGTGTCAAGTGTAAAGACTATAAAGTGCTTTTGGCCTTGCGAGTGGTTTGTTTTTTGCAGAGGCATTTGCATAGCTGGTATGAACATCTTTGTAGAATTGTACTGAGTCAATAATTCTGAGATTCTGCCGTATGAAGTACGAACATCGTCATCTCATCAACTGTAGCGTCAATTGGTTGCTTCATGGGTATAAACTTGTGTTACGGAATGGCATTTGCATAGCTAGGGAATGTTTAAGAGTCAAGTAGCTAAGATTATGATGAAAAGGTATTTTGATCATAATTCTAAAAGTTTATTATTATGGATTATGTTGGTTAAAAATAGATTATGTAGTTGCAAGTTGTTTACATCTTTGCTTATTCATATTTTGGAATGAATTCGTTTTGATAAAACTTGATATATTTAATTGAGTTGATTTAAACCTGATCAAGTCCTATTAAGAAGTGTATGTACTTACGAGTGGCCAAGATCTTGCTGAAGAATTCTGGTACTCGAAAAGATACAATTCAAATGCGAGAGTGTATACTTACGAAGAGTAAATACAAATGTCAATCTTGGTCAACACCCAGAAAAGTTTCCTGCTGCCACACTAAGCAGCTTATCTAAATTTAAACCCTCAAACAAGCCACTGAATAATAGGATCGAAACAGATTTCGAAACCTCAAAGCTCTTTGAAGGCACTAATAATGTCTATAAATTAAACACCTCAAACAACCTCTTTCATACAGAACACATTACAATGGAAGATCTGAGAAAGAGATTTTCCATAGTTCACTCCAACAACGAAATGAGGACACAATCCGAAGAGAGAATTAGGAAATCTCTATGATGATTCTTACTATGGTTAGAGAGCGATAATGCCATAGTTATCTCCATATCCATCTCTTAAATATGTGCAGGAAGCAGTTACAACTCAGCTTGAAAAAAGAGTCTCAAAAGCCTTTGAAGACGACAAATTTGCTACACAGTTAAACTGTCCACCAAAAGATTACATTTGAAATGTTAGATGATATAGAAGGCATTAAAACTTCTTCTTTTTCAAATCTCAAAAATTCCAGCTTTACAAACATACCTTTTGTTGCCTATACTTCTCTCGTATAGCGTTGGCAGCAGAATCTCTGGCATTTGATTGCAGCTCTTCAATGGCAACTACAATAGCTTTAAGATCCATTATCTTGTAGGTAGTATAGTGCTCAAGAGTTGGATTCTGGAGAGTGAATAAAAAAGTTGATTAGTATTTGATGCCGGAAAAACTAATGCTTTAAGAAATGGGAATTACTCACCCATGGATGTATTGACTGGTCAAGAATCCATCTAGCTAGTAAAACAGCGGATGCGGCTACGAGGGAAGGAAGGTATTTTAGAAAACTGTACTCTACGAGAGTGAGCTCCGCCAAGTAATTTGCCAAGTACTCCACATCTACTGAAGGATTTTGCTGATAGAGTGACAATGTGAGAAAATGGATGTGCATATTTTCAAGTGAATATAATATCAAGTTGAAGCTGTCATTTTATACCTCAGAGGTAGCTTGTGCTGCTTGGATGAACCTCCTGAGGGTAAAAACAGAATACTTGATGGATCAGAGAAAGTAGAGATCATGATAGAATTTGAGTACGTGTTTGATGACAAGCATACCTTAAAAAGGTTTTAATTGTAGGAACTGAGAGCTGAAAGCGAAGAAAATTCAATACTTCACTCTCCATTTTCACCACCTATTAATCATTGAGTTCAAGTTAGGGACTTTACATTCCAGATACAAGAAAATGAAGAACAGATTTGTGCAGAAATGCAAGGGCAATCCTCTGTAATTTGCATCCATATAACAACCACTGGATGTTAAAAAAAAAACCATAAATCTAGATCAGCATATGTAAATTGAGTAAAAATTAATCTTTATCTTGCAGCAAACAATAACCTGAAGCCTAAAGATGAATAAATAAAGTCCGGTATGACGATTAAATCAAAGCATATAATAACTTAAACTGCTCACCCTTTGACAAATGCAATATATTCTTGAAGCTTAACTGGGTGAACCTAAGAGAAAGCTAGAGGTTATTAGATAGGTCCAAAAGCAGGCCTCCTTAAAACCCGGCTTTGTTCTCATGCAATCACGAAAGTAAACATAAGCTTTTAATTCCAACTCAAGAATGACCAACACATGTAAAGCTCACTACCTTGTTGACCTCAACCCTAATTCTCTTGGGTTCTGCATAAGTAAACTGGATTCTATTGTCCAAAGATATCAAAAAAAAAAAAAATGGCAACCTTAAAGACAAAATTCCCACATTTTTTAAAACATATGTAAAGCTCACTACTTCGTTGACCTTACAACCCTAATTCTCCGGGTTCCCGCATGAATAAATTGGATCCTGTTGTCCAAGAAAATAAAAAAAATAAAATAAAATCGGCAACCTTATTGACAAAAGGCCCCCACAATTTCTGAAACGTTCATGTGTTCAAAGAATGTAAGAGAAAAAAACATACAGCAATCATCAATTAAAATTAAAATAATTCAAGGACAATGATAAGAATAATTGTCAAGAGGAATAGTAGGCAAGTAGGGGTAGGAATGAGCCTTCACCTCCTCTTTGGTGTAAGTGTTGTCTGTAATGAAGCAGAACTCTTCAACCCTAGGAGCAGAGATTTCTTCATATTTTCTTCAAAACAAAACGAATAGATAGTCATCAGAAATATTGACATATGGCAAGTACTATGTTCTGATTATTGATATGTTAGTTTCAGTTCATCTGTTCATATTCATCAACTGTAACTATCTCCCACAGAAGTGTCAGTTTAATCTTCTACAATTACTTTGTGGGGCTAGAAAAACGAAAATCAATGATTTATAGGTGGAGATCAGATGTAATATATGACCAATGTAAACAACAATGGGATGAGGCACAAGTAAAATCTTGTATATGTGCTACAACTTCAAATTCTAAATCCAGCCAGTCCTTTACTCCTTTACAATAGCTGAAAGGCAAATCACCTACTGATATATATAGTTAAAGTGTTAATTTATTCTAGAAAGCAAGTAATATTTGCAGATTCTATAAAAAAAGAGAGATGCAATCATGCAAATGCAGTAATATTTGATAATAGTAGCTATTTCTTTGGCATCTTCACTACTAGTTTCGCTACAGCTGCAGCTATAACTCCTTTTCTACTATCTTCAATGCAATTCAGGAACTTCTATTCCTTATTTAAACCACATTGCTCCAAGCTAAAGTGAGATGCAGTGTATAGAGAAACTTACGAGGCAATAAGCATGCAAGTGACACCAAGCAGCTGCAACCTTTGCTTTTCCATATAATTGCAAGAAAGAAACCGATCTATGAGACTGACTGTGAGATAGAGTGTATCTGGTACTAACTTGTATTCTTCTGACACCTAACAACACAGTAAGGCTCACACTTCTCAATGTTACATAGCTTAAGAACAGAAGATGCAGCAATGCTCAGAATCCTCAATGTGCATAAACTTCTACTGAAGCTGAATCATTTACAATTATATTAAAAAGAGTTAAGAGACTAATGTAGTCCAAAAGCAAATTTCACCTTGAAAAAAAAGTTTTCATCAGTTTGGAATGATCAACTACAATCAAAGGATAGATACCTCATACCCTTCAATAAAAATAAAATAAATAAAGGAAATTTTGCATTCTCTATGAGGTGAGATACCTTGCAGACAATAGGATTTAAGCTGCGGAATCTTACACTTAAGTGAATATAGTCTTAAAAGCATAATGCAAGATTGGATATATTTTGTATGCTTGGATGACTCTATAAAGTTCTTAATTGCATCGTGCTGGTGTGTAACATTAAGGCAAAAGTAAATCTGGGGCCAACTTCAGGAAATGTTAAGTGAAGTTTATTGATTTAGGAATTGAGCATCGTACTGGAAGATTATACTAAACAGTATGAAAATGTAGCACACACATCTATATCCAGACTGACCTCCACGATCCAATCAATTAAGATTCTCCTCATGCTTTGGGTGACATCCCGTTGCACCTTGTCCATGTAGTCAACTGAAGGTCTGCAGTTAAGCTGAGAAAAGGAAGAAAAATATAGAATAAAAAGACATGTTTCTGAATGGAAATTATGGAACAATTGCAGTACGTCACTGTGAAGCCAATTTCTTACATATAACAGAATAACCCAAATCACTAAATGGTACTTTACTATCTTGCATATGTAACACAGCCAAAAATTATAAGTTTAATCCCTGGGAAATTCTACGACAATGAACAGCCATGCACGTGAAAACAGAAATGTGACATATGTTGCTTGTGATATTCATACAAAAAGACTGACCAACCTTGATGAATGTCCAGTAAATAAAATACTTACCTCACTAACACGGATGTTGTGATATATATCTCGAAGATATATACTGCACATCTGTGGATCTTTTTGATTTAAATCGATGTCAACAATTTCTGGATCAATAGATGTTACTGATTGCTCGTGAGACTTTTCATCTGTATCAATGAGTCAATCAATATAATCAATGTATCTGATGACAACCAAAACCAAATCACAGTTTTGATGCTGGAATTTGGGACCATATAAATGACAAGAGTTACACATTGAAAAACAATAGTTTTATTTGACATTGTTTCAAAGGTTTCAACTGATATATACTTCATTGTCAAATGAATTTGACCATATTTTATCTGCTGGACCAAAAATTATCCCTCACCCAAATTTGTTGATAAATTTATAAGACCACTTAATTAAAATGTTGAAATGCCCTGTAAAAATGATCATAGCAACCAAGCATAAGCCAAGAGGTAAAGATATATAAGCAAAAGTAAAACCGTAATTATTTGTTCTCTTTCACCATTTCTGTATGTTCAAAGGTAGGCAATATTTCACTAGAATAGCAGTTGTGTAAGCTCAGTAGTTAAGAGCAAGTGAAACCTCACTCATGTAGCCTTTATCTCCTACGTATAGCAAAGTATATACTCTGCAACGATTCTACCTAACTAACCAAAGTCACACTCGTATTTGGCTAGCCACAAGTAAATATCATCTCCAGAACTCATCTATAGACAAAAGGGTAATTGTTATACACCTTGCAATAGATCAATACCAAATATGAAATAATCAAAGAAATAGTGAGAAACAAGGCAATTACGGACCTTTCTTAAACAGGCTGTGGATAATACTTGGTCCCTTAGAGCTTTGCTTTATGGGCCTTGCATCTGCCTCATAACACTCATCTCCATCATAACTTGCACTGGAATGAATTCCTACGTTCTTTTCCAATTTTACTTGTGAAGTGAGCTCACATTGATTGGCCATATCACTGGCCTCTCTTGCTTTTCTTGGCAACATGGTATCTATGGACTCCCCTGTAATTTTCGGTATGCCTTCAGTGATATGTCCCTTCACATTTTCAGCTTGTTGTAGTTTTGTGGATGCAGACGGAGCCACCTTCAAGTTCTTTCTAGGGGGGCATCCCTTCACCTGCTTCTTTGTCTAGCATTTACAGAAAAAGAAAGCAGAAGCAATGTTTCAGACAAATTCTTTCTCCATCATGTAGAAAGGTTTAAATAATTGATGTGATGAGTAAAAGCCAACATATATGCTGTCTTGATTTTTTAATGAAGCAATTGCCCCCTTCTAGAACACACAATTTAGTGTAAATGTGAAGAGAAACTTCAATAAAATGAACACATATACACACAGCAACATTATAGTGAACATAATTAGCTTACCTGGATTTTTGCTGCACTAGAGCAGGCTACTAGAGATCTCTCACGGAATATGTTGGACACATCTGAAAGCACTGCTCTTCTCTTCTTTTGTGAGCAAGCAGTTGCTGAAGAAATAGGTTGGTTTTCATCTGAGCTTTTTCTTTTAGAGCCTGCCCTCGTAGTTATCTTAAGCTCTGGCCTAGGAGGTTTTTGCATCAGCCCCCCAGATGTACCCAGTACCTTTGCACGTGCCCTTGTAACGCGAAAACTACTCTCTTTCATTTTGGCAGCTGCTATGCTTTCCTTATTCATATCTATAGCTGGCCCCTCTTAAAAGAGCCACCTGTGGCTCAAGTTGAAACTACATTCATGGAAGATTGGACATCTGTAACGAATGAAACACCATGATGGTGAGAGAAGGAAGTGCAAGAAAAAAAAAAGCTGAAGTAGGTAATTTGGCAGGGACAAAGAGGAAATCAGCAAAAACAAAATTGTTGATAACCCAGCATGCCTAGTTAGATATGGCCAGAATGATGAGTCCTTCTGTAACCTTTCCACCCTCACTGCAGTTTCCTTACTTCTGCCTACTCCTATGACTCACTCATTCATCAAGTAATTCTTTTCGAGTTAAACTATTATTGTATTAGCAGAGCTACCTTGGGTGTTTTTACCACTTCCCTCTAGCAAATCTCATTCATGCATCATCACCCAAAGTTTCTTGGGGGCTGCTCACGAACTATACGATGACCTAGTTTCTTACCACCATGATTTCAAACTACAACATGTGTGATCCCACGTATTGCACCCCCATGATCTCAGATACTGCAACTACATCATTGTATAATTATTAATCAGAGCAATCCTGAAAGACCATCTAAGGCTCGAGTTCAGTACTACATCAATCTTTTAAGAGGTTCCAGTGACAGAAAACAACAACCAATCCAGAGGGCAACACGGATCAGCTAAAAAACTCCAGAAGTATAAAACTAAACCGATTGATTGGCTTTACATCTATATATTTCCCAAGTTGGTGTAGGTGCAAGAAGCCTGGACAGAAGATCGGCTTATAAGGAGTGATTTATCACTACGGGTGTAGCCATTGGCGGAGGCAGGGCGAGAGTTCTCAGCCAGGCGCCAGCGGCACAAAACAAGTGAAAATTTGGATCTTTCTCAATTGAGAAAAAAGAACCACGGTTGACATAAATACTGTAAGAAACAAAATTCAATTGACAACGACAAGTTCAAACCGATCAATTTTGGAGACGAGTTTGTAGACTTTGACGAGGCAGAGAAGATATGCCGGAGGCGAAGAATTCGAATTCTTTCTTGAGTCCGTCGTCCCGTCCTGATTCTCTCTGGTTCCTTCCTTCCTAGGTTTGTTTACCAGTTGAATGAACTTGGGCCTGACCCGAAAAAAAGTAAAAAGAAATAAGGACAGGCTCTGGTTGTGTTAAAAATCAACAGATCTGTACAAAATGAGATAATTGGAGAGGGATTTGGTAGTAGAAAGGAAAAAGGTATATTTGTAGCTAGTTGAGGGTGGGCGGGAGGGAGCCTCATTTCAAACATCCAAATTTGTGGACATTAGTCAGCGAGGTCATACTGGCAGGGTGTAATTTAGCCCTCTTCTTGGCTGTGTTGTTGTTGGGCCTCTAAACATATTTTTTTTGTTATAATGATGTTATGATTGCTAACATTGACAATTGCTTGGATGAAAAAAAATACATTGTCATATTTTATAAACTAGTTAAAACTCGTATCGTTGTGATTGTATAATTTAGAGTATTTTATGTGATATACATGGACAAATTTGGACAAAATTATATACTAAATTTGAATAACAAATTTGCCACTGATATTGGCGAGAAAGATAGAGTAAATAATTTAAACTTATAGAGAAACACCAGCAAATCACTGACTATAATGTAATGTCACAATAATTTGTAATACGAATAAACTAATTGTTAAGTATGTAAGAATGTAGAATTAATACAAAATAGAATATGTGAGCTTACGTATATGAAAATGGACATTAAATAGTTTGGAGGACTTCTTTGTGCACAACATTAGTGATCTCATATATTGCGTTTACATTCTTATCTAAAATAAAAACCTTCAAACATTTCATGCTTGTAACTCGAGATAAGGCAATATAAAGCCGATTATGGGTAAATATAGGGTTTAGTTCCAATAGAGTTGTAAAAAACTATATGGGTAGAGTTGGAGAGATCTGAATCACTAAATAAAATATCAATAGTTGAGATTAGATTTTCCTCTCACCAAATCTAATTCTAATTTTTTCTTTTTAATTATTTTCCCTAGGGTTCACCAAATTACTAGTGTTTTAAAACTTCACCTATAGAGTTTCTAACCAACTCCATGGGAACAAGACCGATATATGTAAGCCTAGTTGGATACAAGCTTACTTGAAACAATGAGTGGCCTTGACTCTTGAGTCGGTGTTAGGAACTCACGTTTATTAACATTGGAACAATGTCCTCAGTTTTGATGATGACAAACGACATAGGAACTAACGCTCTTTGTCAAGTATTTCTATGTATACAAGTTGCGCGTCACTGAGCAAAGAAGCGGAGAAACAAGTTCCCAAGGCATGGGAACTGAGGCAACGCAAGTTCCTATGACAAGGGAACTCAATCAAGATGCGACCAACCTTAAAAGTGAACCAGAGTTCCCTACTCCTTGGGAACTCAATGAACCAAAGTTCCCACGAAATGGGAACTAGCTAAGGAGAATAGGATTCCCCCAAGACAAGGGAGTCTTCTTAGTTCCCTTTGGATGGGAATTGGCGCATGTGTGAAAGCGACATCTAGAGTAAATCAAGGGATCATATCTAACCGGACAAAAGGGCTTCTCAGGTACCAGGCGGCTTCAGACTGTGCAACAGGTTGAAGACGACCATCCAACGGTCCGATGTGATCATAGAGTTGACAAGTTTCAAATTCAAATCAGAGTCACATGTCAAGGATCAAGCTTGGAGAGCAATGCAAAAAGGGCATTTAGAAAAAATGCCTCAAATGGATAAGGGTTGCGTATCACTCATATGTAAACTCTTCAACACTGACCTTGTTACTCACTTTTCACAATACTAAAATTGCAAAACACATAGAGAGAGAGAGAGAGAGAGAGAGAGAGAGAGAGAGAGAGAGCTAGAGAGCATATCGGAAAAGACCATTGAAGTGGTGAAAATTCCCCGGCGGCGAGCTAATCTCGACGACGGTGAAAGGAGAAAGAAGGAGTTCCCAGAGTCAAGGGAACTAGGTCACAAAGACATAGGTTGTAAAGGTTTGAGTTTACTTTTGCTTTTGATTGTGAGCGTTCACCAGTGATAGGGTTGAGAGAGTACAATAATGTTGTCTAGGGAGAGAGTCCTTGTAGGAATAGAGAAGTTTGCATTCTGCCTTGTAAACACTGAAGGGAACTAAGCAATAAAAGAAAAGAGAACTCATTCAAAATCCTCCCATAGGAGGTAGAGGTTTATTCACGCGATTAGTTGATCGTTGTGGGGTTCCTCTATAAGGAATTGTCTCTTCTATTTTATTTACCTGCCTGTTTTATACTTTCGATGCATGTGGGAACTGTTCCGATACAGTTCCCATAACCATTTCAACTAACATTCGATCCAACAATTGGTATCAGAGCAAGCGCTTTAGATTTTTTGTTAGTCTTTGCAAGTAAAAGCAAAAATGTCTCAAAACTCACGAAGATAGGACATGGGAACAACAAACCTCACAGGCTCATCGTTGGACGCTTTGAGCTAGAACTGGAAAATCAAGATGAAAGATTAGATGATGAGCCATGACTTCCAAGCATGGTGTGTCATAGTGCGTGGGAACTTCGAGGTTGTAATACTCCTCCCCGAAATAAACATACGTGTCCTTAATAAACATGTGTTCGTAGTTAAATTTTGCTTTCTATTCCAGTTTCGAGGACGAAACTCTTTTTAAGAGGGTACTATTGTAATACTCCTCTTTTTCAAAATCATGAAGGAAATTATTGAAATTATTTGCCCAATTATATATGACTTGTTATAGTTTATTTTGTTCTTTCTTGTATAAGAAGAAGCATGAAATAAATATAACTTGTAGGAAAATAATTTAATAAATGATTTTGAGCAAAGTAAAATTTACTTAATAATGTATATACTTCAAATAATATATTTGACTTATATACTAAGGAGACTAATTATAAAAAAAAAACCATTATAGTTGAAAATGGGGCGGAAAATGGACGAAATTAGAAAAGTTGGGAACTTTTCGTAATTTCCCTTAAAGTACGGGCACTCGCGCGTAATTTCTGAAAAATACACAGCTGAGACGTTTTCTTTGTTCAAGGAAAGATTCAATCTTGTAAAGGCTAATTTGGACTCGTTTCTTAACCAAATTCGATTCCGAAAGAACCGACATACTCTCCTAGATGTTATCTACGAAACCCTTCAACAAACTCCGTAAATTTTGTGGAAAATCCTATCTAATTCGACTCTTGAAGATAAGAGGTTATGTAAACGCGTTTTTCGGTTGAAGATACATTCTTATCCGAATCAAGCAGCGTTTTGGCTCGGATTTTGCTTGGAAACGAAGTATTCACGAACCCTAGTACCTCCCTATAAATATAGGCCGAAACCCATCACTTTTACTCATCCAAAAACCTCTAGAAAACCATTTGAAACCTCGTACCCTGTTCTGCACAGCCACTGTTTTTGAGCGTTTTCGGCTTGAACTCGAAATCGAAAGCTGCGTTTGTTGCCAACAGTAGGTAGTACTTGATCCCACGAGTCCAACGCCGCCGGTCCCGTCCTTTTTCGTGTCCGTTCGAGGGAGAACCGAGCCATCAAACACAGGACACCGATACTCTGTTTTGCGAAAACAGCCCTACTACTCACCTTCAATTTCGGTAAAATTCAGTGCCTAGTTTTTTATACTTACAAACTCAATTATGTACATATGCATCTGATTATATCCCTATATAATTAAATATGCATATCTAGCTTTAAAATTAGTTTAAATTAACATGTTGAGGAACAACCTGCAGAGATTACAATTCTCATGTACATATACATGATTTATGGAATGGATTATAGGAGTAGTCATGATATATGTGTACGTGTAAACATATATAGTAGTGATATGTTCGGAGATCATATAAGATGATATCTAGATGGAATTAGATACTTATATGCTATTAGGTGAGTATATGAGCGTGCACGTAATTACTTATTGTACTAATTTATTTTTACTTGTAAGTAAATAAATTATGTACATTTCTTGAGTACCAAAAATAAATTAATTATCATTTATTTTGTATTGCCGGTGCAATTTCGGACGTGAATTTGGAATAGGCACGCGGGATTGTTAACTTCAAAGCTTGTCTCTTCGCTTGAACATTAAGTTCGTCTTCAAATCAAGGCAAGTGGTTTGGTTCGCTTTGCATTATTTCTTTAAGCATTGGAATTGAATCCATGTTTAATTATTGTTGGGAATTTTTTGTGTGAAAATAATTGGATTAGGTTTACTTATCGTTTTAGATTTAATGACCTTGTTATAAAGCGCTAGATATATATATGCTAGGTTGTGCGTAGCCCTCGGGCTTGTTTGTGAATTGTTGTACTTTGTCTATGGACTTGTATGCTAGCCTGGTACTAGGGGTGTAAGACTTGTGATCTTTGGACACCTTTCTATAACATTCGCATTAGGATGGACCTAAACCCTAATGTTGGTCATGACCCTGCCCGTCTCATCCGTGCATGAGGGGTGTAGCATCTAGCTAATGCTCTCTATCGAATCCCGGGTAGTTCTGTATTCGCGCCTCGACTAGTTCGAGAAGTATTAAAAGCTTATAACTCGATGTGTAATGTTTTGTCATTTAAATAAGATAAGTGCCCAATGCACACCCTTAATGAACCAGGGTGGTGGTTACAATTTGTGACCCTACTCTTGCTCCCGGCTAAGTAAGTCTTCTTTCCAATCTGAATGCATGCTCGGGTTTGTTAAAACGCCTATAAAATGGCAAGACGGGCTTGGTACTTAAGCGCCTTCGCGTCCACCTCCCTGTCGGCACCCTCCGAGTATGATGAGGTTGGTCGGGACTCAATTAGTCGACGCGAGGCTTTTCAACATAAAATTATGTGAATAATGAAACGTTCCCAACAATCGCATATTTCCTTAAAGGAACCACATTTCTTGTGGCGTCCCCTCTCTTTTAATTGCATTCCTCTTTTCTTTTCCGTGGAAGTATTGTAGTTACTAAACCGTTGACCGGCTTTTATTCGGAATTCAATGGTGGTGATTTAATACAACCACAAGAACCACTCACAAAAAGTCCCATTTGCTTAGTCTGTCACAAGACTAACCCGACCGTTTCTTTCTTTTGCATGGTCGGCTGGTGTCAACCCGTCCCTATACGGAAACATCAGGTCTCAAGCTTACGGAGTGAAGAAGGTGATTACAGCATACTTGGAATTTCTATTTATTGACAAGGTTTCTATTAAGTTATTTCTTTATTTATAATAAAGGCGAGATCCTTGGCTTGTGAGGTCCGTCAAAACAAGTTTGCATTAAAGGATTGCTTTAATTCCGCATTATTAAAGTTGATTGAATTATGGACGCATTTTTTTTATAAATTGTTATTCTACTTTATATTTTATTATGAATTTTGTATGAAAGTTTTGTTATTGTAAAGCCTTGGGTGGCTTAGGATGAATTTCCTAGGTCACTGGCGTGTAACCTCTCCGAGGGAAACCGGGGGTGTTACAGAGGTTAGTCCAACCATTAGGGACAACTTGTCCAAATGGGACCAAACGAGTGGCAATGCATGGAGACTAACTACAAAGCCAAGATGTACCTCAACAACGCAATGTGCGAGCAAGACAGTGATAGAGTGGCGAACTTGGAAACAGCCAAAGAGATGTGGGAAGCCATTCAAGAAATGCACGTTGGGAGTTCCGATCTAAGAGAAGACCACCAAATAAACACAAGGAGGGAGTTCTTCAACTTCAAGGTGACTATGGGAGAATCGATTGATAGCTATCATTTTTGTTTCGAGTCCCTACGTTCCAAGCTAGCAGCCCTTGGCATCACCAAGGAAGAGATATTCGATAAAATGAAGGTTCAACAACTTTTCAATGGTTGACGGTTGACTAGGCTAATGGACGTACCATGTACATGGAGAATCCTGAGAATAGGAACTTGATGCTTCACTAAGCGTTTGGTAAACTCATTGGACATGAGAAGAGGGAGCAAAAAGACAAGCAACAAGAGATGGAGAGTCGAGGCATAGCCCTCAAACTGGAGAAAGTCCTCAAGTTTTTCCAAGAGCAATACGAAGAATCTGAGGAGGACGACGATGAGGAACACGTGCTAGTCACCAAGGCCCTTCGCAACTTCTACAAGAAAGGGAAGTTCAAAGGGAGCTCCAATGGAGAAAGGATGAACTATGGCCCTAGTAACAAGTACCAAGACAAGGACAAAGATTTGGAGGATGTTACATGTTACAAGTGCTACAAGAAGGGGCACTTCGCAAAAAACTATCATCGGGGAACTGAGGAGCGAAGGCCTAACAATGGTAAGAAGAAGGCTTACATAGCAACTTGGAGTGACTCTGAGGATGAGGACCTAGAGGCTTGGGTATCTCCAAACACTTGCGTCATGGCCATAGGGGAGACTACTGGGGAACAACCTAGTGAGGTAACTTCTGAAACTCTCCTTAACTCTCTTTCTCATTATGAAAAACCTGAATTGCTTAAGTTTTTGGCTAAGATGTTAAAAGACAACATTAAGATTCAAAGAAAACTTGATGAATCTAAACATATGTTAGCCAAACAACTAGGAATGGAGTTTTGTTCCCAATGTATTGAGCTTGTGCAAAAATTACAGTTCTCTATCCAGGAAACCACCATCCTTAGAAGGGAGCTCAATGAAATTGAGAGTGAAAAAGACGAGATTCTCAAAAAACTGAGTTAGAACGAGAAAAGTCTTGAGTGTTCCCTTCCACAAGTCAAGCTAGTCAAAGAAAATGAGGCTCTTAGGAAAGAGATATTGGACAATGAAATTCGTTTTGATGAAAAACTCAAGTCCAAAATTGTTGAGAAAAACCTAGGAGTCCATTCCCTTTGTAATGAGGTTAGACCAGTAGAGTACATAACCAAACCCCAAGTCACTAAAGAGACAATCCCTATGACCAAGTTCATTCCAGCCAGGCATGGGATAGGGTATGGGGAAGGCTGCTCAAAAGATGGGAACTCTCCTCTCACAGAAAAGGAAAGAAATGAGTGTAGGGGCCTCGAGCTTCAAAGCCAAAAGCTAAAGACTGCTCAAGTAGAGGAGAGAATCTGTGTACTTGAGAGTGGCAAGAATGGGAACAGTGAGTACTACATAGGGAGCACAAGCCATAGAATGTATCTTAAGATAGCCAATGGAAATGGGTCTAGAGTCTACAATCAGGAAACCACGGAGAAGAATAGGATCCAAATACCTCACCCAAAGTACTATCTTGGAGAGTACTACAAGACATGCTTGCATTATGGAGCCCATGGGCACTACATTGAAAACTGTCCCAAGAGACAAGCTCAACGCGCACACACTCATGGGAACAAGAACTTCAAAAATCAAAACTTTCAAAGAAGAAAGTTGAATAGGCCTAGCTTGTGGAAAGTTCCCAAGAATGGGAACTCTCCTAGGAACTCCTCACTGAGTCCTAGGAACTCCATACAAATTCATAACTTAGCTGATTATATGGTCCATAGAACTTTGTTTCCTTGCATGGAACCAGGCAAGAGACATCTTGTTTGGGTCACCAAATCTAACTAATTTTGCAGGTTGTAGTGAGGGGGAACAACATATGGTTTATTGACAATGGGTGTTCCAACCACATGATTGGGAATAAAGACAACCTCACCTCACTACACACAAAGGTCAATGAAGGACACGTCTCTTTCGACAACAAAAACAAAGGCGAAATCATTGGAATTGGCGAAGCAATTCTCAACAAACAATTAAGATCAAGAATGTGAATCTGGTTAAGGACCTCGGGTATAATCTATTAAGTGTCTCTCAAATGTGTGACAAAGGGAACAATGTGATCATATTTGATTCAAAGGGGATCCAACAACGTCTATTTGGTAGATACCATGTATGAGCTAATGTCCACCTTTTTAGTCGTGTTTTTAGGGTGTGTTTTTGTGTGTTTGAGTCTTTTTCTTTAGTTTTGTGTTTTGTTTTGAGTCGTTTGTGTAGTTTTTTATATTTTCTTTAGATATGGAGTCTACATAAGCTTTGGTGGTGTTTTGTAGGTTTTTAGAAGATGTTTGGAGAACTTTTGAGGAAAAGAGCAAAACCAAGGAGAAACACTTAAGGAAAAGATCAATGAATGAAGTCCATAAAGTCATTGAAGATCAAGTTTGATCTTGGAAAGAGATAGAGAAATTTGTTACAAGAACATAGGAAAAAGAATCGAGTCAAACAGAGTTGTAACGAATCCGCTACGCAAGTTTTACTCAAGGTTGTTCGTAGTGCTGTCACAGCTCGGTACCGAGGTGCACAGGTCGGTACCGAGGCACCCCGTGTCGTAGCGAAGACCGAGTCGGCGCAAATTAAAAGGCTTTTATTCTATTTCCTTTTATGTTATTAGATAGTTTTAAGGCATATATCTTATTAGAAGATTTATTTCCTTATAGATAGATCTAAGATAGATTAGTTTCTCTATAAATACTCTTGTCTAGCCTTTGTTTTTAATCCACCAATAATTTAACCTAGTTTAGGGGGAGAGGAGGAGAGAAGAGAGAGGTGTGAGAAGGGGCGATTTTTGGAGATACTTGGAAGACAAGTTTGTTTGGATTCAAAGTTGCAAGCTTACTCTTTTATTTAATTCAAGTTGTTCTTAATTATGAATAGTGAGTAGTCTTTCTCTCTAAGGTTGGTGTTAAAACCCAACAATGGTTATGCATGCTTGTTTATGATCATGATTTGATTGTTTTTATTGCATGAATCTATTCTCTTGTTCTTAACTACTTGAAACGAAAGTTGAAGAGAATTTCTCATTCATAGTTGAAGCGAAAGCGAAAACTTTTAATCAGAATAGTTAGGGTTTTGAAGCGAAAGCGGATCAGTCCTAGTTGAAGTAGAAGAGATTAGATTGTAAGTTTATTAATTTAGCGAAAGTTGATTGATTTACTTGCTTAAATTTAACGAAATTTAGCGCCTTTATGTGATAAAAGCATGATATATGTGTTTCATTAGCGTTTGGAATGCATGATTGTTGTTGTGGTGATACCTTTACCTTAGATTTTCTCTCTTACTTAATAAAAACCCTAGCTTTGTTGATTACTTGTGCTCCAAGTAACAAAACTTGACATAGACTATCTCCCGTGGACGAACTTTTGACTTCGCTATACACAATGGGGTCTTGATTATAAATTTATTTGTTGTCAAGAAACCCTCTCAACAAATTGGCGCCGTTGCCGGGGAGATTTCAATAGTACCAAGTTTTGTTCTTTGAGCGTTTTTTGGGACTCATACGAGTCGGTAATGGCCCCCAAGGGTCGGTACCGTCCATGTTGGGCAACCTAGCATCTGTGCTTTTTTTGGTTATTTTCTATGTCACTGTCGAGTCGTTAACGACCCTACCAGGTCGGTACCGACCTTGTCGACAGATAGTTGTTTCTTTCTTTTTTAGTTTTTTACGGGATCACTCAAGGCTTGATACTGACCCTCTGGGCCTCGGTACCGAGCCTCCTCCGAGAACCCGACTTGCTTTTGATTTCGTTTTTGTTTTTGTTTTTGCTTACAGTGTATGCCAACTGAAAAACGCCGTCGAGTTGTCTCTAATCCAGTAGTGAACCCTAAACCCGAGCGATCCTTCCACCGTAGATTAAGAGCAAACAAAGAAATGGCTACACCTGAAGAGATGGCTCAACAAATGGCCGCACTTCGAGCTCAGATAGAGGTCGTGCAACTTGAAAAAAACCGCTCTACAGGAACAACTCAATGCCTATCCAAGGAATGCTAAACAGTTTATGCATCCAGAATTGAGGGTGCCAGAGTCCGCCATTGAGCTTCCTGAGATAGAGAAGACCTTTGAGATCAAACCTCATTCATATCCTTAATCAAAAAGGCTCCGTTTGAGGGGAAAACCCATTGAGTGCCCAATATAACATATTAGAAATTTTCTTGATTTATGTGACACTATTGTTGTAACATCCCCGACCAAAGTGCATACGTTATTTTGCATGCATATAAAATTAGTAGCATATGCACAACATATCGGCATGATATATAGTGTGTTTTTAAAAGTACTATTTATTTTCCAATTAAGTTTATTATATTTTAAAAAGTTTTTAACTAAAAGTTAATTAATAACTATTTCAGGGTAAAGTTTATAGTAAAGGTGATTTTAGGGTGAAAAGTGAGATTTTTTTAAAAGTCTACCGACTTTAAACGCCGACTTCAACATGATATAAATCATGTTCTTTTTTTATCTTTTCATATAAGTTACGTAGACAAGAAAGCAACATAGAGAAAATTCGAGAGAAAAAAAAAAGAATGAGACAAGTTTGATTTTGATGGTTTTGATCTCGTTCTGGTACAAGATCTTTTCTATCGGGTTTTAATCTCGCAGTACAAGCTTGATTTGGTAAGTTTTAATTAGTTAATGGTTTATCTGGATTTTCCTAATTTTTCCAGATCTAGATCTACAGTTGCTTTTGTTTGAGAAATCAGTTGATCTATAGTTTTCAAAGGGTGTTTTCGATATCGGATTTATATTCGGTACAAGATTTCAGAGTATTTTTAGGGTTTCGTTTTGTAAGGATATTAGGGAGACCTTTGATCAAGTTTTTCAGAAAGGTTTGAACTAGAAAGATGTTCTTCTATATATATAGTTTATCGTTGTCAAATTTTAAAGCATTTGGATTTATGCACAAGAAGTTATAATGCATTCTGGCATTTCATTGCATTTGGGGTTAACGTTTGTAAGAGTAAATAGGTTGTTTTTGCATTGGGTTATATATAGGAGCACAAGTCATAGATCGTGGTCAAAGAGAAAGGGAAGAGATATAGTATCTGTCTTGAACAGGTGAGTATATACCGGAGATTCAACCCTATATGTTATATGTGCCATATGGATATATGTGCTTTATGTATATATGTGCTATATGAGCTATATGGATATATGTGTTTTATATGATAGCTTTGAAATTTCCAAAGTTGTTTGCACATAAGGTATGTTAACATATGGCATATGATATATGGTTACATGATGCACTTGATTGCATAGCATATTTCAATGAGATTAAAAGGACTTGTGACTGTCTTGCCCTGAATTTGTATACAAAAGAGACCTACGGGTCGTACACTCGTACATGAGGCCTAAGATGCCTAAGAGATGGTAAATGAGCAAATGAGGCCTAAGATGCCTAAAAGTCGGTAATGGAAAAAAAAAGGTTGGTATATGGAAAAAAGAAAAAAAGAAAGGAGAAGTTGGTAATGGAAAAGAGTTAGTAATGGAAACCCGGGGCAGATTCAGGCTTGAACAGTTCACAGAATAATAAATCGGATACATCGGCATTTGCATAGTAAATTTCTATATGACATATATATAATAAGTATGTTTATGTACATGGACTAAACGTCTTGACTCTGTGTGAAATAATTGATGATGGTTTATATTCACTGAGTATGCGACTCACGCAAATCGCAAAATATTTTTTTCAGGTTCAGCTAGTTTTTGCTGATGTGTGTCTCTTTTAGAGGTCACATTCATACAGGTCGGCCGACTGAAGCTCAATGCAACCTTATCCTCCTCATTTTGCATCTTAGACATATGGTTTGTAATAGAAGTTAGAGTACTAGATGTTTTAGAATGAGAAGTGATTGCATATGTGTGTGTGCAACCTTTTATGGTTGTTAATGTCTACTATGTGCTTATGTGAATTATCTCTTTATATAAGAGATAAGTTTTACAAAGTATACGTCATAGGGTATAAGGGTGTCATTATTGCTGCTAACGGTGTCTTTTTGGAATATGTTCTGTTGAAAGCTTTCAAGTGATCTCTTGCAAGAAAGGCCATGAGCTGGTTAGAGAGCCTACCTCCCAAGTCAATAAAGAAGTGGGAAACTCTGCATGACTTGTTCATGACAAAGTTCTTCCCACCTGCCAAGACTACGGAGCTAAGGAAGCACATCACCTCCTACCACCAGCTACCTAACGATACCTTCTTAGAGACATGGGAGAGATTCAAGGAGATGCTCAAACAATGCCCTACTCATGGGCAACCACAATATGTGCTCCAAGAAATCTTCTTCCAAGGGATCAATGTTGAGACGAAAAACTGCATCAATCTTCACACTGCTTGCGATTTCATTGAGATGGATCCCGATGAGGCGTGGGCATTGCTTGACAAGTTGACCAACTACGAAGCAATGTACGAAGTACATCAAGCCCAGCAGCCTCAAATGCGGATCTATACACCAAACAAGGATGAGGTCGACCTTGAAGTGAAGCAACAATTCTTGCAAGACGAGGTCAACCGCCTGAAGAAGCAAGTTATCTTAAATCATCTCCTTCTTGTCAAGAATGTGGGTCTCAATTCCATGCTACTTCCGCATGCACTAACTTGCAACAGGTCTGTGCTGCTGAGGCATATGAAGAAGCTAACTACATGAGGGGTCCCTATAGGAACCAAACATATAATTCTTATGCAGGGAGGAATAACAATCAACCCACCTGGGGCAATTATGGCCAAGGGAGCCAACCTCCTCAACAAGATCAGAGGGTTCCGCCTTATAGACCCCCGGGCTATCAAGAGACGCCATCATGGGTGAATGGACTCTATGAAGGGATCAATGGAGTGAAGAATGAAATCAATTGAGTCCAAGATAACCTCAATAATCAAATGAAAAGATGGGGAGAGTTCGAGATCTGGAAAAAGAGCGTTGACTCCCAACTGGATTACCTTGCTGCACAGATTCCAAGACCTCAAGGGCAACTCCCGGGCCGCCCCCGAAGAGAACCAGAGAGGACAGATAGCAACCGTACACCTCCGGAGTGGAAAGACACTACCAGATCGCACTGAGGCCAAGGAAAAAGACCCCGGTACCGAAGAAGATGCCCCAGCCAAGATCAATAACGCACCAAAAAGGGTCGTTAGTCGTTACCGACCCCAACAAGGTCGATACCGAGGCTCCCCAGCTCGATATCGAGTCATCCAGGCCAGGTAAGTCTTTTGAACCGAGTTCTCAGTTTGTTACAGACCTCCTCATGGTCGGTACCGACCCTTCATCTACATCGATCGACCCTCTTGTCGATTTAGTAGGGCCTCGATTCGGGCTTCTTTCTATCCCGAGTCCATCAAAAACTCATCCTTTCCCGAGTAAGAAGTCTAATGATGTTACGAAAGGAAAATTTAGATGCTTTGTTAAGATTCTCCAAGGCTTAAATATTTCAATTCCATTTACTGAGGCCCTTAATGAAATGCCTGCCTACACTAAATTTTTGAAAGAGATTTTAAGAAGGAAAAGATCTATTTCAGAGCTATCTAGTGAAGTCCGATCTATAAAGCTCCTTGAGAAACTTGGTGATCCAGGTAAGTTTGCAATTTCAATTGGTATTGGGACTCAGCGTTTTAAAGCTCTGTGTGATCTAGGTGTCAGTGCTAGTTTATTACCATTATCTATCTGGACCAAGGCTAACATGGGACCACTGGAGCCTGTTGATATGAATCTTTACATTGGGGACGGATCTTCTGTAAAACAAATTGGAGTCGTTGACGATGTCCCTATCCAAGTTGGATATCTTTTTGTCCCCAACGACTTCATTGTGCTAGATATGCCTGAAGACCCTATGGTGCCAATTATTCTTGGAAGACCATTCTTAGCCACCTTAGGAGCACGTGTAGATGTCAGAAAAGGACTTCTCACGTTTGATATTGGAGAAGAGAAGGTCGAATTTCATTTCAATTCGCCCGTAAGCGAAGTGGCTAGTTGTAGTACTGAGGAGCCTACCGACCCACCATGGCTCAGTAAAGACCCCTCCCTAAGTAAAAAAACGGGCAAATTCGATGGAGACACGCCTATAGAGGAGCCTACCGACCCCCATGGGTCGGTAACGACCCTTATCTAAAGGAAAACGAGGTGGGAGGTGGATCCAAGCACGACATCGAGCCACTTCCAGATCCAGCAAGGTCGTTAATAACCCACATAGCCTCGGTAATGAGCCCTTTTCTGCTCGATCAAGGTAAGTCTTATTATTCTGGTTTGATTGATTATGGTCATGATCCCTTCTCCTATCCTTGTTCTATATTAGATCCTACTGTTAGTCATATGAAGGAGTCAAAACCTCTTTATTTTTCGGATTTTACTAACCCTGTTGTAGGACTTCCAAGCATACTTATTAATGATAAAGGGTCAAATGTCTTGGAAAGAGACTTTGATGTTTATCAGGATAAGTATGAGGTTTTTCTTGATCCCTACATAGCTGGATGGAAACCGCCCTGATTAGAAGCGAGGTAAGTTCGTCGGGCTAACAACGTTAAAAATAAAGCGCTTACGGGAGGCAACCCACTTTTAGTTTCTGCTTTAAGTTTTTGCTTTCATAGATCTTTTTGCTAGATTTCTTTTGACTTGTTTTTAGGTTAGATTAGTGTAGTAGGGATAGAAGTTTTTCTAAAGTGACTCAGGTACAAGAAGTTAAGAAGTGCTAAAATCAAGAAGAATCGGTACAAGCATACAACAAGCTCGGTAACGACCCCTCAATGGTCGGTACCGACCTCTACCGATCCGACAAAATTCAGCAATACTCCTCAGTGATTAATGGTTTCAAGCAGCTTCAGTTTTATTTTGTGAGTTCCTTTTCTTTATCCTCTTTTTCTTGTCTTTGCTTTAAACAGTGAGGACACTGTTTGGTTTAAGTATGGGGTATGGGAAAAGGTAACTCAGTTTTGTGTCTTTGTTTGTGTTTTTAGGATTGATAATTCTTCACTTAGATGTCCTATGATATGCTTTATCTTGCTTGATCATGTAATACCATAGCATGTTTGGATAGCTTTGCCTGAATCATGATGAATTTGTTTTTATGTGGATATTTAGCATGTGATATAATTGAGCACATATGATCTTAGGTAGAAGTGACTTAAATCCAACAAAAACTTCTACCTTGTGAGTTATTTTTGGCCTTATAGGGAGAACATCAAAAATCCCTCTTCTTTTCTTGTGTGATTTACTCTCCTTATGCATATTATCTCTTGTCATTGATATGGTTATCTATTACTTGAGACCTATATGAGATATTAGTTCATTGCATGTGAAATCATATGATAGAGAACTTATTTTTCATAAGCCTTATTAATCCCTATCCACCCTTTACATTATCCTTGTTATTGAAGCCAATTTGAGCCTAAAGCCTTTTATTTTTGTAGCTTCACAAAATTATCCTTAGCCGAGATAAGCTTGACCCTATCCGGGGATTAGGACTTAGTATTGGTTGTGATGATTTTTGTTGAGTGAGTTGTTTGGTTCAAGTGTGGGGTAATACTGGGTTGGGTATTTAAAAGATTTTGCAATTTGTCATGTAAAAGGAGTTTGGTTCCCTGAATTCACTTACATACGAAGTGAAAAGAAAGAAAGGGGAAAAATAGGAAAAATGCAGCATCGATACCGACCCTAGTAGGGTCATTATCGAGCCCGCTCAGAAAGAAAAAAAATGAAAAATCCGAAGAAAAAGAGCTGAATAGTGAAAAGTGTGCATGAGCCAAATTTCCTAAGTGTTTTTAAGCAAGATTAAGTTGGGATATTAAAGAGGGTTAATGAGAGAGTGTCTATAATGTTTGAGTAAGTTTGGTAAGTATTTTTTGAGAGTTTTTGTTGTTGTGTGAGTTTTTAGGAGTCTTTGATTCCCGGAAATTATTAGAACCACATAGACAAAATATTTCCATGCCTTATTGTTTTTACCAAGCCCCATTACAACCCGGCCGAATGGAAACTTCTATGAAGTTTTTCATTGAGCCTAAGTTCTCTTGATGATTTTTATGTGTTTTGACATCTCAGGTGGAGAGTTTGGTGATATAAGTAACAATGACTATGTTGATTTTTTGTATATTGCATTGAGTTGAGAGTTTTTATTCTAAGCCCAAACACATGAGAGTTGAGTGAAACACATATACCCTTGTGAGGTTGGATTTTGGGTTGCTTTTGCTTGAGGTTGCATATATGTGTGATGACATTAGATTCACTTGTCTATCTATTTCTACTTGTGCTTTTGATGTTGCTTTTTTATAAGGGCATTGACTTGATATATGTGTTAATGATTTTGGTTAATGTCTTGTTGATTGGTTGAGGACAAGCAAGTCTAAGTATGGGGTATTTTGATGTCCACCTTTTTAGTCGTGTTTTTAGGGTGTGTTTTTATGTGTTTGAGTCTTTTTCTTTAGTTTTGTGTTTTGTTTTGAGTCGCTTGTGTAGGTTTTCGTATTTTCTTAAGATATGGAATCTACATAAGCTTTGGTGGTGTTTTATAGGATTTTAGAAGATGTTTGGAGCTCTTTTGAGGAAAAGAGAAAAATCGAGGAGAAACACTTAAGGAAAAGCTCAAAGAATGAAGTCCATAAAGTCATTAAAGATCAAGTTTGAGCTTGGAAAGAGATAGAGAAATTTGTTACAAGAACATAGGAAAAAGAATCGAGTCAAACGGAGTTGTAACGAGTTCGCTACGCAAGTCTTACTCAAGGGAAGTTCATTGGGAGAGCGTCTATCCTACCCACACATTGATCCACATCAATCCCGAAATATTGGGCAAGCCTAGTTATCACACCACCCACTGTAATCCTTCATGTATTCTTCTTAGCTATTCGAGCCATGTTGTGCATCATGGCTCCACCAATATCAATCTCACGCTCCTCCAAGATACCCCAAAGCAAAAAGATATCCTTCTTAGGGCAATTGTTCTCACCCTCTCCTCTCCCAGTGATAGAATGAGCAAAGAACCGCTGAAGTATCCTAATCACCGAGTGAGATATCCCAGAGGCTTTTGTTCTCGACGTCAAATAGACATTACTTCCCGAAAGTCGGGCCCACTTCTCATTTTTCATCCAAGTGGCCCTAGACTCCCACCGAGGGACATTATGATGATATCTTGGATACTTGAAAACCGTGTTGATCTGAGTCAACGTCATAGACCATTGCACTCCTCCCAACTGAAAAGTGCATCTACCTTCATTCATAAACCGTCCCTCCAATATATGAGCATCCAAAGTGCTCGTGAACTCCAAAACCAAGCTACTATAGGCTGGCAATCTCATGCTTAGTAATCCTATCAAGCCCGTGTTAAACTCAATTTTCCTCAATTCAGTAGCTAATCCCAAATCCTCCATCAAATTCCAATCAATATATCTAGGAAGTTGGATTTCAGGTTTCTTCAACCGGTCTAAATGCTTCATCTCCCTAAATTGAATGCCCATAGATTCCGGAGTAATATTTCGTCCTGTTGAAGGAGGTTAAGGCGGACCTTGAGGACGAGATGAAGAAGGCACAACGGCTTGAGCCCTAGATGAAGTTGCTCGGGTCACTCTTTGTGGACGACTCGGTCCCGTGGCTTAACTCACCTACGCAATACTCAAACACCAAAAACAAGCACAATTCGATTGCCCCGGCAAGAGCAATCCACCAAACAAGCAATAATGCACAATAATATCACTCAAACACTCTTCTTTCCCCACTAACCTAGATTAATTAGCATAAAATTAAATAAGAGTAATTTCGAAATTTTCATATCAAGTAAATCTAACCATGAAACTAACTCATATTCATGCTAACAACCAAGAAATTTAACTTAAATTGAGAAATTTCGACCTAAAAAGCCCTTAAATTGAGGTTTTTATGCAAAAACCTAACTTGAAGGATTTAGGTTGAAAACACACATTTCTTGCTAGAAAGTGAAGGAAAAAGTGTTGAATCTTGTTTGATGATGAGGAGTGTAAATCTGGCCTTGATTTTAAGAAATTCTCTCCAATGGAATCTTGAGAGCTTGGTCTTCAATGGAGAAGAAGGAAGGAAAGGGAGCTCGGCGCGGTTTGGTTTGAGGTTGAAGAAGGAATGTCGAAAATTTTAGGGTTTTAAACGATGAACGCACGACGGGGCGCGGTGTGGCTCAGTGGGAGCACGGTCGCGCTCCAAGCGGTTTTGCCCGCGCTGCGGCCACAGAATATCAGCCCATCCGAACGCGGGTTGAGCGCCTGTAGCGTGGTCGCGCTCCACCTGGATTTGCCCGCGCTCAGTGCCTTCGACTTGCTGCTGGCGATACGCGGGCACAGGCCCATGAGCGCGAGGGCGTCTTGGCTTCCTTGAACCGTGTGTACCTGTTTCTCGACTTTACCTAAAACTAAGAACAAAAACGAACCAAAACAAAACAAAAACCAAACAAAAACAAACCGAAAACAAAACTTATTCTAGAAAACAAAGAAAAACTAAACTTAAAGCTTGGGTTGCCTCCCAAGAAGCACTTGTTTAACGTCATTAGCTTCACGCATTACCGCTCATGTATTAGGCTCGTCCAAAACCGTCTTTTCAAGAATAGCATTGCTAAATTCTTCAAAATATGGTTTCAAGAGCTGTCCATTCACTTTTTGCATTGAATGAGTGGATCCATCATAGATGTCCACCGCTCCATGAGGATACGTTTTAGCTACTACGAACGGCCCCGTCCATCTTGACCTTAGCTTTCTTGGAAAAAGTTTAAGTAGATTGATATAATAAAACCTTGTCACCTAACTTAAAACTTTTTCTCCATATTTTCTTGTCATACCAAGCCTTAGTATTCTCTTTGTATATGGCCGCATTATCATAAGCTTCTAACCGTAATTCCTCAAGCTCTTGCAATTGAAGCTTCCTCAATTCTCCGGCCTCATCCATCTTCAAGCTACAATTCTTCACAACCCAATAAGCTCGGTGTTGGATTTCCACCGGAAGATGACAAGCTTTACCAAACACCAACCGAAAGGGTGACATTCCAATCGGTGTTTTGCAAGTCGTCCTATATGCCCATAAAGCATCGTCTAAGCGAGTGGTCTAATCCTTCTAGTTTGGCGACACCGTCTTCTCAAGTATGGCCTTGATCTCCCGGTTAGATACCTTCGCTTGTCCATTCGTTTGTGGGTGATAGGCCATAGAAATCCTATGTGTGACATGGTATTTCTTCAAGATTACACTCACCGTTTTGTTGCAAAAATGGGATCCCTTGTCACTAATCAAAGCTCTAGGAATCCCAAACCTTGAGAATATGTGCACCTTCAAAAAATCCGTCACAACTTGGGAATCATCAGTCCGGGTGGCCTTCGCTTCCACCCATTTGGAAACGTAGTCCACCATTAATAAAATATAAACATTCCCATAAGATCTAGGAAATGGTCCCATGAAGTCTATACCCCAAACATCAAATACCTCACAAAAGATAATTGAAGTTTGAGGCATTCGTCCCTTCGGGATATATTCCCAACTCTTTGGCATCGGTTATTGGATTTGCAAAAGGCATACGCATCCCATAAGATGGTAGGCCAAAAGAATCTTGTATCCAACACTTTCCTAGTGGTCTTTCTAGCACTAAAGTGCCCCCCACAAGCATAAGAGTGACAAAACGACAAAACCGAAGTTACCTCATTATCCGGAAGACAACGACGAATTACTTTATCACAACAATGCTTCCAAAGATATGGATCGTCCCTTACATAGTACCGTGCTTCACTCTTTAGCTTATCCCTTTGAGCCTTGCTAAAGCTGGGAGGAAACACACTCGAAACAAGAAAATTAACCAAATGAGCATACCAAGGTTGTAGTACTCGTACCGAAAACAAAGTATCATCTGGAAACTTTTCTTGAATATGTGTGACTTGTGCACATCTTTTCTCTTCATGGACCAAGCGACTAAAATGATCGGCCACCACGTTTTCCGCCCCCTTCTTATCTTTGATCTCAATGTTGAATTCACTCAACAACAAGATCCATCTAATCAACCTGGGCTTTGCTTCCTTCTTCTTCAACAAGTAATGAAGGGTTGCATGATCCGTGTAGACAATCACCTTTGTACCTAGCAAATAAGACCGAAACTTTTCCAAAGCAAACACCACCACCAAGAGTTCCTTCTCGGTGTGTGTAGTAATTTTTTTGTGCTTCATTTAAATTCATAGAAGCATAATGGATTACATGAGAAGCCTTACCAATCTTTTGACCCAAAACTGCTCCTACCGCACAGTCACTTGCATCGCACATTAGCTCAAAGGGAGACCAATCCGGGGGTTGAATTATTGGTGCAGTGGTGAGGCGCGACTTCAACTCATCAAAAGCTCTTTTACGAGCTTCATTAAAGTTAAAGGTAACATCCTTCTTGAGCAACTCCCAAAGGGGTGAAGCAATCTTTGAGAAGTCCTTAATGAACCTGCGGTAAAAACCTACATGACCAAGATAAGCGCGCACTTCTCGAACATTAGTAGGATAGGGCAAGGATTGAATTACTTCAACCTTTGCCTTATCAACCTCAATCCCTTTAGATGACACTATATGACCTAACACTATGCCTTGCTCTAACATAAAATGGCATTTTTCAGAATTTAGACAACGGTTAGTATCCTCGCATCGTTTTAGCACAAGTGTCAAATGAGTTAAACAAGAATCAAAATCATTTCCATGAATGGTAAAATCATCCATAAAAACTTCAATGGATTTCTCAATGTACTCGGAGAATATACTGACCATACACCTTTGAAAGGATGCGGGCGCATTACATAGACCAAGTGGCATTCTTCGGTAGGCGAATGTGCCAAATGGGCAAGTAAATGTTGTCTTCTCTTGATCCTAAGGTGCAATTGCTATTTGGAAATAACATGAATACCCATCCAAGAAACAATAGAATGAATGACCCGCAAGTCGCTCAAGCATTTGGTCAATAAAAGGTAAAGGAAAGTGATCTTTACGGGTTACCATGTTGAGCTTTCGGTAATCGATGCATACACGCCACCCGGTTTGAATTCTTGTCGGAATGAGCTCACCATCTTGATTCTTCTTTACCGTGATTCCACCTTTCTTGGGGACGACCTGAGTAGGACTAACCCATTCGCTGTCGGATATTGGAAAAATCATACCTGCTTGAAGAAGTTTGAGGACCTCCTTTTTCACTTCCATCATGGGCGGGTTCAACCTCCTTTGTGGTTGTCTTGAGGGCTTTGTTTCATCCTCCAATAGGATTCTATGCATACATGTGGAGGGGCTTATTCCTCTAATGTCGGCAATGGTCCATCCTATAGCGGATTTATGCTCCCTTAACACATCCAACAACCAGTGTTCTTGATCTTCCGTCAGCTTGTTTGAGATTATCACTAGTAAGGTTTCTCCATCACCTAGAAAAGCGTACTTGAGGTGGTTCGGTAGTTGCTTTCACTCCACCTTTGGAGCCTGCACAATAGAAGGAACAAGTTTCTCGCTTGGCAATGTTAGTGGAATGGCCTTTGAGCTCGGTAGCAAGAGTGGTCGCTCATAGTGAGCGTTCAACTCGGCTACAATTTCTTGCATATCATTGTTCAGCATAAAATCCACTTCATCATTATTAACCACAAAGTTTTCAAGAGTAGATTGCAATTCATCATGATCATTAATGTCAAAGAAATCTTATACAAGAGTATCTAACACATCAATAGAGCATAAGGAATTATCATCATAGGGAAATTTCATAGCATCATAAATATTATACTCAACTTTTTCCCCATCAAACTCCATGGTTATGTAATATTCGAGAATATTTCGATATTTTTATCCTATTTTTATGCTCCTTGAACTTCGTGTTGGGATTACTTAGCTTATAATTAATCTCGGCTAATTAATAATATTTAATATTTTATTTTGAATTTTAGAAAAGTATATTTTAAAAAGTTTTTAACTTAAAAGTAATTAATAATTATTTTAGGGTAAAGTTTGTAGTAAAGGAGATTTAAGGGTGAAAAGTGCAATTTTATTAAAATGTTAGCCGACTTACGTTTTATATATATATGCATACAATGTTCTTGCAATTCTAATTTGTACGAGAACAACAAAACCGAGAGAGAGAGAGAGAGAGAGAGAGAGAGAGAGAGAGAGGGGTTTAGCCTGCGTGCAAGGTTCGTTCGTCGGGTCGGATTTTGGAGTTCAGGCGTTGTTTGGTAAGTTTTAATTAGTTAATATTTTGTTTAGATTTTACTAATTTTTCCAGATCTAGCTTTACAATTGATTGGATTTAAAAATCAGTCGATTTATAGTTATCAGAGGGTATTTTTGATATCGGATTTATAATCGGTAAAAGATTTCAGAGTAATTTTAGAGTTTTGCTTTGTAATGATATTAGGGAGACCTTTGATCCAGTTTTTCACAAAGGTTTGAACTAGAAAAATGTTCTTTTATATATCTAGTATATTCATGTCAAGTTTTAAAGGATTTGGAATTATACACAAGAAGTTATAAAACATCCTGGTTTTTCGTTGATTTTAGGGTTAGAGTTTGTAAGAGTTAAAAGGTTACTATTATTCATTGGGGTATATGTATGCATATAGGAGCGTGGGTCCTAGGTCGTGATCAAAGACGTGGGGCAAAGATAGGCTATATGTCTTAGACGGGGTTTCGCGTTGTTGGATAATTAGTGATTTCTTGGCGTTGGGAATTCATCTTCAAGGTAAGTCGTTTACGACTTGCTCAGTTGTTGTTCAATACTTGTTAGACTTCATGTGGTGCTTGTAGGATTGGTTTTGGGGAACTAGTCCCTAGATGATTATTTTATGAAAAAGGTTTACTTGTATATGATATGTGTGAAAAGGATTTCATTGAGCTTTCATCGAATGTGAAGCTTTCGAATATTTTCTCTGTGTTGGTACCGTTCTGGGCATGGCCATGTGCGTAGTCCTCTGGGTTGAAGTGACGGCTACGTATGGTTATGTGACAGAGAAATCGTGCCCCTTCAAAAGTAAAGCTATCTGTGTTTTGGGCAAGTGCTCCCGAGGAGGCTTGACCCGAGGTTAGAAGGATGGAATTGTAAAAGGTGGGAGGTCGCGCCTCGGCACCTAGAGCGTAGGGTTGATAAGCGACATGGAATGGAACGGTGAGAGATTGGTTGTATTGCTCTGCTTGGACTTGTATGTATGTATGTGTATGGAAGTTTGATGTGTGGTTTGTGTTTATGATCTATGGCAAGTTAAGTATTGATTTAGAACTGATATGTGTTGTAATCATATGAACCTTGTTTGTGTGTGTTAGGCATTTGATTGGTTTTTAAACGTCTTACTAGTACTGTATGGATTCTAGCTTGGATTAGAATGGTAGCTGACCCTTCTGGGACTTGTTTTATTTTAGTTTCAGGTAAAGACAAGGGACCCATGATGGAACCTCGACATGGAACAGATCGTTGAAGGCCGTGTCATTAGGAGGGGTTCGTTTGAAAGAGTGATGGTTTACTTTTTGGTATCTTTCGAATAATGCGTTGTTTTGATAAAGAAAGGGTAGTGGTATGTTAATGAAATGCTTCTAGGAAGCGTTGTAAATTATGTTGTTTTGGGTTTCATGCATGTTTTCTATACTTGGGTTTTATAAATATCGGTTGGATGTTTTATTCATGTTTTCTCGTCGTGCCCGAGTTGCAAGATCCAAGTGAACTCGTTGTCAAACTAGCCTAGGTAGTACCTAGTGAGGTGTACTACCGAGTAGCGCCCCTATTTAAAGACGGGGTGTTACAGGTTAACGATCCACTACACACATCAATTTTCATTTTGGCTGTTTTTAAGAATGGTCTACCTAAGAGAATTGGAGCCGCATGCTTGTCATGTTCCATTTCAAGTAAATAAAAATCAGCGGGAAATATTAACTTATCAACCATAACAAGCACATCTTCTATAATCCCCTTTGGGTAAACATTAGATCTATCAGCCAATTGAATTACCACACTTGTTGCATGCAATGGACCAAGCCCAAGAGACTCATAAATGGAATAAGGCAAGACATTTATAGAAGCACCCAAGTCTAGCATAGCCTTATCAAATTTAGTCTCACCTATAATACAAGGGATAGTGAACATACCTAGGTCTCCGCATTTCTTTGGCATTCGTCTTTGGAAGACCGCTGAGATTTGCTCGCTAACCTTGATGTTTTGCTTCCCTTTGAGCTTTTGATTTTGCTTGACCGTGCATAGCTCCTTCAAAAATTTAGCATAGCGAGGAATGCTCTTCATAAGCTTAAGAAGTGGAATGTTCACCTCGCATTTGCTAAATGTCTCGAAGATCTCTTTTTCATTCTCGATCTTAAGGGTTTCCTTTAATGCATCTGGAAATGGAGGAAGAGGTTTTAGAGCCGAGGTCGGAGGAGTAGATGAGTCCTCATATAGAAGCTTAGGCGCGGTTTGGACCGTTGGGGGCGCGGTCGCGCTCCCACTGGTTTTGGCCGCGCTCGGCATGCCTGAGTTTCTAGGGCTTGAGCGCGGCTTGGGGCTCGAGGGCTCGGGGGGGCTTTGGCCGTCTTGGCCGTGTTCGTTCACTTGTACCAATTCCGAAGTTTCGTCCTCCTCGTCTTCTTCCTCATACAAAGTCGGCTGCTTTTCGGCTTTGTCTTCCAACACTTTACCACTACGGAGCGAGATTGCATTCACATTCTGTTTAGGATTGAGTTCCGTTTGAGAAGGTAATCTGTTGAAGTCTTTAGCTTCAAGTTTACGCATTGCCTGGGCAAGTTGGCTCATTTGATTATCCAAGTTGGCGATGCTTGACTTGGTTTCTTGCTGAAATTACCCCATAAATTGATGCATAGTAGTCATGCTTTGGGCAAGAGTGCGGATCATTTCATCCGTGGAAAAGGAAGGGCCTTGATTCGGTGCTTGAGGCTGAGGTTGAAGGTGAGATCTAAAACCTGGAGGGCCGTTTGGAGGTGCATATTGTTGATTCTGATTCCCATACCTTAAATTTATTATGATGATCCTTCCAGCCCGGATTGTATGTGGTTGAATAAGGATCATATACTGGCCTTTTTGGCTCATAGCCTCCAAGTGCATTGACTTCTTCCTCTTGAGTATGAAGAGTAGGACAAGCATCTGTCTTGTGAGTAATGTCGGAGCAAAAACCGCAAGGTTTGACTTGTGTTGTCCTCCTAACATGAATTGCCTGAACATTGTCTTCAACTCATTTACCTCCTCATGTAAAGATGTAACATCAATAGAATGGGCTGCCCTCATTGTAGCTCTTTTGCTGAATTGACGGGAGCCTTCAGATAGTTCATGGAAAAGCTCAAAAGCTTTAGTAGGAGTCTTATTCAGGATGTTTCCTCCACAAGCAGCAGTCACATGTCGGCGTTCTTCATCCAATAAGCCTTCATGGAGGTACATAACATGATCCAGCTGAGAATAACCATGATAAGGGCAGCTTGAGATTAACTTCTTGAACCTCTCATAATACTCATACGGTGATTCGTTCGGGAGCTGTTCAATGTTGCTAATGCTCTTCTTTAAACTTGAAAGCTTTGTGGCAGGAAAATATTTCTCAAGAAAAGCCTTCTTCAATTGCTCCCAAGTCTCAATACTGCCAGGAGCCAAGTAATAGAGCCAGTCACTAGCTCCCTCTTTCAAAGAAAAAGAGAAAGCTCTCAGCTTGATTTGATCATCAGTGTCGTCTTCGGTTTCATGCTAGAGCAAACAGCATGAAATTCAACCAGATGTTTGTTGGGACGCCTTCCCATAGAATTGAGGGAGGAGATGAATCAACTCAGATTTCAATTCAAATTGGACACCGTCAGGGAGCTCAGGTAGCTTCACCGCCAATGGTTGTTGGGCCAAATCAGGTGCAGTCAACTGTCTCAATGTCTGTTGAGCCATCTCCGCAATTTCAGGAATGCTTTCAAATTCAGAATCAGATGTGGAAGAATCCAGGTTGAACGGTAGTTCACGAGAAAAATCATGAGCTTGCCTGCGCAACCTAGAGAATGTCCTCTCTATTTCTGAATCAAATGCAACAAGAGATCGATTAGTAGCACGGGTATGAACCATGCAAGTGGTTCACACCCCAAAAAATAAATAAAAAGTAACACTAAATAAACACAAATAAATAGTTGAGTCCCCGGCAACGGCGCCAAATTTGACGAGCACTTTTATGTCGCTGTAAAAGCACTATCAAAGAAATATCCTATCTTCCGAACCTAAGTATAGTGGAAGCAATGGTCGAACCCACAGGGACTCATATTACTTGTATTTAAATAATATTACTGAGTGAAAGGGGAGCTTTATGATTTCAGGCTATCAATCTAATTAAATAAAGCAAAGCAAATAAAACAATTAGAAATTCAAATAGAGGAAAAGAGTCTAACTAGTTTCATATCCATTGCATACATGAGTTTTGATCCTTGATTATTCTTAATTCAATTTCCCTTGACTAATCTATTGTGAATTCATGTAATTCAAGCTTAAAGTGGTTATTAATATACACCGTCTTTAACAACCTTTTAACCAAATAACCTAGAAAACCTTCTATGTCAAATTGATCATGCAAATTAATTCAAAGCATTCAATAGAAACATAGTTCATGAATTCCACTGTCTATTCATGAAGTTTTGTGATTGAATTCTCCTCCTTTGATTAATCTTATTCCACCGTCTATAAGTTTAATCAAAGGATTCATCCATGAATAACCAAATTCCACCGTCTATTTAATTATGCTAGTTGTAATTCAACCTAGAAATAGAATAGGTGATCAAGCTATTATAATCCTAAGTGAATTTAATCAATCAAGCATGGAAAGATTCAATCTAGTCAAGGCAGACCGAAATAATTCAAATCTCACAAACAATCATGCATACAATTTCAACTAACTAGTTGGACATGGGAAATTTAGCTAGAATAAGACATTAAAGAAGAATTATACTTACAAGAGTTCGATTTCTCTTCAATATTGCAAACTAGGGTTTTGTCTCCCAAGAGTTCTCTCCAATTCAAATTAACGTAAAAGCAAAGCAATAACATAGCATAAGTCTCCAAAGAAACCCTAAAAGAGTATTTTTATGAAATTCAAAAACATCTAAAAACACGAATAAAGTCGGCCCAAAAGATAACACGGAGGCCCAAGTCAGCGTCGGATCAACGTGCCAAAGCACGGTCAAAGGCACCCGGAGCGTGGTCGCGCTCTCCCCAGTATTGCCCGCGCCCCGGCCGCAGTAGCTTCATCCCTTCGATGCTGGAACGATCCTTCGAGTGTGGCTTGCTCTTTCTCTTGACTTGTGATTTTCCCTTCGGTTCTTCTCTTCAATGCTCTCCACGCGTTCTTCGGTTCGGTCCTTAGCCTCACACCAACCATGTTTCACCTTCCATCCTACCATATAGCACACAAATGCGTAGATTCCGAACTAAACCGAAATAAAACTTAAACTACAACTTAAAGTAAAACCCTAGCTAAAATGCATAAAAGGAAAATAAAAACATGCTCTAAAACCTATGTCTATATGCTCTATCAGAACTCTAGTACAAGAGACTAGGGCACGCTGGCGTGAATCAAATTCCAAAGTTATATCTACAAGACCTTGTTGTTAGACTTCTCAAGATCAATCTAGAAGGCATGAAGATGTGTGAAGCCTGTGTCATGGGAAAGCAAACAAGGAGTTCCTTTAAGCCAAACGAGTCGTGAGCACTACTCGTCTATTGGAACTGATCCACATGGATCTCTATGGTCCCAAGAAAACGGCTAGTCATGGAGGAAAAAGGTACATGTTTGTTCTTATTGATGATTTTTGTAGATTTACTTGGGTTATTTTCCTTGTGTCCAAAGCAGATACTCTTGGGGAGTTTAAGCCATTCATGAAGAGAGTTGAAGTAAGCTTAGGACTCCAGCTCATTGCGCTAAGATTTGATCATGGAACTGAGTTCAAGAACTCGGAGTTCCTACAATATTGTAACAAGAATGACGTCTCACACAACTTCTCAGCTCCACACACTCCACAACAAAATGGTGTTGTAGAAAGGAAGAATCGAACAATGGAGGCAATGGCTAGAACTATGATGATTGAGAGTGGAGTTCCCTAGAGCTTTTGGGCAGAATCAATCTCCACATCAGCTTACATTCTCAAAAAAGCCATGGTATGTCCTATGATCAAGAAAAATGCCTGCGAGTTGATCAAAGGAAGGAACGGTAATTTCTAAATAAAAAGAAACGATAATTTTTTTTATTTTTATTTCTTTAAAATAACAAGATTATTCCTTATTATGATTTTCATAATAATAATAATAAACTTGGTTAAAAATTTAACCTGATAGCAAATAAAAATTTAAATAATTAATTATAAATAATATTTTTGAATTAAAATCTGTTAACTTAAGTCTTAATGAAAAGAGAAGGAAATTGGATGAAGGATAAAAAAATGTGAGAGGTGGGACTCGAACCCACAACCTCTTGCACTCTCAAAAAACAGCCATCAGTCCTTCCATCCCGCTTTGCTATCAAGACCATCTTGTTATTAAAGGAAAACTATTTGTTTTATAATTTTTTTCAAGAGCTTGGAAGGTCTCCCATGGTGGAAAATTGATTTGACACTTAACCAATTGAGCTTCTTCCACCTATCTTATTCCCCAATTCCTCCTTTTTTCCACCTCCTTTCTCCTCCAATCAAAGCTCTCCTTCCACTGCAAACAAACACACTTCCAACCACGCATGGAAGACCTCCTTCTCCATGAAACCTTCATCGCTTTCACTATAAATAGAGGTGATTTCTAGAGAGGAAGACACACAAATTCTCTCTTCTTCCTCCTCCAAATTCACTCAAAAATGAAGTTAGTTTTCAGCTTTTAAGTTTACTTTAATTTCTGATTTTTTTCTCAAAAAAATCACAAAAGCTCTAGTTGTGCATGATATTCAAAGACCAATTTCAAGCTCGTTTCTCCACCAAATTTTGTGATTCAAGTCCCTATTTATAGATAAAGAAGCTGCCCACAAAAGCTCTCAATAAATTGGGCACAAACACCACAAAAATCGAGCCAAAAATGCATCCAAACCAGTCGACTTGGTGTAGTTTCAGGTTTTCTGGGCTGGTGACGAGCGATTTTCTCCAAGCTCTTACGCCTTTGTTCCGCATCCCTTTCCACCACCATTGCCGACAGTAGAAAGAAGGGGATGAGGGGTCGCAACTGTCGCACCTTCCAACCACACTCCATTACTGGTGTCGCCATTAGGACCGCGTGAACATCCCTTGACAACCAACATGCACCGACTCCAGGAGAACGGGCTGGCAACGAAAAGATTCCCGAACACCGCACGCCGTTGTCAGGCTGCCATAGCCCGAGCCATTGTCGACAGTCGGTAGAGGAGGTGACCGGCTGTTGACTGTCGTTGGAAGCACCACCGATGGCCACCCCTCGACGACGCAGTTCACCAGTGAAAATGACTTGATGTGCTATTTTTTTGTTTGGAAATAAAGAAAAGAGGTGTGGGCCGACCCACCTCGGTTTCCGTGCACATCACCCGAACTTGTTTCCGCTCTCGTTTTCGCTCGGTATAAATTCTCGACCGTATTTTAATTAATATCTTTTTATAAGATAATTTTCACATATATATAATATTTATTTAAATTAATTGAATAAATATTATAAATAGATTATTAAAAAGGAATTTATGGAATTAAATTCATTTGCATGACCATCTAGGAGAAATATAATTTTAATAAATCATATATGAACTCCTATAATAATAATACTCATAAAAATGATATTTTAAGCATATTGGATTGAATATTGGAAAAAATATATTAATTTAGGCATTTTCCTTTATTAATAAAAACGGTGGTAGACTTGAAATAAAAGATATAAATAAAATAAGTAATTTTATTAAGGGATAACTACATGTGCATGTCAGCCTAGTCATTTATAATTTTTGAATAAATAAAAAAATACCTTTCGAGGTACTAAGGTTCATTAGAATAATATTATTAGATTATAAAATAAAGTATCTAAGGATAATAAATTAGTTTTCCACCTTATTTGAGAAATGAGTCTCTCTTGTTAAGAGATAAAGAATGAAATAATAATCAACAATAATAAATTTTAGTTTTATCTTGTGGCATCCGCTTATGGATTAGGTTCGACTCTAATGAAGATTCCGCCTTCCCGTAACGCGTGAGAGTTTTGAATTGGAGTTTAAGGCAAGTGGATATTCTTCTTGAAACTTTTCGATATCTCGATTTCGTTAAACTTCTCTATGTTGGGAACAACTTGTTTGTTAAAATAAATGAATATAGGATATATCGATTGCTAGAAATAACAACCTCTTGTTATCGTTATTATTATTATAGATGTAACACCCCGTCTTTACATAGGGCGCTACTCGATAGTAGACCTTACCACGTACTACTTAGGTGGGTTGACAACAACAATTTAGGATCTTACAACGCGGGCACGACAAGAAAACAAATAAAACATCCAACTTTCAGATTTATAAAACTGAATATAATACATGTTTGAATGCTCGAATGCATAAACAAAATTTCCAAATAACCCTTCCCGAATTTTTCCTCAAAATATTCCAAACAACACTCAAAGATTAACAATTTAAATAATTCAACAGAACTAATAATAATAATAAATCCTCCCGAAGTACACCCGAAAAACCCAAACTAATGACGCGTGCGTCAACGATCCACTCCACCATCCGGCCAAGGCTCCTGCACGGTTTCCTGTGACATACCTATAACTGGAAAAAATAATCCCCGAAGGGTCAACTACTAATCTACCAAGCTAGATAATATGCGGAAATTATAAGACGTTTAAAAACAGTTTTCTATAGTCAGCAACCAGAATCCACAATCGCAACCATAACTCTAAAGGCCAATACCAAAATTAGACGGTTAGTCACACATAAGCCAAACACACATACACAAAATCGCACAATTAAAGCAACAATAACTCATTCTGCATCTCATATTCCAATCCACAGTGCAGAGGCAGGCCCTCCCACTCCTCACATCACGTCTTCCTTCTAACCCCGGATAAGCCTCCATTGGAGCACTTGCCAAAATACATAGATAGCATTTCTCTTTTGAAGGGGCACGATTTCTCTGTCACACGGACCATACATAGGCAACCCTTCCTCTCCATCATCTACGATGTCCGTGCCGAAAACGGTACCAACACAGAGAAAACGTTCGAAAACTTTGGACAATGAAACACATTTAAAACCAACTTTTTCACACAACATCACAAGCAATTCCAAATAGTTCAAAAAGATTTTCGGGACTAGTTCCCAAAACCAATCCTACAATAACGACAAAAAATCTAACAAGATAGACAAGAACCGAGCAAGTCGAAAACGACTTACCTCGACTGAAAGATCCCTCGCGAAAACGGAAGGCTAGAATTCCAAGTGGTAGCGATCTCCTAAATAAATTAACGTTAATACTTAGTGCTCTGGGGTCTCCAACCAAAACAAAACCCGATAACTCGTAACTATCCCCAAACTTACTAGAAAAAGCATATAATCAACCTAACTAACTAGCTAACCCAAACTAAGCCTTCCAACTATGGTACTAACTTATGTTAACCTTTTAGCTAGACTACTCCTAATTACCAATTAACATGCATGTATACTTGAATTAAATAATTTAATCGATCGTCTACATGTGTATATATACATATATCTAACTAACTTAAACTTGTATATTTGTTGTGATCGAACACACCCACATATAGGTGTAAATTTAGATCAAACCACCCTATTCGAACTCACACTTATTAAACTAGCATTACAACCCAAAAAAACAATAGTCTTCCTCTCTGTTGTACCAGAGAGATCCCAAACCCACACATTTTTATATAGACCATCAGATTAGTCTAATTAATTTTTTTTATTTTTTTTAGCCCCTAAACTCAACTACTTAGCCCTGCTCAAGATTACCCCTCCCAACTTCGTTCTAAGGAACACCATGAACCAGCCTGCCGATTACAACAAGCAGGTCCGCATCCCCGCCAACCGAACCAAGACCCACTACGCCAACCCGCCATTGACAGAAATTGGACCGTTTCCTAAGGACCATGGCCTGACAACCAAGTTGAACCGAAAAGGAAAACAGGGAAGGATAACGAAACAGGGAGGACTTAAAACTCACCGGAACAATTAACGGGGACGATGACTAAAACCTCGACTGTCTTCAGAACTCTACGAGATTGCCATAGGAAAGGGATTGATGATTAGTTGAATTGAATTGGAAAAGAAAAAAAGGTCGGCGATCCCCTATCGAGGTCGACCCAAAGGGCGTTACCTGCGATCGGCGATTGTCGGAACGACAACAGTTTAGGGTCTCTCCGGTCTTGGCTTAAAGACTTAGGACGGATCAATGATGAATATCACGTGAACGGTAATTGTAGAGGTGTTTGGTTTAAATATAGGAGATTAGTCTAAAGATACGATTTTCTTTTAAGATTAGATATGCTTTTCGGTTAGTATAACCGAAACTAGGTATCTCAACTAGATAGATAAAAAAAAAGGTTTTGATAAGATTTAAAGAAATACGGTTTATAAAATTATATATATTTATAAGATTGTAAAGTCATTGGTACAACACAAGGATTATAATTAACGAGTTAAATTCTATCTCGGAAGTTACTTGCTAGTCAAGTTTCGACTACTAGCAAACTGAGACGCTTGTTTTTCCGACCTAGACGGAAAAATGGAACCCGGATACTACAATAGAAGTATACTTAGGCTTGTTTGTTGTGGCCTTGTTTGTTTCAATCTCTTTTCGAGATTTGTTATGGAATTAATAAATAATAAGGGATGCGGATTTGGCCCCGAACATACCTCTATAATATGTCTAGTGGTACGACTTTACGCTCTTTCTTCCCGCGACTTAAGGATCATGATCTATGTCTGCTCCTATTCGTTTGAGGGATGTTACACCCTAGCTAGGTGTCAGAATTCCGTTCCTTTAAGTCGACTCAGCTCTTTCATAGCCTCCACACCCTTAAAATTCATAAATAATATGAAACGTTTTGACACGTATTAAAGATAAGTGCTAGTGTACATTAATTAAATTGAACCGGGTTGGATTAGTACAACTTGGAAGACCAACCCGGGTCTTAGTTCTTTGACGATTGTATTTCCAATCTGAATGTTTATTCGGGCTTGTCAAGGTGGGTTTGGTACTTAAGCGCCTTCGGGCCACCTCCCCAATCTGGAGCTCCGTAAATGATGAGGTTGGTCGAGGTCCGAAAAAGAGTACGAGAGGCTTTATAAAACTTGATGTGTAATAAAATGTTCCCAACATTAATTGTACTCTAAGAGAAACTACAATCTCGTAGTTTCCTTCGCTATCAGATCCAAGTTTATCTCTCTTCGAGATCAACTAAATTCCGCCCTTAAGCTCCACAAAATAATTATAACTTTCAAGCACATCTGTTCTATTTATCTCCTTGATGAAATAATGAAATTACCAAATTACCCTTGAAAATTTCCATTTTCACTTGCTTAGTCTCCTTAGACTAATTCCGCTATTTCAACATTTTTACTTGGTATTTCTCGCCCTTTGCGACAAATGCCAGACTCTAGAAAGTTCCAGAAAAAGGCTGGAAGGTTTGAGAAGAGTTATGCAAGGATAGAAGGTCAAGCCAAGACGATGTTGAAGGAAGGAAAAAAATTTCATAGAGCAAAGCATTCAGAAGATGGTGCACCAAATGCTTCCATTTTAAGCCAATCGAATCATCATCATATGAGTTATCTTGGAAAAATATAATTGTATTTTCAATACGTCTTTTCAACCTTTTTATAATATGAGCATTATTTCCCGCTGCTACATTCTATGTAAAACAACTATCATTGTAATGAACGAATGTTCTTATTAATGAATAAAATTTCCGCTTTTAGTTCATTGTCTTTTAATTATGTTTAATTAAATTATTTAAAGCGTTGGGTGACTTTGGACAGTAAAATCCAATGTCACTAGAGGTGACCTCAGATTTATTTGGTAATTTAATTAAACATAATTAAAGGACAATGAACTAAAAGCGCAGTTTTTTCATTAAATAAGGTATGTTTAATTAAAGAACTATCATATAACTTATCGATCACACCTCAAGGTATTTTTTAATATTTTAAAATATTAAAAAATACCTTGTAACTAATTAAAATAAGGGAGTATAAGAGGGCGTGCACTGACAATTCACGATAATTAATTACCTTCTCTCAAAAAAATTGACGATAAGTAATTACCTGAACCAAGGTTTCAATCGTAATTTAATTGATAAAAAATATTATTCAAAATGAGAAATTATGTATTTATTAAAATAGATAAATACATATAATAATACAATAACAAGTGAATAATAAATTTACCTACAAAAGTTAGATAATATATACTCAAGTCAATTATCTTTGAATTCTTAAATTAAAAAATTAAAAAAATAATAATAATACTGTAGACGTATTTTAGGACTTAGGTTAACATATGCATATACCAATACTCAGTTGGTCTAGTGGTAAAGTGGTGCTAGACTCCTTAAGTGTTGTGCAGGAGGTTCGAAGTTCGAATCTCACCGGCAGCATGTATGGAAAAATTGATATTGGGAGGGTCTCCCCTAAAATGGGGCCACGAAGTACCCGGTCCGGATGTAGAGCGGTGTCCGACCGATCGAACCGGGCGAGCCAAAAAGCAAGACCAAAAAAATAACAATATAAATCATTTGCATTCATTTTCGAAAAAAAAAATGCATAATACGTTATGCTTGATATATTGTTACCAATTTATCAGCATAAGATAAAACACACCTAAACTATATGAATAAAATATAATTTTTAATATGATGTAGTTCTTTTTGTCAAAGTTAAAAATGTATGGCACAACCATATCCACTGAGTGACCACTACACTGGTCCAACAAATAGAAAAAGACTCAACGACCATCATAAATACATAAAAACATAAAAAAAAAAAGGGAAAACCCTCTGGTATGGGAAAGTTTATTTTATTCACCAACAATATAATAAAAATTCCAAATCACGCTTTTTCTTTTGCATGTTGGAACATACATTTGACTTGGCAAATTTGGATGTTTGAACTGAGGCTCCCTCCCGCTCAACGCCTCAACCCTCTCAGCTCAACGCTTCAAATACACTTGCTCTATTATTTTTCTTAATCTCACGCTCCCACTCTTCAATCTTCCATCTTCATCCTCCCAATCTCTCGTTTTGTACGGATCTGTGCATTTCAAATTCCACCGATCTGTATCAATCGTCCATCTTCTTCCCTGACCCCGCCACCACACACCAAGCTAGGTCTCTTCTTCCTCCTCCGTCTGGTTCGTTCTTCTGCTTCCGTTTTTTTCTTACGCTGTGTATTTTCGAAGCCCTAATAACCACTGCAAACCCTAAGCTCTGTTATCCTCCTTGCAAACCATCGCGATTGTCCTACAATGGAAATACATAGAGGACTCTGCTTGATGAATTAACAGGAATTGTTTTAATTTCAGCTCGTTCGGCTCTTGAGGATTCAAAATTCGAAAATGTAGATCTCTAGGGTTCTAAAGTGCCCGTCATTTTTAAAACGCAGTATATAATTTTTTTATCAGGTTTCACAATTTTTGGGCAGATCTGCAAAATAGATTTGTTTTTCTTCTTCTTACTTTGAGACGTATTAACACCTAATTTATACCCAGAATATAAGACGACAGTATTTGCGGTCTTACAATTTTCAAAATTTTATGCGTTTTAATATGTTATCTACTCAGTCAAATGCTAAATTAGTACGTCCATTTTTTCGAATTTGAACAGCAGCTATCTGTTTTGAGATCTACTACACATTCAGTGATAAATGTGTAGGATAAAACAATGTAGTACTTCGAGAGTTAGGCTCACCTGTTTCGTCCTTTGAAATGGTTATTGTTTTCTCTCATTGGAACCTATTGAAAGTTTGAAGTATGGAACTTGAGCTTTAATTATTCAATGCTGTAGTTTTATTATCTGAAATTATGCTGTGCAAATGTTTAGGATAAAACAATGTAGTACTTCGAAATCTTGATGGAAATCAACTAGGTCATAGTATGGATCTTGAGAAGCCTTGATTGAAGGGTGAACAGGCAGTTGCTAGAGGGAATTAGTAAAACTATCTGATGTAGTTGCGCTACATGTGATAAAAGCATAACTTGCAAAGAATCAATTATTGTTTTGAATGAGGGTTGTAGGAGTAGACACAAGTGACATAAGTGCACTGACTGTGGAAAGGTTACAGAAGAACTCATCATTCCGGCCATATACAAGTAGATATGTTAGATTATCAAAAAATTTTGTTTTTATTGATTTCCTGTCCATCCCTTTCAAATTGCCTACTGCAGTAATTTTCTCCTTTGCACTTCCTTCTCTTACCTACATGGTATTTTATTTGGTACAGATGTCCAATGTTCCATGAATTCAGTTTCAACTTGAGCCACAGGTGGCTCTTGTAAGACAAACTGGATATAGATATGAATGTGGAAAGCATAACAGTTGCTAAAATGGAAGAGACTAGTTTTCGCGTTACAAGAGCACGTGCGAAGGCACTTGGTACATCTGGGGGGCTGATGCAAAAACCTCCTAGGCCAGAGCTTAAGATAACTACGAGGGCAGGCTCTAAAAGAAAAACCTCAGATGAAAACAACCCCATGTGTTTAGCAACTGCTAGCTCACAGAATAGGAGAAGAGCAGTGCTTTCAGATGTGTCCAACGTTTTTCGTGAGAGATCTCAAGTAGCTTGCTCTAATTCAGCTAATATCCAGGTAGGCTCATTATGTTGCTCATACTCTATAATGTTGCTGTGTATACTTGTGTTCATTCTATGAAGTTTCTCTTCCCAATAGGCTAATCTATCTGTTTTAGACAAAAACAATTGTTATATGAAAATTCAAGATAGCATGCAAATATGCATTGGCTTCTACTGATCACATAAATTGTTAAAACCTTTCTATCTTATGGAAACAGAATTATCTGAAATTTTGCTGTTGTTTTCTTCTTCTATAAATGCTAGACAAAGAAGCAGGTGAAGACTAGAAAGAATTTGAAGATAGCTCGCTCTGCACTCACACAACTACAGCAATGTGAAAATGTGAAGGGAAAAATCACAGAAGGCATACCGAAAATAATAGGAGAGTCCAAAAATATCATGTTGCAAACAAAAGCAAGAGTGGCCAGTGATACGGCCATATTAATGGCTAATCAATTTGAGTTCACTTCACATGTAAAAATGGAAAACACCGTAGAACTTTGTGCCAGTGCAAGTCATGATGGAAATGTGTGTAAGAAGGCGGATAGAGGGCCCAGTAGATTCCACAGCCAGTTTAAGAAAGGTCAGTAATTGGCTTGTTTGAGAGAATTTCTTTTGTTATATCACATCTGGTATAGGTATATTGCACGGTGTATTACAGATTCTCTTATATAGATGATTTCTGAAGACGTGATTTACTTGTATGTTTTGTCAGTGTGTGGCTTTGGTTATTTAGGCGGAATTGTTGTAAAGTGTATATACTTTGCTATATGTATGATATAAGGCAATATGAGTGAGGTTTCACTTGCTCATACTACTGAGCTTCGAGTTGCTTTCCTAGTAAAATATTGCCATCTATGAACATACACAAGCTGATGAAAAGACAACTAATAATGACAGTCTTAATTTTGCTTATATATTTGCACTAGTTGGCTTTATACTTGGATGTTATGTTTCATTACAGGACATTCTAATGCTTCAGTTAAGTTGCCTTATAAATTTCTCAATAAGTCTGGCCGAGTGGTATTTTTGGTCTACAAATGCAATATGGTCAAATTCATCTGAGAGAATGAAGTATATTTTATATAAAAACCTTTATAAATATTGTTAACCACATGGTGCCAAATCGAGAATCAGTGCATCACAACTGTGATTTGGTTTATGGCTGAGGTCAAATGTTTATCGACTTCTTGCTGCAGATGAAAAATCTCATGTGAATTCAGTAACAGCCATTGATCCAGAAATTGTTGACATTGATGCTAACCAAAGAGATCCCCAGATGTGCAGTGTATATGCTCGGGATATATATAAATACAGATGTGTTAGTGAGGTACGTGTTGTATATACTGGACATTCTCAAGATTGGTCGGTCATTTTCTATGAATATCTCAAGTAACAAATACTGCATTTTTGCATTCAAGCACTTCGTTGTTCATTTTCTTAGAATTTCAGGGAATTAAGTTTTTCAACTTTTGGCTGAATGCAATTTGTAAGAAAATTGGCTTAAAAGCAAAATAGAAGTACTGCAGTTATTCCCTACAGGAACATGCCTTTTTATTGTATATTTTTTCCTCCTTTTCTCAGCTTAACTGCAGACCTTCAGTTGACTACATGGACAAGGTGCAGCAGGACGTTACCCAAAGCATGAGGAAAATCTTAATTGATTGGCTTGTGGAGGTCAGTCTGCGAATATAAATGTACAAGTAAATTGTGTTCTCTGACAAGTTCTTCTCAGTTTAATATGCTATTACATTATGATATCCAATGCCTATATATGCAAACTTTACTTAGCTTTGCTTTTAGTACTGTATTTTATCCACTTTGATGAGTCTGAACACTGCAGTATCTTCTTCTTTTAAGTTACTGAATATTGAAAAGTGTGCTATGTTATGCCTTACTGTGCTGTTAGGTGTCAGAAGAATACAAGTTGGTACCGGATACACTCTATCTTACTGTCAATCTCATAGATCGGTTTCTTTCTTGCAACTATATTGAAAAGAAAAGATTGCAACTGCTTGGTGTTACTTGCATGCTTATTGCGTCGTAAGTTTCTCCATACTGTGCAATTTACGTGAAGATGTGACATATACTTCTATCAAATATAACTGCAGCTGCACTTAACTTGAAAATCTGAATAAAGTTGCTTTTTTTTTGTTTTTTTAAGATGACAATATTGCTGATGACTTCTTTCTTTCTGTTGGTTCTGTTTTGAAGAAAATATGAAGAAATCTCTGCTCATAGGATTGAAGAATTTTGCTTCATTACAGATAACACTTACACAAAGGAGGAGGTGAGAGCTCATTCCTGCATGCATACTAATCCTAGTGACTTATAGATATTGGCTGTTTCTTAAGTGCCTTTTAATGATTACTTTAAGATTCCTTCTCTCATTCTTTCCATACACAACTGATTTACAATTTGTTGGTGCTTTTGTATTTTGACTTTGGCATTTCCTCAATTTATTACACAACAGAATCCAATCCATTCATGCAGAACTTTATAGAATTAGGTTGTAAGGTCAACAATGTAGTCACCTTTACACTATGTAGTTAGTTATGGAGGAAGGGTTTGATTGTTTGAAGATTATTCGCAATGATTTGCTTTCATGGTTGCATGAGCAGTCTAAATATAACGGGGAATACTTCTGGACCAATCTTATAACCTAACGTCAATCTTTGTCTTAGGTTGACCCAATAAGCTATAGGAACAAATTGCATTTGTCGAAGGGAGGGCAGTTTAATTTCTCTTTCATTTTCATACACATATTAAAAGATGTTGCTGGGAGAAGTTACATATAATATCTTACGTAATCATTAAAAGATAAGAGGGATTCTGGTATGATGTTGTGGTGAAAAATACATGTCTTAATGGAAATGGATGCTTTACAAGAACATACCTGATAACCAGACCACTTCCATTTGCTCATGTTTGGGCTTCAGGTTACTTGTTTCCTGACTAAACATTTTACTCAACTGGATATGTTTTAAGAGTGATTACTAGGCTGATACAGATTGCAACCCATTGCCCTTGTAAATTCTTATGTTTATGTTTCCTTCATTTTTCTTTCTTCTTCTTTTTTTCGGGTTATGGAATGTAAATGCCTCTAACTTGAATTCAATGAATAATATAGGTGGTCAAAATGGAGAGTGAAGTATTGAATTTTCTTTGCTTTCAGCTCACAGTTCCTACAATCAAAACCTTCTTAAGGTATGCTTTTTCATCAAACACATTCAAAACCTATCACAATCTCCACTTTCTCTGATCTATCAATTATTCTGCTATCTTCCTCAGGAGATTCATCCAAGCAGCACAAGCCACCTCTGAGGTAATAAAACACAGATTCAACTTCTGATATTATATTCACTTGAAGATATGGGCATCCATTTTCTCACATCGTTCAATCCATGAGCAGAATCCTTCAGTAGACGTGGAGTACTTGGCAAATTACTTAGCAGAGCTAACTCTTGTAGAGTACAGCTTTTTAAAATTCCTTCCTTCCCTTATAGCCGCATCCGCAGTTCTACTAGCTAGATGGATTCTTGACCAGTCAATACATCCATGGGTGAGTAACTCCCATTTCTTACACCTTTACCTTTTCCAGAATCAAATACTCCAGTAAGTAATTGCTTTATTCATACTCTCCAGAATCCAACTCTGGAGCACTACACTTCTTACAAGATTACGGATCTTAAAGATACTGTAGTTGCCATTGAAGAGCTACGATCAAATGCCAAAAATTCTGCTGCCAACTCCATACGAGAGAAGTATAGGCAACAAAAGGTATGCTTAAAAATCCTGGAAGTTAAGAGATTTGAAAACATAGGATTTGATGCCTTCCTATATCATCTAACATTTTAAATGTAATTTTGGTATACAGTTTAACCATGTAGCAAATTTATCGTCTTCAAAGGCTATTGAGACTCTTTTCTCAAGCGAAGTTGTAACTGGTTCCTGCACATATTTAAGAGATGGATATGGAGGAGAATGACTATGGCAATCCAAGCGAGTCCCCACCTCAAGGATGTTGCTTGGCGTGCTGTAACCGTAGTTTGAACCATTGTACTGATTTCCTAATTATCTCTTCTGATTATGTAACTATTTTGTAATGAGCTATGGAAAATCTGTACCTCTCAGATCTTCCAGCGTAATGCGTTTTCTGTATGGATGATCGAGTATGTTCTAGGCAATTAGTTCATAGACTACTTTCTTAGTCGTGCCTTCAACAGCTTTGAGGTTTCGAAGTTTATTTCGAGCCTTAATTCATTGGGCTTGTTTGAGGGTTTTAATTTAGATGATACTACTATGGGCTCAATGTGGCAGCCAGAAACTTATTATATCTGGGTATTGACCAAGATTGATATTTGTAGTTACTATTCAAACGTGTACATTTCCTCATCTCATCTCCTGAATCAATTTTTTTTTTTGTTATGCATATAAGTGAAAACTTCATAAAAACTCTCTTGTTCCAATGAAATTAATTAGTTGTTTAGCGATGAGTTGTAAATTAGTGATTATCGTCACTTACAGCAGTGCCTTCCGATGAACACAATTTTTTATAGTGGAGTTGATAGATTCAAATGGGTTAGGACTTGGGAGTAATTTTAAAGCAAAGGGTTGTCAAAGGATTAGGTGCGATCACATGGTTAGTTGTGGATTCAAAATTCAATGGTCCCAAAACTGTCAATAAGAGCATTGTTACCGACTGTCTTTCAATTGAAGTTGACGCGTATTACTCAACTAAGTCCTCTTGTGACATTACTATTATTTACAATAAAGCATAAGAAATGTTGGCATGCATCATATATCGTATTGGACTATTGGGACACCGAACCACTTTTCCTTTCATCAATATAAAAAACAGCGCTTAATAATTTGTGATGCAGGTTGACAACAATACAAAAATTACTTATTATGCTTTAGAACCTGTAGCTTTTATGGTCACTTCTTCTATGAGTTCTAACGCTAATAGTTTGGCAAAAAAAGATTATACAAAACAAATAAAAGAGAGGAATCACCATTATGATGATATGAAAATGGGCACAGTGCTAATCGGCAAAGTTATTGGGAACATAATTTTAGGATCGGACTGTAGAGGGCTTAGGGATCGGATTGTCGGGAGTTTTAGGGATCAGATTGTTGAGTGTTTTAGAGATCGGATTGTTGAATCGTAAGTTTTTACACCATACCTAAATGTATGTGATAATAGAGATGACAATGGGTCGGGTTCTGGTCGAATAGAGACTAATCTATGCCCTTCTATTAGCCAATTCGGGTGCTTCCATCCGTCGTCTGTAGGGTGATTCAGGTGGGTTGGGTTGTCCATGAATGATTGAAATAATTCATATAAGATACAATGTATATTTATTGTATTTTAATACATGTAATACAAAATTCTTTTACTTTGAAGAAATGTAATACAAAATTCTTATTCAAAACATAAATAATATTATACAAATAAGAAATAAGAAATGAATCAATACATAAGTACACTTAAATGCAAAATTGGAGCAATATCCACAATCTAATGTTTAAATATTACTGATTATATATATATCTTACACAATTATATGTATATTTCAGGTGTATCATGTCATGTGACGGGTGAAGGACCTTCATCAGTGTCTATCCATCACTTTGTTCGGGTTTTCACCCATTTTTTCGAGTCAGGTAAGTTGGGTATTCATCGGGTGCGGGTGAGATTGCCATCCCTATGTAATAACAACCTAATATACCGTATATTATTCATGGAGTAAGAACATTACAAAAGTATTATTTTAATAAATTTATGATTGAATAGAATTGAGAGTTTAACCTTGAACATATTATTTGTAATAGTTGTCTTCAGGATCATTAGACTTGTGTGTAAAGTTGGGATCACTGATAAAGTTTGGCGGACTGATAAGCTATGGGTCATGCATGTAACGGGTCAAATATATAAGTTCAATGAAGTTTCAACCAAAAACCATATAAGAATGGGTGAAGTAACTCATAAGATTCTATATTAGGACAATCTCTTGTGGGAAGTGTGACAATACTCCTAGGAATTACTATTGCTATAAGAAGCCATCGAAAATCATACAATCACGCTTGAACAAATAACTCTCATTGTGCCATAAGTTGGCTTAGTGGTAAGAGGTACGGAGGAATGTTGGGAGGTCTCAGGTTCGATCCTTACCTCCGCCCCTAAACTTGGGTGAAAAATCAAGTCTCACCATTCTTCCTACCACTTGGTCGAGCCGGTCGGTGCAAGCTGATTTACCGGGTTCGTGTGCTTTGCCGACTAGTTCACGAATCCGAGGTTTACCACTGGAGGTGGGTCCCTCGTAAAAAAAAAAACTCATTGTAAAAATGCTTCTCAACACAACTTATGGTGGACGGGAGAGTCTCAATTGAGATTATGGTACGTTTGAGATGTGAGGCCGGATTCGAAAAATGACATGCTTCTATGTGAGAGACATATATAACTTGTAAGATAATATGGTGTTTGCTTAAAAAACTTAAAATTTGAATAAGATTTCATATAAATGAAGAAAGTGTACACTGTATTGAACAATCAAAATATATGTATTCTACCAAAAAAAATACATGTCAATGATGTCATGTATTTTTTTTTCAAATGAAGAAAGTGTACACTGTATTGAATATATTCAAATATACAAGCTTACACGGCATGTTATATCTTCTTTGGAATGAACATAAGGTCTAATTCTCTTATTACAACAAGCCAATAACTGTAAATGTAGATTAATATATTTTAACGAGCAATTTATAAACAAATTGCGGGGATAGCTCAGTTGGGAGAGCGTCAGACTGAAGATCTGAAGGTCGCGTGTTCAATCCACGCTCACCGCAATCTTTTTTATTTTTCCTTTTCTAATAAAACAAAAAAATACAATTTGACCACTTCCAAAATTACACCCTTATTTATAACCACTTGAAAATACGTTTTATTTAGACGAAATATTCTAGTCTAATCAGATTGTTTTCTAATAAGAAAAAATACAATTCATCACTGACCACTTCCAAAATTACACCCTTATTTATAACCACTTGAAAATACGACAAAAGAAGATAGGAAAACAACTGCGTGGACAATCATTTACTAATCACCAAATATCCAAACAACCTTCCTTTGATCAAAAACACAAAACAGAGCCTTGTTCAACCCAATGACAATCCTAGATTATCACTTTAATAATGGTGATCCCCAACACAGAAGGCTGTAAGCTTTCCAAACAATTTCATAGCTTGGTGACTGTCAAAAGCAAGCCATAGTGATCACTAGGTAAAACAGGTAACATCAGCTTCTGAACTCCATTCCTACTCTTCTTCTCCTTGCAATAAGACAGCCCCGGTATCTCCTCCACTCCGACCATCTCAATCCCGCTAATCTTGAAATCCTGCAGACCGCAGATGAACCGATCAAGCCTCTTCTGAAGTGTCCTGTTACCAGACAACATTTTGTTAGACTTTGTGTCATATGTGTATCCAATTTCTGAAGGCCTGAGTTTGGCCCAGGCATCCGTCCAGCTTTCAGGAAAAGGGAACGGGCCATCAAGCTTGTCGTCCCAATTCATGTCTCCTCCAAATACCACGTTTGGGTGTTTCTTGAGAAGGTTGATTGACTCCTTGGCTTGAATAACACGCTCCTTGCTGTACATTTGGTCCCATTTCGGTGGGCCTGGACAAGGACTTTCCAGGTGGCTGGTAGCAACCACCAGGGAGTTTTCCGGGTCTAGTTGAAGCTCAGTGATGCATAGTTCTCTGCCCATAACAGAATTGCTGAATGGTCTGTGGCTGAAAGATTTTACTGGCAGCTTTGTTAACTACAAATCAAGATTGAAACACATTGTGAATGCCAAAGTCAGATTTTCTTGACAGGAGGGAGAGGAAAACTGAAAATAGAAAGTTCAAATCGTTTCATGAAACATTGAAACAAGATTAAATTCACGACTACTGAGGAAGCAGTACTTTTAGTTCATCAAACTAAAATGACACCAGAGGCTGGAAACCATTACCAAGGACTGTAATTGCAAACACAAGGTAGACAGAAGAAAGCGCCAACTAATTTTGATCTGAGAATTAATGCTGTATGCAGATTCAAGCTAATTACAAAGATATATTTATGGAAAAACATGATACAACAATAGTGCATTCACTAATTATATATGCCATCTATACTTGTAGTAGGATGATAAGGTAATCTATAACTACTTGTGGAAGACATATAAACATATAGGATAGGGTATCACTTACCAGCATGCAAAAGTATGCCTTTGAGTATGCCTTTTCACGCGAAACCGAACACTGATATATTTTCCACCAAACAGAGCTTTGGAATATATCAAAGATATCAGGAGTGACTTCCTATTGAAAAGAAGAAACCAGAACAGACAAAATAAGCCAAACAACTGACAACCGATGATTGAAAGATTTTGAGGAAAGATCTGGACCTGAAGACAGATGATGTCGGGAGAATGCAGATGAATAAGATTGCCAATTGCTTCCATCCTCTCTTTAAGATGCAAGTCTTCACGGAACCAAACATTGTAAGTAAGAATCTTGATTGGGGATGCCCCATTGTTTGAATTGTCAATTCCTGAATGCTTCTTCAAGGATGAACCATCATCAGATTCAGCTTTATCTGTTACAAATCTCATTTCTCAATTCCTCTTTGCATACAGAATAAAGTCACAAAATACAGCAGCAACTAAGGATAATATCATTTGAAAACTGCCAACCCAAGTAACAAGATGTTGAGATTTTAGGACAACAAGTACAATATGCATTAGATATAGATCAGGAATGTTGGTAAATGAGCATAGAAAAGACATATATATATATATATATATATATAGATATACTCCAAAGTTAGCTATAATTTTTAACAAAATAAACGATATAAGAGATCATCTCCCGTACATGGAGGAGAAGACATTGCCCAGCTAAAATCCAAAAACACAAAACCAATTTCACCACAGTCCTAAAAAAACAACTTGCCGTTCTTATACTCTTAACCTAGACAATGTATTGGTTACAAAATGGTCCATTTACCCTATTGATTGTAGTTTAACAATTTTAAAGAGTGCTCCATCTACCTCAATAACTTTAATTAATGTCAAGAAAATGGTTCACTCCCCAGAACCAGCTTACTCCTCTTTGGCTGTTTAGTTTTCCAGTACCTATAATGGTAAGGATGAATCATAACTGGACAGTCTATTTTGTATTTTTCACGTGTTTGCAATTTATCAATAAAAACTCTCTCAATGATCGTCTTATAGGAAGAGTTTAGGATGAAACTTGTTTCCATGTATCCATCATCTAAACCAGAATTGAGTATGATTTGAGGCAAAAAGATAAGCACTAAACTCTAAAACATTGCAAGATCAAAGAATCTGAGCAAAAAATATTCAATTTAATATAGCAGATTGCCCCCAAACTCAAAACATAATCCATCCATTCAAAATCCAAGTACAATATACAAAAACACGGAAAGGGGAATTCTTTCAAACACCTTCCAGGCATACCGTAAAAATGGGAAGAAGTTAAATTCTGGGATAAAATAATAATTGGAACAGTGACAAAAAGAGAACCTTCTTTCCTAGCCGATTTCGGACCGCGAAACCCACGTTCACCAATCAACAAAGAATCATCTGATTTCCCAAACTTCCTCTTACAGCCCAAATCACCAGACTCGACAACCGGGTCCGCATCGGACTCCTTACCCTTAGAGCAACGTTTTAATGGGAAGAAGACGGACCCAATCGAAGGCCCCGATTCATCAATCTCATCAGGGTTGCTGGAATTCAAGTCGTCAAAGTTGGAAAGAGAAGAAAGAGAAGACGGAGTGTCGCATATCTCGCAGTTTGACCTAGTATAGGAATTGAGATACGTGCAGGCCTTGCAACCCCATTTAGGTGGTGATGGAGATGGCATTGTGAGTGAAGAAGACGACGAGGGAGGAAGGGGAGAGAGACAGAGTTCGCAATTCGATTTCTGTGTTGAAGGGTTCAAGAATGTGCATTTAGAGCATGCCCACGACATTGCGATTGGCTCAGACTGGAGCGCAGTTGATGTAATTGGAGGATTTTAGCTATGGTTTTTGATGAGGGGAGAGAGAGAAGAATGAGACTATGGGACTATTGGGACTGGGAGGGAAACAAAGAAGACTTCAAATCAGATGGGGACGTATATACTGAATCATTCAGAAATCAGAAGTGCTTCTTGCCCCAGCCCTACTTGATTTTATAGCAAAATTAATTAAAGGTGCATAAGTGCATAAACCTAATAATAATAAGGTTTTAGAAAACCCTCCTTTTAGAGAGAAGGAAGGAAAATAATTTGAGACGTTTGATTAAAATTTATGGATAAATCATATTTAAAGAGGGTATAGAATTTTATTATGTGTGTGTTTTATAGAATTAATTCCTCTTGCATAATTATTGGGATTGATATACGATTCTCTCTCCAAATATATCATTACCAAAAACTAAAATCCTTATGATTACAATATTCTCATTGTTATTATCGTCTTTGACCTCGTCGGCTCCATCTTCCTCTCCGTTCTTCTCAATGTTACAGGAAAATGTTAAATGTCCACATTTGTATCTTTTAGGGAACTTTGGGGTAGAAATTGTAAATGTCGTAAAGGGGTGGGCTAAAATGTAAATGAGTGGATATTCTGTTAGGAGAGAAACAGAATAAGAAAGGTGGGACGAAGAATGAACATATTAAAACATTCTCTTGTAATCTCATTTTTCCTCGTGAATAACATTGGAGTTTGGTTTCTTGGAACATTAGATTTCTCTTATCAATTCTATCAATCCGATACAGATAATCTGTATCAAAGTGGTATCAGAGCAGTCATCCTCGGCAAACCTCAAGTGATGTTGGAAGAAATGGAGACGAGATCGCAAACAGGTTTCAAAGAAGCTGTTATGAAGGAGGAAGAGGAGATAGTCAATTCGCAAATGTCAGCCATGGGAGAGCAAATGAATGGGAAATTATCCAAGGTTGACGAAATTGAAGGGAAGCTGTCGAAGATCAATGAAAAGCTGGATGCAAATATTGGTGAGATGTTCGAAGCAATTCGTCGATTGTCCGTATTAGGTGGTCCTTCGTCATCGCAATTTGTAGGAGATCGAGTGGCTTCACCAAATACAAGTCACTGAAGCTCAGAGATCATCGCCGATAGTGTTGAATTCTCAATTACTGGGAACGCAACATCAGTTTCAAGAAGGGGGACGAAATCGATCAGGGAATTTTGGTGGAAACCCTAACTATGGGGGATATTCTGGAATCACAAGATTACCAAGATTGGACTTCCCTAGGTTTAATGGAGACATGGTTAAAGAATGGCTGTAAGTGTGAGCAGTTCTTCCTGATTGATAGAACGCCAGAAGAAATCAAGGTTAACATTGCCTCTATCCATTTCGATGATCAAGCTGCAAGATGGCATCAGTCGGTTGTTCAGACTGAAGAACTCCGAGGTATAACTCTTGACTGGTTGTTGTATAAGAAATTGTGGTTGGAAAGATTTGGTGAGGTAATTGATGATCCAATAGCTGAATTAAAGAACTTAAGCGAGGAAGATGGAATCATGGATTATCATAATAGATTCGAGATGATTAGGACAAGGGTGTTGCTGTCTGAAGAGTATCTTGTTAGTGCTTACTTAGCAGGCCTTTGACATGATACTCAAATGCATGTTCGTATGTTTCAACCTAGCACTGTTAGGCAGTGTAACATTGGCAAAGCTGTATGAGTCTGCTCATCCAAAGGTTAATTCGTATGGGAAGGGAGTTGTGGATTCCAAGAATGTTGCAGGGTCAAAGGTTGGTTTTCTTGGTAAGAAGGAATTCACTCTAGTACAGAAGATATTTGTTGTGTCAAAGACTGATAATCAAAAAGCTGCTGACACCAAAGGGGTTACTAGGAAATTTTTGACCACAGAGGAGATGAATGATAGGAGGGCTAAGGGACTGTGTTACTTTTGTGATGAACCGTATACACCAGGGCATTATGCTAAGCATAAGAAAGGGCAGTTGTTTATGATGGAAATCGAAGAAGACTGTGAGGTGGAAGAAGAAGTTGTTTGTGAAGAACAAGAGGCTGCTCAGATATCTGTTAATGTTGTGGCAGGGTTATCAAATTATAAGACTATGAGGGTAAGAGGTATGTGTGGGAAAAAGTCCTTATTCATTTTAATTGACTCAGGAAGTACACACAACTTTATTGATAAGGTGGTTGCTGAAAAGTTGGGGTGTAAATTGAGTCCTTCAAGAGTTGCTAAGGTTGTTGTTGCAGATGGGAGTACATTAGATGTATCTGCAAAGATAGAAGGGTTCAAGTGGGAATTTCAGAAAGTGGTTTTTCAAGCTGATCTTATGGTTATTCCTTTGGGGTGTTGTGATATGGTGCTTGGAATATAGTGGTTGGAGACGCTGGGTCAGTAATGTGGGACTTTAAGAAGCTCATTATGGAGTTTAAGGTGGCAGGAAGGAAACTGGTATTAGAAGGAATTAATCAAGGTTCTGTTTGGGAATTAAAGGCTAAGCAGTTGAACAGATTACTAGGTCATGAAGTTCAGCTGGCTATGGTTTATGTCAAAGAAATTGCAAAGACAACATCATTGTGTGCTATTGAAGGCAAAGTGGAAAAAGAAGAGTTGCCAACACAAATTGAGAAGGTGGTGATGGATTTTGCAGATATTTTCAAAGAGCGTGATAAGTTGCCACCATTTAGGAAAAATCGTGATCATAGAATTCCATTGTTGGAAGGATCCAATCTAGTAAATCAAAGACCATATAGGTATGTTGTCCAACGGAAGAATGAGATTGACAAAATTGTGAAGGAAATTCTACAGTCTGGGATTATACAACATAGTTCTAGTTCTTATGCATCTCCAGTGGTATTAGTGAAGAAGAAAGAAGGTACATGGCGGTTGTGTGTGGATTATAGAGGACTTAAAACATGACAGTTAAGGATAGGTTCCCTATTCCTTTAATTGAGGATTTAATGGATGAGTTAGGAGGTTCAAAAGTTTATTCTAAGATTGATCTTAGAGCAGGATACCATCAAGTTCGAATGTGTTCTGAGGATGTGCATAAGACATGCTTTTAAGACACATAGTGGACACTTTGAGTATTTGGTTATGCCCTTTGGACTCACAAATGCACCAGCTACATTTCAAAGTTTGATGAATTCAGTTTTTCAAGCATTTTTGAGGAAATTTGTCTTGATATTTTTTTTATGATATCTTGATTTACAATTCGTCTTTAGAAGATCACATTCATCATTTGCCTGAAGTATTCAAGGTGATGAGAAATAATCAGTTGTTTGCAAAAAGAAGTGTGCCTTTGTTGTGGATAAAGTGGAATATCTTGGCCATTATATCTATGTTGAAGGTGTGTCGACTGGTCCACAAAAGATTTTAGCTGTGTCTCAATGGCCTACACCAAGAAATATTAAGCAGCTACGAGGTTTTTTTGGTTTGGCAGGCTATTACAGACAGTTTGTGCGGAATTATGGGATTATTGCTAGATCACTGACATTGCTATTGAAGAAAGATGCATTTCAATGGTCAGAGGAAACCGCTACAGCCTTTGAAACTCTGAAATCTGCTTTATGCAATGCACTATTGCTGGCTCTTCTTGATTTTTCAAAGGAATTTGTTGTGGAAACTGATGCTTGTAGGTACGGGATTGGCGTAATTTTGATGCAATTGGGTCATCCATTAGCATATATTAGTCGACATCTTAAAGGGAGACAATTGCATTTATCCATTTATGAGAAAGAACTCCTAGTTGTGGTATTTGCTTTGCAAAAATGGAGGCATTACTTGTTGAATGCACATTTCATTATCAAAACTGACTAGAGAAGCTTGAAGTATTTGTTAGAGAAAAGGTTGAACAAGCCTATTCAATAGCAATGGTTGCCTAAATTGCTTGAATTTGATTATGAAATACAATACAAGCAAGGGAAGGAGAATTTAGTAGTAGATGCATTATCAAGGGTTGAGGGGGCATAAGTGTTGAATATGGCTTTATCTGTTTTGGAATCTGATTTACTTCAAGAAATTCAAAGCTGCTATGTTTCAGATATTAAGCTCAAGCAAATTATTGAAGATCTCAAGAAAAATGCAAATGCTAAGAAGAATTATACTTGGTTTCGTGATCAGTTGAGAAGGAAGGGGAAATTGGTTATTGGAGATGATGTTGGGCTCAAAAATAAGATTCTTACCTGGTTGCACAACTCAGGGGTTAGTGGTCATTCTGGAAGAGTTGTAACTGTCCAACGAGTTAAAGGTCTGTTTTATTGGAAGGGCTTGGCCAAGGATATTCAGCAGTTTATCAGAAGTTGTGTGGTCTGTCAAAGAAGTAAGTATGATGTTGCAGCTTATCCAAGTATGTTAGCTCCTTTACCAATTCCTAATGGTATTTGGTCTGATATATCCATGGATTTTGTGGAGGGATTGCCATTGTCATTTGGGAAGTTCGTTATTATGGTGGTTGTAGATAGGATGAGCAAGGTTGCTCATTTCATGGCTCTATCACATCCTTATTCAACTATGTCTGTGGCTCAATGTTTTTTGGACAATGTCTTTAAATTGCATGGGTTTCCCAACTCTATAACCAGTGACAAAGATGAAGTCTTTGTGAGTGAATTTTGGAAGTAGTCGTTCACCCTTCAAGGTACTGCTCTCACCATGTCATCAGCCTACCATATTCAAAGCGATGGGCAATTGAAGTGGTTAATAGGTGTCTTGAAACCTATTTGAGGTGCATGTGTAGTGATAAGCCACATCTGTGGAGTAAGTGGCTACCATTGGCAGAGTATTGGTATAATACTACATACCATACTTCTACTCAATTGACACCTTATGAGGTTGTTTATGGTCAGCCTCCACCTTTACACTTACCATATTTACCGGGTGAATCAAAGGTGGATGTGGTTTCTCGGCATATGCAAGACAGATAAGATATGATCCAACTGTTGAAGTTTCATCTCACCAGGGCTCAACATCGAATGGAGCAAATGGCAAATAAACATCGAAGTGAGAGGAAGTTTGATATAGGTGATTTTGTTTATGTCAAACTCCAGCCATATAGACAACAGAGTGTGGTCTTCAGAACAACACACAAACTAGCTCCTAAATACTTCGGTCCTTATAAGATCCTGGACAAATATGGATCAATAGCTTACAAATTGGAATTACCAGCAAGTTCTAGAATACACCCGGTGTTTCATGTAAAGTGGTGGGCTAAAATGTAAATCAGTGGGTATTCTGTTAGGAGAGAAACAAAATAAGAAAGGGGGGGACGAAGAATGAACAGATTAAAACATTCTCTTGTAATCTCATTTTTTCTCATGAATAACATTGGAGTTTGATGTTTCTTGGAACATTAGATTTCTCTTATCAATTCTATCAATCCGATACAGATAATTTGTATAACTCAAATCCATCCTAGCTTTCAGATGGATTTCTCCATAGACATCTATGGATGCTCTTCTTCATCATCTCGGCTATCGCATCCTACTGCGGCCGAGCAGGCCTTCTCATGACGCTTCTCGTTAGCGGCGATGGTGCCACATATGGAATACGGTGGCTTTGACATTCTCAACTTATGAGTTGATTTCGAAAGGAAATTCGATGGATATATCATGCTATCGGTGGTATTAGTAAGTGAATGTTTGAACTTTTTTTCTTCTAATTTTTAAGGCTTCATACTTTGATTTTGAGTTTAAATCTCTATAATTTTTTTGTTAAAGGACAAGAAGTCGGTTTGAAGATCGTGGAATTTCAAATTGGTGATATTTTTTTGAAGCAAGATCAATAGCCGACATAGAAAAATGTTGGTTTACTCTAAAGGAACGAGATGAAGATTGAAGTCGAATGTCTTTAATGCGCCAAATGCGATGGTTATATTCGATTATTGAACTTACATACTCTAATTTTTTTTGTATACATGTTCAATTCTATACACTTAATATTCAGATATATTATAAATATGTTCAAGATTGTATAGTTGATTTTTGATTGCATAGTTTGTTTATTCAAGATTTGAACTCAAATATTCAAATATAATTACAATCATATATATGACTCCTACAACGGCAGATTCGAGGATGTGTTCTTAATATTCGTTTACGTATATTAGGTTGTTCAGTATCTAAACTAACATATTTAGACATAATCAGATGACTACTACTTTCTTATATTTTCAAGACTATATGCTTAATATTCAAATAAGATTTTTGTATGTTCGATTATTGAACTTACATATTCTAATTATTTTGTATACATGTTCAATTTTGTAAACTTAAAATTCAGATATATTGTAAACATATTCAAGATTTTATACTTAATATTCGATTTCATAATTTGTTTGGTTCAAGATTTACACTCAAATATTCATATATAATAACAATTATATACATGACTCTTACAACAGCACATTCGAGAATGTGTTCTTTATATTCAATTACACATATTGGTTTGTTTATATTTAACTAACATATTCAGATATAAACAAATGACTAGTGCAACAACATATTCAAGAGTATGTTCTTAATATTCTTTCGACACATATTGCTTTGTTCAATATTTAAACTAACATATTCAGACGTTCGTTTACACATATTACCTTTTTTATTTTTTAAACTTTTGGCAAGTATCTCCTAAAATTTAGCAACAAATAAGCTTAATTAATTTTGCAAATCACGTTTGAATATATAAATTATGCCTGTTACAAATTTGTTCATGTGAGATTTTTTAGATTTTTCTCTCTTTAAAAAAATCCAACCCCTTTATTTCGAACGTTCCTTTTTAATTTTAATTGATAATTCTCTCCCTATTTAAAATATAATGGATCCGCAAATCTCACCCTTAAATAACTCCCATCTGACGCCTCATATTCATTTTCACGTTTCTCTACAAGAGTCTTTTCTCTTGAACCCACAACACCTAGCAAACAGAGCTTTTAAGCTAAGTCCAAGATCGGTCAAAACATGATCTCACATCTGAACCGAAAATTAAAAGGCCAATGATAACTTGAACCCGGTCGAACTTAGGTTGACCCGATTAGATCATATTTTATCAATAAAATTATAATGATTTTTTTAGTATTTTTTTATATTAATATTATTTTAGTGATGATAAAAAAAATTATGAATAATTGATGCGGTTCTTCTATGTATGTTCCACAACCTTTTACATATTTTGATGGACTGTCCTGACTTAGTTAGCACGTGATCTAAATACCTAGCGCCTAATGCACTAGTGTATTAGTTTGTGGCGCTAATAAAAGTTGAGGGTTTGGAAGCGCTCCTAAAAGCATTTGCTTCCCCACTTCCTTGATTACTTTCATTATAGATTTGGTAATTAATACAATCACAAATATTGGAGAGATGTAACAAAAGTCATGGGTTAGGTTATCTTATACTCCGTACTATTTACCTTATTTGTAATCACACTATCAGCTATATTACGGAAAAAGTACGATTTTATACCCATCATAATTTTACCTCTATCGATATCGATATCAATACAACAACAACAACATCTATCGAGATAGAACCCGGTGAACGAGATCTGGGGGTCGAGATCAAGACCGTCCAATCAATTTTGGAGGCCTTGTACAAAAATTAATAATAATTATTATTATTAAAAAGAAACAAAATAAAGGTAATTGAATTAAAATTGTTTATAAATTAATGCATTTTTTACAATATTTATCATAGATATGAAAAATTGTATACAATGATTTATACTTTTTTTTTTCCAAATAACCACTAACAATCTTTATAAACTCCAAAAAAATAAACTTATACCTTTATTTTACAAGTTTTTATCCAATTATTTAATGATAGGGTTGAATTTAATAAATAGTGTAATGAAGTATTTTTAAATACATGAACGTAAAATGTTTGAGATGATGCTTTGAATGAAAAAACTATGTACAAATAAAATCTTATACGTTTAAATTTTTTTATATCATAGTAGCTTTATAAGGAGCACTCTAAGTCTCTAACATATGAGTATGTATAATTATAGAAATAAATATAAATTATTCGTATTAACCAACACCAATGCTATCTATCTAGATGACATGTCATCAATGTAATTAATACATAAATTGGTTACATTTTTGTTGTTGAAGTTGCTCACAAAACATTGTTGACATGTGAGATTAGAACTATCAAAAGCTGATCGAATCCGCCAACCCGACCCAAATCGCCCGATAATTTTAGGGTCAAGACCCGAAAATTTGAACCCGAAACCCGGAATCAACCGAACCCGGTAAAACCCGAAACCTGTTAGGTTGAAACCCGAAACCTGTTGGGTCGACCGATTTAGTATATTTATAGAATTTTTAAAATTTATTTTGAAAGTTATAATATATTTTATAATTAAAATAAATAAAAATAATATATTATAATTAAATATTATTATTTAATTAAAAATTAATTTTAATAATCATTAAAAAAGGGTATTTTAGACCCGCTGGTCAACCTGACCCGACCGAAACCCCGCTACAACCCGACCCGATTACCTGTGACCCATAATGAAACCGAAGCCGATTTAACCCGAACCCGAAATGACCGAACCCGAACCCGCCCGACCCGATTGACAAGTCTATATGAGATGATGACAATAATATATATAAGAGGGTTTTTATTGTTCACATGCATAGGCATTGTTGATTGTTTTTTATAGTTGAAATATAATGATGTTTGATATTGACAGTAATATGATGTTGACATTCTAAAACTTTTATAGTGTTTATATTCATGAAATATAATGACACATGTTATTTTCATTATGTAACAGCCCAAAAATGAGTTGTTATAGCGCCAATGGTTTTTATGAAACCCCTTTATGGCTAAGGAGAAAATTATACTGAACAAAAGAAAATGTCATAAAACTTGCAATAGTTCTAGGAGTCAACAAGTCTCGAAGAGCAAAAGTTGGCATAAACATGCATGAGTCACAAAGTAGAGTGCATACTAGTACGCTAGACCATGATAGATAAAACAAAGAATGGGTTCAACATGTATTGTCTAACTCAGTTCCCTACTAAAGAAGTAGGTATACATAAGTCTAAAAGAAAAGGAAACAACTTCATAAGCAAAACCCAAGTTCCATCCTAGCATCGTCATTGCGCTCGACCTCCTCCAAGCTCTTGAACATCACCTAAACCTGAAGATTTATTAAACATAGCCAACCCCGTCTCTCAAAAGAAACTAAGTAATGAATAATAATATTTATGAACGAGAATATATATATATATATATATATATATATATATATATATATATATATATATAGGGGAGGGCTCCAGAGAAACGCAAATTGTGAAGAAACGGAAGTCGTAATAAGAGCCGTTGGATTTGGGAAGATTAATGGTCATGATTGATGGTGCATAATAACAAATATGGGGATTAAATACTTGAATATGGATATTTAGTTGCTAAAATGGAAAGTGCGAAATTATAGGGATTTGTTGGATTTTTTAAACATAAAAAAATCAGATCTTCCAATTTCTATTTGGCGTAAATTTCAAATTCAAAATTTGAATAATTATTATTGTCGTAATTCTGCTACATGGGAATGAATATGTTTCAATATTTTCTGAATATTGTTCAAAGATTGTTTGAATTTGTCGTGATTTGAATATATAGTTCACTTTGTAGTCGTCATGTGTTTATATCTGAATATGTTAGTTTAAATATCGAACAAACCAGTATGTGTAAACGAATATTAATAACACATTTTCGAATATGCCATTGTAGGAACGATGTATATAATTTTAATTGTATATGAATATTTGAGTGTAAATCTTGAACAAAACAAAGTATGAAATCGAATATTAAGTATACAATCTCGAACATGTTTCATAATATATCTGAATATGTTAGTATCAATATTGAATATATAAATATGTGTCAGCGAATATTAAGAACACATTATCGAATTTGTCGTTGTAGGAGCCATGTATAATTTCTATATAATATATCTGAATATTAAGTACAAAATCTCGAACATGTACACAATATATCTGAATATTAACTTCACATTTTTGAACATGTGTACAAAAGAACTCGAATATATATTTACAATATATCTGAATATTAAGTACACAATCTTGAACATGTATACAAAATATCTTAATATTAAATTCACAATAATGAATGTGTATACTACATATCTGAATATTAACTTCATAGTTTTGAATATGTGTACACAAGAACTCGAATATGTAATTACAAATATCGAACATATTAACAATGTAACTGAATCTTCATCTTCCCAGGGATTGCATTTGTAAAAGTCGATCTTAGTGATTAGGGTTCTCGTCGAATGAAGCTCCTCCGATGAAATAAAACCATAATATTAAGCATCTCTATATGTAAATTTGTTTATAAAACCATATCAAATTATCAAGTAAACCTTAGATCTATATATATATAGTGAACGAATCATAAAAAAAAATGAAAACCAAAGTGCGTAAACTAAAAACACCTAAATCAACTAGGAGCAAAATTAAAAAAACCAAACTATTATATATGAGTTGAATGTTCATTAAATTGAAGGCAAAATTACAAAATAAAGCTACTGTTGTATCTAAGTTGAATATTCCATTAAATTGACAGTACCTACGAGTCGACGACGGTAGATGAAAGTACTACATAGTGGCAACTCTCAGCCGAGACCCCCACCACCAGATCTCCACTTCCGGTACCGCCGAATTAATTATCCATCCACATCTGGTACAAACCTCAATCAACGCTTAACGGAAAATTCGAGTCCGAATGTAAAAGCTTCCTCGTGAACAAGGCGGATCACTTTTGATACTCTCGGTTAACCAAAGAGATCTCCGTTGGGCCCCACTCGCGGCCCGTGGAGATCGAGCGTTGCGTCCGCTGCTTGTGGGTTCTCCATCGTCGGAAGCTTTCCCGTCACCAATACCGCTTGTTCATATTTCAAGCTTTGAGAATGGAAGCAATGAGCGAGAGAGAATCATGATGGTAAATATGGACGATTTTGATAATTGGAAACTGAATATATGGAGAGAGAGAGATCTGAGATAATGAGGAGAGATTTTAGGAATCAATTTAATCTTGTGCATTCACCCCATGATATGTATTTTGCACCCTTTTTTTATTTAATCTCAACCGTTATTATTTTAAATCTAACAATTCTCCTTCCGGCTCTAGTTTCTCTATAAATAGTGGTTTCTCTAGATACTAAACCTATATATATATATAAATATATATATATATATATATATATACATTAAACCCATGGATAAGAGAAAAATAATGACAAGAAGTTATATCTAGTCTTATCCCATTGGAGTTACTTGCATGACATTGTCCAAGATTTCAGAGCATTGAAGGTGGTTGCATAAGATAGCTTGAATATTCAAAGTTGGAAAAAAAGTCTTAATTATGGGGTAATTACTATTAAATATTACTATAAGAATTTTAAGGCATTGAAGGTGGTTGCATAAGATAGCTTGAACATTCAAAGTTGGAGAAAAAAAGTCTTAATTATGGGGTAATTACCATTAAATATTACTATAAGTTTTTTTAATAGCTAATGATCAAATTACATTTTTCTTAATGACTTGTCAAGATTGATTAAATATAACAATGCAACATTAACCTTAAATAAGATATTGTGTAACTATCAGTTATAAAAAATATCCCTTATAGAAATCTAGACCTTAGGAGGTTGTTAACAATATCCCTTACAAAAATGTATGTCCTCATTAATCCAACAAGAAGCCCTAATCCAAAAATGACAATTATGACCTTAGTTTCCAAGCTAGATCTTCTACCTCCACTAAGTTTTGAGGTAACAAAGACATGACAATAGTATAGAAATCGTGACGCCCAATGGTTAAGAAAAATGTAATTTGATCACTATTTCTCTCACAATGAACCCTAAAACTCACTCACAATGAACCCTAAATCTTAAAAATTAAATCCTAATTTCTCTCCCCAATCATCAACAAATAATAAGAGAAGCAGTGTTCAATCGAAGATCAAAAACAAATAAATGAAAAGAAAAATCCTCCAAGAAGCTACCCAGAGAAAATAGAGCGAGCGATCACGGCGAGCGGTGAGATTGGTGGTTCGGCTAAAGGCGGGAGTTCGTTGGCGGAACGGGATGGTAGCTCGGCATCACGGGGTGGTGGAGGCGAAAGAGAGGTGAAAATGAAGGGATAAAGAGAACAGAGGCGGTGGAAAGGGAATGCACCCCGTTCCACTTTTATAGAATTATTATTATAGATATAGATACCCTGGGAATAGAGAACGGAGAGAGAGAGGGGCAATAGAAAATTATCGTGTGTGACAGGTAAGCAGGACGTGATTCCTACCCAAAAAGCAGCCCAAGTAGTAGGTATGTAGAAAAAGGTGGGGGGCTTGGGTGCTGTTTGGAATTCCATGAATAACTCTGATGAGAATTCATAGAATTCCATGATTAATAATGAATCTGTACTTTGGATAGAGTAAGGTTCATGGGTAGTTTGTGGTCTAAAGTTACCATGGTTATAGAAGCCAGCTAGTTGTGAAACGATTTGAGTTTTTTTGGAAAGCCTACAAGTGTTTGCTAATTTATCATGACTATTTGTAATTGTGCTAGCTCTAAATATTGACAGTCATTGAGCATGCTGAAGGACGGGGTTAAGTTAACTCATTTATGTTTTTGGCAATGGACACAAGTCATATACTTTAACTCAAGATATGGTCTTGGATGTACATCTAAACAAAGGACTTATGCTCAAGGGTTGTGTAGCCAACTAAACAAAGGACTTATCATTGATAGAAGAAGGATTAGAGAGCAAACCAAGGTGAGGGGCTCAATCCGATTTAACTAATTGCTGACTATGGCAACAACAACAACATCAACAATTATCCAGTGGAGCTTCCCTTACGAGAAATCTGGGGGTCAAAATAGGGTAAAAGAAAATCTCATCATAAATGGATTGCAATGAAATCATAAATGGTAATATAAAAATCCAAAATTATTACAATACAACATCAGTTTCCTCCGAAATGGACTGCAATGCAAGAACATCAACAATGCTATATATCTCATCAGATCTCGGGTGAGACGAATCAGAAACCAGAAACTTGTGAACCCCATCTTCTAACTCAATCCAACTATAGGCAGCAGTTTTCTGCACTTTCTTATCTTTCATCATACTTCTCATCTTCAATGCATCTTGCCATCTACCAGAATTAGCATACAAATTGGATAACAGCACATAGTTACCAGAATTCTCCGGCTCCAATACCCTTAGCTTTTCAACTGCAACCTCGGCAAGCTCCACGTTGGAATGAGTCCTACAAGCACTCAATAGGGTTCCCCATATCACAATATTCGGTTCAATCTCCATCTTACATATAAACCCATAAGCCTCATTAAGTCTTCCACATCTGCAGAATAAATCAACTATACAAGCATAGTGTTCCACCTTAGGCACGATTTTGTGACTTGATTTCATGGAGTAAAAGAAACTTAGACCCAAGTCTACCAAGCCCGCATGAGTGCACGCTGTTAGAAGTGCAACAAAAGTGACGTCATTTGGGTCTGCTCCAGATTCTTTCATCTCCTTGTAGATATCAATTGCTTCCATTGCATAGCCATTAAATGCTAGTCCTGTGATAATCGAATTCCAACAGACAATATCTTTTTTCTTCATCTTAGCAAAAACATTTCGAGCCTTCATTATTTGTCCACATCTTGAATACATGTTGAGAAGTGAAGATGCAACATATAGGTTCGAGTCATAACCTTCTGTTTCTATGTAACTCCCGAGCTGTTCCCCGACCTCCATAGAGCCTAACTGAGCACATGCTGACAAAACACTGACAAGAATGATGTCATTTGGCTTAATATTGTTTTTCTTCATCTCTTCAAAAAGATCCAAGGCCTCGGTTGATCTTGCATTTTGAGCATAGCCAGCAATCATAGTTCCCCATGCTACCATGTCTCTTTTATTTATCTTGTCAAATTCTCTGCGCGCTTCATCAACTGCCCCGCATTTGACAAACATTTCCACCAATGCAGTTGTGATTATAATGTTGGAGCACATATTATTTTCATCCATAAACGTTTTGATTCTCATCCCCATGTCTAGATCTCCTGATTTAGCACAAACAGAGAGCATTGTCACCATAGTGAACTCGTTTGGGGAGAAGTTCTCCCCTTGCATTCTTTCGAACATCCTCATTGCTTCTTGGAGGTCTCCATTGTGTGCATAGCATGAAATAATTGAGTTCCATGAAACAATAGTCCTCTGGTTCATCTCATCAAACAACCTCCGAGCTGATATTGAATCACCAGATTTAGAGTAACCAGATATCAAGCAATTATAACTTACAGGATCCTTGACTGGAATTCCATCAAAAATAGCTTTAGCCGAGCCCAAATCTCCTTCTTTTGCATAGAAATCAATCAGTGCAGTCTGAACAAAGAGACTCCACTCAAGCCCATAATGTATCACAAGCGAATGAACCTGTTTTCCTAACTCATATGACAAGAGAGCCGAGCATGATCTCATGAGTGGTGGGATTGTGAAGCTGCCAATCTCCAAATCCCTACGATGCATCAGAAGAAACATATCTAGAGCTTGTTTATTGAAACCGAGTCTTGTGAAAGAGGCAATGAATGAGTTACACAAGCGCGGATCTGGTTGAGGAATTTGGTCGAACATCTTGCGGGCATAGTCTATAAGAGAGAGATTGAGTAGCTTCTGGATTAAATTGGGGGTGAGTGAGTGGCACTTGATAGTGATGAGAGCGTGAACTTGCTTAAGTTGGTTCAGGCGGAGAGGACAATGGAGATAATTCAAGAGCTGGCGCTCCATTCTTCGTCTTCCCTCTCGACAATTAGTTGCTGCCAATTCCACTGAAAGCAGAGTACAAAAAACAATTTGGTTTATTTGATTCGGTTAAAGAAAAAGAGAAAGCATAGATATTAATAATATGTTTAAACCAAAAAAAAAAGGCCGATTCCTTATGCACAGGAAAAAAACGCCTCGCGCACACGGTTTCACACGCTTCATGAAGCGTACGCTTCATGAAGCGTGTGACCCAAAGGGTGCCCTCTGCGAGGGTGCTACCTTGGACTTGCGCTTCACGAAGCGCACGCTTCATGAAGCGTAGCGTGTGACCGTCTTGCGCTTCGTGAAGCGTGCGCTTCATGAAGCGCTAGGTTTGCGGACAACGCCGCCGTGAAATTAGGTTTGTTTACGTAAATTAGGAAAAAAAATTATTTTCATATCTAATTTATATCTTTGTCATTTAAGGCCTATATATATTCATATATGAAAAAGTTTATGAGTTAAGAAACACAGTTTAACAAAACACAATGACATTTAATATCTCATATGAAGAAAATTCATCGACGGAATCGCTTTTTTCAGATGAACCGTATGAAGCTGAATCATCATCATCTTATGAAGAATTATCATCATCTTTTGAAGAAGGAGGAGAAATAGACGTTGATGAAGAAGAAAACGATATAGTCGAGGTAAGTTTTTAATGTGTGGTTGTCCGCAAACCCTAGCGCTTCATGAAGCGCTAGGATTTGCGGACAACGCCGCCGTGAAATTAGGTTTGTTTACGTAAATTATGAAAAATAAATTGCAGTTTATAGTTTTATATTCTGAACATTTGAAGGTATCGTATTTGTATTTGGAAATTAAAAAAAATTATATTATTAATCTTATACATTTGTACTGATTATATACCTTTAGAAATAATATTATTGTTATTCAATAGAGTAGAGTTGAATGGAAAATAATAGTAAAAAAGATGTTATTGTTGAAAACATATTGTTGTATTTGCAGTTTAATTGAAAGTAATTATAATTTATAAATAGGTAAACGGGAGAGATTTTTCTGCTGACTTTCATCACTATGGGGTGTGGGATAGTCGAGATCAAATGATAGCCTGGGCTAGGCAAGTTGGGCGTGAAAGATACATGGCGTTGCCTATAAAAACGTCAAATGAAAATTTGGTTAGGCTAGCATGTCATAGGCATGGTATGTATAGACCTGAGAAGAAGGGTGATTGCATCCCTACTGTTACACCGCCTCAGGTGCGAACCCTTTACACAAAGTGCAAATGCAAATTCGAGTTGCTTGGCGTTAGAAGTAAATCGACCGGGAAGTGGGCACTTACGGTTGTGTGCGGAGTTCACAACCACGACCTCCTCACTAGTTTGCTTGGCAATTCATTTTCAAGCAGAATGACGGAAGCACAAAAATTGCTTGTGAAGGAATTGAGTTATATATATGTGCCACCTGCTCGTATAGTGGAGCGGTTGAGAAATCTTTACCCCGGAAATGTGACATCAAGGAAGCAAGTTTCAAATTTGAGGGCACGATATTTGAAAGAGGATAGTGCAAATCTGACAACCACCCAATATGCACTGCATTTTCTACAAAGAAACGATTACAGAGTATTTCCGAATAGGATAGGTGATTCAGATTATATTGATATCCTCTTCTTTGTGCACCCCACGTCGCTGCATCTACTGAAGTTGTTTCCGTATGTCGCCATTATGGACATCACATATAAGACCAACAGGTACAATCTGTTAAGTTTTTTTCTATATATTGAGCCAAATATTGTTTTTGTAAAGTTGTATAATTGTTTAATGTATTGACAGGTACGACATGGCTTTGCTGCAGATGGTTGGGTTTACATGTACTAACAGATCTTTCAACATCGGTTTTGCATTTCTATCAAGAGAAGACACAACTAGTTATACATGGGTGTTGAAGCGTTTGAGGCGTTTGTATCAGGAAGTGGGAGCGATGCCAAATGCGATTGTCACAGATCGAGAGAGGGCAATAATTAATGCAAAGGACGCTGTGTTTGGAGAGGAAGTCAAACATCTTCTATGTTGGGTGCATGTTAAGGGCAACATATTAGCATACGCTGTAGGTATCCTAAGGGACCAGGAAAAGGCGAAAAGGTTTGCTAATAGATGTTGGGGCATATTCATGTCGACAACGGAGGAAAAATACGAGGAAAGGCTTAGAAGAGTCAAACAACATTGGCCAGGGCTGATGAAGTATGTTGAGAGGTCGTGGCTCGGGCCTTACAAGAAGTCGATTGTTAGAGCATGGACCGATCACTATACCCACTTCGAAACGAGAACAACAAACAGGTACACAAGTTTTAATGTTTTACATATTTTTGGTTGTTCAAATTATGTGATTTACACATTTTTAATGTACATAATACTAACATGTATGAAACAGGGCGGAGGGAATGCACAACGTGCTTAAAAAAATACTTGACAGTTCTCGAGGAGGCTTCAACACAGTGATCGGAAGGATCCACAATCACATTCAGTCTCAAGTTAATGATATAAGAGGATCTGGAGATGTCACGTAGCAAGATTCCAACTGAGTTGAATAGTGTCCCTAGTCGAGTTAGGACAATATTCATGCGCCTATTTTACAAAGTGTCAATAGCGGCAGTATTTGTAATGGATATTTGGCGCATTGTAGGAGTGTAATGCTAAATATCGTTTCATGTTAGTATTATAGGTAACTGATTATGAATATTAAACCAAATAACATATTTTCATATAAACACTAAACACTAAACCCTAAACCCTTAACCCTAAACCCTAATTTTATAAACACTAACTAAACCCTACCCTACCCTAAACCCTAAACCTAACCATAAATCGGAACCATAAAACAAATTATGGTAATAACTGGTCCAACATGAAATTTCAAGAACCGGAACAATTTTTAATTTTACAGTTTATTTTGAGGCCGGGTCGGTTATATTAAAAATTAAATATGATTAATAAGGGTTCACACCCTAAAATATACATAAATTCATTTATTATCACTCCATAAAATTATATAAAGTGCAATCTCTTAGGAACCGGTTTTATTTTTGTAATTCAAACCCTAAAAGTAAGTGAACTGGTCGGTTTAATTTAATTCCGGACCAAACCCAATCGAAACTGGTGTATCTGAAAATTAAAATTATTCCTATATAAATCGATAGCCAATGCGGCACACTTGGTCCAGGTACACGCGTTTGAGGAGTATGTCTACGGTTCGATCCGGGGGACGAGAGAAAGTCACCCCGGATATCTCATGAGCCTTACGCTTCATGAAGCGTAAGGCATTGTACTAGAAATGCTGTAATCTCAGACAGCAAGTGACATTCAGAAAAGCAATCTCAGACAGCAAGCGTAAGGCATTGTACTAGAAATGCTGTAAACCTCATGTTTTGATCTAAATATCTTTCTCTAATTGAAAAATTCTTACTACTTGTTGCATATGAATCTTCATTTGTCTTTATCATTGTGTATAAGAACACTAGCATAAACCCCAAGGCAATAAAAAATAGTACTCCTGCTATTGCAGCGAGTATAAGTGCAATATGCTTTTGCCCAGCTTTCCTCCTTTTGTTCATAATGGCGACTTGTGGTTCCTCAATTGGTCCATTTGCTGGCATTCTACCACAAAATGGTTTGGAGAAAAAAAGGCACAAGTTTCCTGATCCTCTGTCCAGCACAAATTTTGTTCAAATGCTGTATATTACTAGCTTGTAGGCCAACAAAAAAAAACACTAGAACAAAACTTAGGTCTACTTACCTCACTACCAAGCTTTCTTTATTCAAAGATTGTGGAAGAGGCCCATGCAGGTTGTTGTTTTCCAAATTACTGAGAAGGATAATCAGTGTGTAATACAATTAAAAGAAACACTAGAAATCACAAATCTTTACTGATTATAAACTTTAAAGAGCTTATGCTTACAGAAAATGAAGGTCTTTAAGGGCTCCCAAGCTTTCTGGAACAGTTCCTTCCAAGATGTTATTCTGCAAATCCCTTCAGAAAACAGATGACAACTCTTGGAACTGAGCATTAGCCTTACCAAGATACATATGTAAGTTCATGAAAATAAGTCTGTTAAGAAAAATATTCATTTGAATTACAGGACTTGGAGATTGACCAAGTTATCCAGATCATATCCAAATGATGTAAGATTGTTGAAACTCAAGTTCCTGCAACCATCCATATGATCAGCTTCCTGTTTATAAGCATTTACACATCAAAGACTACTTAGAAATTAAGGTACAAATAGATAATTACAATTTTTCAAGATGCAACAGGCTGCCCAAATTCTCCAACTCTCCTTCTAATTATGTGTTATGTAAATCACTATGTATCACAAAAGTCATACTCAGTACTAAATTGTATGTCTGTAAGAAGAATTCTGACTTTTTAGTGAAGAGCTTACAGTTTTTTCAGATCCAGCAAGTCACCAAATGTGGGACTGATTGATCTCAAGTTCATATTGGAAAGCTCCCTACAAACAGTAATGATAAGCCAAGATTAATAGAATTCAGATATCAGAAGAAATGAGGCTCAACATGAAATCTGTCATTTACAATGATCTGACTAGGCTTCCTTCACATGGAACATGATTCCACGGCTTTGGTGAGCATGGATCATCCTGCCATCCCAAGTCCAAGCCAGTGTATTGTTGAATAACCTGCAATGCTGAAACTGCAATGGGGAAAAAAACCTACAATAACCTGCAATGCTGAAACTGCAATGGGGAAAAATAGAGTTTTAATGTAGAATCGAGGGTGGTGGAGAGATAAAACATGCACATGTGACCCAAAACAAACCAAAAGGTGTAGAATCTTTGGCTGAGCAGCAGCATATGCTCAAAAGAACAGTGATAGAAAGTCATTGTATTAGGCTGCTAGTTATCCTACTTCACCTCCTCCTGGATCCACAAAGCTTTCTCCCTTTCCAGAAGATTAACATTTTCCAACAATTTCTTCTAAAAAGAAATGTATATTAGTAATGTCAAATTACCATATACTACAGCTCATCTGAGATGTTGAAAGAACCTGAAGAAACTACAGCAAATTACAGATAGAAGATATGAACCTCTTGAATGCTGAAGTGAAGTAATAGAAATACCTCTTTTTGATATGATACATCCTTTTCTTCTTGTAGTTTTGAAAGTTTCAACTCTAGTTCAGCCTGAAAACAAAAATATGTAGACTGCTAGGACAAAAACTAGTATAAAATTCATGAAAATCTGATCAAATAGCAATACAAATGGAATTCTCTTTAAAACTTTTAAAGCAATTCTTGCAATACACAAATAATAGTAAGAAACCAACTTTACTGAAGGAAAATATCACATTGAAAGCATTCTTGCAATACACAAATAATACATCTCCTTATAATACAAAATGACAACAGTCAAATGCACAAAATATCAAATCCCTAAATGGAAAATAACTGATGTCACCGTGCGGCACCTCCAGACCCACTCCCCTCACCAGGATCATATCTAGAATCCCGAAACGGCCTGCTCAAAGGAGGTGGCATTGGGGGACGATCATCCCCTAATATGCTCAGCATGTCCAACAAGTACGTCCTAGCTGGATGATCAGCAGGCATCGCTGCCAAAGCGTCGTGAGCATATCCAACGAGCTGCTGTTGTCTCTGCATAATTTAAGACACATTCTTCATAAACCCTAAAAATATACAAACGATTAATGATTGAATGAACTATTTATTGAATAAACTTTTACTTACAATTGTAGCATCAACTACAGCTGATGGGTGTGTGTGTGGCTCGCGCGGACGGTCTTGACGCTCTAACCTCGGATCTACATACGGATGTGTGACGTCACTAAACCAATCCCAGTACGCGAGGTCCGCCTGGTAAGCATACCGAGCCAAAGGGTGTTGCTCAAGGTCAATCAAGTGGTCGTACCGCTGGTTCCTGTACAGCTGATCGTCGGAAAATTCCACCTCATACTTGCGCCAAGACGTGGTACGAACCTCTGTAGCCGGCACAATCGGATCAATAGGTATGCACTGCACCCGGAAGTACTGACGCAGCCACCTATCGGGCATGTAAGCCTCTCGAATAGTAAAGCACTCAAGCACGCCTCGAAACCTCGAAACCCGGTAACGCTCTGACTCGAAATCTAAGCCTCTCCATGGCTGCCACTTAATCTGAAATAAAAATACACCCCTCGTTAAAAAAATAACAAATCCATTGTTTAGGGTTATAGGGTTACAAATATTTTGACATTAAATTTTTTTACCTCATCAGCGCGAACCTTGTCTAATACTTTACGAATCGCCTCCAACCGCTCTGGCTTCTTCGGAGGAGCGCGTGTCTCAACTCTAGATCGGGCACCCGCGTAGGGGTTGACCAAAAGATCTATCCTCAGTATCGGATGCCCGCCAAATAGCTGCATATACTCCGATATCCAAGTCTATGTCATAAATTTCAGTTAGTTCCTTACATAACAAAAACATAAAGTGACATACAAAAGTAATTTGTTGAATTATTTTCTTACCCTTAGAAGGAGAACACATCCAGCAATGCGCTTGCTATCACGTCGTGACGCAACACCCAACTCGCGGTACATGAACGTCAGAACCGCAGCACCCCAAGCAAATGTACTCGCGCAGTCGGGATCTAATAGACAATGCAAATACTCAATGCTGACATAGTTGGTGCTCTTGTTGACGAATAGTGCTGAACCAATGACCCACAACAAGTACGCAGCAGCTATAAAATGAGGTGTTGCCCCCTCTGCAATCATCCTAATGACATGTGCCTTGAGGTCGTCAAAATGAATGCCACGGGAATCATATCTATGAAACGCCCGCACATCAACCGAGAACATCTGCATGACCTGCGTCTGAAACTCCATCTCAGAGAACTGCTCGCCGACACGCTCCCCGTCGATCGGCAAGCCTAAAATACGCTCCACATCATGCAACGTGATGGAAATCTCACCCCATGGAAAATGAAAGCTGTTGGTCTCCGGATACCAACGCTCAATAAATGCAGAAATGATGGCGTGGTCCGATCCTCGATAATCCATAGCCCCGATATGCCTCAATCCACTACGCCCTGCAATATGCCACCACGTACCCGGCTCATCAACTCTGTGGGGCTCAATATCAGTCCAATCCAACGTCCTTGAGTATGCCTTATACAACTTCCTCCACTGTCAAAATTAAGAACAAAAGTTTAGATTAATTCAATTATGTCAATACACACAAAAATTAAAAAAAATAATTCGTAAATAAGCTCACCAATACATTCTCGATAGCTGGTGCAGGAGGGGCGGGAACAGCTGCACCATCGACGGCGGCATGAGGGGCCGGATCATCTCGAGGAGTCCACCTCCATATCGACTCCGCAGTATGAGTGGGGTAGTGTCGAAGGAGGACGGCCAAACGTGGTCCTCCTGGCTGCCACATGGGTACGTCGGCAAAAGGAGGCACCGGAGCGGGAGGAGGGTCAACAATGGGAGAATCCGGGGCAACTGCAGGCTCAACAATCTCAGGCGAATGAATTGGAGGCTCAGAAACTGTAGTCTGTATGATGGGAGGGGACGGGATATGAGAGGTCTGAGAAGGTGAAACCGAGGCAAGTGCAGGATTCATATCGATGTCTCTCGAAAGATCCTCTCCGGTCCCAATCGGAGTCTCTAAACTAACTGAATCATTGTGCTCAGACTCTAGTCGAGGGGTGGGCTGCTGGGTAGGGGTAGGGGAAGACGGATCGACATCCTCTGCCCGATCAGTCATAACGACGTCCATCGGAATCTCCGCATCATCACGCGCTGCCTCGTCCCGCCGTAGCTCAGATATCAACGTATCAGCCCCTAATCTCCTAGCCCTCTTTTTCGGTGGAGGGGCCTCAGCACAATCAGACTGTAGTATACCTCGTGCCTTGGCATTCCGAGTCCTCTTCTTCTTCGGCACAACAGGTGTAGAAGCGTCGGGAGTACGCAACTCCCGACTCAACTCCTGAAACGCCTGCTTAAGATTTTCATTATTTGTTTACTTTCTGTATTACATTCAATTGCTATGTTTTTTATTAACTTTTTCTTACTTCAATCTTCAAAGACATTTTCTTGCGTTTTTTTGTCAATTTAACTTCTGTTTTGGTATTACATATATTTTTATAAATAACTGTCTATTTACATACTTATAAGATTAAATTCCCTAATTAAAGGCCCATAACTACACTACTATAAAAAAAACAAATTTAATAAACTTCAATCATATATTACAACTAATACAATAACTAATATATGATATTTTAAAATTTCTATTTTCATATTATTATTACTGAACTAAATAATACGTACCATCATGGTAGCCTCATCCCAACCATCCCTCGTATCAGCATGAGTCGGAGAACCCCCGCCAACAGTCCTCAAACCATCATCTCCACCAACAACATCATCAACCCTATCACTAGCGATAGCAACCATACCCCCAACTGTACAATAAAAACAAAAAAAAATTACTATAAATTTTAGACACATTGATTACCCATTCCTAGAGATGTCAATTGATCAGTTTTAATCTTCTTTACTATTTCCCAGCTTGGCTGTGTAATGTATGATTGATTTTTCTAGTTCAATTCAAAACCAGATAAGTAATGCTATGCAATAAGAACCATTATTTATCTAACAGCTAAGAAACTACAATGCAAACTTCCCAAAACATGAAGACTTTAAGGTACATAAACCCACATAATTACTACTTCAGATCAAACTCGTTCTCTTGCAAAAACATATTCTAATTTTCTAGCTTCTCTCTATTTTCTGTTCTTTTTCTCTCAAACACAGTTGGTAACACATATCATGGTTTCAGATTTGTAGAGCAAGAAGTGGTAGATTGTGTCATATATCTTACTTTCTAGAACAAATTGGTTATTGTAGAGATTTCTTCACACTATCAGAACAATACAAGGATCTCTCATAGTGTCTTCATTCATCAGCATTATTATTGGGTATGGCAAAGCATGGGCATCTATGATGAGGTAATCAAACCAGGCCAACTTCAGATTTCATTGTTCTATCTTCTTATCCTATTTGCAGGAGTTACTTATTTAATCCCTCCTTCTGAATCTTTTGTAGGTTCCTTAGTCCTGTTGTTATTACACCAGTGGTTAGTGTAGTTGGTCTTGGTCTATTCACAAGGGGCTTCCCACACGTATCTTTTACACTTCATTGATACTAAGAACACATCCACAATAAAAGCAACACAATTTCTTTCTTGTGAAATTAAAAAAAAAAATTGGTTAGACATTTTTTGAACAAAGTTTCTTAGAGACTTTCATCTGAAAATATTTGACACATTGATTCATCTTTTATTCCAATTTCTTTTTGAGAAACCCAAAAATTCTCAGTTTTTGAAAAACATTCATTTATCTGTTTTCTAAATAGCTAGCGAATTGTGTTGAGATAGGCCTGCCTATGCTAATTCTTCTGGTAATAGCTCAACAGGTATGTACATTTTCTTAGTTTTTCTCTACATTTTCTTGTTTTTTGCCAATGTGTGTGTACAAGAAAGCTAATACATAAGGCATATACATAAACCTAGAAGTTGTTAAGAGTGTATAATTGCACTGAACTTGACACCATTTGTCAATGTTTAGCTCATCACTATAATTCAGATGCTTACAACTACACACATATATACAACAGCAATACACACTATTCATGTACACTAACATTATTTATCTAACAGCAAAAAAACACTAGGAATAGGACTAAACATCATTGAATGTCTTAATCAATTTCCATCATATTATGTATACAACATTATATGGTATGAGGCATAAGAGATCCTAGAGATGGAAAGCTGCAATTTTGTCCTATAGATGGAAGACATGGGCTTATCTCAGGACAACAATTACATATACATGCTCAATTGAAAGCTGGTAATTTCAGGAAAGCAATTCAGATTTTCAATGAAATGCTGGACATGGCCTTATCTCCAACTGTCATGACACATACTGTGTTATTCATGAACATGCCACCAAAGGGAGACCCATTGTTGACCCTGCAATTGCCCCGGATCTCTGAGATTGTTCAGCCTGAATCTGGTTCAATTTGTTATGCAATTTCATCTTTCTGAGCCTGGTTCAATTTGTTGGAAGACTGGAGCATACGAAGTCTTTTAAATGTGATGGTGGTCGAATAGTACGAGTTGGTCTGGTTTTGGGAATAACATGTGCAGGAGAGCTGCTTGATGGTTCAGAAGAATGAGTATAAGAAGAATTAGAGTCATCAGAATTAGGATTGAGACTGGGTAATTCAGGATTAGGATTGCTGGATGTGGAAGGAGATGGGTTAGAAGGAGAAATGATGGAACCATATCAAGAAGCTAAAGCAACCTGGTGATTTTACCAGGAGGGAGTAGAACAGAATGATTTGATAAGAAAAAAAGCTCTGAATTGTCATTCTTCATTCATTGAACATGGACTCTATTACAGCTATTGAACCAGATTATTCCACCCAATTTTTGTGTTGTTAAAGCAACTACGACCATACTCAGATAAACTTGTCTTCATTGAATGAACATATCACTCTCCTTCCTACCTTATTGTATATCAATGGCACTAAATAATCAACACAGACCATTGAAGATGACTGGTACATCAGCTACATTGCACTCAAATTCCCCAACATTCAATAACTCAAATAACTAGGTTTTTTAGGTCAATTTCAAATTTGTAGAATTACCTGGTGAATTGCCGTCTCTCTCACTGTCAGCCTCCACACCAGCACCCTGCACATTGACTCTGGCGTATTGCTCCGTCAAATGACGTCCTCTGCTAGCACCAACTATACAACCACGTGTTACCTGGACCATTTTTGAATGATTAGGAAGAAGATGTGTTCAACTGAATTCGACTTTGGTTTCGCTATCGGGAGAAAGAAGGTTGCGAGGTAGGAGACGATGACCTAACGCTTTTAAAAGCGTTTTATATATTAATTGCGTCACGCTTCATGAAGCGTACCGCTTCATAAAGCGTAATGTTTCGGGTATGACCCACTGAGAGGGCACCCTTTGGGTCATACGCTTCATGAAGCGTACAAATCCGTGTGCGCCAAGCGTTTTTTTCGTGTGCGTAAAGATTTTCCGAAAAAAAAAGATATTAATAATATGTATTTAGTTTTTATTCATGTTAGACTTTATTATTAGAGTTGTTATGTAATAACTCTCAATAGCTGGTGTTTTTCTGAAATTTACCCTATCATTTTTGGACTATTTAATTATCCATTGATTGTTATACCGTTCGAAGCAGAAAGAGGAACATGGTCGACTGCATTAAGGCCTTCAACCTCGGCCCCGCCTTCTTCGGCGCTCTGCCGTCGTCGACAAATGCTTCTCGGAGCTTCCACCTCGGCGCTGCTGTGACGGAGTTTCTCTCCCCCGCGCTTTCATGCGCCGAAGCCCACAGGAAGCAGCGTCAGACAAGGAAATTGGGGGTGTCAGTTCATTGCTTTGACACGGACAGTATCTCCAGGCTGTCCGCTGATTCTTCATCTTCGGCTGCCTTTGCAATTTCTAGTCCCTGCGTTGATAGGTATTTGAGCTTTACTGGTTTATACTGTCAATTCTCTAGAGCTTGAACAGTAGAGTTTGAATTGGCTATGGATGGACTTCTTTGGTTGACGGTGGGGAGATGGGGGAAATACATGGGAATGGACCCTACCAAATTTGATGAATTTATTGTTCAAATGCACAGGGATTGATTATTTGTTAGAACTTCCAAGTTCAAATTTGGATTTCGAAGCTCCTTTTAATTTGTTTCCCTATAAGAAAAGCAGAAAATGGCTCATTTGTTTATCTTCTCATGAAGATGATTCGCATCTGTAACCATTGTAGAAATGATAATTGTTATTTCTCCACTTCTCTCAATGCTCCTCTTGTCATCCTCAAACATGTATGATCTGACTTTCCTTCAGCTACCCAGAGTACCATCGTCTTCTCCCTTGTCCCCAGACAAAATTTCCTCCGCGAGTTGAACATTTGGTTGTTCTGGAAGGAGGACCTGTTGCTGAATATATTTGTAATGCGCTCAATCTCCCTCCATTGTAAGTTTGGCTTTCCAACATGCCATTTGTTCTCTCATGAGAAACTGTGACATTTAAATGAAAAGAATCCTTAATATAGGTATGTTGCTGACTTGATTCATTTTGGAGCTGTGTATTATGCGCTCGTATGCCCAAAGCCTCCACCTACTGCACCGGCTGAGCAATGGAGATTATATGAACAGTTTACATCACCGGAATCTCTAATAGAAAGAAGTTCTTTGAAAGGGAAAACTGTTCAGGAAGCACAGAAGAAATACAGGATTACTCATGTCGATGAATATGTTGAACCCGGAACTTACTTACGTGTGTACGTACATCCAAGGCGCTTTCCGAGGTCAGTGTGATAGATTGATCAGGATATTTTCCCTCTTTCCAGTGACAGTTAAGTTTTTAAAGTTTTAAATTTATTTCAGGTGTTATGAAGTGGATTGGATGTCGAGAATTCTGGCTGTAACTGAATCCTATGTTGTGCTGAATAAGCCTTCTGGTACCTCTGTATGTGCTTGTCTTGGTTTCTTGGACTAGAAAGTTTTAGAATATATTTTTTGATAGAGCCTGGACTAAAATTCTGCCAAGTTCTTAATAGTTGACATTCACAATGATTTGCTCTCTAGTTTCATCATTGGCAACATCCTAAATGAAGAGATTGGATTTGAGGATCCTGCAACTTGACCTCTTTTCCTCCTATATTCTTTTGGTATTTTTGTATTTCTATGGGTTATAATTTCTTCAATACATTGGTCACTTATTCAATGGAAAACAAACCTTCAAATCATATTGAAAAAAACTTTTTAGTGTAAGCTATATTGCATCTGAAGGCAAGGGATATGCATTCTTTTTATAAAGTGAAAAGCCCATGAATAATCAAGCTAAAATCTGACAATCCCACATGCAAGAGTTGGTGAGTCTTAGCTAATGATATACTGCATATTGTTCTCATTTAAAATTCTGTCACTTTGCACAGGTCGGAGGAACATCAAACAACATTGAGGAATGTTGTGTAACTTTTGCTACTCGTGCCTTAGGATTGACTACTCCTCTCAGGACTACCCATCAGATAGATAATTGCACAGAGGGATGGTAATCTCATCTCTTATTACTTGCATTCTTCTGAGGAAGATTGTTGAACAAGCTAGTGGATGATACTGCTGAACCCTTTGCAGTGTTGTTTTGTCCAGAACTACAGAGTACTGCTCAATTTTTCATAGAAAGATTAGAGTGAGTTTTTAATTTCTTTCCTGGATATTAATATAAGATGTTGGTATGGGATATGGGAGGGAAAGTTTTAAATGAGAATAGGAGGTTATTACTTCTTTTGCTAATCATCAACATAATGGTATATTTGTATAGGTTTATCACGCATGTAGTACAAGATGCAACGATTCCATATAGTTTACTTTGAGCTATAAACCCCTTACTACAATATTGTTTAGCTTACCTTGAATCTTTTCTTCTATTTACAATCAGGAGAGAGAGGTCAAGAAGCTTTATCTTGCTCTTGTTGCTGCTCCTCTGCCACTTGGAACGATTACCCACTACATGCGCCCTTGCAATCTTGCTCCACGACTTATTTCAGACGGTATTCGTGTCTGGCTGTAATATGGATAGTAATAGTTGCTACCTTATGGTGCTGTGAGTTTTTCTGTTGCTTGTTGAGCTGCGTTCTCTCTTTTGAATAAAGAGCTATACATATGTATAGAATTTTTGTTTGTTACTGAAGTCTTAGCATTTTCCACTAAGATGTGGTGCATCAAACTAGTAAAGACTAGATATTAGTACATTATTCTTTAAGCTTAAAAAGAAAGATATATACCCTTTTGCAGCATCTATGTTCCACACCCTATGTTGCACTTTTCGTTATTTGTGATGAATGAAAAAAAATCTCAAAAAGATAAGGTTTATTGTTTGTTTTGAATAAAGTTAGTAGACTTGCCTTTCTTTAAAGTTTATGCAAATTATTCTTGAAAGTGAATTTATGCAAATTGTACTTTTGGTACTTAAAAAGCATTTTTTTTGCAAGGTAGATGAAATCCAAGGATGGCATTTGTGCCAACTTGAGGTGTTGGACTGTAAGGAAGTTCCTTGGCCAAGCACTGTCACCGAAAGGAAATATTGTATTGAAGATTGTGAATGGCCTGTTAAGAATATTGCATATGAATGTAGTATTAATCTGCTGACTGGCCGGACTCATCAGGTATTTCTGTCTCTTGGCTGCTGCACTCTTCCAAGTTAATCATGGGTTTGCCTTTATGAAATCTGTACTTACAAGAATTACGTACTTTTTGATGACTTTGCAGATCCGGGCACAATTGGCTGCATGTGGTGCACCCATAGTGGGTGATTCAATGTACATGCCTGCATCACTTGCAGAAAGAATTAGTCCCGGAGTTAATCCATTTGGCAATCACCGAAAACAGTATGAAAATGAAGATTATGAAAGGATTGCTGTTGAAATTTGGATAGCACAACATGGGAAGGAACCAAAAATGGCTATTGGTCTCCAAGCTTGTCAAATTTCATGGGATGATGGTCAGCATATTTACAGGGCTGGAGCTCCTTGGTGGAAATAAGAAAAGCCTTATTGCTGCTTTGTCTAGAAAAATTGCACAGCAAGGTTTCTCTCTTCTACCATTTTGGATTTGTAAGCTGTGCAAGAAAAGTTCTTTTCTTGTCCTAGAGGCTAAAGACAACCCCCATGAGAGGAATTACCATATCACAGGCCCAAAGATTGGCTTCTTGGGATTTGTTGAAAATATTGTGCAACAATGATATAAGATCACCAAAAGGTTTATAAGCGAGTTGGAATAACATCTGTTTTTATATGCGTTCAACGTGATTAAATTTTGATTCTATAGTGGAATCAGTTGAAAGTAATTACTTTATGAATCCAAGCTATGCCTTGTAAGGCACAGATTTGGAAACACTATTCTTATCTATGCTCGTCATCTTTTCCACTGTATGTCATCTGTTGTGTTTTATTTTTGGATGGATTCTATTATTTTCTAATTGAGTATATTATCTTTTATTTCAGGAAATATCTATCTTATTTATCTTGTTTCCTTATTTCTTTAGCATAGGGATTACATATTCTTTTAGGGGGTTCCTTTAGGTCTTTAGTTCCATACTTCCATATAAGGTTTCACCTAGAATGCTTCTAATCTCGTTCAGAATTTTAATAAAAGTCAGAAGTTTTCTATAAATTCCTCAAGAGAGATTCTCCTTAAGTGGTATCTATCACATTATAACAGTAGCTAAAAACTGGCTAGTAGCAACAACCTGTTACTTAAGGCCAAAAATAAAGGCTACAACGTGTTACATTCCTGCAGGATGTATTTTCTAGCAAATAAATTATTGTTTCTTTATTGTTTTTCTCACCTTTGGAATTTTGTGATGATGTGAGCCATGATATCATGGTATCCAAGTACTCAAAAAGGGATTACTTGCTAGTTGAGTGGCTTACTTGGCTTTCTCTAGAAAGGTTAAATCAGCAACGCTTTTGTCTGTTTGGCAATGCAATCCATTCATGATAAGCTCAACTTGGTTATCATCCCAGCACAATATATATTGCCTTCTCTTGCTCTCTCAAATATCAGTACAAACACACTGTCCTCTCTCTCCCTCTCTCTTCTTGTGTGATTTTCAGCAGGTGATCAATCAATCAAAGCTTGCTACAATGGCTGCTGCTTCACCCCAGCATCATCAACCACCAGTCGGACCCGTAAGAAGCATAAAAGAGTTTGCAGAATCAGCTGCACAACTCTCTTCCATCCCTTCCTCTTACGCCTACAACTCTGCCTCAAATGCGCCCTCTAATTGTGATCATGATCCTGTGCTCTCAGACGCCGTCCCTGTCATTGATTTCTCACTTCTCATGTCCTCTGATCCCAATCAACGGTCAACAGCTGTTCATCAGCTGGGTACTGCTTGTAGGGACTGGGGCTTCTTCATGGTACAGTATACCATACCCATTTTTTAAAACACTGAATGAATCCTAATGAAGGAATATAATTATAATTTGGTTTGTTGGAATGTGAGTGTAGGTGGTAAACCACGGAGTTCCAGAAGAAATGATGAACAGGATGATGGATGGTGTAGAAGGATTCCACAATCTGACGGTGGAGGAGAAGAGAGAGTTCCAAGGGAGTCATGTACTGGATCCCATACGATGTGGTACGAGCTTTAATGCGTTGGTGGAGAAGGTCTTTTTCTGGAGGGATTTCCTCAAGGTTTTTGTGCACCCCAAATTCTATTTCCCTCACAAGCCTCAAGGACTCAGGTATGTACACTGTCATGCTTTGCGGAAACATTCATTTTAACTCCGCATTATAACACATACATACTGGTAAACTTCAGTCCCTCTTTTCGCTAAAAATCATCATTTTAGCTTCTGATATAATTATTAAGAAATTTATTAATTAAACTAAAAAAAATTGAACTTTTCCTAAAAGTTTCAGTTTATTAAATCCACCTCGTTAGTAGCCAATAAATAAAGAAACTTTGCATGCAAAGAGTTAATGTGTTCACTTTTCAACCAGAAACATTATAACTTACCAATAAATACTTAAAATGATAAACATTTCTTAACAAGATTTTAGGGGTAAAATGACAATCTTTTCATAACAGAGGTAGTATTGTAATATTTGAGTCATTGACACATGCCTGCCCGTGAAAAAGACTATAGATTCCAATATTATGATGTTTTCCATGTTGGACACACTAGGAAACACAAGAACAGTCTAATACGGTTCACATTGTGCCTCTGTCTTTCTTTGATAAGGAGACATATAATGTAGTAATATCATTGTTTATGATGTGATGAATTTGTTCAGTGAGCTGGCACGGGAGTACTGTGAGAGAACAAGGGAGGTAGCAAGGGGGCTGTTAGGAGGAGTATCAGAGAGTTTGGGTTTGGAAGAAGACTACTTGGAAAAATGGGTGAATTGGGAGTCCGGTTTTCAGATTTTCATAGCCAACTTGTATCCGCCATGTCCACAACCAGAAGTTGCAATGGGAATGCCACCTCACTCTGACCATGGCCTGTTGACCCTCCTTGCCCAGAATCAGATTGGTGGCCTTCACGTTCAACACAATGGCAAATGGGTCCCTGTTAACGCCATTCCCAACTCTTTCCTCGTTAACACTGGTGATCATCTTGAGGTATGTCTCCTTTCTGTTTTCTTGAGATTTTATCTTCTCTTTTTCCGGCTTTAATTTGGTGTCAAGTTGCAACTTATGGAAACTGAAATGAAAGGATTCTAGCCCACTTTGAAGTCATGGTTTATCAATGGAAATTTTCATCTCAGCTCACAGCATCTCATTTGTCGCACTATTGAAACACAAATATCAGGACTGTGAGTTGAGATAAAAATTTCCGTTGATGATGTATCATGTCACCAAAGTGGACTAGATCTTTTTTTGTGTGCGCCTTAAATTATCATGTTTGGCAACTTGGGCAATGGGTTAGGCTGATTTTTCAATTGTAAATCATGGCCAGTTTTGTTAAACAAAACCAGTGACTACTAATCTGCTGAACCAGATCACTGACTTTTCAATGTGTCATGTTGTATTTTTATTCTTGTTTGTTTATGAAGATAATAAGCAACGGGAAGTACAGAAGTAACATCCACAGAGCAGTGGTAAACAACAAAGCAACCAGGATCTCGCTGGCCATTGCAAACGGACCCTCACTGGATGCGGTGGTTGGCCCTGCACCGGATCTGGTTGATGGTTCAGAGAATCCATCAGCATACAAGCCAATGAAGTATAAAGATTACTTAGAACTTCAACAGAGCAATCAGCTTGATGGAAAGTCATGTTTGGATTACGTTAGAATTGTCTAGAGCTCGGTAGCTAGCTAGGCTAAACGGTCTTTGCATTTGAAGTGGATTGTTTTGCACTTGGTAATAAGATGCACCATGAGATGGATTGGGGCTTAAACGGGTCATAGTGTTTGTGACACAACAAAGATATAGTCCCATCCAAGTCACTAGAAAATAATATGTTGTTTTAGTAAAAAAAATCCACATGTTGGTAATTGCAATATGGATGATTACTAGTAACTGTATCTTGCTTGTTTATGAATGAATCCTACTTATGGTCATGATTAGATTAGTTTGAGCATTGTTTTAGTCTTAAATTGTATCATTCTTTAGATTGTTAACCTTTTAGACAGATTCATTTCTCGTGACCCTACTAAACCTGCAATGTTGATGTTAATCTAGCATAGTTATATATATGTTAGGAGAATTGGTTGAATAGTTTTCTTTTGTTGCTAAGGCTCAATTGGTGATTGATTGATCATTTCATTGAAACTATTATTGCTATGGGCATTCTCGAATTGTGTGGTCAATGGCTAGTCAGTTGTCTCTTGATGACACAGATGACTAAGTAGGACAATCACTAACTTGCTAAATAGAGCTCACATGCATACATGTATGGTGTCTCGTCAATTTATTTGCAAATGCCCTTTTGACGTGTACCTACATATGTATGTCTAAGTTTGGGTCAGTCTCGAATAATGTGAATAATGTTATCTGGACTTTCATTATTATTATTTTTTTTAACAAGGTTCTCATTAGGATTTGTAAGTAACATCCAAGAAGTTGTTACATGCACATTTAACATTTTTACTAGTTCAAATACGTTTTTGACTAGTTTAAAGACGGTTACCAAGCGCTCCCATAGACGTCCCTTAGATCCTAGACCTTACAAAAGTCTTAGACTTTGACAAGTCCACAAGTTCACAGAGTTTCAAAACTTTATCAAGTTCACAAACTCTCAAAGAAAAAGGTTCCCCAACATGTAACAAGCTTTGACCAATGTTAGCCTCTAAAACCTAGCTTCACTTACACAAACATATACTCTGCACACCTACACCACGTTATAGTGAAGTTGGTTCCCTGTTGTCGATATGAACCCCGACCACAATAAAATGCGTTTGTGACTTCTCAAGTGTTGATGACATTAAAATCACCAACAATCACCCCCATTTTAGTGCAATCCTTGATCCATAAAATAAAACAAGCCTTAGTCCCAAACTCATGCATAAACAATTGTCGAAACGATTGAATTTATGCATAGTGAGATTATACATTCAAAACACCTAGGAATTATGTTGTCCTACGGATTGAACCAATCAACATTTGTTGGATGCCTCAAGACAACACACATGAGCTTCTTAATGTCTCTAAAGTCTAACATGACTCTATAATTAAATGCTCTTGAGTCTATATCTATTAATGAATATATGTGAAGCCAACCTGAATCTTCATGAAGTTGCCAAAATTCATGCTCATATAAGTAAACCCTTTAAGTCGTGTACCTACAATTGCACTTTTTCAAAGGATCTATTTAGATGTTTGTGACATCAGCCTCCAACTTATAGGTACAAAGCACACGATGAGGATTTTATGTTTTGCTCATAGTCTCTAGGTGTAGGCTTTTCCATATCGAATTCATTCTTGGTTAGAAAAGAATTGAATACCCCATAGCTAGAGACGTACCCAGGACTTAAACTCACCCCCTTGACCGACTTAGACACCAAGTCCTTAGCCAAACCCTTCATCATGTGGTCAGCCAAAATTTCCCATGTCCTAAAAAAATCCACTGTAATCACCCCGTGTGTGATGAGCTCGATCTCTTACTACACTAACCTCACGCCTAAGTGATGTGATTTTTCATTGTATACATGGTTATATGCCTTAGGAAAAGTTGCAGCTCTACCACAATAGATTGAATGGATGAATTTTTTTTTCACAATGAAATCTCATAAACTAAGTCCCTTAGCCATTTAGCCTCTTTCCCAATCCTGGCTAGTCTATGAACTCGGATTCCATCGTTGAACTCGTGATGCATACTTGTTTATTGGAAGCCATGAAATGGTGCCTCCACCATGTAGGAAGACCCAAACACCTGTTGATGAGTGACCCTCTTCATTGATTATCCAATTTTCATTCGAGTACCACTCCAACACCGAGGACAATCCAACATAACATAGAACAAAAGTTTTAGTCCCTTAAGGTATCTGATGTGAACCCCGTCGAGGATTCACGAGTGGATCTTTGCTTGGACTCGTAAATGATCTTCTCACATTGGAACCGATAGATTTGAGACGTAAACGTCTAGACTGGGTCGAGGTTGAAGTGAAAGGATTGAGAAGGGGGCTTCGTTTGACATAAGTCATGAGAGTATGAGATTGGGAATAGAATAGTTGTATGCCTTTAAGAAACAATCTGGAGAAAACTCGACATCATAACGGTAGTTTAATCAAAGCGTAGAAAACAAAGGAGGGGGCGTGCCTCTTTTATAGAGAAGATGGCACGCCAAACCCTAGCAAACCCTACTGGCATGGGCGACACATGGGGGACGCACGCACACGGCCCAAAATGCAAGCCCAAGCCCAAAACTCGAAACAGAAATGGAAATTACAAAAAGTGAAATGTTTCGGAAAAGAAATAATGCTAAAACAGTAAGAAACATAAATGGTCACGGTGGTCTAATCGCGAGTGTCACGACAAGGCCGTGACAAGGCATCGGCACGCCAAGACATGTCGCGACACGGCGTCGGGGCGCGACAAGGCTAGGCGGTGACGGGGTTGGTGTGCACCCGAACCTCAAGTGTCGAGGTCGAGGCGCACCAGAACCTCAAGTTCCCGCCCCGGGTTGGCCCGACATGGCATGGTGCTCGGCAACAACGGCAAGCGCGACACCAAGGTTGAGGTTCTCGGTACCATGATGCTTGACGTCGGCTTGGAATAGCGGCACGTCTCCGATGAAGGCGACACACTTGAAGAGGGTCACGCCGGTGGATGCAACGTGGCTCACGTAAGCGCGCTCGACAAGGGACGCCGTGGCTCGAGCTATGGCACGGGTCCTGGATCGAGTAATGGGTCCGTCGGAGCGCACATACAAGTCTTCCTCTTTCTGGCAGGCGATTGATGTGGGGCTTACATCAGTATCATAACACCCTTTGGACTGCTTGCCAATGGAACGCAATAGGGTTGCTAGTATACTAGATGATTTTCGTAACTACATAAGCAATATCAAGTCTAGTATGTTTCATCGCATACATCAAGCATCGCTTAACTCTTGAATATTCAAGTTGCAAACATATTGTCCTTTATTAGGTAACAACTTCATATTTGGATCATATGGAGTGCTAACAAGAGCACACCGATCACAATTGAATCTCTTTGAGACTTTCTCAATTTAATGAGATTGTGTTAACACCAGACCTTCATTTTCTCATTTTTTCCTAATGTCAAGGATAACATTGGACTCCTTCATGTCTTTCATGGAGAGTTTTGATGATTAAAATTCCTGTGTAAGGTTCATTTGTCTTTATCTTGTACCAAAGATTAACATGTCATGCATGTATAGACAAATTATAATTCAATTTTTGGAGTCGTTGAACTTGCTATACACACACTTGTCCCATTGATGAAGTCTGAAACCATTGGACAACACAATGTCATCAAACTTTTGATGCCACTATTTTGGTGCTTGTTTCAACTCATACAAGGGCTTCACCAACTTGCACACCTTATGCTCTTTTTTTTTTTTTGATTAGGTAAAATTTAGGAGACACTCCATTTAAGGAGGGCGTCCTAGAGCATCCTTGCGGATGAGAACCATAAGTTCTGGATGGTTTCTAATAGCGTCAACAGGGTAACTATGGCCCAATTTGGCAAGCTTATCGGCCACAACATTGCAACTCCTACTAACGTGGGAAATACAGACCCTTTGAAATTCTTGAATCGAAACAAGAATATCAGACATAATCATTTCAATCTCCCATGGACAATTTGGAAGACCTTGAGCTGCTTTAATTACTTGTAAATTGTCACCTTCAAACTCAACTTGTCTATATTTTCTTGTTATTGCTTCGCGTACACCATCCCTTAGCGCTAGGGCTTCCGCCATAATTATAGACATTTGGCCGTATTGTCTTATAACCATATCTATTACACGTCCCTCTTGGTTTCTTATAACTATTCCCCCGGTTGAGTGACCATTAGCAAGTTTGGACCCATCAATGTTAATTTTAACGAAACCTTGTTGCGGTTTTTCCCACTTGTCCGTTTTCCTCCGTAGTTTACTTCTCTTGTTTCCCTTGTCTTGAATTTTTTCTTCATCCTCTACCCATTGCTTTGCTTTTTCCTAGCTTTGTATTTGTGTTCGAATATAGAATGTCAAGTCTTGAATAAAGTCATCGGGAGCTTGTTGGAATACTAGTTTATTGCGTTGATGCCAAATACTCCACCATATTACTGCAAGGGTAGTGAAATCCTTTTCCCCTATGATATGATACAATTATCGTAGTATCGTTTTTGGTGATTTGTTATCGGGGTTGTATTGTCTTAACTTTGTTTCAATATTAGGGTTGATTAGCTTTGTCATTCGCAAAGTATGCGGGCATTTTACAAATAAGTGAGAGGTATCTTCCATAGTGCAGTTACACATGATACAACCTGCCGTTGTCATGACATGCTTTTCCCTATGCCTAGCTTTAGTGGGTAAGCCATTCATATCAAATTTCCAGAGGAAGTTTTTTACTTTTGGAAATATATCGAGTTTCCAAATCCATTTGTTGGAATTCAGCGAATAGTTTTCTATATTTGTTATTAATTCTATGGCTGAAGCAGTTGAGAACCATCCATTTTTGCTCGGAGCCCAATACAACCTATCTCTAATTTTGTTATCGGGGATTGGATTAAGTTCTATTTTATCTACAATATCTCTCGGGAGAAGTTGTCTCAATTCATCCCCTTTCCAACGTCGGTGTTGTGAAATGAAGTTTCCTACTTTGTCCTTTAAATCGATTTCTGAGGGGTTGAGTGCATGTTCCCTTAGAGGTTCCCCTATTGCCCAATTATCCGTCCAAAAGTTAATAGTTTCTCCATCACCTACTTGCCATCGGAGTCCTTTCATAAATTCCGATCTAAGGTTTATTAGTTTCTTCCATTGCCAAGATGTGTTTGATTTGATTTGGTAAGAAAAGAAGTTGTCATTACGTAAGTATTTTTCTTTTATAATTCTAACCCATGTGTTGTTAGGTTCCGCTAGAATTTTCCATAGCAGTTTCATCTGAAGTGCTTTGTTCATATGCTCCATTTTCCTAATCCCCAGTCCTCCATGTGATTTAGGTTTACAGATTTTGTCCCATCCTACCAAAGGCTTATAGTTTTGATCTTTGTTCCAAAAGAAACATCGATTAATTCTGTCCATCTCATCATGTATCTTCTTAGGTAACATAAAACTTTGCATAACATAGTTTGGTTTTGAGGAAAGGTTGGATCGTATTAAAGTTGCTCTTCCTTCTTGAGATAATGAGTTTGCCTTCCATTTAGTCAGTTGATCTTGTGCTTTTCCGACTAAGTCTCTAAAGGTGTCTTCTGTTACTACACCGTTAATAATAGGGCATCCTAGGTATTTTTCTAGTTCCGTCATTGCCGTAATACCAAGGGTTTGTTTCACTTGTTGTTTTTGCTGATTGGTTGTGTTTTTTGATGTTTGAAATGCCGATTTATGATAATTGACTTTTTGTCCTGATATTTCGCAAAACTCTTCAATGATCTTACGCACCTTAGTACAGGAATGTTGTGACGCTTTTGAAAAAATTATAATGTCATCTGCAAATGCTAAAAAAGGGACTCTGGTCCCCCCTCGTGCAATGGGAAAACCAATGGAATTACGTCCCTCCTCACTTGTAAGTTGGAGTTTTCGTGCAAGAATTTCATTCCCAATTACAAAGAGGTATGGTGAGAGAGGATCTCCTTGCCTAAGACCACGTTCCGGAAGAAACGGGTCAGTCGGGCCATTGTTAACAAGGACTGAAAATGATACAGTGCAAACACATTCCCTCACCCATTCCACGAATTTCTTACAAAATCCAAATTTCTGTAACACAGTAAACAAGAAATCCCAGTCAACTCGATCGTAAGCTTTTTCCATATCTAATTTGACTGCCACCCATCCCTCTTTTGCCTTACTTTTTCTAAAGGAGTGGAAAATCTCATGTGCAATGAGCACCTTGAAGAGGGTGGATTAATTTACTGATTACTCGCTTAAGTCTTTCCGTTATGATTTTCGAGATTATCTTATATATAGTTGAACACAAACTTATGGGCCTATAATGGTTGGTTGAACTTGGATTTTCTCTTTTGGGGATTAGGGATATAAATGTATGATTGATTTGTTTAAGCATTTTCCCGGAGTGGAAGAAGCTCTTGACAGCTTTAATCACTGAGGGACCTACAATATCCCAATACTTTTTTATAGAATTCTGTAGTCATTCCATCTGGGCCCGGAGATTTATCTGCTTCGATTTGCATTAATGCTGCTTTAATTTCTTCATTTGTAACTGGTTTTATTAGGCTCTCATTGTCTTCTTCCGATATTAGTTCCAAGTATTCTTCATTTAGGGTTCGGTTGGTGGGCTCCCTGTTATATCGTCGTTTACAATCCTTCCTTATTTCTTCTCTAATGTTTTCAACTCCTACAATTTGCGTGCCTTCCTCTGTTCTTATTTCTCTTATGTGCTTTCTATTTCTTTTTCCGCTCGCTATCTTATGGAAATAACCCGTGTTTGCATCTGCGAGCTTGATATGTTTAGTTTTTGCCCTTTGTTTCCAGTATGTTTTGTGATAGTTTAAGATACATTCCTTCTTTTTAATAAGACGAATTTGTTGTTGAACAACATTTGGCTGTGGACATGCTATAATTTGAGCTTGGAGCTCGATTAATTTAATTTCAATTTCCTTGAGTTGTTCAAAAGTATTTCCTAACGTTCTTCTGTTCCATTGTTTCGCGTGTTTCTTAAAAAGTTGGGTTTTCTTAACAAGTTGGAACATGTTAGAACCCGAGACATCAAGTCTCCATGCTTGTTTAACTATGTTTCTAAAGTCTTTCCTATACATCCACATTTTTTCCATTTTAAAAGGTAGCGCTTTGTTTACTATATCATTACTTAAGTCTATAGATATTTTGTAGTGGTCAGATGTTGTGAAGGCGTGGTTCGTGGTTTTAATCTGTGGAATATATTGTAGTACAAAGTTGCTAACCAACGTTCTATCCAGTTTTTCGTAAATATTATCTATCTCTGTTTTATTCTTTCTCCACGTAAATTGATTTCCCGATGTCGGTATGTCCACTATTTCACATTTGTTTTTAAAGTTTACTAATCTTTCGAATCTATTATGGTCCGGGATAGAACCACCCATTTTTTCACTGGGAGTTTGAATCTCATTTAGGTCTCCCATAACAATGATTGGCAAGTTGAGACTAGTTAACATGTTCGATAGGTTTTCCCAAAAGGTATCTTTTTGGTTTTCATGGGGCGGTGCATATACGAAACAAATAGCACATGTATATCTTGTAGTTAACTGTGTATACTTGATTATTATGTACCTAGGTTCTTGTATAAGAAGAGCGATTTCTTCATTAATTAGTTGGTGCTCTTTCCACAAAACGCCAATACCACCTGCTCTACCCTCCGCAGGTGACCAAACTAAATTGTCAAATCCAGCCCTTCTCCAAACTTGGTCACTCGGCAACTTATCCGTTTTTGTTTCCGCTATTGCCATAAGATGTATTCGTTCTATTTTACAAAACGAGTCAATTTCTGGCCAAAAGGATTTTCTACCAATTCCCCTGCTATTCCAATATCCTATCTTCATAATAACTTATAAAGGAGAGGTCTACTAAGATTCCCAAGAACCAAGTACTAGTCCAAATTAACCCCAATCTAGTTGTCATGGATGTCTTCTTTAGTTTATTAAATCTATCCTTATTCTTACTTGTGCTCCTCAATCTGAACTTTTCCTTCCTTACCCGTACAAATATCAAAGCATAGGTAATATTGTTCTTATTACAACTTATGGTTATTTGAGCAGTCCAGTTTACATAGTTTATATACCACATTGGTCTGTTACATATTGTCATATTTGGAAATTGCTTCATACAATACATTACATAAAATTTCATTTCCTTACTAGTATTGGTCTTCTTTCCTTTTTTCTTGTTCTCCACCTCCATGTCTTCCTCTTGTCTACTCTTCTTAGACCTTGATCTGTAACCTTCTTTATTTGTATTCCAATGTGTTATTGTTCTGCGCCCATAGTCTCCAAGTCCATCAGGAACCTGGACTTTCCTGCACCTCATCAAGCTTGATTGAAAGTTTGACTTCTTACAAAACTTACACACAATAATCTGAGAGTATGTACTAGCTAGAGAGTGTACAAGCATTCTATTTTTAGAGATTTGGCCATATAGATAAGTCACAAGATCATAGCCTATAATACTTTTATAATAAGTGTTTCCATTTCTCAATTTTTCCCGGTCATAGAGGAGTACAGAATTATATTTTAGATGCATGTTAAAACAAGTTTCTTTAGTCCTAATATCACAAATTAATATATTGAGGTTTCGTATCCAGCCATCGTTCCTCTTAATTCTATACTTATCACACAAGTTCCTAACCCAAAGGGATAACACAATAAATTAAGTGATTGTTCACAGAGATCAACAATACATAGTTTCTATACAGTTTATGCATCAGATGTTCCTGAGTAATAATTAAATCTGTACTAATATCAATCATGTTCTGCACCTGACAATTTGTATGTTTAACCTCAGTTTGGCAACAATCTCTATCAGTTTCCTCCCACAGTCTAGTTTTACTAGTGTGGTTAACAACAGCTATGGTACTCCAAAAACACATATAAGAATAACTTATAAGGTTGATGGAAGCTACACAGGTTACTGAGCATCTAAAACAACAAGGTAATACAGCTCTTATCTTTCCTTCTCTATTGTTATTATCAAAGCATACATACATCTTGTTTATCCAAGCAGTCACCCTTTCCAGATCCTTTTCATTTATGTTGTTAGGGTCCATTCTATATGAGTATCTGTCTACCTTACCATAATCAGTCCTACTCAAACACCAACACCTAGAAAAATACAACACTATCCAAAAAGAAGAGTAGTTCCAATTACTTGTACAAGAAACCAAATTGTGCCTGCAGCTCAACCAGGAACCATCATTATAAATAATAAGAGTACCACCCAGCACATCATATAAGTCATCAAAGTTCGATCTCCAAAGCCTTAAAATCATGAGTTGGCCAAGAACATGATATGGTCTCCCATCCCAAGCTTCGTTTTTTTCTATAGGGTTTGCAAATTTCAATTCCACCCAACCATGGCTTTTAACATGTACAAAGAAGTCCCCCTTGACTTGCCAATCTTTTCTCAATTCTTGACTCAACCTAGAAGGTTCAATAGGGTTCCTAAGGTCAAAAGCAAGCAAATAGGTTTCTTTGAGATGGAGAAAAAACTCTCGCACCCCTGCTAGCTGGTTCAAGAATGCTGGCATATCCAGCTTGGTCTTAGATTTACTCCTTACTTTCTTACTCCCCGAAGGGCTGGCCTCAACAGCCTGGTTTGGTTTTCTACCCTTTAAGGTCGCGTTGACCATGGTAGGATGAGGTCTTGGATGAGCATTGACATGCTCACCCTCCTCCTGTTCTTTAGAGAATTGCATATCCGAACATATCACTTTCTTAAAGGACTGTTTGTTTTTCTCCAAGATTTTCCTACTACCACCCTTAGCAAAGAACCCCAAAAGCTGTTCCCAGTAGAAGAGTTTCCCAGTTTTAAGCCCGCAAGGAGTACAACAAGAAGTAGAACAAAGAAAGAGTGTGGGATAAAATGGATCCCAGCTCTTCCATTTATAGACAAGAATCAAACTAACAAGAATATAATAGCAATTAGTAGGTACTTCAAAGATATCCAAGAAAAAATGCAACCTGATGGAGCCAGAGACGCTATAGCTTTTCTTCTGCAACCCAAGATGAGGAGTAGCCCCCGCCAAAGGGCTAACCATTTGTCTCCACGCCCCGGAAAGCCGCTGAAACAGCCTCCTGTCTTCAAACTCAGACATTCCTTGGATGAACAACTCCGAATAGAATCGTAAGATCACCAACCCTATCTTCCAATTTCCCTTTGATTTCAAAATTAGTAGCCCCAATCCTCTCATTCTTCGCTTTTCTAGAGCCCACCTACCTCTGATTCGAGATTTTTGAGCCACAAACGGATCAATTTGAACCGAGACGGACGAAAGCTTGTCCCTTAAAATCGAAGCCAGCGCGACATTAGCGGACGCATCGCTCCAAATTTCAACCCAAATATAGGGAGAATCATGATTTTGGATACTAAGGAAGAGATTAACAAGAAGAAATTTGCCAAAGAACACCAGAAAACAAGATCTAGGGTTTTTTTTGGGAGGGCGATAGTACTGTTTATCGAGAGGGGCTTGGGTTGGTGAGGGATTCATTTCTTATAGCCCTTAAATTATTGCACACCTTATGCTCTTGACTGGGCATTACAAACCCTTTAGGTTGTTTTATGTAAACTTCCTCTTCTATATCCCCATTCAAGAATGTTGTTTTAACGTCTATATTATGTATAACCAAGTTATGAATCATCACTAGTTCAATCAACAACCTAATGGGGGATATTCTAGCAACCGGTGCTTCAGTACCAAAGTAGTCGGTCCCAAACTTTTGCCTAAACCCTTGGACAACCAAACAAGCTTTAAATTTATCAATGGTTCCATCTACTTTTATTTGTTGGGTTTTTTCTGCCAATTGGGTCCCACCCTTCATCACCCGCATGGGTTGCATCTTCCTCTTGAAGATCCACTTACTTCCCAAATGTTTACAACCAGGAATGTCCAACGGGTCGACCTGACGTGACTTGTAACCCACAAAAAAAATAAAATTGACACGTTGACCTAGTTTTCGGGTTTTTGGTTCAGGTTATGGGTCTACCCGTTAACTCGGAATTAATTTAAAAAAATCATAGAAATAAAAAATTAATAATTCTCGAAAGTGCCTATCAATTGGATCCTAGATAACAAATCTTATGGGTCTTACTCTTATGGGTATTTTTTAATTAAAAATAAAAAATTAAAGAATATAATGTTATATGTGTGGCGTTTTACAAGTCTTACGAGTCGACCTGTATGTAGCCCGACTAGACCTATCAATCGGGTCGGATCGTGCGGGTTCGGTTTAGGTCATATCGGGTTCGGGTTGAGTTGGGTTCGGGTCGTTATGGGTCACGGGTTAAAACGGGTCGGGTCGATGCGGGTTTTCGGGCGGGTCGGGTTGACCAGCGGGTCAAAAATATAGAATGTTTTATGATTATTAAAATAGATTTTTTATTAACTAATAATATTTAATTATAATATATTATTTTTATGTATTTTAATAATAGAATATATTATATTTTTTAAAATGAATTTTATACATTTTATAAATATACTAAATCGGTCAACCCAACGGGTTTCGGGTTCTATCGGGTTTGGTTGATTTCAGGTTTCGGGTTCAAATTTTCGAGTCTTGACCCTAAAATTATCGGGTGGATCGGGTCGGGTTAGCGGGTTCGGTCAGCTTTTGACAACTCTAAGCCCGATAGATCAACCAGTAGCCCAACTTTTAAATTTATGAGCGGGTCGAGTTACAAGTTAGGTGGCCCGTTGGACAGCCCTTTTACAAACTAGGGGAAGATCTATCATCACCTAAATGTAGTTTCTTATGATGGAATTCATCTCATCATTTATGGCTCCCTTCTAAAAGGATACGTTTTGAGACCTCATCGTCCTTCGATCCTCCATAATAATATAACAATGCATGTATATATTGAGAACCAATTTTTTCCACGTTCCTTCAACCAAGTAAACATGGAAATCACAACCAAAAGCCATGGACCTTTTCATTCTTTTAACCCTTCTAATCTCATGTTCTCGATTCCCTTGGAATTTTGTGACCTCCCCCAAGTCTACAATTCTCATTGACTCCATGACTTCCAGTTTGTCGTTGACCAACTCAATGCTCTTACTAGAACTTGGAACCAAATCCTTTGGTTTAGCTGTCAATGAGAATCTCTTCTCATCAAAGATAGTATCTTTAGACTCTGTAATGATATGAAGCAATATAGACGGGTGAGGTCCTAATATAGAACCTGAACATCTTAGAGTGTTTAGCGTATCCAAGAAAGATGCATTTAGTGCCTCTCACCCAAGGTTCGAGGGTGCTGGTGTTGGTGAAGCGTGCAGGTAGAGCTCATTTGTGGAAGGATCTCGTGTTGGCGTGAGGATGGCCAACTTTTTGTGGGTGTTTGTGATCTCACTCTTTGATGAGAGTATTAAATTCACGTTGTGGTGAAGTATGGTTGTTGTGGCAAAGCTTGGTATGAAACCTATTCTGGTAATGGGAGAGGGAGGAATCAGTCAAGATATGCCCACAAATAAGGGAGGACCTAAAAAAGTTTTGAGAGGTCCTTGCGAAGAAGAGTTGTTGATTGGTAGATTAATATTGTATGTAATAGCATTGTAATCTCTAGGGCTGTCCAACGGGTCGACCCGACCCGACCCATAACCCGTAATACGGGTTACGGGTCAACCCGATGACCCGTAAAAAAAATAATGTTGACCCGTGACCCGACCCGTAACCCGTACGGGTTTACGGGTCAACCCGTTTGACCCGTGACCGGAGAAGGAGAGAACGAAGAGCGGGGAGAGAACGGAGAAAGAGCTTTAGCCCAAGTTTCGACTGATCAACCAGCGACGTGGGGGTGGACCAGTGGAGTCGGCAGCGGTCTGGTGAAGTGGAGCCGGCGACGTGGTGCTTTCGGACTTTGAGGTGGAGCCGGCGGCGAGTTCGGGCTCAAGAGCCTCAGAACGTGGAGTCTCAAAGTTTTCAAATGCAAAGGTGACAAAGGATATTATTGTTGAAGGTATTACTGGTGAGTGGTGAATAAAAAGAAATTCAGGGAAGGGAGGGGTAGGAGGAGGCTGGGAAGTGGGAACAGGGAAGCGGCGGAGATTGGAGAAGGAGATTACCTAATCTCAGATTTGAGAAATAAATAAATTAGGTTTAGTTTTGGGCCAAAGGCCCAAGTTAGGTAATAGGATATTCACTGATATAACAATAATATATATATATTTTTTAAATATTACGGGTCAACCCGTAACCAGACGGGTCGACCCGCAACCCGACCCGCAACCCGTAATCTGAAAAAACCTAACCCGTAACCCGACCCGCGACCCGTAAAATGAAAAAAACCCGACCCACAACCCGTAAAATTACGGTCGGGTCGGGTCGGGTTACGGGTCAATTGACCCTTTGGACAGCTTTAGTAATCTCTATATATACTCAAGAAATGTGAATGGCAACCCTCAAGGGGAATTTATCAATCTCTGTATGTTCCAATAGTATGTGTTGTATGCGTGGATGGCATTTACTTGGCAATGAGTGAAGATATTTCTAAGCTCGAGTGGTTGATGGACTTTGTCTAGATGCATGTGTGTGGCGATCAAGCTTGTTTGACACCTTGAAGATAGAGGTTGAGAGTTTGGTCACCTCAACCTAATATGGAGATAAGTTTAAGGTTGTAGATACCAAAAGCGTGAGGATGTAACAACTAACAATACACGCAGTCTTCATAGTGTGCTGTACGTGCCTACAAAGATGATGAATGTCGATGGTGCTCGTAACTTGTGTGAACCGACATATTCAAGTATAAATAGGCATGTAGCTTACTTATTAGGATCATAGCTCTAGAGTGAGTACGTGATCAAGTGTCGGATAGATCGATCAAGAGTGGTTGATCGATTGTGTGTGAGTTGTATGTGAATTTATGTACATTCACTATACGATGTTTCTTTTTAAAATTGTGTCTATGTATCAGTTGGGTTTCGATGAGTGTACAAGAGTCTTGGGAGGGTTGATTTCTTAACAGAATGATGAGATGTTGCTGCATGGGGGACGGCTATGACGGCTTCCAAGATTGTACAAGGAGAGCTTGTTACTGCTCAACTAGCAAGACATTTTGAGATTCTTTGTTTTTAAGTATAACCGAACCTAATAATATGTTTAATATATGTTTTTTCCATTCATACAACAAAGCAATTACTATGTGGTGATGAATGTCTACCAATTTGAATGAAGACTTAAGAATAGATAGGCCAGAATGTACAAAAATACGTACGTACGTGCTCTAGTGCACTAATTAGGTCTGATTCTCGGTCCATTCCAGGAGTTGTGCGGTCTTGATCCAAATCTACCGAGGGTTTAGCTCAGTGATTGATGCTTCGTTCAAAGAAAATGGCATGGACATGCTCGTCGATTGATCCGATCCAGTTACCCTTTCCGCAGGCTCGGTCTTGATCCTACAAACGAAGAAATCGGGCTGCTCTGGGTTGGGCAACGTCTCAAAAGAGGACATGCTCAACATGTGGACTATTGCTGCCATAGTAGGCCTCTTTTCTCCATTCTTTTGGACGCATAGGAGTCCGATTTGAATGCACCGTTTCACTTCATCAGTCGACAAATTAGATGAAACATCATCTAGTGTTGAATCCATGAACATCAAGGGATTGCCATTTCTCCAATTCTCCCAACCCTGAACATCCAAGACATATCATTTTAGTTACAATTGTAAGTGCATCGACTGATTATGTATTAAATTGCTACGAACGTACGTACATAGCTTAGAAGGTCTTCTGCTAATCCTGTTTGATGGAATGCACTGTTTTTCTTGCCGCTTATGATCTCCAATACTAGCACCCCGAAGCTATACACATCGGATTTTAGAGAGTACTGGCCTTGGGTTACGTACTCTGGAGCCATATAACCACTGTTGTTCCAAATATCAACCAAGATCACGTAATTACCCATAAATGATTGTGAAAATATAAAGCCTCACATTAAAAGTGAGTATATATGTCATGCCGGGCCAGTATATATATAAGGTTAACGCATGGGCTACTCTGCCCATTACCATTACTGTGGGGTTTTGGATCAATAATTAAGTCTAGCTAGTGGATTGAGACAACTTACTGGGTACCCGCGACTTTTTTTGTCCTTTCATGTGTTTGATCTTCACCTAAGATCCTTGCCATACCAAAATCTGCAATCTTTGGATTCATTGTTTCGTCCAAAAGGATATTACTAGCCTTGAGATCACGATGAATGATCCTAAGCCGAGAATCCTCGTGCAGATAGAGCATCCCTCGAGCAATCCCGCCTATGATCTTGAAACGCGTTGGCCAATCCAAATGCCTTGGCTTCGTAGGGTCTGTTATTAATAAATTCATGTTCAAAATGTGAATTAAACATAGATATATAACCGAAGGAGCTAGGAATATATGGTGTGATTCTTCTTATTTGCCAAAGTACACAAAATGTGAGTGACGTTATACCGAAGAGGAAGTAATTTAGGCTGTGATTGGGCACGTATTCGTAGACAAGTAACCTCTCTTCTCCAGTCAAGCAAAAACCTAACATCCTCACCAAATTCCGATGCTGAAGCTTGGCTACCAAGGCGGACTCGTTCTTGAACTCCTCGTCTCCTTGATTCGAAGCCGTACACAGCCTCTTGACTGCTACTTGTCGCCCATTTTCTAAGACACCCTGAAGATCAAGATTCTTACTAATTTATTAACAATTAATCCAACTAAGGACTCTCTCTGAATTATATATTAATTTGGTCTTGCCTTATAAACAGTGCCAAATCCGCCTTCGCCAATCTTGTTATTGGCTGAGAAATTCTGAGTTGCACGCTGGAGGGTCATGAAATCAAATTGAAGCGAATCTGGTGTCGTGAAATCAATGCCTATTCCTGCACATGAAACAAGAGTATATATGATGAATTCCTAGATATATATTATGAAATTTATTTATCAATCAAATTCAATCAATTATAGCTTAATAAAAACTGTTACCGGGTGCAGAAGCTGGAGCTTCCATCTTCTTCATCGACTTTCGACGTCTTAGGAGGCATATGCATATGGCACTTAAAAGTACTAATACAGCCACTACAATTGCTACTGCAACAATCACAACGGTTGATCCTTTGCTCTTCCCTGTTTTGTGTTGTCATTAGTATTAGTCCACGTGTTCAAATCATTTTGTTGGTCTAAATAAGGACCATTTGTTAGGTTAATCGCACAAAGTTAAAAAGCCATCCCACTTTACAATTTATCACATCAAATTTGCACATCTGAGTTAAGAATAAACCAACATGGATAAACTATGCCAATCAGTTAAAACCACCATCATTATTCCAAACCCATGGGATGAATCTATTGAAAACATGGTAAATCAATATATATATAGATTTCAACCGAGAAACAAGTGATCGATTTAAGTCCCAATTTAAACCTAAAATCGACAATTGATATCCATCATTCAATTCCACGCAAGTTCTAAATTTTATTTAGTTCGGCGCAAGTTTGTAACAAACTAGTTTATTTTTGGAGGTTTTAATTGTTTGACTAGATGCTCCAAACCTAAAAACTAGTTTATTTGCTTACCTCCAGAGTTGCTTCTAGCATTTGCAGGCGGCGGCGGTGGAGGAGGCGGAACAGGAACAGTGAAGTTGTCGGAGAAACGATAGAGCTCATACCTGAGATTACAACTAGGCATTAACTCAATACCACCCTGGTTACGAACAGGAAGGCTCCCCTTGGCCACGTGTAAGCATTTGAGGCAATCATCCTTGGTCAGGTCTGGGGTGCACTGTGCCATGCTGTACAATGTCAGCAGAGGCGTGTACACTGCCGCCTTCATCGCAAACTTCTTCCCCGGGCCACCACCACCCGCCGCCGCCCGACCTATGATGTCCTCCAACGTAACCTCCAGTACCTGCACCATCCAAACATCATTCCTCGATCGATCATATAATCGATGGTGTTGTATTAATTATATTGTAGAGTTGATTGGGAAAATTGTAAAAAATCACTCTGGAGTGGTTAATTGTTTCTAAATTTCTTCTTGAAAATTAAGACTCGAAAGTTTTTCATTCATTAATTAATTTCAGACTCACATCTTATTCTTACCCAATATATATACTCATGGTCATGGGTGATGGGTTCTTAATTAAAGTGGTTAATTGTTTCTTACATTTAATAGTTAGATATCATATAGGAAATCTATGTTTATGTTCTCAACAGATAGGAGTATATAAGCAAATATAGAAACCTGAAACCAAGCGTCTCCGGTAATGTTGTTAACGTTGTTCATACGAATCTCAGGCGTATCCTCCATAACCGAGAAAATATTTCGGTTGGCATACCGAACCATACACCATTCCCGCCAAACCACGGCCTCTACCCGCCGGAAGCAGACACCGCGGAGGACGCCGATGGCCGTGGTGATGCAGCTGGTGCATAACTCCGCGGCAACGTCACCCCGGCAGAGGGCGAGGCCGTAGACTGTGGTACCAGTGGAGTTTGTGGGTCCAGCAGCAGTTGAGTTGGCGAATCCTGACGTGGCAGCGGTGGTGGTGGTGAGGGCGGAGAAGAGGCGGTTGAGGTTGGCAGCATAGGTGCCGTTGGCGACGAAGAGAGTGGAGGTTTCACAGCTGTATTCTTTGTAATTGAGTGAGCTGCTGGCGGCGGAGCTAAGGCCGATGAGGTGGAGGATTGAGATTATAGTGACGGTGGTAATTGTGATCGGAGACATGGCTTGTATAGTGATTGATGATCAGGACGTGAACTAACCATGTATGAATCCGATGAGAAATGAAAGGTGAGAATTTTGTTTATGGGCCCGGCTAATTATGTACTATGTACCTAAGTCATCGCTACGTACCTTAGTCAACTTAGCACGTAGCACACTATGTAGCACGGCAAATGGGACTAAATTTTGTATGAGATGTTAAAGGTTGGCATTTGTATATATGGGTAAAAGTCACATGTTTGAAACATATATGAAAAATAATGTACCGTCTAGGCGTTAATGTTTTTTGGTCCATTAGAATTATTAGACCGTTATACCTTAGCCATGGGTTCGATTTCAATTGAACCGTGAACCAAACCAGGAAAAATTAACCGGAGTCGACGGTTCAATGCCAGTCCCGATCCTGGTTCCAGCGTATGCCAAATCGCCAAACTGGCTGTTCGGAACCGCCTCCAGGTTATTTTTTACAAAATAAAACAAATCGAGCAAGCGCATCCACTTCGCATTATTGTGCCAAAATCTACTTGTGACGGTTGGGAACCGGCCACTGGTTCCTAGTCGTTGAAGCCTAACGACTTTCTTTTTTCCCCACTTATTCCTACTGATTTCTTCCCACAATTTTACGCATATAAATATCATATCCCACCTTCAATTTTATTCACACCAATCTCATACTATCTTATCACTCTCTACTAGTCACATTCATACTCATTCTCTACAATTCTACAAGCTTCCAAGTAGCAAAAATCTTCTTAAATTTTATTAGCTATGTGATTCTCATTATTCAGCTCTTCTTCACACCTTGAGATATGTTAAAGGGACTGTTAATTGTGAAATTCCGTTACATGGTTGTGACACTCCAATTCTTTCAGCTTATTCAGATTCGATTGGGCTTCTTGTGCTATTTCAAGAAGATCTGTCAGAGGTCTCCTATTAGTTGGAAAAGTAAGAAACAGGGTGTAGTTTCTCGTAGCTCTGCAGAAGCAGAATATAGAGCTATTACTTAGGCTGCTATAGAGGTTGTTTGGCTCATTCGGTTGCTTGATAATTTAGGAATTCAAGTGCTCAAGTTTGTGGTTTTACATTGTGACAACAACTTAGCTATTCAAATTGCTAAAAACCTTGTACAAAATGATAGAACCAAGCACATTGAAATTGATGTGCATTTTACTAGAAACAAAGTTATTGAAGGTCTACTACAATTTTCATATCTGCCTACCACACAGCAAATAGATGATCTTCTCAACAAAGTTTTGCCATCAGCTCAACAACATTTACTCTTGTCCAAGCTTGGCATGTTTTTGCCAACAGATGCTTCGCTTGGGGGGGGGGGGGGTTGAGACTCATTTGTCATACTTGTAATAATATGTGTGGTTATATGATAGAGAGTATAAATACTCTCATTAGACAATTGTAATGACCTTGACTTTGACATAATAACAAACTTTTCTTATCTCTCTTGCTCTGGTTTTCTCCCCTCTTTCTAATTTTTTTTGAAAAAGTAAGAATTCGGATACCAAACAGATTTTGTAAACCGAGAGGCCGTAATAAAACGGCAGTTGAAAAATGGCTAAGAGAGTCAAAGCAAGCAAGATAAGCTATGAAAAGTACAAATGTCCGAAAAAATAAGAGCAAGAAGAGTTTGAGATCGGTATGAGTAAAGCACTAAAAGAATAGCGTCGCATACAGCAGGTCGACTCCTTTTAGGCTTGCGAAATGGAATCGTGACGTTCCCTCCACCAAGATGAAGGATCTTCAAAATCCCCAAAACACCAAGTGACCTAGCCCAATACAACTCGATCTAATAACAAACTCAGCTCCAACTCCTCAAAAAAAGTACATGAAATAAATATCCATCTATCATGTGAGAAACGATGTCAAGCTTGCATTACAAGTAAAACGTAATTGTCTTACTTGCAACACAATTAGACCGAAACTTGTTCCTGAAATTAAAAAAAAACTTGTCTCACAAGTAAAATAAACTCAACGCCAAAAATTCCAATTTTATTTACTTATTTATTATTATAATTATTATATATTTATTATTATTAACCCAACCTTGCTACCCAAACACATGATTAATCTTTTGTTTTTCCTTTTTTCCTTTTCTTTTTTCTCTACTCTTTTTTTTTTCTCTACTTGTTGCTGTCCCAGCATTATATTTTCGATTTCTTTTTTCTTTATTCTTTTTTCTTAAAAACTAACAAACAAGGTCACGCCAAATGGCGATTGCGGAGGACCGAACGAACAGGTCGGCGAAGTCGGCTTTTGCTCGTTAAGAATAATATAATTTTTTAGTTTCGGAGAAGGGTGGGGCAATCAAACCGGCGGAGAATCTGTAGATCGGAAAAGATTGGTAGAGATGTCGATGAAGAAACTAGATTTTGGATGTAATCTATGAACAGATTGGCAACGAAAATACCCAGCTGGGCAAACTCGTCTTAGCCAATCAAAAACAAAGATCAACGAAGAGCGACAAAATTTTCCACTGACTAGACAATTGGTGGGAGGGTTGATCTCAGTTCGCCGCTGCATAATAAAATCGATCAGAGTCGAAAGCAGAGGTCGGAAAAAAAGATTCCACAACAACAAAGACCTGTACAAGGTAGATGATCGCTCACGAATGCGAGGGTCTAGAGATACAATTTATAACCCGACCCCGTTGTAGCACGTGGTGGGTGTTGAACGCTCGGGAAATCTACTCGATTAAGGTGCCTAAACACTAGAAAGCTGGAAAGGAGAACTTAAAACAAAGGAAAACAAAGAGAACAGTCGGGACCGACACAAGTGTCACGTCGGCCCCGATGTTGGCGACAAAGAGGGAAGTCGAGACCGACGTAGAGCAAGTCGGGCCCGATGTAGCTGGTTTTGTCGAACTCAAAGATTGAAAGTAGATCTTGGGCTTTTGGGTTCCTTCTCTAGTAGATTAAGGCTTTTCCACCCCAATTCAAGCAATAAGTGATGATCGGAATAGGATCGAGGTGCTTTCACCCTCGTTCCAACCACTTCTACACATCGATCATTGGGGAAATCCCCTTCGAAGCAAGGTCTTGAGATGGACAAATGTTCACTTTCGTTACTTTTCCAATCACAAGCCTTGATTCCTTACTTTCATAAGGAATTGTAGCTCTATGTAGAGTGGGTCCCTAGATCAAGCACTCAAGGCTTATGGAATTGGGGTTTCTAGCCCAACCTAGCTAGAGTTTTCCCCCATAACCCAAGATCAAGGAGATCTACTCCATATGGCAAACAAAGAATGCAAACAAATCACAAAGCAAAGCAATCAACATCATCAATCTCAAACCAAAGCCAAATTTCATTCACAAATCAAAAGCAATCCACAAACTCCAATCCAAGGTTTCCAAATCCACAAAATCAAAACAAGGCAAAGCTAATCTATCAACCAAACCTATCAAATCTCCTTCTCCTATGCCGATTCCCTCTCTTCTCCTTCTCCTCTCCTTCCTCCTTGCTCTCCAAGTATCCTCTTGAGAGTTTTTGAGAGTTGGTCCCTTGCTTTGTGTGTGGGAACCTCCTCCAATTAGAAGATAAGAGAGCCTTTATAGATGAGGGGCAAAAGTGGTAGTTTACAATTTCGAGCCTTGGAGCCCAATCCAGCCAGCGACCGACTCGGACCGACACGGAGCACCTCGGGCCCGACTTACTGGGCAAGTCGGTCCGAGGTCGAAAAATCATCTCGGGTCCGGCGTTGGTTCCAACTCGATCCGTACCTCGTTCCACCTTCTTCTTGTTGGCTTTTCTCTTGTTCTTCTTCATGGCTTGCTCCTCTCTTTCCCTCTTAAGCTCGGGCCTTGCTCCATGTTCCGATTCTCCTTCAAAACGATCCTTGATCCACGCCAAAACGCCTACAAAACACATAAAACGTGCATAGTCTCCGAATCTCATAGAAATACGGGAACTAAGCTAATAAGGAACAAAACACACAAGAAAAGGGGAAAAAGAAACATATTTACAAAGGAAATCATATATAAAAACACCACCAAATAAAGAGACATCAAAATACCCCATACTTAAACTTGCTTGTCCTCAAGCAATAACAATGTAAGCAAGACCGAAACATAATCTTCAAGTAAAGCCTCGTATGAAAACACATTTAAGCACAAGTGATTGATATTCAAGCAAGATTACATCATCACACATGATTAAGTGTTCCAAGGAATAGAGTCAATGCAACTAAGCCTCACTTTAGGGATATGTGAATGTGTATCACTCATCATGTGTATGGGTATAGCAATGAACACTCAAGCTCAAAAATCATGCAAGTAAGGACTTTACTATTGAAGCTAATATCACCAAATCCTCCACCTAGAGATTCCTAATACAAAGTACACAAAGAATTCGAACTTGGCTCAATGGAGGTCCTCAAAGAGGTTCCATTCGGCCGGGTTGTAATGGGGCTTTTGGTATTTCTCAAGGTGGGAATTATTTGGTCTTGTGGTGCTTACAATGGGGATTGAACAACCTAAACTCTCACCAACTTCACCAAAATTCCACAATCAATTTCACACTCATCCAAAAGACTTAACATTTTTCCTCTCAACCCAAAATTTCACTTAACATTCCACTTCATCTTTGCTCTTAGGCTTTTTGTTGGATTTTCCACACTTTCTACACTGGACCGACATTCTTATGACATCAGGCCCGATGTGGTGTGTAACTCGGTCGGACCCTTTTTCTTCACTTAAGCTCTTTACCTTCATTCCACTTTCCATTTCCAACATTTTCTTTCTTTCTTTCTTTCTTTTTTTTTCATTTTCTTTTTGCACAACAAAGATGCACTACCCACATGATTCATAACACCATTCTTTGCCCTTAAACCAAAGAGAATCTCAACTCTTCAAATACAATCCAAACCTCTCTTCTAAAGTCCAATCCCATAAGGGTCAAGTCATATAAGGCTAGGAATAATATTTTTGAGGAGTTTCAAACAAAGGCCTAGGCTAAAACGGGGATACAAACAAAGGATTCACTTCATGGTAGGATATGGAACATTTATGTGACTAAAAGAACAAAGTTCAAAATCAATGTGACAATGCTAGGACAAATCTCATGACGGTCTTGGAAAATAGATAAACACCGCAATAGCAAGTTTTACTAAGCATGCATGAGCTAATCACACAAGAAACATGAGGGATATGCAAATATGAACAAGCATCCCTAAAATGGCCAAAAATCAATCTCACAAGGGTCACTCATACTTAGTTGCATAAGAACTCATCCTAGAACTCACATGTTCAATAAAACAAGCAAGATATCATGATCACATCAAAAGCAACATCTTTTTAGAGGCTAAACCATCCAAAAATATGCAAAGGAATTTACATGCTCACATCATCATTAGCTTTCATTAGGACATCTAAGATGGGAATTTCTAGTCCAAAAACTACAAAACACAAAATCTTTTTGTTGTTTTCAACACAATTTTCAAATTTTTATGGATTTTTGCAAAAATTTCTCTATACAAAACCAAAAACAAAGACTCATCCATTCAAAACCAAATCAATCATCCATGTCATTCCACAAACCACAAACCAAGAAACAAACATCCCAAACACAGACTAGAAACCGAAAACCAAATATCCTCAAAATAACAAACACACACAAGCAAGTGAAATCATGAGCACACTTACCCCCACCCCATACTTAAAATTTTGATGTCCCCATCAAACAAGGAAACCAAAACTTAAAAGCAAGAGAGAAGAGTACAAAGAGCTCACAATTTCTTTATTCTTCAATGGCATGTCTAGAATCACTCGAAGGGGTTGTCACGCCTATATCCTCTTTGGAGTCTCGCTTGCCGCTCCCTCTCATACACTTGCTCTTGGTAGAAGTCTTGTGGTGGTGGTTGGAGTTGAGGATCCGGGCGCGTCCATTGGTCCTCACGGGAAAGGAAGTTCCCGCTCATCCATGTGTTGAAGCTATCTTGGACCCGCCACCTTTGGTCCTCCACCTCTCTAAGCTCATCCGCCTCTCGCCTAGTGTAGCCGAGGGCTCGGTTCATCTCTTCTTGGCTAGCTTGGAAAGCACCTTGTTGTTGAAGCAATTGTTGTTGTTGTTGGTACATGTATTGTTGTTGAAGATTCACTTGATGGACCTCTTGAAGAACATTCTCTTGTTAAAGTTGAAGATGGGCCATTTGGTTGGCCAAGAAGGACATGTCCACCGTTTGTTGTCGCTCGGGAAACACCATTCCCGGACCATACCATTGGGCGTAGCCTTCATAACCGCCACCTTGAGCTTGTTCTTGCCTTGCACCACTCCCCTCTCCATGCTCATAGTGCCTCGGGACCTCATCACCATAGAAAGCACCGGACCGACTTTGATGGAAGTCGGGCCCGATGTCATGTGTACCTCGGTCCGCCAATGTTGGAGCTTGGTGCGTGGCTCGGAGGTTGGCCATCAAGCCTTGGAAGCGCTCATCTTCTTCATTTTGCTCTTGATCGACGTCCATGTCTTCCCCACGAGGTGCAAACACAAAGTTATCTTGGTCGGAATCCGGTGAAGATGGAGGGGAGGTAAACCGAATGTGTTGAGGTTGTTGTCGCCACCCCTCTCTTGCACCTTCGGGGTCACCAAATGAGTGTGGCTTGCCGGCCCACACTTGGTACCAATTGTGATATCGAGAAAGATCATAGAGGTTGGGCACCAACCGGATGGACACACCATCATAGCTCGAGTGAGGGGCCAAAGAAGTCATGTAAAGCTTCTCCTTGATGACGTTGGCCTTCTTGAAATACTTCATGTTCATATACTCAACACCATTCGGAGCCGGAGAATACTTGTTAAGGTCGACTCCTAGACGCACGGCTAGCCTTGCTATCATCCCGCGGAAGTAGATCCAAGAGGAGCTTTGGAAGTCTCGCACCATCTTGACCCACTCCCATGCAAGGTTCATGGGCTTCTCGGTGTGGAAGAGCATCTCATGTAGCAACATAATCTCTTCCTTCATCGGCTTGTTCAACTCATGACGAGCATAGATTGCACATCCCAAAACTCGCACCATGACCCGAAAAAGAGGGCTAGCAATCTCGGTTGTGGTGGCGCCCTTTCTCATCTCGCTCTTCCCGGCCACATGCCGCCACACTTGGTTCACGTTCTCGTTGTCGACGTCGGTCTCTTCTTTTGGACATGGAAACCCGAAGTAGGTAGCCAAGTCCCTAAGAGAGAGATTGTGGTCCTCATTGCCCAATTGGAAGGTGATCGCCCCTTCCTCATCCTCCATATTATCATAAGTGCATTCAAAAGTGGCCATGAATTCCGAGGTGAGGGAGGGATAGTGGGTGTTGTCCCACCTTAGCATCCCATTGAGAGCGATGTGGGAGTAGCACCTTGGAAGAGCTTGATCCATGCCCATCTTCTTCACGATTTCCCAATCAAACCACCTTGTGTGATGCTCAAGCGCCATATACCTTGCATAACTCTCAACTTGCTCATCCTCCTCCAAGTAAACATCATCCAACTTTGGCTCTTTTCTTGACTTCTTGGACTTCTTCTTCGGCCTTTCCACATGAGATGATGAAGCTCTAGTCTCCATGGTACCGGATTTGATGAGTATTGGACTTTTAAGCAAACAATCTACTTAGAACTCAAACTTTCTCAACCTAGATCGAGATGGGGGATGAAGAACGAGATTGAACTCGAAATTTCTCTTTGGAATCGGGCTAGGGAGGCCTTTTTGTGATTGGATCGAGATGAAGAAAGGGAGAGATGTGTGGATCGAGTATGGTGAGAGGGGGGGCCGATTTTGAGAGTGTGAGGGAGATGAGTTGTATTTTGGGAATAGTGGTTAATATGAAGATGGTAGGTAGGTGAGGGATGGCATTTAATGGGGGAAAGGGACAAATTAGGTCAAAGGGCAAAAATGGCATTCCACCCAGTCCAATCGGGTCGGACCGACGTCGTGGACCGACGTCCCTGTGTCGGGCCCGACTTACCTGGGCTCGATGTGGGGTGTTCGGGTCACCAATTTTACTCCATCCTCTTGCAACTTCTTTCTCCATATTTCCATTTATATATTTTTTTTCACCTCAAATCCTACACAACCTTGAAGAATACACAACACCAAAAATCCACAAAACACTAGATAGAGATTGGTTAGAGAAAAGCTAGGCTAAACTAAGAAAAATCAAACTAAAATTACGAAAAGAAAGCTACTAGCTCGGGTTGCCTCCCGAGAAGCGCTCGTTTAGAGTCACTAGCTTGACTTCCTAACCTCAATCTCATGGCGGGTGAAACACGGTGAATTGCTCGCCATTGTTGTGCCCATTCCCATTGCCCTCATACCCATAAAACCACCAATGATGGTCTATATAGGCATGGCTCTCCGATCTCGGGCCTCTCTCATCATACTCCTCCAACGAATGAGATTTCTCCTCCTTACTTGCTCCATCATGTTCCTCTTTTCCTACACCAAAGTTATCCAAAGAATTCTTAGGAGATTCTACCAATTCATCTTTCAAGTCACTAAGGCAAATGTAGGAGTCTCCTAAGTCATCTTTCAAATCACTTAAACAAATGTAGGAATCAAAAGTTTGGAAAGAATTGTGGTCATCACCAACATCAAAAGGATATAAATAAGGATACTCTTCATTTCTCCTTGGGCTAGCATTGATCCTTGACTCATCTTGTTCCTCAACTTGCTCCAACAACTCCCTTGCTTGTATTTGTTTATTGAACCCTTCATCACTTCTCAACACAATGACCTCTCTAGCAACTTCCACTTCTTCTCTTTTTCTCTTGGCACTCTCTTCAAGTTTGAGGATAGCCAAGGAGTCCGGCTCATTCAAAGCCTTGTTGAAGTGAAAATCGACCTTTTCTTCACCAATCTCAAAGGAAACTTTGCCGTTTTTGACATCAACCCTTGCCCCCGCCGTAGCTAAGAATGGTCTTCCTAAGATTATTGGGACCAAGGGGTCCTCGTGCATGTCCAAGATCACGAAATCATCGGGAACAAAGTACTTTCCAACTCGCACCGGCACGTCATCCAATATTCCCTTAGCCTTGATGATGGAACCGTCGGCCATAGTTAGGGACATATCGGCCGGCTCAATTTCACCTAAATTTTCCCTTCTCCAAATACTAGCGGGCGTCACCGAAACACTTGCCCCAAGGTCACATAAGGCTTGGAAGTTTTGAGACCCCACACCAATAGTGATAGCAAACCAACCGGGATCTCCTAGCTTTTGCGGTAACTCCAAGGTCTTGACCTCATCTTGCATTTCAACTATGGACCTCTTCTTGCTCAAAATCTCCTTTAAAAACTTGGCATAGGATGGCATCTCGCTCAATGCATCGGTGAACGGGATAGAGATGTTCAAACCTTGCAGGAGTTTGAGGAACCTCTTGAACTTGTTCTCAACAACATCTTTCGGCTTTTTTGAGGGATATGGAAGAGTTGTTGCACCTTGAATCTTGCTTGGATCAACCTCCTTGGACTTCCCCACTTCACTTGCAACATTTCCTGGTTGGACCGACTTAGGCACCACGTCGGGCCCGATGTCGTGTATCACGGTCCTGGGGCAGAGCTGAGGCAGAGTAGTCGGATCGACATCTGGGTACGTCGGGCCCGACTCACTCTCAACCTCGGTCCGGGGCAGAGGAGTTGATCTTCCTGCTGGGTCGACTTCAGGGAACCTCGGACCCGACTTGCTGGGTAAGTCGGTCCGGCTCTCTTCATTCTTCTTAGGCATGTGTGGCTCGGGTAGGTTTCGGCCACTTCTCAATCCAATTGCCCGAACCTCATTTTGATTGTTTTGAGCTCGGGGATTCTCCTCGGGTCGGCCCGGAAGTCTCCCATTCTCTCTCGGGGCTTGAGTTGCAATTTGGGCAAATTGATTGTCGACTTGCCTCCTCCATGCACCAAACTCATTGAATTGGGTCCTCATCTCCTTGAACCCATCTCTCATCTCTTGATCCAATGATTGTAGCTCATTGAATCCCGGTAGCCTGGTGGTGGTTGCGGCGCCCTTGGCTCGTTTTGGTTGAAGTTGTTGTTGTAGCCTTGAGCTTGACCGTTGTTCCACCGGCCATTACCACCATTGTTGAAGTTGCCTCTTCCACCGAAATTTCCTCGAACATAGTTTGCCTCCTCAATTTGCTCGGCCAAGCGCACTTGGCTCTGATTCGGACAAACTTGTGTAGCATGTGCAAAGGATCCACACTCCTCACAAGCTCTAGCATTTTGCTTGTAGTAGTGGACTTGCCTCTTAAGCTTGCTCACTTCACCTTCAAGGAATTGGAGCTTCACAGCCTTGTCAATGTCTTCTCCCTTTGGATCATATAACTTCCTTGCACCTTCACCTTGAACTTTCACCTCTTTGCTAGCTTGACTCACCCCATACATGGCCTCATAATCGGATAGCTTGTCAAGTAGCTCCCAAGCTTGATCCGGTGTCAAGTCTATGAACCCACAATCGGTGTGGAGATTGAGCTTGTCCTTCGTTGCCGGATTGATGCCTTGGAAAAAGATGTCTTGGAGCGCATATGGTTGTTGGCCATGAGTAGGACATTGGCGCAACATCTCCTTGAAACGGTCTCATGCTTCGAAGAGAGGCTAATTCGGACCTTGTTGAAAGCTTGCAATTTTCCTTCTTAGCTCGGTTGTCTTTGAGGGCGGGAAGAACTTCATCAAGAAAGCATCATGGAGTGCCTTCCAAGTTGTGATCGACCTAGGGTCTTGACTCTCGAGCCAATGTGTGGCCTTGCCCCCAAGTGACCACTTGAACGCCTTTAGAAGCACATACTCCAACGTCTCCTCGTCGGTAGAGATCGTCTCACACATGTCCACAAAGCGTTTGACGTGCTCTATGGGACACTCATGTGGACGGCCCTCGAATTGATCAAGCTTGATGAGGGAGATGAATTGCGTCTTGATCTCAAAATTCTTGGCAACCTCGGGAAGAACAATAACCGGTTCGGGTACCCTCAACTCCGGATGCATGTATTGGCGTGCATTCCGGGGTAGAGCATTGAGTTGAGCCTCGGCCCTCATCCGTTGCTCCCGTTCTCTTCTTGCCACCGCCTCTTGATTGTCCTTCTCAAGTTGCAATCTAGCCATTTCGGCCCTAAGTCGAGCCAACTCCTCATCACCATGGAGAGCTTGATTCTCCATCCTTTTCCTTCTTCGGGCTTCTTTGAGAATACTTTCCGGATCACTCACAAACTCAAGCTCAAGTGTTCCTCGGGAGGAACGAGCTCGCATACACCTAGGAAACAAAGACACAAACCAAAACAAATCAAAAACAAACAAAGGGTTTGGTCTAATCCCTCACCCAAATCACTACCAAAACACAAGAAACTCACCAAATTGGCACTCAATGCACTTAGACTTCCCCGACAACGGCGCCAATCTTTTGATCGCTCACGAATGCGAGGGTCTAGAGATACAATTTATAACCCGACCCCGTTGTAGCACGTGGTGGGTGTCGAACGCTCGGGAAATCTACTCGATTGAGGTGCCTAAACACTAGAAAGCTGGAAAGGAGAACTTAAAACAAAGGAAAACAAAGAGAACAATCGGGACTGACACAAGTGTCACGTCGGGCCCGATGTTGGCGACAAAGAGGGAAGTCGGGACCGACGTAGAGCAAGTCGGGCCCGATGTAGCTGGTTTTGTCGAACTCAAAGATTGAAAGTAGATCTTGGGCTTTTGGGTTCCTTCTCTAGTAGATTAAGGCTTTTCCACCCCAATTCAAGCAATAAGTGATGATCGGAATAGGATCGAGGTGCTTTCACCCTCGTTCCAACCACTTCTACACATCGATCATTGGGGAAATCCCCTTCGAAGCAAGGTCTTGAGATGGACAAATGTTCACTTCCGTTACTTTTCCAATCACAAGCCTTGATTCCTTACTTTCATAAGGAATTGTAGCTCTATGTAGAGTGGGTCCCTAGATCAAGCACTCAAGGCTTATGGAATTGGGCTTTCTAGCCCAACCTAGCTAGAGTTTTCCCCCATAACCCAAGATCAAGGAGATCTACTCCATATGGCAAACAAAGAAAGCAAACAAATCACAAAGCAAAGCAATCAAAATCATCAATCTCAAACCAAAGCCAAATTTCATTCACAAATCAAAAGCAATCCACAAACTCCAATCCAAGGTTTCCAAATCCACAAAATCAAAACAAGGCAAAGCTAATCTATCAACCAAACCTATCAAATCTCCTTCTCCTATGCCGATTCCCTCTCTTCTCCTTCTCCTCTCCTTCCTCCTTGCTCTCCAAGTATCCTCTTGAGAGTTTTTGAGAGTTGGTCCCTTGCTTTGTGTGTGGGAACCTCCTCCAATTAGAAGATAAGAGAGCCTTTATAGATGAGGGGCAAAAGTGGTAGTTTACAATTTCGTGCCTTGGAGCCCAATCCAGCCAGCGACCGACTCGGACCGACACGGAGCACCTCGGGCCCGACTTACTGGGCAAGTCGGTCCGAGGTCGAAAAATCATCTCGGGTCCGGCGTTGGTTCCAACTCGATCCGTACCTCGTTCCACCTTCTTCTTGTTGGCTTTTCTCTTGTTCTTCTTCATGGCTTGCTCCTCTCTTTCCCTCTTAAGCTCGGGCCTTGCTCCATGTTCCGATTCTCCTTCAAAACGATCCTTGATCCACGCCAAAACGCCTACAAAACACATAAAATGCGCATAGTCTCCGAATCTCATAGAAATACGGGAACTAAGCTAAAAAGGAACAAAACACACAAGAAAAGGGGAAAAAGAAACATATTTACAAAGGAAATCATATATAAAAACACCACCAAATAAAGAGACATCAGTAGAGAGTGCCTTCTCGGCGATGCCGTCATGGTGGGTACCTTCTCGACAATGGCATTCTCGGCCATTTTTCTAGAGAGAAAGGACGCGAGGGTTCACATTATACCAATTAAGGCATTTTATGCATTAGTCCCCCCTTAGCAAAAGCATATTCTATGACAACTCATAACATGACTCATCTCACACATTTTGTCCTTCCCCCTTTTGGCATCATCGAAAATAGAAAAACATAAGTAAGGAAGAAGGGAACACGCAATCATACTAAAAGACATTTATATTACTTAAGAAAATAATGTACAATAGGAACTTATTACATATTGTGGAGAAAATAGGGTTAAGGAAAAAAGGAGTGAAAGATCATGGGGCCATGCGGAGCGAATTATCACGCAACTTGGTCATGACGGACAAGATATTCTGAAGGGTTCCCGCCATGTTCTCGAGAGTTTCTGCGATGTGCATCAGCACTTGTGTGTTCCCAAGAATTGGGCAGTCACCAGAGGGAAGTGTCCCTTGATCCTCAACTTGCTCTGAATCACGCATCTGTTGGACCACGGAAAGGTCTAATTCCCTTCTGATGGTCACTTCTTCCTTTGTAGCATCATAAAGACCTTCCTTGATCATCAACTTCTTTATCAGACCGGCATAGGGCAGGGAGTGGGAGGTTGAGGTCATGCACTTCTCCATGTGCCCAAAGATGATGCAGGGAAGATTGATGGGCATTTTGTGGAGGAAGTGGTAGAGAAGAATGGCATCTTGAATGTTGATTTGATGACGCTTCTCCTGTCGTGGAACCACAACCGTTATGACGAACTGGTGAGCTAGTTTGTCAATAAGGGAGAGGTTCTGAGTGGGGGTTCCAGTCTCGGGAACACGACCACGAAACTAAACTAGGCTTAAATACCAGAAATAATATCTGAAATAACCTAAAGATATAATAAAATAAAAGATAAAATAAAACTGTGCCGGCCGCTGGAATGTTGCCACCCGCGAGCGCGGTTTTCAACCCGCGAGCGCGGTTCCTGTAATCTTCGGCGTCCGCGGATGCTCATTCTCCCGCGGTCTCTAGTCTCGACCCGCGAGCGCGGGTCCTGCTTCTTCGTAATTCTTCAATTTTTTTCTTCGTAATTACTCAAACTTAGGACTTCTGTCTTCAAAGTCTTCATCTGTAGGCTTTTCTGATATTACAATTAAACACCATAATCTAGCCTAAAACACTCAGAAATCCTAATAAAAATACATAATTACGCTGTACAAAACCCAGCGTATCAAATTCCCCCATACTTAGATCTTGCTCGTCCTCGAGTAAGCTCAAAATAAATCTAACAATCAATACAAATAAGATCCACAGGAAGTAATAAGGGAATCTGAAAAATAAAAACTCTTAACTCACAACTCGAACCCATGTAGAGAAAATAATGAGCAATGACATGAAAGCTCAAACACGCACCTCACCAATACAAAATATAACACTCAAGGTCTAAAAATTGTTGAGCAACCTAGGATCTACCCGACATGTAAAATGTAATCCCCAAGCCCCAAAGTAGAATATGATCCTAAACACTCTGATTTTACCACTCATTCTACTTAAACGCCCTTTCGGGTTTTCACGTAATCACTCTTTTCATTTTTCTTTAGGTGTGCTCACAATCACTCTTAAAACCTCATATTACCTCAACCTAATGCTGGTCTGGGTTACCTGCTTATTACCTGAGCCACCCTTTCGGGTTTTCAACTCATCCCAGGATTTTAATGCCTTTTTTGAATTTTTTTATGGATTTTTCATTTTTTTTAACCAAACTGAAACAACTGAATCAAATGCAATTGTACATATATCACAAAGCAAAGCAGTGAATCCCCTCCCCCATACTTAAACTCTTCATTGTCCCCAATGAAGCTAAGAAATATAAAACAAAGTATATAAGAAGGAATCATAAGACTCACTGCTGATCTGGTGGAGGAAATGGTGGAAAATCTGGCCACTGGGTCTGGAAGAATAAAGCGGCCTGTCTTTAATGCTCATAGAGTGCATCTTGGCGTACCGATAAATGATGCAACCCATTCAACATCCGCTCCTCAAATGTCATATCAACGGTCCATGGAAAACTAGAAGGAGTAGATGTAGATGGAAAAGTAGATGCATATGTAGCTGGGTTAGGTACACCCCAACCAGCTGTAGAATGTGGATCTGGAGCAACCCAACTAGTCGGCTCAAAAGAAAATCTAGACTGGTACGCCTCAACATGCTCATCCCAACCTCCACCATCAACCTCAACCTCATAATCCTCATCTACCTCATCCATAGGAGCGTCTATATCAGAATGTAAGTGAAAGTCATATACAGTATTTCCCAGTCAACATCCGCTCCTCAAATGTCATATCAGCAGTCCATGGAAAACCAGAAGGGGTAGATGTAGATGCAAAAGTAGATGCATATGTAGCTGGGTTAGGTACACCACAACCAGTTGTAGAATTTGGATCTGGAGAAACCCAACCAGTCGGCTTAGAAGAAAATCTATACAGGTACGCCTCAACATGCTCATCCCAACCTCCACCATCAACCTCAGCCTCATACTCCTCCTCTACCTCATCCATAGGAGCGTCTATATCAGGTTGTAAGTGAAAGTCATATACAGTATTTCCATACTGCAATGCTATAGGTAGACGTAGAAAAGGTGCATGAGGATGCCCATGAAGCCAAGTCCAGCCCCCCTCAGCTGAACCTCTCAAACAACCAGCCCTAACTAACACCACAGCTAAAACCTTGTGACACAGACGCACACAAGGGTGGGGAATCTTATTGTTTGTCTACCCTGAATTAGTGGCGAAGGGGGAGCCGATAAGTGCATACCAGAAGTCAAAGAACATGGCATCTGTCAAAATATTCTTTCAAAGTAATCCCAAAATTCAAATAAGCCTGCTCACGGGATACAGTACAGAGTCTATCACATGCATTGAATGTCAAAACACCATCAGCATAACAAAATGTAGACAACAACTCAATAGTAAGCCTTCTGTAAGTGGGAGCAGGCATAGTACTCAATCTACCCAAACCCCCAGTCTCTAACAACTGCTCTGTACACTCCCTAAATCCCAGATCAATCAGCGTCGAAATATCAAAGAATTTAGTGCTAACAAATCTCCGACTCTCATATTTATCCCACAACTCCCTCTGCCTATCAGTCAGATTCTGTAAACCAGATATGCCATACCGAATTAAACAAAATCGAAGGAAGAATTACCCGAAAACCGATAACCGCGGGCGCGTGTAGCAAGGCGAGAGCTCGGAACGGCGAAGGAGCAACCCGTGAGCGCGTGTCACTAACCGTGATCGCGTTTTTGTCAGAGATGCACCCGCGAGTGCGGGTTGTGAGCCGTTGTCGCGGTTCTGGCCGTCGAACAGATCTGAACTTCCGACAAACAACAATGGCTTTAAAAACCTCCAAATCTTCCTCAAATATACCAACAACAACAATTCCGACTCCAGAAGGCACAAATCTAACTCCAAATGCAAGAAGAGTGACTAACCGAATCAGATCTGGACCCTTATCTTGCACAAACGGCGGAATCCAACCAAACAAAGAGCGGAATGGGGCTGGGGACTACGAACTGCGGATGCCGGTGTGGGGCCGCGCGCGCGGGTCTCCGGTGGTCGCGGGAATAAGGTGGAGATGGTGTGAAGGAGTGTGGATGGATTTTGAATTAGGTAGTGTGGAGTTATGGAGTTTAGGTGGCTTTTTGAGTTGTGGTGAGGAAGACAAGCGGTAGGAGGTGTTTTTTTTTTATTTTGAGAAGGGCTAGGGGATTTTAAAATTTTTGTATTGTTTTGGGCTCGGGTTGGTACTAATTTGGGCTTTTTCGGGGGTTTCACCCGAAAACCTTTTATTTCGGTGGTTTCACCCGAAAACCTTTTATTTAAGGGGTTCTACTCGAAAACTTTTTATTTTTATTTTTATTTTTTTTTTATTATTATTTTTTTTTTTTTTTAAAAAGGCAAAAACTTAATTCCGTCAGGGACAGACCCGCGAGCGCGGGTCATGGGCCGCGGGCGCGGGTCCAGCCGCGGGCTCAGATTCAACCTCGGGCTGCGCTTTTTTCGAGATGGAAAATTGTACCTGCGTGTTAGCCCGACAAAACTAAAACGAAACTAAAAAATAAAACTAAACTAAAAGGACAAAAAGAAAAGAAAAGAAAAACTTACCTCGGGTTGCCTCCCGAGCAGCGCCTTTGTTTAACGTCGTTGGTCCGACGTCATTTTATAGCTCAAAAAGGGTCTTCATCTAATTGAAACTGGACCGTTTTCCCTTCATGTGCCATGGATAATAAACCCTTGGCAACATCAATCACGGCGCTCTCCGTCTTCATGAACGGACGACCCAACAGTAAAACAGGGTCGTATCTCCCTTTACCTATTTCTAGCACATAAAAGTCCATCGGGAAAATTAAACCGTCCACCTGCACTAAAACATCTTCCACAAATCCTCTCGGATGCACATTAGAGTGATCAGCCAATTCAATAGTAATATTTGAATCCTGTAATGACCCTAGACCTAATCTCTCATATATGCTAAGTGGCATGACATTTATAGACGCTCCCAAGTCAAGCATAGAATGCTCAACTTTTGTCTCACCAATACTAACGGTAATAGTAAATCTCCCGGGATCTCCACACTTCTTAGGCAATTGCCTTTGAAGCATTAAAGATACATTTTCTACATTCTCAACAAGACTGATTTTCTTAATCTCCCCCTTCTCTCTTTTGTTTCCTCTTAATAGAACATAGCTCCTTAAGAAATTTAGAAAAACGAGGAATACTCTAAACAAGTTTAAGTAAAGGAACATTTACCTCACATTTTGAGAAGGTTTCGAAAATTTCCTTGTCATTGGTTGGCCTCCGAGTGTTTTTCAGTGCCTTAGGAAATGGTGGAACGGGCTTTTTTGAAGCCATGGGAGGAAACGAAGGCCGAACGTAAGTATTTGGATTTGTCGAAGGGACCCGTGAGCTCGGGTGGCCACCCGCAGGCGCGGGTTATTCGCGGACGCGGTTTGGTTCCGAGATCGCGGGTTCTGGCTGACGTTCAGATTCAATTTTGTCTTTTGTACCACTGTCTCGGGTCTAAACCTGCGAGTGCGGTTGGTTTTCATTGGCTGGAATGTCGATATTCTGCTCGTTCCCACTTCTCAACGTGATGGAACTTACATTCTCTCTAGAGTTAATAGTGTGAGATGGAAGTTTCCCCGAGTCTCTGGCTTCTAAGCGACTAAGGCTGGTTGTAATCTGGCTCAATTGGTTTTCAAGGTTTTTCACTACAGCCTTGGTCTCTTGATTTTCCTTCATCAGTTGAGTAATAATGGTGGGATTTTCATGAGGAACTTGGGGCCTTGGGACATAATTAGGTTTGGGATCGAACCCAAGAGAATCGGTATTCTAAACAATCAGCAAAGAACAAAAGCAAGGGTTTTGGGTTTAAGCAAGCAAACAAAATTAAGTTTCAAATCAATTAAAGGAAAGCAGAGTTCATTCAATCAATTCAACTTTTTTAATCATTCGATCATTGATTCATCCACTTTTCTATAATTCCTAGGTTAATTCCAATCCTTATAAAAGATTTCCGCTTGTCCACGATCCAAGCGAAATTATAATATGAACAAGAACGCTTAATTCAAATCATGCAAAGTATTAAGGATAAAAGGATATCAAATCATGCAATCAAGCTACTAGTCTCATGCATAAAATAACAATCAAATACTCTTTCTCAATTCCAGTCCACGGTCCTGGAAAAGAGTTGTTTCAAGGATAAATAAGGTTGCTCAGGCTCATAAAATCAAACATAGATCATGGAATTAAAACAAGAGTTTTGATATTAACCAAAGGATAGAAAAGTTACCAGAATCTCACGAATTCAATAAAAAGGCTTCCTTGATCAAACAAACTCCAAGAAAGATTAGTTCTCCATAACAGAAATAAAAACTAGGTTAAACTGAAAATAAAATCTAGATCATAGAACTCCCAAAACTGAAAACGAAACTAGGCTTAAATACTAGAAACAATATCCGAAATAACCTAAAGATATAATAAAATAAAAGATAAAATAAAACTCAGTCGGCAGCTGGAAGGTCGCCACCCGCGAGCGCGGTTCCTGTAATCTTCGGCGTCCGTGGATGCTCGTTCTCCCGCGGTCTCTGGTCTCGACCCGCGAGCGCGGGTCCTGCTTCTTCGTAAATCTTCAATTTTGTTCTTCCTAGCAACCACTGTAAAGCGGGTCTTCAGCTCAAACATAGGACTTTTGTATTCAAAGTCTTCATTTGTAGGCTTTTCTGATATTACATGTAAACACCCTAATCTAGCCTAAAACACTCAGAAATCCTAATAAAATACATAATTACGTTGTACAAAACCCAGCGTATCCCAGGCACTTAACAGGGACATGTAGTTGGTGACGAATCGAGGAGGCGGTGAAGACATAGTCGTCGCCCTAGAGGGAGAGTGTTCCCTTGGTGGCCTTGTTATAAATGATGAAGTTGTTGTAGAAGAGGCGCTCCTGGGCAGGGTCGACGGTCACAGTAGTGTTGCACACGTGTTCCCACTCTTGGGCCTTGATGAGGTCCTAGAGTTCCCCAACCCTTTGCTCTTGGAGGTGTGATTCAGTGTGTATGAGGGGAGGGATGAGCTTGCGATCCTCAGAGATGGGAACCTTCTTTGGTTCTGTTGCCTTCCCCTTCTTCTTCTTGTTCCCCCTAGAGGCAACAACCTTTTGTTTCCTCTAGGGATAGACAGCCGATGTGAACAAGAGGGGAGGGCCCCTTTCCATGGGAGCACCCTCCGACACCACCAGTGGCATCCTTGTTCATCTTTAGCGAGAGCCTGAGCATGTTCCTTTTCCAGACCCTCTTGGTCAAGGACCTCGGTGGGAGCTCCACCATCTGAGGTCCCTTCATCTTCGGAGGACAGCCCCATGTCCTCGTCATCATCTTCAGCCTGATGACCTTTACTTGTACCAGCCCCATCAGCATGGGCTGAGTTCCCTTTTTCTTGGGCTTGTCCCTCGACGTCAGAGTGAGTGCCTTCTTCCCTTGGGAGCTCGGAGGAGGGTTTGTTGATGAAGTCTTGGAGCTCGGCCTGTAGGGCATGTAGGCGAGCATTTTCCTCGGATGTGCCCATGATGATAGGAGTCGGCATCTTCGCCTTTTTGAGGACGACTGCGGCAATTGGCAGTGAGTCGTCGTCCGAGTCAAGGTCAACCGGTTTCTTGACCGGAGAGGGAGAGGAAGAGATTTCAAGGGTGGAGGGAGGAGGAGATTTTTGAGGAGAGGTGGATTTGGCAATGGGAGAGGAAGGTGGTGTGGGAACTTTGGGATGTTGACAAGATGGAGGAGGATCGGAAGTTCCCTCAATGATGGGAAGAGAAGAGAAAGTAGGGATGGTATCTGTGGGACTAGAGTTTCCAAAGATGGGATTAGGGTTGGAGATAGGTGGTGGTGGAAGGTTCTGGGATTGGGAGTTCCTAGAATCGGAGGGAGGTGGAAGAGAGGAGAGTTGTGTGAGGGGTGGTGGAGGTGGAGGGGTGGCGAAAGAGTCAGGACGAGAGAGATTGAGAAACTCGTCCAAGTTGAGGATGGATTTCTTCTTCTTTTTCTTGGCGGGATCGGAAGAAGAAGAGGAGTGTTTGTCTTTGCGTTTTTTAGGGTTTTTGGATTTTGGGGGTTCTGGACCGAAACTGTCAACGATGACAGTGCCAGAGGAGGATACGGATAGAGGTTGAGGAGGAGGAAGGGGAGGAAGAGATTGAGATGAGGTGGTGGAAGAAGGCAGCGATAGGGTTTGTGTCTCCGGAAGGGAAGGGCTGGGTCCTAGGATCTCAAACTCAAGAAGCGAGGACCCGGTTCTTTCGTTGTGGAGGTAAGGGAGAACATACTCGTTGAGGCCTTTGTAGATTTTTTGTTGGATTTCTGGATCTGGTTCATTATCGGCTTGCCTAAGCATGTAGGCGAATATAGATTTAGGACTATTGTTTATCCACTCTCGGATGTGGTGATCTGGGTGAACTGGGCCATGGGAAGATTATAGAGAACAGAAGGTTTTGGAGGTTTGCTAGAAAAAGAAGGTAAGGGAATTTCAGAGAGAAAGAGTTGCAGAGATCGAAGGTTGAAGAAGGTCCCAAAAATGGCAATAGAGGGGTTTTTATGTGAGACACGAAGAGGGGTAGAAAGGGAAAGGAAAAATTCCTCGATAACCGTCGGCCAATAGATTCGGAGAGTCGTTCAAACATACACTCATGACATGCGTCTCTTTCTCCATGGGAAGTCACTTCGAGAGTTTCAAACGCTTGGCCCATGATCCTTTGAATTCTGACACAATTTCCCATTTCCCAGTGACGATTCAACTTTCCAAAAGTACCAGTGTTCCGTTGCTCGTGAACATTTTGCACACCAGTTCCCATGATCGAGTGGAGTGGCAAGGGGAACTCACACTCAAGTTCTTTGGTGAGGCTAGGGAACTCAAAGGGGAACCAGACAATTACAACTCGATAAGGGGACGAAAAGTTGGGCTCATGAGAAGCGTTTTCCTGGTTCTCGGCTAAGGGTAGTTTTATCATCAACCGTCATAGTGGCTTGTAATGAGGGTTAAAGGGAACTCTGGTTGATTATTTTGGGCCAAAAGAAGTGAAGTTCCAAATTGTACATTGAAAACTCTAGACTAGTAATATGGCAAAATGAAAGCATTTCAATATAAACTAGCCAAGCATTGAGGAAATAACAAACAGGGACTTGTTCAGTTTAGAGTTATCATGCCTAGAAGCATCCGGTGACGCTGGTAGGGACGTTTGTCTAAAGCTTTAGTGAGAATTTCCGCAATTTGCTCTTCAGTTCTACAATGTTCCATAGAGATGTTCCCATGTTCCACATTATCACATAGAAAATGATGCCTAATGTCTATATTCTTAGTATAAGAATGATGCACAAGATTTTTAGATATGTTAATGGCACTTGTATTATCACACCTTATGGGAACTGGGCCAAAAGACATACTATAGTCTTGAAGTTGATACTTAAGCCATAGAACCTGGGAATAGCAGGAGACGGCAACCACGTATTCCGCTTCTACTGTGGAGTGTGCCACTGAGTTTTGCTTCTTTGATCCCCATGAGACTAGGCACGATCCTAGGAACTGGGCCATTCCAAAAGTGCTCTTTCGATCAATCAAGTGCCCAACGAAATCTGCATCTGAGTATGCAACTTGCTCAACGGAACTGTTCCTTGGATACCAAAGGCACAAGTTGTCGTTCCCTTTGAGGTACTTGAAAATTCTCTTCACCTCTTTCAAGTGTGATTCCTTAGGGTTAGCCTGAAAGCGTGCACATAGGCACACTGAAAACATGATGTCGGGTCTGCTAGCAGTTAAGTGGAGAAGAGACCCAATCATACCTCGAAAGTTCCTTTGATCCACACTTATACATGTCTCATCTGCGTTGAGCCTTGAGTTTGGTGAGATGGGAGTGTTGATGGGTCTGGAGTGTTCCATCCCATATATACTTTATTATCATCTCTTTGATGTACTTTTGTTGATGGATCCTTGTTCCCTCCTTGGTTTGAGATAATTAAAGTCCCAAGAAGAACGTGAGTTCCCCTATGAGACTCATCTCAAACTCGCTACTCATCAAATTCTTAAACTTTTCAACAAGAAGTTCATTAGTAGCACCAAATACAATGTCATCAACATATACTTGTACAATTAAAATGTCTTTTGATTCTTTCTTGATAAAGAGGGTTTTGTCTATGGAACCACAAAGTTAACCATGAGACAAGAGAAATTGGGCAAACCTGTCGTACCATGCCCAGGGAGCTTGCTTGAGGCCATATAGGGCCCTCTCCAAGACCATGTGGTTGCGCCACATAGACTTCTTCCTTGAGGTGTCCATTTAGGAACGCTGTTTTGACATCCATTTGATACAACTTGAAGCCTTTGTGGGCATCATAGGTTATGAGGAGTCGAATTGCTTCAATTCTTGCAACTGGTGCGAAGGTCTTATCGTAGTCGATTCCCTCTCCTTGCTTATACCCTTGGGCAACCAAACGGGCCTTGTTCCTAGCCACCGCACCAGTGTCATCAAGTTTGTGTCTAAAGACCCATCGACTTCTTATGATGTTCTTGTTCTTGGGCCTAGGAACCAGTTTCCACACCTTGTTCCTCTCGAATTGGTGGAGTTCCTCTTTCATGGCTTGAATCCAGTCCTTTAGAGCTTCCTTGATGTTTTTGGGTTCCACCAGTGAGACAAAGGCGTTGAAGGCACGGAAGTTGTTGAGAGAGGAACGAGTCTATATGTCTTTGTCATAGGGAGTGATGATGTTATCGATGGGATGGTCTCTCTTTTGGTGATAGTTCATTATACGAATGTGTGAGACATCAATCTGTTCCCTTGCATCCTCTTCATCTCCAACTTGTATTTCCTCTTCTTCATGGGAACAGTTGTTCTCAACTTCTTCACTAATTGTCTCTTTAGGATTCTCCTCAATGTACCCTCGTTGTTCCCCTGAACACTAGAGTCTGGTATGGTTTCATTTTGGGGAACAAGAGAGTTGGATGCATCTTGAGACTCTTCTGTTGAGGAAGGGACCTCGAAGGAGTCTTGATCCGTAAAATTTTGACCTCCTTCGTTGTTCCCACTTGGATAGTCATCATCTTGCTTTCTCGGCTCGTCATCGTCGTCTTCCTCTCAGTTTGAACAGAGTTCCCTTTCCTTGGGACTTTGTTCCCATCTTTACAGATTGTTCGTCGAAGATGACGTGAATGATTTCCTCTATCTTCTTGGTTCTCTTGTTATAGACTCTCTACACCTTGCTTTGGGAGGAGTATCCCAAGAAGATCCCTTCGTCACTCCTTGGGTCGAACTTCCCAAGGTTGTCTTTGCCATTGTTATGCACAAAGCATTTGCATCCAAAGGTCCTAAGGTGAGAGATGTTGGGCTTTCTTCCTTTGATCAACTCATATGATGTCTTCTTGATCATGGGCCGAGTCATAGCTCGATTCAGAATGTATGTAGTTGTGGAGATTGCCTCGGCCTAGAAGCTTTCGGGAACTCCACTCTCGAGCATCATGGTTCGAGACATGTCTTCCAGAGTTCTGTTTTTCCTTTCCACCATGCCATTTTGCTGAGGAGTGCGAGTGGTCGAGAAGTTGTGAGATACACAGTTGTTGTCACAGTACCTTAGGAACTCTAAGTTTTTAAACTCAGTTCCATGATCAGATCTGAGAGACTTGAGCTTTAATCCCATGCTAACTTCCATCCTCTTGATTAGAGTCTCAAACTCCTTGAATGCATCTGATTTTGATCTCAAGAAAATAACCCATGTAAATCTCGAAAAATCATCAATTAACACATACATGTACATTTTTCCACCATAGCTAGCAGTTTCCATGGGACCACAAAGATCCATGTGGATTAGCTCCAAGGGTCTTGTTGTGCTTACCACCTTCTTTGGTTTAAAGGAGCTCCTGGTTTGTTTGCCACGAACACATGCATCACACATTTTGGCTCCCTCAATGTTGATTCGTGGGAGACCAATGATCAGGTCCTGTAAGTAGAGCTTCAGGATTTGATTGATGCCTGCGTGGCGTAGCCTTTTATGCCAGAGTTCCGTATCATCATGAGAGCTTGCGAGGCACAACTTCCTTGGTGGGTCAAACTCTGTGTCCACCACATAGACATTGTTGGACCTCCTTCCTCTTAGAATGATTTTGTTGGTTTTCTTGTTCATGACCAAGCATTCTTCCGAGTCGAAAGTGACAACGTTGTTCCCTTGATCACAAATCTGAGATACACTCAGGAGATTGTATCCTAGATGCTTCACCAAATTGACATTGCTAATCTTGATTGATTTGTTGAGTAGTACTTCCCTTGTTCCTATGATTTCTCCTTTATTCTTGTTGCCAAAGGACACATGACCTCCTTCGACTTTTGTGTGGAGTGAGGTGAGATTGTCTTTGTTTCCAGTCATATGATTTGAACATCCACTATCAATGACTGATACGCTCTAGTTTAGTATAGGTTAACTCTTGTATTTTAGGTATGATTTGAGTGTGTTTAGGTTAGTTTTGAGCATAATTGTGATATGAAGACCGAAGACACGATTTGAAGAATTACAAGAGTTTTGAAGACAAGTGTTGATTTGGAGTTGTTTTGACTCCATTTTCTTGTGATGCATCGTTCGGGAGCTACGTTGATCGGATGAAGCTGGATTTGGTATCATTGGAAAGCTAACTCGAAGAGATACAATTCATGATTGTATGGCGAGTTCAAATTCCAACTCTAAGTGGGTCAAAACCACCTCCGAAGTTGACACCAAAAAGCTGTCAAAAGTAACCCGCGACCGCGGGTTGAGACCCGCGCCCGCGGGTTGAGACCCGCGCCCGCGGTGAGTGCCAGAATCGCAAGGGTTGATGATCGAGGACGACCTGCGAACCCGCGCTCGCGGGTGGTTCGTTTCCGCGCGCCGCCTTTGTTTTATTTTATCTTTAGTATCTAGTTTTATTTCGGTTGTTCTAGTATTTAAGCTTAGTGTCGTATACTTTGGAGAGACAACTTTTGAATCTAGATTTTATTTTAGTTTAACCTAGTTTATTTTCAGTTTTTACGGAGAGCAAACCCTTTCAAAGGTGAAGCTCTGATGTATGAACTTGTGAGATTTTGGTAATTGATTTCTATCCTTTGGTTAGTATTAATTCTCTTGTGCTTCATTATATGAATGTTGATTGATTATGCATGAGTAGCTAACTTGTTGAATTGATTGATTTTGTATTGTTGGATTAGATTTGGACCGTGGACAAATCTGTTTTGTGAAAACAACTTAGAACTTAGATCTGTTGTCTATGCAACTAGGTTTTAAGAAGAGAATTGATTATAAGTTATTTCAATCGACTCGTAGCTTGGTTGTCTTGACTTGTATCCTGCATATCCTTGTTCTCTATGCTAATTCTAGGTTAAGCGTCCTTGCCTAGGGTTAAAGAATTGCTTGGACCGTGGACTTGCGATTGCTAATGATTAGGATAGGAATTAATCATCGGTGTAAAAGGAATCAGTGGATGAATCTGTGATCGAATGATTATTTCAGAGTGGATCTTTTGAATAAACTTGTTTCTCTTTTGTTTTGTTTGATTGTTTGTTATTTTTTTCTTAGTTTATTTTAGTTTAGATCTTTCTCTTGATTTCCCCCTGTCTTTAGTTGGTAAAAATATTGATACTAAAAGCCGCAAGTTCTCTAGGGTACGACCCCGACTTACTCGCTATACTAGCTTGTATTAAGGTTAATTATCTTTGTTCTTGGCATAACGACCTAGGCGTTTGATGGAGCAAAGCTCTCCGCTAAACTGGGGTGGAAATGACAAAAAAAGTAATTGGGAAATGTTAGTCAATTCCAAAACCTAATATTTGAAAACTCAATAGATATATACGATATTTGCTAGTAACAAGTTTGTGGTGATCAGTGGAATTAATTTTAGTTTTTCATTTTTAGATGTTGACAGGATAAAGTTATTCAATGATATTCAAGGAGATAAATCAAAGATATAGAAAACAAATTAAAAAATCAACGAAAAGTTAGCTGACCAATTTTGATCACGTTTCTTCAGTACATTTAATGTTATAATCAATCAATATATCAATATAGAGAGAGAAAGTAGCACGTGAGAAGGGGAGCTAAGGTAAAAAATAAGGATAAGTCTCGATCGTTTCTTTCAAAAAGATAAAAAAAAAGGATATGGGAGAATTTTTCCCGTATTAATCGCTTATTTTTGGATTAAAAAAAGATACGGGCGAATTTTTCTCATATTATTCCCAAATTTTTTGAAAAATACGTGTTTGAGAGTCACACACAATTTTTTCATCAATACTAGTCAATTGTGCATCAATACTGAATCGCTGATTAATTGTGCAACGAGTTTTGGATGCACATTGTTCATCAATTTCGAACTTTTTTTATTTTTTATTTTATTTTTTGACCTTATTTATGTGTATGAATAAAAATATTATCTAGTTTTTGATGCACATATAATTAGTTTCGATATACCCCTATATGTTCATTGATATATCCCTATTTTTTCATTGATATATCTTTGTTTGTTCATTGATATATACCTTTATTTATTCATCATTATACCTTTGTTTGTTCATTAATATACACATGTTTGTTCATTAATACTATTTGTTTGAGCATAACTACTAGCACTTTGTACATCAAAAAAATAATTCTTCATTATGTATCAATGAATATGAACTTTGTACATTATGCATTACTACTACTAGTACTTTGTTCATTAATATATCCTTTTGTTTGTGAATTTCGAAACACATTCGACCATTTTTTATGTACAAATAATAGTTTTTTGATGTACAAATTAAATAATAGTTTTTTGATGCACAAAATCACAGTTTGATGATCAAAATTAATTATGATGCACAAACAATATGTTTTGATGAACAAAGTCACAGTTTTGATGAACAAAGTCATAGAAAGATGAACAAAATCACAATTTTAATGCATAAACATGCAATAGGTTTTAATGAACAAAATCACATTTTTGATGAACAAAATCACAGTTTTGATGAACAAAATCACAGTTTTGATGAACAAAATCACGGTTTTAATTAACAAAATCACAATTTTGATGAACAATTTGGAGGCGCGCCCTATATCCGCTTTTTTTCAAAAATACACGAATAATTCGCTAAAAATTCGTCTATGGCATTTTTCCCCTTTTATGTGAAACGATCAGCGCCCTTGATTTTTCTCCATCCAACGACTCTTGTTCTTTTTTATTTCTCACTTGCGCGCCCATTCTAACCTGATTCGGACTCACATATATATATATATATATAATGATGTTCTAGTAAAATAGTCTCTTAGAGTAAATCATGTAGTTAAATATAAACTGTCAGATTTGAATTAATAAATGGTCAGTATTTAAAACAAAAGGGGTGCAAAATAATGGTATGGGTGTAGAGGTGTGAAACGGGTCGATCAGGTCGTGTTTGGGTTCGGTTATTTCGGGTTCGGGTTGAGTTTGGTTCGGGTCGTAACGGGTCACCGGTCAAATCAGGTCGGGTCATTACGGGTTGTTGGGCGGGTCGGGTCGACCTAACAGGTGAAGAAAACTGAGTTTTTTACAGTTATTAGAATATTTTTTATTTAAAAAATGATATTTAATAATAAATCTATTATTTTTATATATTTTAATAATAAAATATATAATAATTTTCAAAATATATTATATATTCTTAAAATATAACAAATTGGGTCAACCCAACGGTTTTTTCGGGTTTGAACCCAACGGGTTTCAGGTCTATCGGGTTCGGTTTATTTTAGGTTTTGGGTTCAAATTTTCGGGTCTTTAACCCTAAATTTTTCGGGCAGTTCGAATTGGGTCATCTTTTGACAGCTCTATATGAGTGTGATACACCGGAATAGAACAAATCTGGCTGGAAATAATTTCCAATTTTTTGATTTCATTCAAATACCTATGTTTTCGGACTATTTACAGTTTCGTACTCTCATACATAGATGGTTTCTGGTGGGCGGTTTTGCATTGTTCGAAAACCTTTAGCCATACCTACTCAAATTCTTCTTGATAAAAAATTGGTATGTGGAGATGCAATTTTTAGTTTATAGTTCAAATTAATTTAGAATTATTCTCGTTATAGATTTAGTTATTGGGTTTTTAATGTCGGTTTTCAAGATTTTAAAATTTAGGGTTTAATGTCTCAAGCAAGACCGAAAATATTGAATTTTTTTGTTGTTGAATGGAAAATCTAGAGGAGTTCTTCAATTTTTCCGATATGAGGTCAAGTTCAAATGATTCTTAGGGTTTTATTTGCATTAGTGTTAGTCATGGACATGGGTCGGGCTGGGCCGGGCCCGGGCCGGGCCACCACCGGGCCGGGCCGGAGAAGTAGGGCCCGGGACCGGCCCGGTATTGTACCGGGCTGGAGCGGGCCGGGCCCCGGGCCGGGCCGGGCTGATATATATAGGCCCGGTCCTTTATTAAATTTCCGGGTCGGGCCGGGCTGGCCCGGGCCCGACCGGGCTGGGCCACAATTCCCCAACCCGGGCCCGACCCATGGCTCAGGTGGGTTGGGCCCGTCTGGCCCGCGGGTTGGCCGGGTCGGGCCATTTTGGCCCAGAATTGCGGGCTGGGCCGGGCTGGGCTGGGCTGACCCGCACAAATGTCCATGACTAATTAGTGTTCGAGTTGTCTAGATAATTTGGTGCATGTGGGTGTTTTTGGGTAGATGCGTTCGAATTCTATAATTCACATATGAATTGCTTGTTATTCTACGTGTTTTGTAATTCATTATATTCATATATACATGTCAAGTTATTCGCCGATGCATTATTTGTTATTTTTGGGTGTATTTGTTATTATTCATACATTGTCTTGTTATTCATCTATACAAATCTACTATATATATAAAAGCAATAAGGTTTGGAGCTTTCTCATTACGCCACCTAAGATTTCGCCACATGTCGATCCTATATTAAGCCACCATATATTTTTACACGTGTCATTTTCTTATAATTTAGACGTTTTTATAAATATTCCATGTCATAGTCCACATGTAAAATTTTTTCCATATCACTCATATATTATGTACACATCATATTGCCACATAATCTATAAATATCAATCAAATTTTTAATTTTTTTTTTATATTGGATTACAATGTTTTTTTGGAAATTTATTTACATATTAAAATATTTTTTACCATATATTTATGATCCTAATAACTCTCCAATATAATCTACCAAAAAAACTCATATAAATATATACCGAGATCTTATCCTATAATATACATATGTAGCGAGATCTTATCATATAATATATACCGAGATCTTATCCTATAATATGTCAAGTCAATTTTATTTGCCAATCCATATTAAATGTCCCATTATTTTCATTTTTGTTATCAAAATCTTTAATTTCGAATCATGCTTTTTTTACAATTTATATAAATCACCAATTCACAATTATTATTTATATTATATTATTATTTATTAATATTTTTTTTATAGTATATCTAAAAAAATATCGATTCATAGTCGTGTAGGGCACGACGGGGACAACTAGTACATTATAAAGCAGAACCCAAGTCTGTTGTAAAATTTGTGCCACGTGGCATTTTTTAATAAATTAATGTAAAATTATATTTTAATAAATTTATAACAACTTATAGTATTCTTGCTATATATACTAAATAGATAACATGTTTATATAATAATTTTTATGTTTATAATTTTCTATCTATGGATTATGAATTAGTTTACTACAATAGATAACATATTTATATAATTTTTATATACATAAATTCCTACGAGATGATATTTTCCATATTAATTTAATATTTTTATCTCTTAACAAGATTTAGGGTTTTAATATATTTTTTTATCTTTTAACAAGACTTGAGCTCCAAGTATAAAATTTATATCTATATAATGATAATTTTAAATAATAATTTTTTTTATGTTGATATATTTTTATTTTGAGAAAAGATATAATTTTATTTTGATGACTAAAACTAAATGTAAATGTTAAAAAAAAATCGAATTTTAATTTAAATTATAAAATTAGATTTTCTTTATCTTTTTATGCATTTGTCTATTGCATAATTTATTATGATATTATATAAATATATTTAATATTTCAAATTAATATCGTATAATTGTATAGTTTTTAATAAAATTATCCCGTGAATATCACGGGACTTCAACTAGTTATTTGTTATTTTGGATGTGTTTGGGGCGCATGCTAATGCTCATTGGCTTTTTTTTCGATCTCTCGCTCGGTTCGATTAGCCGGGGCCAATTTACGTCCGAACCGGGTATTGCAGAGGCTCATTATTGGGGGCGTCCCTCCCAATTCAATTTTTTCCCTACACGTCGCCAGGAAGATTTGAACTTCGAACCTCCTGAACAAACGTTTAAGGAGTCTAGCACCTCATCCCACTAGACCAATTGGTTATTGGTATACTCATTGGCTTTTATACACTGCATTTAAGATTGATTTAGTCCCTATATCAATTTTGGTGTATTCTAACTATATTCAGTTATTATTGTCATATAGGCATATATAGCTGAATTTTAGTTTTTTCTTAGGTCTATCGTACGTACCTCCTTTGCCTAGGGCAGGGTTACCCCCATCTCGATCCCCCAGATTCCGTTGTAGCGGAGCCTCACTGGGTTAATGATGATGATGACGACGATGATGTCTTGATATTCATATATCTGTGACCTTTTTCATATAAGTATGTTTTTTTATTTATAAGTGCATGTCTTTTCTTGACCAAAAAAAAATAAATGCATGTCTTTTTATTCATATAGACATGTTTTGATATCATAAATATGTGGAGTGATTTATTATTCAAATATACGTGATTTGTTATTCATGTATGCGTTTTTTGTTATTCGTATATGTGCGACTTGTTATTTATATATGCATTTTTTGTTATTCACATGTTTGTGGTTTGTTTTTCACATATATTTGTTTTGTTATTCATATATGCATTACTTTTTATTGACATAGACATGTTTTGATATCATAAATATGTGGAATTATTTCTTATTCAAACGTACGTATTTTGTTATTCATATATGTGTATTTTGTTATTCATATATGTGTGACTTGTTATTCATATATACGTGTTTTGTTATCTATATATGCATGTTTTCATACTTATTTATGCATATTTGGTTATTAATCTATGCGTGAAATGTTATTCATAGATGTATGTTCTAGTTTGCAGTTATTTAAGAATGTTGTGTATTGTTGCGCGAGAACTGTTATCCAAATATGCATGTTCTATAATGGAGTTAATCAAGAATGATGAAAAAGTGTAAATGGATGAAGCTTAAGACAAAGATTTATTTTTTATATTAGTGTACATTCAAATAAATAGATGTACTTATTCAAATTCATTGAGTATGTATTCGAGATGTAACCATTCCCATTTAATTTTTATTAAAATGTCCTCACTCTTATCAATCCCTAATTAAAATCATGCAACTTCCAAATTTAAAATTGTGGTTTTTTTTTTATTTCACAATCCCTTAAATTTAGCATCTTCCAAATTTAAAATCCAATCCCCCATATTCAAATCACCGTTGAATTAATCGTCTCCCTATTTTTTCTTATTATATTTCCCTAATTTATAACCGTTGATTTATGAAGATATAAGGGCCCATCTTCAACCACACATTGCTCTCTAACATGTTGTCTAATATATATATATATATATATATATATATATATATATATATTGTTAGTGAACAAAAATTCGCCTTTAATGCACTAATTGATTACTCCTTCCTTCGCCTTTCACTCCAATTGCTTTCTTAACCTAAAACCTGCAATACAATGGACAAAGGAGGCGGGAACCCCCTAATCCACCTCCGATGTCTAAGTCAGAAGAGCAATTGTCGATTGAACGTCAAGGTAAAGGACAAGACTTGGTATTTAGCTCAGTGAATATGAGGTGTTCATCATACATGGCAATGACATATATTTATAATGGAAGAGAGAGGTTAGGTCGGCCAATCTGCCTTGTCACAAAAGCAAACATTATCTTGCTCCCCACTCCAAGCGTAAATTCTATCTTTCGACTAAGATAGAATCTTACAGTATAACGAATAACCACCATATATAATTTAAGATATAAAAAACATAATAAATAAAATATTTTTATGGTGGTAGATAAAGAAAATAATTATGACGATTAATTTTACCCGCTCATCTATATGTATTTTAATTACTTTTTGAGAAGTACACGTTTACAGATTTGTAATGTCTAGACATGCCTAGGACTCGTATACCCCAACATTCTTCTACTTACTAATGAATGAATTACCGTTCATTAAATAAATAAAAAAACAAGTTTACGGATTTGATCAGTACTTAAGAAAAACACCGATGATCTCGGCCGGCCTAAGATCGAGAAATAATGAGGACAGTTGATCAGAACCATAATGTTTAGCACGTAGGAAAGAATTGGGTCGCACAGCTCTCTTTATAATTTCTTCTACCATAGCACAATAATGCTATAATAGTGCATAAAATATTACCAATTGTTAACAAGAAGTACAAGTCGCCTCCCTTCCTGTACTAAAAAATTCAATCCGGCAACATTGATCTCGCTCCTATATATGACGTGCTCTGATCTCCCAGAGTGAAACTTCACAAACCTCTCAACAATTCCAACATGGATTTCCCAAACCACACCTCTGAGCGAATGACTAGCCCAAAGATGATAAAAGATGTTTGGAAAGATATAAGAGAGTTCTGGAAAAGGCCAACCGTGAGGGAATACAGGCTGGAGGGCTTTGTCCTCCTCAATGGCCTCCTCCTTGGGACTCTCCTTGTCCTCGGCTCGCTCCGCCAGAGAACTGCCCGGTCCGAGATCAAGTTCTGCCTCCGGGCAGCCTTTTACCTCTCCGGGCACGCCCTTTCGTACGTCATGGGCGCTTTAACCAACGACTCCCCTGTAGAAAACGCGCTCGTCGTCGTTTGGGCGGTCATCCTTCTCGTGCTCTATAGCACCGCCGACAATGTGGGCTCTGAGAGCCTCGGTGACAACGAGGCCCGTCGCAAGCGTTTCCTGTGGGACTACATGATCCCGTACATATGGTTCCTCGGCCTCCTCCTCTTCAAAGTCCCGCCACAGCGTTTCTGGATCCCACTCCTCCTCCTCGTGCTCTTGTTCCTCCTCAAGCTTAGGGAGAGGAAGCTCGCCTTGATGTGTGCATGTAGGTCGCGTGTCGGCCTTGATCGGGTCACTAGGGTGGTCACCGAGTACATGAAGTACGAGCATACGCTAAGCGGTGTAGGGGATGAGGACGCTACTACAATGCACGGATACAAGTATTTGGTTGGAATGAAGGAGGCGGTTGAAGCGGTGGCTTCGAAGAAGCCGCCTCGTCGTGATGATCATTTGGATGTCGACAGGATTGTTACTCTTGAGAAGATATGGAAATCGGAGGGGTGGTTGTTCTATTCGAGGGGCGACCCAGACGGATATTTGAAGGACACTTGTCTTTCTTTTGCCTTGTTTTGGCTCCTCTTACGCAGGTTTGCGGATTATGATCTGGCTGAGTTGTCGACTGAGGAGTCGCGTTCGAAAACATGGAACTTTGTTCGGGATGGGTTGATCAAGGAGTCTCGTGATGAAGAGGAAGCGTGTGAAAGAGCTTTCAGAGTGGTGGAGGTGGAGCTCGACTTTCTGTACGATTATTTCTATAATAACTACTATGCAGTCTATTCTAGAGGCGGGACTCGATACTTGTTGGTCCGTCTCGGAGTTTTGGGTTTGTATTTCGTGATGGCGTTCATCACTGTAAGGAAGTTTACCCCTGAAGAGAGGGAATCGAGGCCTTGGTACGACACGAACAATGTCCAAATCATCGTCACCAAAGCCGTGATATATGCACTTATTGCCATAGAGTTGGCTCAGATTAGCATCATAGCAACCTCAAAATGGGTCAAGGTGAAATGGGTTTGCAACTATATTCAAAATAGATGGTGGTGGCAAAAAAGACGAGGAAAGTGCGCGGAGTGGCTGCTCTACATGTTATGTCGTGCACCATGTATGAGAGCTTGGTGTAAGCCATGGCACAAAAAGCTTCACCAATACTCTTTGCTTGATTCCTATGGCCACACTCCCAAAGTATCGCGGCTCAAGTGTATCTTTGACGGATACATAGATCTTCCCACAGATGGTCAGAAGGAGAACAAGCCCGAGAGGTTAACAGTCGATGTGATGAAGGCAGTCATTGAGTCTCTACGAACAAATGGCCAAAATTTGTCAAATGGAATGGCTTCCTTGGAACGAAATCAAGTAAAAGATCATTTTTCATGGGCTTGTATGACTTATGAGACGAACACTCATGTCATTCTGATTTGGCACATAGCCACTAGCATTTGCGAGATGCCACTAAGTTCGCCCTCAAGCCTTAAGGATGCTGCTGTGAATTTCCATGTCGCCACTTCTTTGTCTAAGTATTGCGCCTACTTGGTAGCCTTGGCTCCAAAGCTATTGCCTGATCATGTTTATGTAGCACAATGCCTCTTTGAGCAAGTGGTATGTGAGGCCAGGGAAACGTTGGAGAATTGCAATTCCAGGGAAACTGTGTATAATAAGCTTATTAGTGTGAGTGAAGAGATTGATCACGGTGGCTCCATCTTGAAGCAGGGTGCATTGTTAGGGAAACATTTGATGAATATAGAGGGTGCTAGTCTAAGATGGAAGGTGTTGGCAGATTTTTGGGCAGAATTTATAGTATTTTTGGCGCCTTCAAAAGATCCAGCAGTTCATGCAGAATATCTTGTTTCCGGTGGCGAGTTTATAACGCACCTGTGGGTTCTACTCACACATGCTGGTATTGTCAACAGAAAAGACTTTGGTGGCCAAGAACAAGCAAGAGTGTTTTTCTCTTCAACATCGTAGGTGTATGTGCAGTGTTCAGTTCAAGTGTGCAAGAGCATTTAACACGTTTTCATACCAAGAAACGTCCGTCTTACAATTGTTTTTTATGCATGTTGATCAGCATGATTGTGGTTTGACCGTTTGACTTTAGCAAGTTGTGTTTCTTTCATACAATATTTGGTTTAGTACGGATTCACAATAAACTTGTATCAAGAACTTGTAAGTTTTTGTGATCTTTGTCTTACTATGATTATTGACTAATTTTATCGAAGTTACTAAAATTGTTGCTTTGATGTCAATTGATATTTTAAACTGGGTGATGTAAATAGTGGCAACAAAAACAAAAACATTAACCCAGTGCAACTCCCTTTACGGGAAATCTGAAGGGTCAAAATGGGAGGACCCCTGCCTTAACGCAAAGGGGAGCGCCCAAAAGACCCGACAAGACCACCGAACACAAGTAGAAAACAAGGCAACCAAAAAGCAAAGCCGAAACATAAACAAAAACCGAAACAAAAATAAAAACATGGGAATATGTGGAAGAAAACCTAAAACATAGAGATACAAAGTGAATCTTTATAGGAAAATTGGTTACCGCGTGAAAAAGTATCATCATAAGAAGGGGCTATTCGTCTTAAAATGGGGAGCTCACTTCAAGAAGTTTCATTATAAAAACAATAATCACTTCATGAATGATGAAACCAAGCATATCCTCACGTAGAGACAATTTGTATATACAACTTTCCCGTCCTGATTATCATATAGCTTACCTAGGCCAAACCTGGCCATAGACATCCTTCTTTTGATAGCTGCGATCCCAGGACCAAGGCACGTCTGCAAAACTCAAAAGAAGAAAGCGTTATAACCAGACTGTAAACAATAAAGCTCCTGAAACCAACAAATTTATAAAGAATGGAGCAAATGACCTTCAGGGGAGTACAACTGTGGAGGAAGTTGATAAGGGACAGGCAACCGAACTACTAATTCAGAGTCCGCCTCTGAAGTTTCATTTTCATTCTGAGTTAGAGTCACCAATTTCGCCTTTTGTATTCTACTATCCAATGGTTGCTTTTTATCCTGTGGAAGAGATTAGTATAAATGAATATACTGCTGAGCAACAACAACAACCCAGTGTATTCCCTTCCCCAGGCAGGGTAAGAGGGGAAAAATAGTAGTAGTATGTAGGTTTTACCTGCACATTGTCATTGTAATCTGTGCAAGAGAATCCAGAACCTTTTCTCATAAGAGATGGCAAAAAAAGCACCCCGAGCTGATTTTTTCACACAGCAAGAAAAGCAAGTACAAGAAGTTAAAGTCTGTTTGGGCATGATTTTTCCACACCCGGCAAAATAGCATCAGTGGAAACCGGAGCTCTTTTCTTATAATGTTGACCAATTGATATAGGCTTAAGTAAGTACCTCGTAAGAACGAACCATTAGCTGAGTGTTATTCTTCTGTAGTGTACCCCAGGCAGCTTTACTGAGATTTGAAGAAGTTAGCAAGAACCAACTGCCATAGATGAATAAAAAGTCAGACATCAAGCATGATCAAGGTCTAAAAGCATGATAATTATATTAGAGAGTGCTTACGCGATGTTTTGGCCATTATAGCGGGCAAAAGTTTTTATGTGAGGCATTGCCCGGCTGGAAACAGAATACAAGAAAAATCAGTAGCAAATACAAGATTATACATATGCAAAACGAAAGAGAGTTCCACGAAGTTTAGAAAAAAGCTAAATAGAGAAGTTAGATGGGATTGAAAACCCCAGACAACTAGGAATTGTAAATGATGATTGAACATGACAGCTATGTTTAACTGGGTAACATGCACTGAAAAATGGAGTGTCCCAAGGAAATTGAAATGATTACTACAGCCATTCAATTAGAACTGCAAAAGTTTCAGAGGACTATTATGCATTGCCATTGCTACAGGGAGGCATGGCTAACAAATCAAAATGTTGATGCGTGGTCTATATTTTAGTCACAGATGCAAACTGATTCACTTTTAGATAAAAAAAAACAAACTCTTAATAAACACATCATCATCGCCCCAGTAAAGTCCCGCTCCAGCACGATCTGGAAACTCTTAATAAACACCATGCAAATTTATTTTTATATTTAAATATGAATGAACTTATAATATATATTTAAGCATACACCGCATTTTCCTTTTAATGTCGTTTTAAGATTAACACCGACAATGTCAACACAAGTTCATTAACATCATCAATACATCCAGAATGGATTATTTTCTGCAAAATTTTCAGTCCTGATTAATTTTATGCATATAGCCATATAGGTGATACTATAGATTGTTAGATGTAGAAACAAGAAACACCATGTAATCCAGTAACTAGATATAAAAAACACTATACCAGCGGCCAGTATGGCTAGCCTTCCACTTCGCCCAGTACTTCTTGAGAAAGGCCTTCTCCACATTCTTCAGGGGACTAGGAATTGCATTGCCTGCAGCATAACCCTGATAACAAGGAAAGTCAACAATACACAGTCATGTACATTTTTCCAATAGAAAAACCTGTAAGCTTTGGAATCAAATCGCACTTGCATGTTTTTCATCGAGAACTAGCTCTAATATTTAAATGGCCATTGGTTATTATAGGGACATAAAATCAAGCTTTCTTCTTCATATGTTTACTATTTCAATTTAATTGTTTATGGTGAATGGACATTCTTGTGAGAAATGTTCTCCAGGTAGGTGATAAGATTAAGAAAGGTGTTTTAAGTCCCTACCTCTTCATATTGTTAGAGCTCACAAATTTATGTTAAAGAAAGAACGCAATATCTAATCGATGTTTAAAATATATATTTAAAAAGTAGTCAAGCAAAAATCGCAGTGTTAAACATTAATACCTCTTCCATAGTCCTGCTCACAATTGCGGAGATTGATCTAGTTACACATCAAAAATGCATGCTATGCGATGATGGGGATAATTCTCTAATTCACTAGTTTGTTGGCTGTGCGTCCAGTTAGAACTTGTGGTTTACATAAAAACATTGTACGGGAGACTAAGAATTGAGTCTTTCAGTGGAAAAGGCTGCTTATGTGGCTCTTATTTCCAGATCATGTACGATAAACAGTTTAGTATTCATAGTTATGATGTTTTATTCTATCATCTAAACAGAATTGTTACACTTGTAGTTCAGGAATGAGACCAGAGATGCTGGCAACAGAAATTATGCTAATCAAATTATCAAAACTGTAAAGAGCAGGTTTGCACAGATGAGGACTGTAAATTGGAATGATAAGGCAGTATTTCATATATCCATCTTTGTCCATACTTTTTAGCATTAGTGAAACTATAAGAAAGAATAAAATGTCTGAAATACGCTTTTTAAGCATAGTTTGGGCTGTTTTTGCAAAAGAGATAGGTATTTTGGACATATCATACTTTTGGAAAGCATCATTATAAAAGTAAAGTTGTTATAAACTAATTTCAGCTTATAAAAGGTGGTACTATGCAAATTGAACCAATTCCAGGGTTAGAAGAAATTAAGATCTCAGAGCACATGTGTTAATGCAGAGAGGACCTCCTTAAATTGTAGGAATTCTAGATAAATTATAAAGGCATACTTCAATTGGAGTTTCAACGAATTGCACCCATGAAGGTTGTATAAACACTTGCTTTGATCAGCAACAACAGTGCCTTTAAGCTAAATAAATAACAACTAACAATGCTACAGTGTAATTTTATTCATCACCTCTAATGAGCATCGGACATCTTCCACACTTGGCCATATTATTAGTGGCTCACCCAACCCTAGGGGTGTCTTATCATCTGAAGTCCCAGAAGACAATGACATTTTCAGCTCATCCATCCACTTCTCATCAAGAGAACCAAGAGAAGAAAACTGAAACATGAAATTTCTATAAATTAAATAAACATGGCGTTTAAGGAGTAGAATTAAATACATGCTCCAACTGAGGATTTTGCAAATAGATAAATTAGAGTCAACAAAGATACTTTATAAGCATATGCACATCTATTATCAGCATGCATTGGAGGCCTTCGGCAGCAGGATGCATGCCCAAAGAGAAATTAGAGGGGCCATAAAAATGGAAGGCATCCACAGATACACTTACCTGATAAACTAATGGAGAATGCTGAAATTGTTTGTCAAAAGTCCATTTTTCAAGAATAGAACGTAGCTTCATATGACCCCACTTCCTCAAGTTAGGCCCCGTGTGGTAACCAGGAACAGACCCAACCAATCTGACCTAAAATATATAGAATATTAACAACAATACTAAATCAGGTAGAGATGTCATGGATTCCAAAATCCAAATGTTATACCATGCAATTCATATAGCTTTGCACCATTTATGTACTCCATTTTGGTTTTTCAGATTAATTCCAACAAAAATATAATTAAAGCCTTCTCGTATAATTGTTCAAAAGAGGGGCTCAGAAAGTAAAAGATGAACACATGTAGCTATTATAAAAAGTGAAATGCTTGTAAGGAATAAACAATTATATGCATTCATAGGTTTTTCAGAACGATTGTATACTCTGAAATTATTGTTACATGAAACTAAACACTAACACCTCCAAGGAGGAAAATTATACCACTGCATCTCCATAATCAAACTTCTTGAAGAAGGATGAATTGATCTTGAAGCTACCGAGAGCCAGAAAGTTAGCAGTAAATTCAGGGAACTGCAAAGAAGCAAATACAAATAGTCACTTTCCAGGACCCAGTTAACCCATTTCTAAGAGGTACAGCTTAGAAACACGGAAGAAATCCCAGTCACAGCCCCTACCTACCCAAAAACAAAACAAAGAAAAAGTAATAAAAAGGAAAGCACACACACCTAAAAGAGACAACCCAATCCAAGCTTCCAGATCAAAATCAATATACTGATACCTTTAATACACTGAGATAGTCAATGAGGTCGGTTTCAAAGTCAGATACTTTGTTCAAGTTACTTTGATCTTTCCAAGGAAAATCCTGCATCCACAAGCCTTGACTTTTGTTGTTCCAATCAACATAAATCAAATTTGCTGTATGTACAACTACTCTCACTCCTCGAGGATAGACAAGAATCATGGCTTTTGAATGGTGAGTCCCATAGGAAATGGGTAGAGGTGGTTTGTGCAATATCCAATTTGGTGGCTTGGCCATCTGGATAATGATTACAGAAATAGAGTAAATCATAATTATAGGCAAAGCAAGGTCATACCGTAGCTTATTTCAAAGATTCAATTTAAAGAGATGGAAAGACCTTCATGTATTCCAGTTTACCATCACCCTCTCCATGAACAACCAGCACATGAGGGACTTTCTTAAGCATTGGACATGCTACAAGCACAAAGAGAAAAGACAATAAGCACAAAGAGAAAAGACATTAAGCAGTGGAAGAGAAAGAGAAACTGGAAGTTAAGAGCTGTAAAAGAATTAAACAATATGCGTGTAAGCTTATACGCTGCAACATAACCACACTAAAGAAAAGAATATGTATTACTAGCACCACAAAAGGCACAACCTCCACATCCCAGTATTGGGTTGAATCAAATCCTTTAATATTACAAACAAAATCATAGTTTACCCCCTCCCCACAACTTTCCAAAAAGAGAAAACGAAACAGATTATCATATTTTATGCATTCAATATGCATTAATATTGCATGAAGAAATCAACAGCATGTCGACAAATAGAACAAATGTGGATAAATCAAGTGCAAATTTTGAATCAAAGCTCCACTGATTGATCATTATAAGCACCTAAACTAATTCTGTTCTTATGTAAGGAAAATCGATGATCTGTCAGAGCTGAAAAATACATTGCAGAAGCCGAAGTTTATCTTTACTGCATTAAACATATCAAAACCAAATATTAGAAGTAAATGCTTGCCCAGAGCCAAAGTTTACCAGGTAGTAACCAGTCCAAATCCACCATATAGTTTGAAAGAATCGCAACAAGGACATCTCCCTGTAAAGCGGAAAAAATATCACTTAGAAGGCATTCCAAGGGTATAGTGTGGGAGATTTTTCTAGAAAAAAAAACACGGAGAAAGAAGAACTGTAGCAGATACAATTAAAAAGACTTCCTCAAAACAAAGAAATGATTGGTTGCATTCTAAAACTTCATTTCACCACAATTCCATTATGAAAGTAAAACAGAGTAGAGTGGCCTCAAGCATAATGCATAGCACTTCTCAAACACCATTAAGCTAGAACCACTCTATCTATTTATTCCCCTGATGAGTAAGAATTCACAAGGAACAAAAATAATGTGAAACTAAGGATGAGAAACTCATACTTGAATGACATCGCCAATGGACACACAAGAAGTATTAGCCCATGCTGGAAGCCCTTTTACACTCATCAGCCGAAAAGTTAACGGTAATTTTTCAGTGGATACATGAAAATGAGATAACGTCTGCTGATAATTGTTTGAAGAAGAGCCAATGTGTTTCTTCGACTGAGAACTCCCAGATCTAAGAATAGCCAAACATTGCACTTCTACTGTGCTTTCAGCTTTATTCTGAACCAATAAAGAATGAATTAGACAATTCATTAAGTCAACAAAGTACAGAAAATTTATACAAATTCAAAAATTAATACTTCATAGTTGTCTCACTAACTATGCAGAATGCAGCCTGACAGAACCCTAATTCAATTTTAAAAAAAGTTGTTCCAGGATTAATATAACTTTAGGAACACAGTGAAATCGATAAACAGGTAGAAAGATTACTCTCATCCTAAACAAAGCAGACTATATATGCAGTACACAATTTAAAACAGCACTTCACATCATGTCCATAGCATCTAAATGCTAAAATCATCCAATAACAAGAAAATAAAAAATGATCACAAGGAAATAACATGTAGCGTAGTACAGAGGAAGTCATTATGCTAAACTAAATGTGCAAGGGTCTGTATGCCAAGTTATAAGCCATGTGAATTTTTGAACTATCGAAATTATGACCTAAATTGGTGTAATAAAAGATGAACTTCTGAGCAAAAGAAGTCACCTTTATACAAGCCATTGAAACTTCCTCCTCGGATTCTCTTCGAATTCTCTTCTTGCCTGTTTCTTTGGCAATATGTTTGTGCCCACCATCGTTGTCATTCAGTTTGTTAGTAGGGGGTGACTTTTTCCCGTCAACCAAACTTACATACTTGAAAAAGTATTGTCCAGGTATCAACTCTATTACATCTCCATCCTTAACAGGGGCTCTTTCTTTGGAGCTCAATTTCCTCCTCCCATTTCCAGATTTTATCACCATAGGATTTGTTCCATCCTGAAATGGCATTAAGCAAAATCTATAAACTATATAACCGGCAAACTATTAACTCTGCACTAGCTTTAGCAGGAAAGAGTCTCATTTCTATTTCCAGCAATGCCAGTCGAAATCTTTGATTGATTGCAAAAGAACTAGCCTATTCACACCCATAAAAATGGTGTGAGAAAATGGGGATCCAATTTCCAGTTGAAACCTGATATGTTTTGATACCTAGTTTAATAAAAAAAAATGGGTTCATGGTTTGCTTTTACTGGAGCTTTTGACATGACACTTTCTATAGCCGTTGTGCTATTAACATCTGGGAGCTTTTGAAGTGGTTCAATATAGAAAAATGAGGTTCGTTTGAATGCTCATTCGCAAATTGACAATGGTTTTCAACTGACAAAAATAAATAGAATTACTGGCAATAGGAAGAAATCAGATACGAAATCATTTTGTACGTACCACCATTAGTTCAGCGGAGCCATCATAGAAAGCAGACAAGCTGAGGTGCTTGCGACTCAACCGCTTATCAGACACCAGCATATTATTCCGACCGATCACATTTTCCCCTTCGAAAATTGGCAATTTGGATACCGAAATGTCTTCCTCCAGATCCTTATTTACGGGAATCAAAACCCCAACCTTCGCCAGAAAATAATACTAAAAAATAAATTTAAAAAAGTCGGAAATGAACAACGGATTCGCAGTAAGAGAAAGTAGGAGAGCACCTGGAATTCAGCCATGGATGGAATTGAGGTCGCATGCGAGCGAAGAGGAGAAAGAGAGAAGTTTGTTTTTGGTGAATCTATTGGAAAACCCTTTCTTGGTCGGAATCGATCCGGGAAGCGGTGGAAGCAGGCGGCTCCGGCAGGGTGTGCCCCCAGCGCAGAGGAGGCCCAACGCACAAGCCCAAGCCCATGAGGGAAATACCGTGGTACAACACCTTTACCGCGAACGAAATATGTATGTATGTAATTTTATAGAAAATAATGCAAATTTTGTAAAGATCAAAATGGCATTTTATTTACAAAAAATATTTGTTTCGTGAATTTAGTTCGTTCAAATTTTGTGTATCTTTTTTATAAGGAATGAATTAGGGTTACCGTTTTGTCTTATGAGTTGTTTCTAGAGTGAAAAAAACTTTGCGAGAAAATCATTCTCTCAATTGATTTTCCTAAAGATGTGGTTGACCTTGTGCGATTTGAACCTCCGAAGGTGAAGCATAATGTCAGCTCACAACCTATCAATCTCCCACGGGTAGCTCCTTGCACCATTAATGGCGCTCATGAGACTAAGATTGTCTACTTCGATCTCGACATTAGAGATACTGAGACGAATGACTTCTTGTAAGCCAGCTAAAAGTCCAAGAGCCTCTGCAATAATGGTTGACTAGGAACCACAACGATCTTGTCCCTAGAAAACAAGGCCACCTTCTCCATTCATGATGATGTAACCGAAGCTCGCCTCGCCATCGTCCAGGGTAGAATCGTCAAAATTAAGTTTGTAGTTTCATATTGTTGGTTTGTTCTATTTTATGTTTTTCCTTTTTCTCCTACTCGCTTTGTCCCGCGACATTTGATTGTTATTTTTTCCTTCTGTTCTTTTTTATCGTACCCCAATTCCCTATTTAATGTTGGATAAAAGCGATGATGTTTTAGAATTGGTCAATTGTTTATTGATATTATGTTACGTTGATGCTACAAACTCTACCAAATGACAGCGTTTCAAATTGATGTTGATGGAGTATACCTCTAATGTCAATATGTCATTTAATAGATCCATCAGGTTATCATTTTGAGATTGTATTCAGCTTATAATGTTATCAATCACTGCATCAATGCCTTGGATGGTTTGTTTGGTATGTGTAAAGTTTAGTAGGAAGTGAACTAGGTCTTCCCGATGGTAGTCAGAAAAAGTACATGGCAGGGTCACTAGAACATATCTCTCGTGCAATTTTGCCTTGGTGGGTAAGTTGCTTCTCGCAATTTTCTAAAGAAAGTGTTAGTTTTTGGGTTGGGTATCTAGTTTCCATATCCATCGTAGATCCCTCTATGGTACTTGTTTCTTATCCTTGATCATTTTGAGTATTGAGTGGGTGAAAACCAAATCATTCTTGCTTAATCCCAAATATAACTTGTTTGGATGTGGTGGGTCGGTAATTGTGTGTTCATGACTTTGCCAATGTTTTCCTCGTCTAGTATCCCATCTAGCCTCCTTCAATTCCATTAATTCCCCGTGTGGAGGTAACATTCCCCCTTTTCTTCGAAGTTTGTGTATGAGATTCTCTCTTGTGTAGGTTTTAGTTGTGTGTCACCGAACCAGATATCAGTCCAAAGTTTAATTTTTTTTTCCATCTCCGATTTTCCATCTAAGTCATTCTTTAAAGAGTTAAATCATGCATGTAAGCTTGATCCCTATGTGGTGTTGGTCTTCTTTTTATAATGGAGTATGTGATGTGAATTCATCTTCTAGGAATCTGAATCCACATAATGATCTTTGTCTTGACAACGTAGTAGCTCTCCAATGGCGTTGCGAAATCGGATTTGATTGAACGTGAGGTTCTTTAGATTGGATTGAGAAGAGAGTTAAGAGATAAGAGTTGATCTAGCCAAGGGAGGCGAGATCGAGAGGAATAGAGGTTGGGAAATTGACACACCAATCAGATTAGTAGGAGCACGACTTCAACTAGCAAACTCGAATAATATTAATGCGTCACTAACAAATGAGTTCAAGAGCCCCTTGTTAAGAGTTGGCTCCCAAAATTCTAACTAGAAATGGGCTAAGATCCCCTTATAAAGGGTTTGCATGCAAGCAAAGGCCCAACATCCAAACCCCAAAAACATAACTAGATAATATACTAAAAATAGCAACAACCAAAACGGGAAAGACATAAATAGAAATATGCTTTAAATAGAGAAATACATAAAATAAGAATAAGTCCTAATCCAAAGGGGACGCCATGGTCTCGGGCGCCTCGGACCACTCGAAACTATGTCTGGCCTTAGGCAGGGTCGCATCATTCTCCCACCCACCCCCCTTAGATTCGAAGTGTCCTCGCTTCGAGGTGGTGTGGAGAAGGGTGACCAAATCAACAATGAAGTGGAAACTGTCATGGACCTCAGTCTTCTCAAAAATCAGTATGTATGGTGTCGATGTAGGCTCAGGTCCTGTTTAGCACACCCATATTATGCACTATAATATATTATTTTTTAAAAGAGATTTTTCAAACCAAACAAGGCACATAAAATGATGTAATACTTGGGGAAAAAGTGGATCCCTTTTCTCCTAATTTATTGGTTGTTGTTTAGTCTAGACTCTTTTTTTCGGAAATAATACCTTTTTGTGCATAATCCACCTTGCAACGAACAGAACCTCAAAGTGGATCTTAGACTCGTCATCGGACATCAAAAATAGAGGCTTCGTTGTATGCGGGTTCGGCGTCGAAGGCAAGTCCATGGAAGGCTTCGGCGTAGTAGAAGGCAAGGCGTCAGGCAGCGGCGCACCGTCGGCCTCAAACTCTGACCTCATCATTTCGGGTGTGAGTGCCTCGCAAATGTCGATGCTCGCACTCGACAAGGGTGTCGGTGCTAGAGGTGGTGTCGAGACTGCCTAGAACTAGGACTCGAGGGTCGATACAATCTTAGCGCACGCAAAGAGCTCGACGACCTGACACAATGACACTTCAACTCGTCAATCCGAGCGTTCAAGTCGGGTTCGGAGGTGGTGGTGAAGAGGACCTTGGCCTGATTCCTAAAATGTGATCTGAAAATGATTGTGCATCGGCATGTGTAGCAAAATGTCGAGCCATGAGAAACCCTAGGTGCCCCCATGTCTCAACGGGACACCAATGACGATACCATCGATCATGCTCAACGCGGTCCCATCAATCACGTGCGTCACCGATGAAGAACCGAATTGCAATGTCAAATTGCTCATACTTGCCATAGTCTCCTTGGCTGAAATAGTGTGTCATGTGATGTATCCATGCGAAGAACGCATCAGGGTCGTCATACCTGGCAAAGCATCTTCGTCTAAGTCTTGTATGAGACATGACAATACGAGAGTAAAAGAGAACTAGTGGTATAGAGACTCACAATCAATATAAGCACCCAAACAATTGAACACACAAGGGTCAAGGCTGATTTGGCTATGCCGAGAGGGTGGCTTATTGCTAAACACGAACTGTGGCGTTAGAATTAAGCAACTTGCAAGACAAGCTATTCAACCAAACAATTGCCCACAAAAGATAAAATACAAGATCAAGCTTTTTAAATTAAATTAATAGAATCGAAGCATTTTTTAAATGGAGATGCTATTTTTTTATATAACAAACTAGCATAAGTACCCGTACCCTGTACAGATTTGGTTAAATATAAATAATTAATTTTTTATTTGTATATGAAGTATGAACAAAATTATTGAAACTCAATGATTTATAATATCCTTTATTAAAAGGGAATGAATTAGTTGAAAAAATTTTAAATTTGTATATATATGTTTAAATTAAAAATATATATACATAAATGATAAAAAAAAAGTTTAATTATAGCATATATAATTTTTTTGTCGTGTGATTTGAATATATAATTAATTTAGATAATGTGTAATTAATAATGGAGGGATGAGATAAGAATGAACTGAAGATAATACACAATAATTAGATAAGGATAATCAAGCACTTAAGCATAAATACAAAATAATTCGTTAGAATAAAAGATAAATAAAAATTAATTTATTGGATTAAGAGATAAATATCCAATTAGTTACAGTAAGAGATAAATACAAATTAATTTATTGAATTAAGAGATAAATAGATGTATTAAGTATTTTTTAAAAGGCTTGAATATGTGGATAATAGGTGGCGCCACGTATGTAAAATTAACCACGGCTCGACATGTAGGCGAAATAAACCAAAAGATGACATGTGTCGTGAGGCTTCTTCTTTAGTATGTATATAGATTTGGCCAAGACGAAAATAACAAAGAAAGAAAAGGAAAAAATGATATCACATATCTTAATTTAAGAAGATTGAAACGAATAAAAAAAATATGCTAAATTAAAATAAAGCTAAAACGCCATATATTTCTGAACAGAGGAGTAATAAGCTAAATTAATTAAGTCCTTCATTAATTTTATTTATGACATTTTAGTATTGGTCAATTAGGATTAGTTTAAGTTATTATTTCAAATTATAAAGGAGGAATTTTGGGCGAAGGGCACTCGACTTCCTTGGCCCATAAGGCACTTCTCCTTTTGCCATAGTATTCTTCTATTTAAACTCTCATTTTAACACTTTATAAAAGTAAATTATAATTTTGAGAGGCAATTGGGCTAAGTTGTTCCCTCTTACTAATCCAAAAACTTTTTAATTTTCTTACACTCATTCCAATTTAATTGTTCAATTTTTTAATTCTCAAACACATATTCTCAATGTAAATCAAGTTCTTCCATCAATCTTTTGTCCAATAAAAATTCAAATAAGATAACAAGTACAATATCAGGCCTAAAATCAAGGTGAAGTTTGAATGGAAAAGGTCAACCTTTTAGGATGAGGACGTGGCATATGAACTATTGTCGATTTTTTAGGTATTTTACAAGTTATTTTCTTTGTTTTTTATGCATAAGTGATTGTTAATTCTGTTTAGACCATATTGTGCCTAAATTCCCACCAAGTTGTGAAATTTAACCGAATCCCCAAACACCATTCATCAATCATTGCCACCATCTATCGGTCGTCAGTCACCACCAGTCCACCAGCATTTTCCGCCACCACCCTCTCTATCTCAAACGATATTGTTTCAAAAGAGATTTTGTCTATGGGGACAATAAATTACACCAAATTAAAAATCAAAAGACCAACTTAAGCAAAAACATTCAAAATATATAGATGGACCAATTTAAACCGAGATATTAAAAAACATGAGACCATCTTAAGATGAGGGCATTCAAAATCAAGGGACTAACCTATGTTGAGGATATTCAAAACTGAAGGACCAAAATAAGTTGTGGTATTCAAATTTTAGGGACCAATTTAATTCGAGGTCATTTAAAATGATGGGTGAACTAAAGCCAATTTTACATAAGACAGAGGGAGAAACATAAGCAAAATCATTTAAAACCGAAGGACCAATTTATACCATGACATTCAAAAAACAAGGGACCAACTTAAGCCTAAGGCATTCAAAGCCGAAGGACCAACTTAAGAAATAACATTCAAAATATAGGGACCAACTTAAGAAAAGGCATTTAAAATTGAGCTACCATCTTAAGCCAAGGGCTTTTCAAATCGAGGGACCAACTTAATTTGAGACATTCAAAAATAGTGGGACCAAAGCTAAGACATTAAAAAACGAGGGGCCAACTTACATTGAGTGGATTCAAAACCGGCGGACTAACCTAAACCTATAACATTCAAAATCGATGAACATACTTAAGCCAAAGGCTTTCAAAACTAAGGTGCCAATAAAATGAGACATTAAAAAATGAAAGACCAACTTAAACGAGGGCATTTAAAACCAAGGTATCAATTTTAACCAAGGGCATTTAGAGTCAAGGACCAACTCAAGATGAAGGCATTCAAAACTGAGCGACCAACTTAAGTTGAAGATATTCATAAACGAGGGACCATCTTAATTTGAGTGCATTTAAAATCGAAGGACCAACTTAAGAAGACACATTAAAATCAAGGGACTCATTGAAACTAGGACAACTAAAAAAGTGGAACCAACGTAAGGCAAGGGCATTCAAAATGAGGAACCAACTTAAACTGAGGGCAATCAAAATTGAGGGAACAAGTTAAGGTGAGATCATTGAAAACGAAGGGACCAACTTAAACCGAGGGTATTAAAAATGGAGAGACCAACTTAAGCTAGGGGCATTCACAATCGAGGGACTAACTTAAGCAGAGGGCATTCAAAATCGAGGGACTAATTTAAGTCGTGGACATTTAAGACCGCAAGATTAACTGAAGCAAAAACATTCAAAATCGAGTGACCAACGTGAGCATTCAAAACTGAGGGACCAACTTAAGCTAGATGCATTCAAAATTGAGGGACTGACTTAAGCTGAAGGCATTCAAAACCGAGAGACAAATAGACAAAAGTATTCAAAGCTAAAAGACCAAGCTAAGTTGAGACCGAGGGACCAAATTAAGGTGAGGGCATTCAAAACCGAGTGACCAACTTAAGTCGTGCCATTTAAACCGCGGGACCAACTTAAGCCATGGGCACTCAAAACCGAGGACCAACTAAAGTTGAGGGCATTCAAATTGAGGGATCAACTTAAGCCGAAAGCATTCAAAATCAAGAAACCAATTTAAGCCCATTACACTAAAGTGGCGTTGTTTGAAAGGCAAGTTTTTAGTTGAGTTGAATCATTAATATGGGGGGATCCTTAAGTTTTCAATATCAACAATTTATCTAAATTCAACATTACTGGTGTGTTTATCCCAACTCCACATCAATTTTGAAAAATCCAATCCTAAGTTGTTATGGAGATCTTTTCCTACATTAGAGAATTTAATTTGGGTAGGAACTGAGTTATTTTAGTCGAGGTTGTAGTCACGCTCGAGTCTCTTAGGGATACCTTATTTAGGTGGGGGCAACATCATGGTGTTTATTTAATTTGCACTCTAGATGGAGATGACTCGTTAACGGTTAGCCTGCTTTCCAATGACACTTCATTATGTTATGCTTAATTAGCTCACCCCTCCCAAAGTCATTTAAGATTTTTGATTGTATGTTTAGTCCCTCCTTCCTTGTTTGGAGTTTTTGTGCTAGTTGCCGACGTTTTCGATCTCTCCATCAAGTAAACTTGTCTATTATAGGAAATGTCTTCACTTATAAAAAAAGAAAAAGAAAAGAGAAAGGGCAATACTATATAGGGTTGTCTAATGAGCCACTTGACCATTAACTCGACCTGATCTGCCCGTAAATTTACTCGGTGGATAACGGGTTGGATTTTTTGACTTTAAGGGCTATAAGTCGACCGTAATATTTTTTTTAAATAACGCACACAAAACATTATATTTTTTAATTCTTAATTAAAATTAATATCTATAAAACTCGTAGAATTGATTAACTAGAAATCATTTAGCCTTTTTAGATTAATATTACAATTTTTAATATTTTGGAATATTAAAAAAATATTGCAGTTATTTAATATTACAATTTGTATTTAGAAAAGTTCCCGGGCAATCTGCCAGTAAGAAGCTTGATCTATAGAGGCAATTGGATGGTCGTTAGTCACATTTACTTCTAGTGGTTACTAACTCAATTGCAGAATTTTCTTACGCAGCTCATAAACAGAAATCGAAACAACCCAGAGACAATATTTAACGAACCAACTTAAACAATATGTAGTGTTCCCAACCATGTTTGGTTTGGGGTGGTGGTTTGTATGAGGGGCAGTTTAGTTTGTTGAGATTCTGTTGGGGCAGCGTTATCAAACTGAATGTTCATTTTGTTGAGAGTTACATAAGAAATGATGTGAAGAGAATCAATAACCACAAGAACTAATACGGGTCGGAACCATACCAGGAAATTTTAATTTCTAGAGGCTAAAATCAGATAAAAGGATGAGGCTACATTGATTGAGGTAAAAGTGGAATGCAAATTTGTATTTGTTCTAATTAAAAAGGCAGTTTCGATCATCCAGAAATAAATATGGTAGGCAAAGGAGTGCAAAACCCCCAATGATTCTGGGGATAAATGGAACTAGGGAGATTAGATAGAAGCACTGGCGGAGGGGCATGGTGACCAGTGCGGTTGTAGCCCCCACTGGAATTTTAGAAAAATAATACAAATATTGTTACTTATTAGTGCATAAAGTATATTAGTATTACACAAATCAGTGATTGAACATGCACTATATATATTGTCAAATACAACCAAATGGCTCCCAACTTCCAACTAGAAAACACTTTTTTTTTGAAAATATAAAAAAACTAAATTATTTGACTAGAAAAAAATTTTTTTATGAAAAAACGATACTCATATAGAAAAAATATTTTTTTATAGAAAAATACATAATTTTATGAAAAAATACAATTTTTTTTTTCAATTTTTTTTAAATAAAAATACACTTTTTTCTTTGTAAAAAGGAATTTATCCTCTTCTGACGTATATTTCAGACTCTGTCCCTATATAGAAGTAGGGTATAAATGAACAGAACAAGAGAAGCATAAGCATTTCCAGGATTAAAACATTGTAAGACTCCAATTTGATCAACTGCTTGTAAAAAGAGGAATCCACCTATATTAAGCACTAAACCTGTTGAGGTTAAAAGTGCAACTGCTAGCCTACATTATTTACCCTCACCAATGTTGGTGAGGGTGCAAGGGAAATGTCCACGAGCTTCTCTTTTTGCATGAGAGACGAACACAAAAAGAAGAGTAGTGGAAGCAATGAGGACTAGTGAAGCGATCAAATTAAGTAGATACCTCCACTTAGGAATTCTAGGTGCCCGATAAGTCCATTTGTTCCAATTTGCTACTGCAGGGAGCACTGAGGAGGGCGAGACGGGAGTAGTTGTGTGTTCATCTCTTTGATTAGGCTGGACAGCTGGTAAGACTTCTTTGGCACTGCCATTAACACCGTCATCGCCGTCACCATCGGCACTGCCGCCGCCGCCACCACCACCGCCTCCATCAACACCGCCGTCGCCACCGACCATCTGCTGGGCGGCCACCTGCTGATGTTCGTTTTGTAGCTCGACTTCTTCGGCAACGACATCAACATCTCCACCTATGTCCAAGACGACCACCTGTTGGGCGGCATCTCCTTGCTGATGTTGGATTTGTGGGCCAACTTCTCCGGCACCAGTGTCAACAACTTTGCCAATGTCCAAAACGGCCACCTGCTAGGCGGCATCATGGATTTGTAGCTCGAATTCTCCAGCACCGGCATCAACAGCTACGCTAATGTCCACGCCGGCCAACGGAGGTAGCTGTTGGGAGATGGCATCTCCTTGTTGAGACAGGATTTATATGTGGACTTCTCCGGCACCAGCGTTAACAGCTCCGCCAATGTCCAAGCCCGGCGACAGGGGTGGCTAATGGGCAACAACATTGTGTGCATCTTGTGAAGGGAGGGTGATGCAAGTAAAATATTATATTGAACTGGCAATTAATGAAATAAACATTCATTTTGTTGCTTGGAATGATGAGCCACTAAGTATTAGTTAGCTAGGTAGTAGGGTTAGAGTTTTCGGGATGGAGAGTAAGTCTCTTTATAATCGATTATGAGAAATAAAAAAATATTGCAGTTATTAAATATTTTTAATGTGAGACTCTACTCGCAAAATTTGAAAATAAAAATGTTTTACTCCCACGACTAGTTGAATCCGCGTGATACTCACGGGATAATTTTACTAAAGATTATAAAATATTATCATAAATTTAAAACACTTGTATATAATATTGTAATAAAATTATGTAAATTATAAAAAAATATTTAAGATTGTGCCCCATATTTTATCAACATATAGATAAAAAAATTATATACTTAAAGCCCGAGTCTTGTTAAAGGATAAAAAAATGTTATGCATAAAAGTAATATAAAAAAATATTAGATCAAGTTATTATCAACATCAAGGTTATCAGGATCGGCATTCTAGGTTGGATCGTTGAGAGTCTTTTGGATCGGATCGCTAAATCGTAAGATCCTACATTATAACTAAAAATATACAAGAATAACCTAATAGATTGTATATTTTGTTATATATGAAGTAAGAAAACATAAACCTTATTAATTTGATTATTAAAGATATTGTAGGATGGACTAGTCAACTATTTTAATGAAAATGATACGTTAAGTGTGAAATTATTAATAATATATAGTTAAAATTGTCATTTTATAGGATTGTTTGTAGGATCGTTAGAATCATTTGTAGTATTGTTAGAAACTTAGAATCGTATGTAAAATCGGGATCGGATTGAGATTGTATTCTAAATCATTTAAAGATCCTACTCCAATAAGATTCTACTTTTGATCGTGGATCGTTTCATGTATTATAAATCGTAGGATCGCTAGAATCGTAGAATCGAATCGGGATTTTGATAACATTGATCAACATATAGATAAAAAAATTATATACTTGGATCCCTAATCTTGTTACAAGATAAAAAAGATAAAATATTAACATATAAATCAAGTTATTATCTTATAAAAAATTAGATTTTTTTTATTAGGTAATGATTAGGGGACTCCCCTTCACGAGGGCGCCCGAGGACATCCTTTCGGATGAGAACAAGAAGTTATAAAAAAATTATTTATATATATATAAAGAGTGATACAAGTAATAATAATATTTATTATTAAAAGAGTTCGGTTCAGGTGCGAATGGGCGCCCAGGTGAGAAATAAGAAAGAACAAGAGCCGTTAGATGAAGAAAAATCAAAGGCGGAGATCATTTCACTTAAAAAGGGGAAAAATACAGCACGAGCGAATTATTGGTGAAGTATTCGCGTATTTAAAAAAAAACGGAAATAGGACGCGCACCCAGATTGTTCATCAATATTGTGGATTTGTTCATCAATGATGTGGATTTGTTCATCAACACTATGATTTTGTTCATCAATGATATGCATCAAAAACTAGATAATATTGTATTTATACACATAAATAAGGTTAAAAAATAAATTAAAAATTAAAAAATTTCAAAATCGATGAACAATGTTATCAAAAACTCGATGCACAATGAGTTAGTATTGATGAACGGCCAAAAAGACAAATAAGTATTTAAAGTGACCCCCTTGAGACACTTTGGTATTTTAAAGTATAAAAGAGACAAATAGGTATTTAAAGTGGCTTAAAATAGTCAAATAAGTATTTACCTAGATAACCATTGTTTTAACCGATTGACTTATATATTAATCTGGTTTGAATTAAACTAAGCAAAAGCTAATTACACAACATATTACTAATCGGCACCAATTGATATATAATAAATCGTGAAATTACACAGCTTAACACTAATCGTGAAATTAAATTCGCCGTTGTCACATCCCGAGGAAACCACTGCTTTCATTGATTCATTCGGGCAAGATCACACAACTCACGAATTGTGTTGAAAATAAACTTGGTATAGTTTTAATGTGATGCCATTAATTACTTAATCTAATTTTGTGTATTGCATCTACAATCTAACACAGTATATATAGCATAATCTTTCTAAATTAATGCTTTGCAACTTGAATCTTACTTTGTGTATTGGATCACCCAAATTTTCGAAGTTAATTGATGCCCATGGGTCATCAAGATTAGTCATCGATCGATCACCCAAATCTTCTTCAATGTACATGGTTTGAGAAAGAACGTGTTTAGTCAAATCATAAATGGGGTATATAGGGTGAATAGGTTTTAATTTTAATGAATTGGTTTAATTTATAAATCAGTTAATTTTTTTAAATCGATTAAATTTATAAGTAAACCAGTAAAAACCGATGAGTTTCTAAAAAAAATTATTTGTCTGTTTTAAGTGACATTAAATAACTATTTGTCTCTATTATATTGTAAAATACCAAAGTGTCTCGAGTGGGTCACTTTAAATACTTATTTGTCTTTTGGGCCATTGATGAGGAAATTGTGAATATTGATGAACAAAATCGCTATTTCTGATGAATAAACTGGGCGCGTCTCATAAAAACGTATTTTTCGAAAAATACGTGAATAATACGGGAAAAATTCTCCTGTGCCATATTTTATTGAAAAATAAGCGAATAATACGAGAAAAATTCACTCGCGCCGTATTTTACCCTTTTTAATGAATTTTTAACCAGGGGTGTTGATTTTTTTGAATGGACGAGCGAGTATTATTCTTAATTCTCACCTAAGCGCCTATTCGCAAATGACTCTTTCTCTTATTAAAAATGTAACATCATTTTATTCAAAAATGCCACGTGTCACAATTTTTTCAACATACATGGTTTCTGCTTTACAATGTATTAGGTAGATTGTTGAAAATCATTAACCTTCATATAGTAAGTCGTATTAATAATGTTAAATTTTGGGATACAAAATAGTATTGATACAAAATGGACAATTGCAAAATAGTCATGTATAAGTAACAATTAGTCAAAAGAAGTTCATATAAGATCCCAAACAACTTTTGTATATTGTGCTACTCAATTTTAAAGGCCCACAATACAGTATCGTTTCTTTTCTTAAGTATGAGACCTTCAATTCTATGAGAAAAACTATTGATAAAAAAACAACATATATAATTAAATAAGCAACAGTAAGTAACTAAATTAATAAAAAGCATACAAACAAACATATCAACTCTATCCTTTAAAGTTTAGCTGAGAAATGAAGCTTATGAGACCTTAAAAGACATACCCAAAATCCTTATTTAGTAATCGATCAGGTCGGTAATTAGGCAGGAATTGGAGCACAAAAGGCAACGTTAGTATAGAAAAATCAAAATTGAGAGCTTGAAATTGCAACCGATCAATAAGGATAAAGATCTAGGATTAGCAAAAGCAATGAGAGAGATGCAAATAAATTGATAGTGCATTAAGAAGAGGAAGGGTTAGTGATTTTTCAGGAGGGGGAAGTTAGAAGTTAGAGAATATGTGGTAGTTTTTTAGAATATGGGGAGACTAGGTAAGGTGGGGGTGTCTTAGATGAAAATTTAGAAAAATAAATAAATATTTTTTTGTTTCAAATTTGTCACGTGGCTAAATTTTGTAAATTGACTTAAGGTAGATATTAATATTAATTTTTTTAAAGAGTTCGGTTCAGGTACGAATGGGTGCCCAGGTACGAAATAAGAAAGAACAGAGCTGTTGGATGAAGAAAAATCAAAGACGCCGATCATTTCACTTAAAAAGGGGGGAAAATACGACACGAGCGAATTATTCGCGTATTTTTGAAAAAACGGAAATAGGACGCGCGCGCCCACATTGTTCATCAATATTGTTGATTTGTTCATCAATAATGTGGATTTGTTCATCAACACTATGATTTTGTTCATCAAAACTGTGATTTTGTGCATAAATAAACTATTGTTTGTGCATCAAAAATTTATTGTTTGTACATAAAAAATAAAAAAATGTGTATCAAAATTGCATGCAATGTGTTCATCAAAATTGTGATTTTGTTCATAAAAAACGAAAATATTTGTTCATTGGTTTTGGCATATTTGTTCATCGGTTTGTGCATATTTGTATATTATTAACATCAATTTGTTCATTGGTTTATGCATATTTGTTCATTGCCTTTTTCATATAATTGTTCATTGCTAGATGCATATTTGTTCACTAGTAACCTCAATTTGTTAATTTCTATATGCATATTTGTTCATTAATAAAATCAATTTGTTCATAGCTAAATAAGGCACAAGCACTCCTCTTCGATTTTTGCCATCTTGTTCTCTTAGCATATACGATATTATTGCAAAGTCAGATTCTTTATCTATTATCCTTTGCTTTCAAGTTTCTACATCAAATTTATCTTATTTTGGTACTATATGGAGCACTTCATTCGTATTGACAAGTTAGCCTTAAAGCACTTCAATGGACAAACAAAGGTTAGATCAATGAACAAAAATGGTTATATCAATGAACATATAGGGTATATTAATGAACAAACAATGGTATACCAATGAACAAAAAAGAGTATATCAAAGAATAAATAATGGTATACCAATGAACAAATAATAGTATACCAATGAACAGACAAGGTTATATCAATGGAAAAAAAAGGTTATATCAATGAACAAATATTGGTATATCGAAAGTAATTATATGTGCATCAAAAACTAGATAATATTGTATTAATATACATAACTAAGGTTAAAAAATAAATTAAAAATTAAAAAAGTTCAAAATCGATGAACAATGTTATCAAAAACTCGATGCACAATGAGTTAGTATTGATGCACAAATGGTGAATATTGATGAACAAATCGCTATTTCTGATGAACAAACTGGGTGCGTCTCATAAAAACCTATTTTTCGAAAAATACGTGAATAATACAGGAAAAATTCGCTCGTGCCGTATTTTATTGAAAAATACGCGAATATTACGGGAAAAATTCGCTCGCGTCGATTTTATTCTTTTTAATGAATGTTTAATCAGGGGCGTTGCCTTTTTTGGAATGGACGAGCGAGATTTATTCTTAATTCTCACATGGGCGCCCATTCGCAAATGACTCTTTCTCTTATTAAAAATGTAACATCATTTTATTCAAAAATGCCACATGGCACAATTTTTTCAACATACATGGTTTCTGCTTTATAATGTATTAGGTAGATTGTTGAAAATCATTAACCTTCATATAGTAAGTCGTATTAATAATGTTAAATTTTGGCATACATAATAGTATTGATACAAAATGGACAATTGCAAAATAGTCATGCATAAGTAACAATTAGTCAGAAGAAGTTCATATAAGATCCCACACAACTTTTGCATATTGTGCTACTCAATTTTAAAGGCCCGCAATATAGTATCGTTCTTTTCTTAATTATGAGACCTTCAATTCTATGAGAAAAACTATTGGTAAAGAAACAACATATATAATTAAATAATCAACAGTAAGTAACTAAATTATAAGAAAAAGCATACAAAGAAACATTTCAACTGTATCCTTAAAGTTTAGCTGAGATGTAAGCTTATGAGACCATAAAAGATATACCCAAAATCCTTATTCAGTAATCGATCAGGTCGTTAATTAGGTAGGAATTGGAGCACAAAAGACAACGTTGGTATAGAAAAATCAAAATCGAGAGCTTGAAATTGCAACCGATCAATAGGGATAAAGATCTAGGATTAGCAAAAGCAATGAGAGAGATGCAAATAAATTGATAGTGCATTAAGAAGAGGAAGGATTAGTGATTTTCCAAGAGGGGGAAGTTAGAGAATATGTGGTAGTTTTTTAGAATATGGGGAGACTGGGTAAGGTGGGGGTGTCTTAGATGAAAATTTAGAAAAATAAATAAATATTTATTTGTTTCAAATTTGTCACGTGGCTAAATTTTGTCAATTGACTTAGTTTTTGCTTTATTATTGTACAAGGTAGATATTAATATTAATTTTTTTAAAGAGTTCGGTTCTGGTACGAATGGGTGCCCAAGTGCGAAATAAGAAAGAATAAGAGCCGTTGGATGAAGAAAAATCAAAGACGTTGATCATTTCACTTAAAAAGGGGAAAAATACACAACGGGCGAATTATTGGGGAATTATTCGCATATTTTTGAAAAAAAATGAAAATAGGACGCACGCCCAGATTGTTCATCAATATTGTGGATTTGTTCATCAATAATGTGGATTTGTTCATCTACACTATGATTTTGTTCATCAAAACTGTGATTTTGTACATAAATAAATTATTACTTGTGTGTAAAAAATCTATTGTTTGTACATAAAAAATGAACAAATGTGTATCAAAATTGCATGCAATATGTTTATCAACATTGTGATTTTGTTCATAAAAAACGAAAATATTTGTTCATTGGTTTTGGCATATTTGTTCATGGGTTTGTGCATATTTGTATATTAGTAACATCAATTTGTTCATTGGTTTATGCATATTTATTCATTGCCTTTTTCATATAATTATTCATTGCTATATTTGTTCACTAGTAACCTCAATTTGTTAATTTCTATATGCATATTTGTTCATTAATAACATCAATTTGTTCATAGCTAAATAAGGCACAAGCACTTCTCTTCGATTTGTTGCTATCTCGTTCTCTTAACATACACCATATTATTGCAACGTCAGATTCTTTATCTATTATCCTTTGCATTCAAGTTTCTACATCAAACTTATCTTATTTTGGTACTATATTGAATACTTCATTCATATTGACAATTTAGCCTTAAAGCACTTCAATGGACAAAAAACGGTTAGATCAATGAACAAAAAAGGTTATATCAATTAACAAATAGGGTATCTTAATGAACAAACAATGGTATACCAATGAACAAAAAAGAGTATATAAAAGAACAAATAATGATATACCAATGAACAAATAATGATATATCAATGAACAAACAAGGTTATATCAATGAACAAATATTGGTATATTGAAGCTAATTATATGTGCATCAAAAACTAGATAATATTGTATTCATACACTTATAAAGTTAAAAAATAAAACTAATAATAAAAAAAATTCGAAATCGATGAACAATGTTATCAAAAACTCGATGCACAATGAGTTAGTATTGATGAACAAATCACTATTTCTGATGAACAAATTGGGCGCATCTCATAAAAACGTATTTCTCGAAAAATACGTGAATAATATGGGAAAAATTCATCCGTCTCGTATTTTATTGAAAAATACGCGAATAATATGGGAAAAATTCGCCCGTGCAGTATTTTATCCTTGTTAATGAATGTTTAATCGATGACATTGATTTTTTGGAATGGACGAGCGAGATTTATTCTTAATTCTCACTTGGGCGCCCATTCACACATGACTCTTTCTCTTTATTAAAAATGCAATATGCAATATTAAAATTTGACCCGTTGCGTGCCTGATCCGTATAGGCTGACCCTTACTCCCGTAGTATATGTTGTTCATAGAATAAATTCCACACCGCTAAACGGTAAAGCAACCTTGAGAATTTCTCAAAACTGGAAATTTCACAGAAAATTTCCACAACATCACTCCCTAAATATCTGGGAAAATATCTTTGGCTCCATCCTGCACTTCCCTCCGTTTCCCTGTGGGGAGAGAAGAAGAATGTCGAAGCTCTTCCACGTCCACCGCATTCCTCCACCACTCTGCCGCCTATCACCTATTCTCACGTCTTCTCTCCTACCAAATCCCCTCGGTCACCATCACCTTCTCTCCGCCTACGTGTCTCATCCTCGTCCCATCACCTTCGCTCTATCTCTCTACCTCCCAATCTCCACAGCTGTCCACTCAATTTCCTCACCCAATTTAATCTCCGTCGCTTCACGTCGCTCATGCTTCTCGTCTTGAGCCTTCAATTCTTCATCGTCCGAGGCTGAAACGGAGGAGGATGAGTCCATTCTCAAGCAGGATACCGACAATGGACCTCCGACTTCGAATCTTGCTTTTGAGATAAAGGATTGATAATATTATTATGGAGAGGAATCTCCAATATATAGAGAGTACAATAGTAAACCCTAGAATAGTGACTTGAGCCCTAAGGCAATAACCCTAATGGATAGAATAACTAAATAATATATGCTAATATATTCTTCCAATAATACAATGAATATAATAAGAAACTAAATATTCTAAATATCCGTAATATGCCCCCTCAAGCTGGACATCGATAGAGTGAGGCCATGCTTGGAAGAGAATAATTGAAATCGGGGCCATAACAATGGCTTAGTTAATATATCAGCAAGTTGGTCCTCAGTGGACACATAAGACACACGAACAACACCCTGTTGAACAAGCTCTCGAATGAAATGGAAAGCAATCGCAACATGTTTCATTCTTGAATGAAAGACAGGATTGGAACTTAGATGTTTCACCCTCATGTTATCACAGTAAAGCACAGGCTGTCGATCAAGTTTCATGCCTAATTCAGAAAAGAGTGACATGATCCATATCAACTCAGCACACGCATCAACTAAAGCTCGATATTCTGCCTCCGTGGAAAACCTAGCAATCGTTTTCTGCTTTCTTAAAGACCATGAAATTGGTGTATTGCCCATGTGGATTAAATAACCGGCTGTGGATGTATAATCGCCCTTATTTCCAGCCCAATCAGCATCGGAAAATCCATGAAGAGATAACGGAGAATGAGCATGAATAAGAATACCAAGATGAGACGTTCCATTGAGAAACCGCAACAACCGTTTAAGAGCGCTCTAATGGGATGAAGTGGGTGAGTGCATGAACTGAGAAAGCTTGTTCACAGTAAAGCCAATGTCGGGTCTCGTAAGAGAGATACTGCAAACTTCCAAGAACTGTGTGATACTCGGTTGGTGAGTCAAGAAGCGAGCCTGGCGTCTTTTGCAAGCTCTGAGAAGCACACATAGACGTGGAGATAGCATTTGAATCAGCCATGTTTACTTTACAGAGAAAATTCTGAATATATTTGTGTTGGGTAAGAAAGAGGCCCTTGGGATGTGGTTGAACTTCCACTCCAAGAAAATAAGACAAATCACCAAGATCTTTAAGAGAAAATTGGTGAGAAAGAGAATGCAAAATATATTCCAACACATCAGAGTTATTCCCAGTGGGAATTATATCATCGACATAAACTAGAAGATAAACAACGAAATTGTTATGACGATAGATGAAAAGAGAGGAGTTGGAGACAGAATTCACAAACCCAACATGAAGGAGAAACATGCGTAGCTCAGTGTACCATGCCCTTGGTGCTTTATTGAGACCGTAAATTGCTTTCTTAAGTTTACAAACATGAGACGGATAATCTTTGTCAACAAGACCCGATGGTTGAGACATAAAGACATCTTCTTGGAGAGTGCCTTGTAGGAAGGTTGTTGATAGGGTTTCTTGACAACAAATAAATTTATATCAAGACCCCGTTGAATATAGCAGAGTCAGGTTTGTCCACAGGGAGAAAGTCAGTGCTAAGTTTTGTTACTTATCATGCAAGCAATCAACAAAAGTAAGGGTTTTAACAAGAAAGAGAGAGATTCTAAGGTTTAGAGTGTCACCACAACAACAATTATGCATGCAAACACTAATGAAACACATAGATCATGCTTTTATCACATAAAGGTGTTAACTTTCGTCAACCAAAGCAAGTAAATGAACTAACTTTCGTTCAATCAACAAACTTAGTATCTAATATCTTCTACTTCAACTAGGATAGATCTGCTTTCGCTTCAAAACCGTAAATTGACTATTCTGATTCAAGGTTTTCGCTTTCGTTTCAACAATGAATGAGAAATTCCCTTCAACTTTCGTTTCAAGGATTAAGAGCAAGAGAATAGATTCATCCAATAAAAACAATCAAGACATGATCATAAACAAGCATCTACAACCATTGTTGGGTTTAACCCGAACCTTAGAGAGGAAGACTACTCAGTAATCATAATTAAAAACAATTGAATTAAATAAAAGAGAAAGCTTACAACCGAATCCAAAACAAATGTTCTTCCCCACAAATCCCACTCGTCTCTCCCTCTCACACGCCTCTCTCTTCTCCTCTCCTTACTTGCCCTCCAAGGCAATTGATTGTGTGTTGTGTCTGAAAAACAAAGGGTAGACAAGAGTATTTATAGAGAAACTATTCTATCTTAAATCTATCTATAAGGAAATAATATCTTCAAATAAGATATATCCTTTCTATCTATCTAATAACATAAAAGGAAATAGGATACAAGCCTTTAATTAAACACGCCGACTCGGATCTCCACTACGACACGGGGTACCTCGTTAACGAGTTGAGTGCCTCGTTAACGACCCTGTTCAGCACTTCGAACAGCCTTGAGTAAACTTGCGTAGAGGGTTCGTTACAACTCCGTTTGACTCGATTCTTTTTCCTATGTTCTTGTAAAGAATTTATTTATCTCTTTCCAAGCTCAAACTTGATCTTCAATGACTTTACTTGAGCGCTTAATCTTCATCTTCTCTTCACTCTTGAGTGCTATCTTTCACCGAGTTTGCTCCTTTCTTAAAAAGTGCTCCAAATAGCTTCTAAAAACCTATAAAACACCACCAAAGCTTATGTAGACTCCATATCTTAAGAAAATACGAAAACCTACATAAACGACTCAAAACAAAACACAAAACTAAAGAAAAAGACTCAAACATACTAAAAACATACCCTAAAAACATGACTAAAAAGGCGGACATCAAAATACCCCATACTTAGACTTGCTTGTCCTCAAGCAATAAACAAGACAAGAACCAAAACCATCATCACATATATCAAGTCAATGCCCTTATAAGAAAGCAACATCAAAGCACAAGTAGAAATAGATAGACAAGCAACCTCAAGCAACCTCAAGCAAAAGCAACTAAGAATCCAACCTCACAAGGGTGATGTGTTTCTCTCAACTCTCAAGTGTTTAGGCTTATAATAACAACTCTCAACTCAATCTAACATACATAAATAAACATAGTCATTGTTACTTATATCACCAAACTCTCCACCCGAGATGTCAAAACACATAAAAATCATCAAGAGAACTTAGGCTCAATAAAAAACTTCATAGAAGCTTCCATTCGGCCGGGTTGTAATGGGGCTTGGTAATGACAAATAGGCGTGGAAATATTTTGGTCATGTGGTGCTAATAATATCTGGGAATGAAAGACTCCTAAAAAACTCACACATCTCCAAACTCTCATAACAACATACCAAACTCACTAAGCATTAAGCACACTCATTTCATTAAACCCTTTTTTCCAAATTAGTCTTGCTTACAATAACAACGAAAATCTGGCTCATGCACACTTTCACTATTCAGCTCTTTCTTCGGATTTCTTCCTCCCTTTTGATCTTCATTTTTTTCTCAAGGAGGTTCGGTACCGACCCTGCAGAGTCGGTAACGAGGTCTGCTCATTCTTTTTCTTATCTTTCTACTTCTTTTGTAAATGCATTACAAGATAAACTGCAAGATCTTCACTTACCCAACCCATATTACCCCACACTTGAACCAAACAATCTTACCCAACAAAACCATCACAATAACCAACACTAAGTCCTAATCCCCGGATAGGGTCAAGCTAATATCGGCTAGGAAATAATTTTGTGGAGCTAAAAATAAAAGGTTTAAGTCTCAAATTGGCTTCAAAAAGAGGATAATAATGTAAGGGTGGATAAGGATTAATAAGGCTTATGAAAATAAGTTCTCTATCATATGATTTCACATGCAATGAACTAATACCTCATATAGGTCTCAAGTAATAGATAACCATATCAATGACAAGAGATAATATGCATAAGGAGAGTAAATCACACAAGAAAAGCAGAGAGGATTTTTGATGTTCTCCCTATAAGGCCAAAAATAACTCACAATGTAGCATTATTTGTTGGAATTCAGTCACCTCTACTTAAGATCATATGTGCTCAATTATATCACATGCTAAATATCCATATAAAAACAAATTTCAACATGATTCACGCAAAGCTATCCAAACATGTTAAGGAATTACATGATCAAGCAAGTTAAAGCATATTATAGGACATCTAAGTGGAATATTATCAATCCTAAAAACACAAACAAACACAAAAGTGAGTTTCCTTTTCCCATACCCCATACTTAAACCAAACAGTGTCCTCACTGTTTAATATATAAAAATAAAAAAAAGAATAAGAAAAGGGAACTCACAAAATAAAACTGAAGCTGTTTGAATCCATTGATCACTTGAGGAGTTTTGCTTATCTTTCGGTTTGGTAGAGGTCAGTATCGATCCTGAGGAGGTCGGTAACGAGCTTGTTGTACACCGATTTCTTCGTTATTGCTCTTTGTTGTAGCATTTCATCCACATCTTTGTACCTGAGTCACTTTAGAAAAACTTCTATCCCTACTACACTAATCTAACCTAAAAACAAGTCAAAAGAAAGCTAGCAAAAAGATTTTAAGGAAGCAAAAAAAAAGCGAAAACAAAAAGCGGGTTGCCACCCGTAAGCGCTATTTTTAATGTTGTTAGCCCGAGGAACTTACCTTAGCTTACGTAGGGCGGTTTCCATCAAGCTTTGTTAGGATCATATGAAACCCCATACTTAGCCTGAAAAACATCATTGCTTCTTTCTAATATTTTGGGCCCTCTATCATCAATAAGTATGCTTGGTAATCCTACAACAGGGTTAGTATAGTCCGAAAACCAAGGAGGTTTTGACTCCTTCACAAAACTAACAGTAGGATATGAAATAGAACAGGGATATAAGAAAGGATTATGACCAGAATCAATCAACTCGGAAAACGAAGACTTACCTTGATCGAGTAGAAAAGGGCTCGTTATCGAGGCTATGTGGGTCGTTAACGACCCTGCTGGATCTGCAAGTGGCTCGATGTCATGCCTGGATCCACCTTTCACCTCATTTTCCTTCAGATAAGAGTCATTACCGACCCATGGGGGGTTGGTAGGCTCCTTGGTAGATGTGTCTCCATTGAATTTGCTCGTTTCTGTACTCAGAGAAGGATCGTTAACGAGCCATGGTGGGTCGGTAGGCTCCTCTGAACTACAACTAGCCACTTCGCTTACGGGTGAATTGAAACAAAACTCGACCTTCTCTTCTCCAATATCAAACGTGAGAAGTCCCTTCCTGACATCTACACGTTCTCATGCGGTGGCTAAGAATGGTCTTCCAAGAATGATTGCCACCACAGGGTCCGCATGCATATCTAGAACAATGAAGTCGTTGGGAACAAAGAATTTTCCAACTTGGATAGGGACATCATCAACGACTCCAGTTGCTTTTACAGAAGATCCGTCTTCCATGTAGAGATTCATATCAACAGGCTCCAGTGGTCCCATATTAGCCTTGGTCCAGATAGACAATGGTAATAACTGGCACTGGCACCTAGATCACATAGAGCTTTAAAACGGTGAGTCCCAATACCTATTGAAATTGCAAACTTACCTGGATCACCGAGTTTTTCAAGGAGCTTTATGGAATGCACCTCATTATGCAGCTCTGAGATAGATCTTTTTCTGCTCAAAATCTCTTTCAAAAATTTAGCGTAGGCAGGCATTTCATTAAGGGCGTCAGTAAATGGAATTGAAATATTTAGCCCTTGAAGAATCTTAACAAATCATCTAAACTTTCCTTCTGTAACATCATTATACTTCTTAATCGGGAAAGGAAGAGTTTTTTATGGACTCGAGATAGAAAGAGACCCGGATCGAGGCTCTACAGAATCGACAAGAGGGTCGATCGGTGTAGGAGAAGGGTCGATACCGACCCTAGGGGGTCGGCATCGAACTGAGAGCTCGGTTCAGAAGACTTACCTAGCATGGATGGCGTGTTATCGAGCTGGGTTGCCTTAGTATCGAGTGGTTGAGCCTCGATATCGACCCTGTTGGGGTCGGTAACGAACCTGACAGGGGCATCATCTTCGTTGCCGTGCTTAGTGTCTTTAGGCTTGTCTCGATCTGGCAACTCCTTGCCACTTCTGAGGTGTATGGTTGCAATTTGTCCTCTAGGGTTCTCTTCGGGTCGGCTTGGAAGTTTCCCTTGAGGTCTTGGAATTCGTGCAGCTAGGTTACCCAGTTGGGAGTCAACGCTCTTTTTCCATATCTCGAACTCTCCGCACCGTTTCATTTGATTGTTAAGGTTTGCTTGGACTCCATCAATCTTGGCATGGACGTCATTGAATTTGCTATGGACTCCATTAATGCCCTCTTGTAAACCTTGTACCCAGGATGATGGCTCTTGGTAGCCTGGAGGTTGATACGGTGGAACCCTCTGTTCTTGCTGTGGAGGTTGGCTCCCTTGGCCATATGCATAGTTGCCCCAAGTGGGCTGATTGTTGTTCCTCCTTGCATAAGAATTATGTGCTTGGTTCCCATAGGGACCTCTCATATAGTTAGCTTCTTCATATGCCTTAGCAGCACGAACCTGTTGCAAGTTAGTGCAGGCAGAAGTAGCATGGGCTGAAGACCCGTATTCAAGACAAGACTGAGATGATTTAAGATAGCTTACCTGCTTTTTCAGGCCGCTGACTTTGTCTTGCAAGAATTGGTGCTTCACTTCAGGGTCGACATCATCCTTGTTTGGTGTATAAAGCCGCCTTTGAGGCTGCTGGGCTTGCTGTACTCCGTACATTGCATCGTAGTTGGTCAACTTGTCGAGCAACACCCATGCCGCATCGGGATCCATCTCTATGAAACCGCAAGCAGTGTGCATGCTGATGCGGTTTTTCGTCTCAGCATTGATCCCCTGGAAGAAGATTTCTTGGAGTACATATTGTGGTTGCCCATGAGTGGGGCATTGTCTAAGCATCTCCTTGAATCTCTCCCATGTCTCTACAAAGGTCTCGTTAGGCAGCTAGTGGTAGGAGGTGATGCACTTCCTTAGCTCTGTAGTCTTGGCAGGTGGGAAGAACTTTGTCATGAACAAGTCATGCAGAGTTTCCCACTTCTTTATTGACTTGGAAGGTAGGCTCTCTAACCAGATCAGGGCCTTTCCTGCAAGAGACCACTTAAAAGGTTTCAACAGAACATATCTAAAGAGATACCGTTAGCAGCAATAATGTCACATAAATCAAGGAAATTTCTAATATGTTGTATTGGGCACTCAGTTGATTTTCCCTCAAACTGATCCCTTTTGATCAAGGATATGAATTGAGGTTTGATCTCAAAGGTCTTCTCTATCTCAGGAAGCTCAATGGCTGATTTTGACACCCTCGGTTCTGGATGCATGCACTGCTTAGAATTCCTTGGATATGCATTCAACTGCTCTTGCAGACGGGCAGTGTGCTCTCGTTCACGTTCAGCGGTGGCAGCAGCAACGTCTCGATCAACTTGTAACGCCTCCATCTACCTCTGGAGAACGACCATCTGCTAAGCCATCTCTTTAGTGGTTTCCATTACTTTGTTTTCTCGTAATTCGCGGTGGAAGGATCGCTTGGTTTCAGAGTCTACTACTAGATTAGGGACAACTCGACGTCCTTCAGCTGGCATAAATTGAAAGCAAAAACAAAAACAAAAACAAAATCAAAAGCAAAACGGGTTCTTGGAGGAGGGTCGGTACCGAGGCCCAGGGGGTCGGTATTGAACCTGCAGCGATCTAGTGAAACAAAAACTGAAAAGAAAGAAACAACTACCTGTCGACAGGGTCGGTACCGACCTGGATAGGGTCGGTAACGACTCGTTAGTGACCTAAAAAAATAAACAGAAAAAGCATAGAAAACTGGGTTGCTCAGCAAGGTCGGTACCGACCCTGTGGGGGTCGGCGGAGTCCCGAAAAACGCAAAAAGAATAAAACTTGGCACTATTGAAATCTCCCCAGCAACGACGCCAATTCGTTGAGAGGGTTTCTTGACAACAAATAAATTCATATCAAGACCCCGCTGTGTATAGTAGAGTCAGGTTCGTCCACAGGGAGAAAGTCAGTGCTAAGTTTTGTTACTTATCACGCAAGAAATCAACAAAAGTAAGGGTTTTAACAAGAAAGAGAGAGATTCTAAGGTTTAGGGTGTCACCACAACAACAATTATGCATGCAAACACTAATGAAACACATAAATCATGCTTTTATCACATAACGGTGTCAACTTTCGTCAACCAAAGAAAGTAAATCAACTAACTTTCGTTCAATCAACAAACTTGGTATCTAATATCTTCTACTTCAATTAGGATAGATCTGCTTTCACTTCAAAACCCTAAATTGACTATTCTGATTCAAGGTTTTCGCTTTCGTTTCAACAATGAATGAGAAATTCCCTTCAACTTTCGTTTCAAGGATTAAGAGCAAGAGAATAGATTCATGCAATAAAAAAAATCAAGACATGATCATAAACAAGCATCTACAACCATTGTTCGGTTAACCCCAACCTTAGAGAGGAAGACTACTCACTAATCATAATTAAACAAAATTGAATTAAATAAAAGAGAAAGCTTACAACCGAATCAACAACAATAGTTCTTCCCCACAAATCCCACTCGTCTCTCCCTCTCACATGCCTCTCTCTTCTCCTATCCTTAATTGCCCTCCAAGGCAATTGATTGTGTGTTGTGTCTGAAAAACAAAGGGTAGACAAGAGTATTTATAGAGAAACTATTCTATCTTAAATATATCTATAAGGAAATAATATCTTCTAATAAGATATATCCCTTCTATCTATCTAATAACATAAAAGGAAATAAGATAAAAGCCTTTAATTAAACACGCCGACTCGGATCTCCACTGCGACACGGGGTACCTCGTTAATGAGCTGAGTGCCTCGTTAACGAGCTGAGTGCCTCGTTAACGACCCTGTTCAGCACTTCGACCAGCCTTGAGTAAAACTTGCATAGAGGGTTCGTTACAACTCCGTTTGACTCGATTCGTTTTCCTATGTTCTTGTAAAGAATTTATCTATCTCTTTCCAAGATCAAACTTGATCTTCAATGACTTTACTTGAGCGCTTAATCTTCATCTTATCTTCATTCTTGAGTGCTATCTTTCACCGAGTTTGCTCCTTTCTTAAAAAGTGCTCCAAATAGCTTCTAAAAACCTATAAAACACCACCAAAGCTTATGTAGACTCCATATCTTAAGAAAATACGAAAACCTACACAAACGACTCAAAACAAAATACAAAACTAAAGAAAAAGACTCAAACATACTAAAAACATACCCTAAAAACATGACTAAAAACATACTTCAAGTTGTTCAAAGTGAGGACGGGACACGAGTTCATCAAAAAAAGTATCTCAGAGAATATGTTAAGAAGTTCGGTCTTGAGAGTTCTAGACCTTTTCACACTCCCATGTCGCTGACTACCTCACATGGAAAAGATGACAAGGATCCAGAAGTCAATGCTACTATGTACAGGGGTATGATTGGATCGTTGCTCTATCTTATTGCGATTAGACCTGATATTGTGTTTGGAGTATGTCTATGTGCCAGATTTCAAGCTGATCCGAGAGAGTCCCACTTGAAAGCTGTTAAGAGAATCATTCGATATCTTAAGGGGACTGACAATCTATGTTTGTGGTATCCAAGAGGATTTGATTTTGAACTTGTCGGCTACACAGATGCTGAATTTGTTGGAAACCAGTTTGATAGAAAAAGCACTTCAGGATGGCTCAATTTCTTGGGCCTTGTCTTGTCTCATGGGATCTAGAAAGCAAATTTTATGGCTCTATCAACGGCGGAAGCAAAGTATATTGCAGTTGCAGCGTGTTGTTCACAACTCTTATGGATCAAGCAACAAGTCAGTGACTATGGTGTGAAGTGTGGGTCAGTGACCATATTATGTGACAACACTAGTGCAATCAACATCTCAAAGAATCTGGTGCAACATTCAAAGACAAAACACATTGAGATAAGGTACCACTTTCTTCGAGATTGTGTAGAAAAAGGCATGGTCACTATGGAATTCTGTAGAACAAGTGATCAAAGAGCAGACATCTTCACAAAGGCCTTAAATCGTGAACCCTTTGAACAACTCCGTATGGAATTAGGTATGATCTCTCTTCAATGATATATTTCCCTGCATGAATTCACTCGATGATTGGCTAAAATTGATTGCTTTGCATATGTTTTGAAATCATGCTTTTATGGTATAATTCTTAACATACTTGATAGACATCATGTTTAGAAAACCCCATGCTTTTGACTTGTTGGTGGTGACTCTTACTACATTCATCGTGTGTACAATCTCTTTGAGCTCTTTGTTTCAGCCCAAAAGAATCAACTTGATGATCCTAACCCTCATCACAAGCCCAAATGATAGTTGATTCTAATGCCTGTCCCTGACCTATCATGTTTTGAGAGTCTCTATGAACCTTATTTGATCTTTCTTTATAAAACGGAGACTTATCATCATGATCGACAAATCCTCAAAAATAAATCTTTTTACTTGGTTTGCTTTAGCACTCCTTGTGCAACCCCAATGCCAAGTAAGTTCTTTAAAAAGAAGGTCATGGATTGTGCAAATGTCATGGACATATATGTTGAGATGAGAAAAATTGTTTGATGGTCGCCGACATGAGCAAGGTCATCGACTGTGAAAATTGGCGCGTGAATCACATCAGAATATTAAGAAGATTAGGTTGTTTGTTTTTGGAAAGAGATTTTTCTGAGTGGAGCTTGATTCGATTCAAGTGATACTTTCCAATTAAGAGAGAACAAATCCTTGATTACCCTACCTCCATCCTCATGTAAAAGCTTCATGAACCTAAACACAAACCATGAAACCCTAACTGTTTCACTTGAAACTGGAACGCTACGCCAAACGGCGCAACTGGTAAGCGTTTCCGGAATCGAGTGACACACCCAAAAAGGGACGAGGAGAGTGCTAAGGAGGATTTGGAGAAGAAGTTGGTTAAAACTCAAAATTTGGAGGCAAAGGAGTTGAAAAATCTAAGAAGAAGGAAACAAGGGCTCTAGAACTGGAAGGAGACGAAAAAGAAGAAGGTGACCAAAGAGTAACCAAGGAAAAAGAAGAAGTCGGTGACTTGTGAAAAGTCACTAACAAAGATGAATCCAGTGATGTCAATGACAAAGTTCTAGAAGAGGTCACACCTTCTAAGCAACCTATAGTTCTATATGAAGAAGGTACTCATTCTGATCCTAATGTTAAAATTTATGGAGTTTGAGGAGAGGCTTGCTTGTCTCGGTTCTGAGTCACTGACTGCTGCATGTCCATGGCTCTCTCTATCCCTCTCTTCTACCCTTACCACATTATCTCTCCAGGTTAAAAGATTTCTTTTTAGTTCAATTTGGGTTGTACTGCATTTCTGGACTGTTTGTTTTTGCATCGTACATTACCTCTTGCTTTGGTGGTTGACTATCTATGACTATTTTGATATTATGTTTTAAGTTTCCATATTTGTCTCTGATTTCTTTTCTTGTTTTAGCAATCTTTTTGATGATGCCAAAAGGGGGAATTAACCGGGGGAATAGATTTAAAAGGAGGGATCTAAAAACTGAAACCATGTGGATATTAAGCTTAGGGGGAACTTTTTATGGTTTTTGTGCTTTGCTCTTGTTACTATGATTATGTTTTGTACTTTGCATAGTTATATCAGAACAGGTTGTTTGTCACCATCAAAAAGGGGGAATTTGTTAGAAGATGGTTTGATGGTTACAAAGGTCAGTGAGACGAAAGTTGCATGGAGAGTCAGCGAAATCAAGTTCTTATGAAGAAGTCACTGACAATGGATAACTTGCAAGAAAGTATTGTTGAAAAGTTGTGTTTTGATGGTTCCAAGGAAGTCAGTGACTTCGAGTTTGCAAGCCAAGTCGGCGACTTGGCAAAGTCACTGACCTGACTAGCTGGCGACGAAAACTATTTATGGAAGGAACGCACAGATCGTGTGCGATTGTTTGCAGGACAGCTGGGGCGTTTATTTATGGAGAATATCATCATAAAAGTGCGCTAAAATCAGAATAAGATGATATGATTCCATTGAGATATTTTATATGTGTGTACATGTTATTGTTGGGACGGTATTGGGACCTCTGGTTCTAAACATCGGAACAACGATACCATTCTCCAGTTTTGATAATGACAAACACCATATGAGAACTAATGTGTTTTGTCCAAGTATTTCTAAGAAACACAGGTCCAGTGAAGAATCTTCATGAACGCTCAAGGAACACTGGTTTACATGATAAAGAGTTCCTCTCAAAGGAACTCTGAAGAAGACAGTTCCCAGCACATGAGAACTCACATATGCAGACAAAGAAAAGTCAGCGAGGTTTACGGGATCCTGCCTCAAGAAAAAACAAACGCTCAGTCTGAGGAACAGACTGAGGCGTTTGATCCAATGGCCCGATCAACTCTCAAAGTTGACTCAATTCAAAATTGTCACATGTGAAGGACAACGACTTGGCATACAAGACAAAAGGGCATTTCGGACACAAATGAAAGTCAAGATTGGAGCCCAAGTATTCACAAGTATAAAGCCAAGTGAATACTGCTCGGAGAGAGCACTTCTACTAGAACTCACTTATACTCCTAGAGAAAGAAAGAAAGAAGAAGAGAAGTCCCTAGCGGCGAGTGTCTGATCTCGACGACGGCGAAGCTAAGTTCCCAGGGTCAAGGGAACTGAGATAGTCAAGGTGTAAGGTTTGATTCACTTGTTTTAGTTGAGTTGTTTGCTTAGGAACTCAGTTGAGAAGATTCATTAGTGTTGCTAGAGTTAGGAAGAACTCGTAGGAACATAGAAGTTTGAATCTGGCTGTTTGTAACTAAGGAACAATCAGTAATACAAGTAAGTCATTCAAAATCCTCCAAGCGGAGGTAGAGGTTTACCCACAGAACTAGTTGGTTGTCGTAGGGTTCCTCTATAAGGGAACTGTGTTCATTTTCGTTTATTTACCTGCTTTTATTTACTTCCGTTACCTTGGGAACAACTTAACCGCCAGTTCCCAAGCTCTCGCTAACCCCTTACGATCCAACAATTTGTATTAGAGTTGGTCACTCTAGATTTGTGTTAGCATCGCAGGTTTCAACAATGGCTCACGAACTCACCCAAGTCGGCCACAACAACAGCAAGCCACCAAGGCTTATCACTGGGAGATTCGAGAACTGGCAACGTGACATGAAGGACTGGATGCGGAGCCAGGACTATCAAGCTTGGTGCGTCATAGAGAAAGGAAACTTTGAAGTAGATCCAGCCATCAAGGACGACTACTCCAAATGGGCGCCAAATGAGTGGAAATGCATGGAGGCCAACTTCAAAGCTAAGCAATACCTCAAAAATGCTATGACCATTCAAGATTGTGACAAGGTGGCTAACCTAGACACAACCAAGGAAGTGTGGGAAGCCATCCAACAGATGCATATTGGGAACTCTGACCTCAGAGAAGACCTCCAAATGAATGCCAGAAGGGAGTTCTTCAACTTTCAGATGGAAATAGGAGAAACTGTTGACAGTTACCAATCGCGCTTCGAAGGCCTATACACCAAGCTCGTGGGAATATGAATCACAAAGGAGGAGATCACCGACAAGATGAAGGTTCAACAGCTATTCAACGGCCTAACTGGTGAATGAGAAAATGAAAGGACCATGTTCAAGGAAAATCCTGAGAACAGAACTCTGATGCTCCACCAAGTTTTTGGAAAACTGGTGGGACATGAGAAAAGGAAGCAAGATGACAAGGAGCAAAAGAGGGCACACCAATGGATTGCCCTCAAACTGGAAAAGATGCTCAAGTCAGTTCAAGAGCAACATGAAGAATCTGAAGAAGAAGAGGATGAGGAACTAGTCCTGGTAACAAAGGCCCTTCGATCCTTCTACAAAGGGAAGTTCAAAAGAGGCAATGGGAACTCACAAAAATGACAAAGTTCCTAAAGAAAACCTGTTGAGAAGGATCTCTCGGACGTCACATGCTACAAGTGTTACAAAAAGGGACACTTCGCGAAGGAGTGCCCACAAGGAGCTGACGACCGAAGGCAAGGGAAGAAGGCCTACATCGCCACCTGGAGCAATGACGAGGACGAAGATCCTGAATCTTGGGCATCCCCGCACATGTGCGCAATGGCCATAGGAGACACCACTGGGGAACAACCCGGTGAGGTAACTACTGAATCAGTCCTTGCTTCCCTAACTATTTATGAAAAACCTGAGTTGCTAAAACTTCTTTCAAGTCTTGTCAAAGATAATATGAAATTGCAAAAGAAGTTGGAAAATTTGGAACACTCTAATGCTGAATTGGTTGGCCTTGAACCATGTGCCAACTGCGTGTCCCTAGTTGAAAAGCTTCAGTCCTATGTGTCTCACATCGTAGACCTTGAGAATGAGATTAAGACCCTAGAAAGTGATAAGAACACCTTTCTACAAAAACTGAGTAAGAAAGATGGGAGTCCTAAAGCCTCATGTTCCCAAACCAAATTCGTTCCTGCCAAACACGGGATAGGATATAAGTCAGAGAGCCCTAAGAAAGGAAAGTATCCTTTGAGTGAACAAGAGATCAACGAGTGTAGGGCCTTGGAACTCTAGTGTGAGAAACAAATGAATGCCCACTTAGAAGAGAAAATCCGTGTCTTGGAGAGTGGAATAAATGGAGACGTAGATTATTACACTGGGAACACTGGGCATAAGCTATATGTCCAAATAGCCAAGGGAAATAGGTCTAGGGTGTACAACAAAGAAACTATGGATATGAACAGGATACAAAGACCCCATCCTAAGTACTACCTAGGAGAATACTACAAGACCTGCTGGAACTGTGGTGCTCATGGGCACTACAAGGAAAGTTGTCCCAAACCTAAGGCCCAAACCCAGAGGAACCACGAGTATTGGAACAGGCAAAATCAAAAGGCCAACAAATTTGCTAGAGTTCCCACTAGTAGGAACACCCATAGGAACTTTGCCTATAACAAGTATTCTCGTGACATTAACATTGCTGATTATGTGTTATTTGAAACTGTCTTTCCTTGTAAGGGACCAGACAAGCGTCATCTTGCATGGGTCATCAAAAACTAACTTTTCTTGTAGGTGACAGTGAGGGGGGAGCAACACATGGGTCATTGACAGTAGATGTTCGAACCATATGACTGGGAACAAAGACAACCTCACCTCACTCCACCCAAAGGCCAAAGGAGGTCATGTGTCCTTTGGCAACAAGAATAAAGGGGAAATAATAGGAACATGGGAAGTACTACTCAATAAATCAACCAAAATCAGCAACGTCAACCTGGTGAAGGACCTGGGATTCAACCTCTTGAGCGTATCTCAGATATGCGATCAAGGGAACAACATTGTCACTTTTGATTCAAGGGAGTGCCTAGTAATCAACAAGAAGACTAACAAAATCATCCTAAAAGGAAGAAGGTCCAACAACACCTATGTGGTGGATACAGACTTTGAGCCACCGAGGAAACTGTGCCTTTCGAGTTCCCTTGATGAAACGGAACTCTGGCACAAGAGACTAGTCCATGCAGGCATCAATCAGATCCTAAAACTCTATCTACAAGATCTGGTTATTGGCCTTCCTAGAATCAACATCGAGGGAGCTAAGATGCGTGAAGCTTGTGTTCGTGGCAAACAAACCAGAAATTCCTTCAAACCGAAAAGGGTAGTCAGCACAACAAGGCCCTTGGAGCTAATCCACATGGATATTTGTGGTCCCATGGACACCAAAAGCTACGGAGGAAAGAGGTACATGTATGTTTTAATTGATGATTTTTCAAGATTTACATGGGTTCTTTTCTTGAGATCAAAATCAGATACCTTCAAAGAGTTTGAGACTCTAATCAAGATGATGGAAGTTAGCATGGGAGTCAAGCTCAAATCACTCAGATCTGACCATGGAACTGAGTTCAAAAACTCAAGAGTTCCTAAGGTACTATGACAACAACGGTGTATCCCACAACTTCTCGGCTCCTCGCACTCCTCAACAAAATGGCGTGGTGGAAAGGAAAAATAGAACTTTGGAGGATATGGCAAGGACCATGATGCTAGAAAGTGGAGTTCCTGCAAATTTCTAGGCCGAAGCCATCTCCACAGCCACTTACATCTTGAATCGAGCCATGATACGTCTTATGATCAAGAAGACATCCTACGAGCTGATCAAAGGAAGAAAGCCCAATATCTCTCATCTAAGGACCTTTGGATGCAAATGCTTCGTTCACAACAACGGCAAGAACAACCTTGCCAAGTTTGACCCTAGGAGCGATGAAGGGATATTCCTAGGGTACTCCTCCCAAAGCAAGGCGTACAGGGTCTATAACAAGAGGACCAAGAAGATAGAGGAAAGCATTCACGTTATCTTCGACGAAAAATCTGTGAAGGTGGGAACAGAGGCCCAAGGCAAGGGAAACTCTGTTCAAGCTAGTCAGACAAGAAGAAGAAGACGACGATGATGAACCAAGAAAGAGAGATGAGGACTATCCAAGTGGGAACAACTTCCCACAACCAGGGAACAACAAAGGAGATCAAAATTCCACAGATCAAAGCTCCTTTGAAGTTCCCTCTTACATAAGAACCACAAGATGCATCGAACTCTCTCGTTCCCTAAAATGAAGTTGTACCAGAATCTAGTGTTCAGGGGGAACAACGAGGGAACCTTGAAGAGAATCCTGACGAGAGTCTCAGCGAAGAAGTTGAGCACAATTGTTCCCCTGAAGAAGAGGAAGCCCAAGATACAGATGAAGAGACAGGGGAATAGGTTGACGTCTCATATATCAAAACCAGGAACTACCACCAGAAGAGGGACCACCCCATCGATAACATCATAACCCCCTACGATAAAGGCGTACAAACTTGCTCTTCCCTCAACAACTTATGTGTCTTCAACGCCTTTGTCTCAATGGTGGAACCAAAGAGCATCAAGGAAGCTCTAAAGGACCCAGACTGGATTCAAGCCATGCAAGAGGAACTCCATCAATTCAAGAGGAACAAGGTGTTAAAGCTTGTTCCTAGGCCCAAGAACAAGAACATCATAGGAACTCGATGGGCCTTCAGAAACAAGCTTGACGATACTGGGGTTGTATCAAGGAACAAGGCACGCCTGGTTGCACAAGGCTACAAACAAGAGGAAGGAATCGACTACGATGAGACCTTCGCACCAGTTGCACGAATTGAGGCAATCCGTCTCCTCAGAGCCTATGCAACCCACAAAGGATTCAAGTTGTACCAGATGGATGTGAAGACAGCTTTTCTCAATGGGCACCTCAAGGAAGAAGTATACGTAGCTCAACCCCTAGGATTCGAAGATGAGGAGCTACCCAACCATGTCTACTTCTTGGAGAGGGCCCTCTACGGTCTCAAACAAGTTCCCCGAGCATGGTATGACATGTTTGCTCAATTTCTTTTGTCTCATGGATACCTTCGAGGTTCCATAGACAAAACTCTATTCCTTAAGAAAGAGTCTAAAGATATATTGATTGTTCAAGTATATGTTGATGACATTGTTTTTGGAGCCACTAATGAAACTCTTGTTGAGAAATTTAAGAACCTTATGAGCAGTGAGTTTGAGATGAGTCTCATAGGGGAACTCACGTTCTTCTTGGGACTCCAAATATCTCAAACAAAGGAGGGAACAAGGATTCATCAACAAAAATACATTAGAGAAATGCTCGTGAAGTATGGGATGGAACATTCCAGGCCCATCGACACTCCCATCTCACCTAATTCAAGGCTAAATGCGGATGAAATAGGTATAAGTGTGGACCAAAGAAATTATCGAGGTATGATTGGGTCCCTTCTCTACTTGACTGCTAGTAGACCCGATATCATATTCTCCGTATGTCTTTGTACTCGTTTTCAAGCTAACCCTAAGGAATCACACCTAAAAGAGGTGAAGAGGATTTTCAGGTATCTCAAAGAGAATGATAACTTGTGCCTTTGGTATCCAAGGAACAGTTCCCTTGAGCTCATTGCTTATACAAATGCAGATTTCGCTAGGCACCTTGTTGATAGAAAGAGCACATCTGGAATGGCTCAGTTCCTAGGATCATGCTTAGTCTCATGGGGATCCAAGAAGCAAAACTCAGTGGCACTCTCCACAGCTGAAGCAGAATATGTGGCTGCCGCATCTTGCTGTTCCCAGGTTCTATGGCTTAAATCTCAACTTCAGGATTACGGTATGTCTTTTGGCCCAGTTCCCATACTCTGTGATAATACAAGTGTCATTAAGATTTCCAAAAATCATGTGCATCACTCTCGCACTAAGCATATAGATATTAGGCATCACTTCCTACGTGATAATGTTGAAAATGGGAACATCTCTATGGAACACTATAGAACTGAAGAGCAAATTGCGGACAGTCTTACTAAGGCTTTAGACAGACGTCCCTTCAGCGTCTCCGGATGCTCCTAGGGATGATAACTCTAAACTGAAAAAGTCCCTGTTTGTTATTCCCTCAGTGCTTGGCTAGTTTATATTGCTTTGCATGATAGAGAACACTAGGAACAGTTGCTTTCATTTTGCCATATTACTAGTCTAGAGCTTTTAATGTACTTTTGGAACTCTATTTCTTTCGGCCCAAAATGATCAACCAGAGTTCCCTTTAACCCTCATTACAAGCCACCATGACGGTTGATCATAAAACCAACCCTAATCCAAGGGCCAGACAAACGCTTCTCATGAGCCAAACTACTTATCCCTTTATCGAGTTGTAATTGTTTAGTTCCACTTTGAGTTCCCAAGCCTCACAAAAAGTTGAGTGTGAGTTTCCTTAACTTCTCCACTCAACTTGACCTTTTCAAAGATCATGGGAACTGGTGTGCACAAGCAGGGGAACACTGATATCTCTGAAAAAATAAAACGTCACTTGGGGAACGGAAAATTGTGTCAGAACTCGAAGCATTATGGGCCAAGCGTTTGAAATTCTCAAAGTGACTTCCCTTGGAAGAAAGCGACGCGTGTCATAAGCGTGCTATGGAAGTTGAAACGCTACTCCGCATTCATTGGCCAACGGTTATTGAGATTTCTTAAACTTCCCTTTCTACCCCTCCTCTCTCACATAAAACCCCCATTTGCTATTTTTGGGTCCTTCTTCCTCATTCATCCCTGCAACCCCTCTCTCTCTCTGAAACTTCCCCTCCTTCCTTTTCAAGCAAACCTCCAAAATCCTTCTCTTCCCCAAATTTCCCATGGCTCCACTTCACACACTTGCACAAGTTCGAGAGTGGATCCACAAAAGTCCCAAAACCCTCTTCATCACCATGTTAGGTGATGTCGAGAAAGAACAAGATCTTGCCCTTCATGCAATCTTATTCAAAGGGCTTTACAAATATGTTAGTCCCTTTCTTCCTCCTCCTCTCCCGGCAACGCAAACCCTAGCGATGCCTTCCTTCACCACCACAACCTCTCAATCTCTTCCTCCGCCACCTCCTCCTACTCAACCTCTCTCAGTCTTCTCCTCGGGGACCGTCATTGTTGACACTTTCGGTCCCGAACCTCCATCCAAACACAAAAAATCCAAACCCTCAAAATCCAAACACTCCTTCTCTAAATCTGAACACTCGTCTTCCAAACGCAAACACACACAGATTTCCTCTTCCTCTCCCTCTCTTCCCTCTGTAAAGAGGAAGAAATCTCTTCTTCGCATGGATGAAGTCCTCTACCTCTCTGAGCCCGACTCATACACGATCAAACCCCCTCTAATCTTCCCCTCTTATCCGACTTTGGGAACTCTCAATCCCAGGATCTCCTTCCTCCCCCTTCCTCTTCTACCAACACCGTCCCTGGGAACTCAAGTCCCAAGGACACCCTGCCTCCCCCTGAGTCCCTTCCCAACTCTGAGGGAACACTCAACCCACCCTCCTCCCCACTCAAAGTTCCCACACCACCTACATCCCCCATATCCAAATCTCCATCTCAAAATCCAAAACCTGCCTCTGGGAACTCTAGTCCCAAGGCTCCAACTACTACTCCTCCATCTTCTTCATGGGTCCCAACTCCACCCATCTCTCCAATCCACATATCATCCTCTCCACATAAATCTCCCTCCACAATCAAACTTCCCTCTCCCCCTCTGGCCCAACAATCCTTCGACCTTGACTCTGATGATGAAGAGCTCCCAATTGCTGAGGTCGTTCGCAAAAAGGTCAGGATACAGTCTCCCATAGTCATGGGAACTAACGAGGAGAACACTCGCCTTGACGTTCTCCAGGAGGAGCTCAGAGGTGCACTCAGAGGGCCTTCCCAAGAGCAAGGGAGCAAGGCCCGGGAAGAAGGGAACCCAGCACCAGCTGACGGTGCTGGGACAAGCACAAGTCATCACGAAGAAGATGACGAAGAGGACTTGGGCCTGTCCTTAGAAGAAGAAGGGACCTCGGATGGTGATGCCACCATCGAGGTGCAAAACGCTGAAAAGGATCAAGGACGGCAAATGGTGGTGTCGGCGGTTGCCCAAGAAGAAAGGGAACCTGCCCTTATGATCGAAGCGGCTGCATCCCCCCAGCTGAAAAGAAAGGCTACTGCCTTTAGGGGGAACAAGGTAAAGAAGGGGAAGAAAATTGCCTCGAAGAGGGTTCCCATCAAGGAGGACCGAAAACTCATCCCTCCCCTCGTCCTCAACGAGGAACAACTCCAAGAAAAGGGCCTTGGGGAACTCTGGGACCTCATTACGGCCCAGGGATGGGAACATGTCTGTGAAGCTGCTGTGAGCGTCGACCCCGCTCAGGTGCGCCTCTTCTACAACAATTTCGTCATAGAGGGCACCAAGGGAACTCTCTACCTCCAGGGCGACGACTTTGTCTTCACCGCCTCCACTCTTCGCCACCAACTCCAAGTCCATATCCAAGGCCTCAGCACTATTCATGTCAAGGTCTGGGGTGAGTTCAACAACAAGGTGATCTTCAACTCCATCTATGAGGGCCGTGTTTCCAGGACTGGAACGCCAACTCATAATCTGTCCCTCATCGCTAAGCTGGCTCATCAGTTCATCATCACCGTGGTGATCCCAAGGCAAGAGAAGCGTCACCAACTCAACATCCAAGACGCCATCCTTCTCTACCACTTCCTCCACAAGATGCCCATCAATCTTCCCTGCATCATCTTTGGGCACATGGAAAAGTGCATGGCCTCGACTTCCCATTCCCTGCGCTATGCTGGCCTGATCAAGAAACTGATGCTCAAGGAAGGGCTCTATGATGCTAGCAAGGAAGAAGTGACCATAGGAAGGGAACTGGACCTTTCTGTGGTCCAGAAGATGCGTCACTCTGAGCAAGATGAGGATCACGAGGCACTTCCCTCTGGCGAAGGTCTCACGGATGGGAACTCTAAAGTGTTTAGACACATTGCAGTCAAGCTTGAACGGATGGCAGGGACCCAAGAGAAAATTCTACACGCTTTGTCCCGACTGAGTGAACTCCTGCTCCCTCCAAGCCCATGATCTCCCCTCTCTTTTCTCCTTATCCTTAAATGTCCCCACAAAATATATTGTGTTCCTATGTACATAATTTCGCTTAAGTAATGAAATGGTTTCTAGTATGATTGCATGTTCCTTTCATTCCTTATTTATGCTTATCTGTTTTCCATGATGCCAAAAGGGGGAAGGACAAAATGTGCGAGATGAGTCTTATTTTGAGTTATCATAGAATATGCTATTGCTAAGGGTGAATTATCGCTTAAAATGCTAAGTAAGAACACTGTGTTTCATAGACGTGGATCTCTAGTTACTCACATCATCTCACATAGGAACTCTGCTGCATATCATACTTTGAAATACTTGGTTATTTTTGTGATGGGTTTGTCATCATCAAAAAGGGGGAAATTGTTGGGACGGTATTGAGACCTCTGGTTCTAAACATCGGAAAAACGATACCATTCTCCAGTTTTGATAATGACAAACACCATATGGGAACTAATGTGTTTTGTCCAAGTATTTCTAAGAAACATAGGTCCAGTGAAGAATCTTCATGAACGCTCAAGGAACACAGGTTTACATGATGAAGAGTTCCTCTCAAAGGAACTCTGAAGAAGACAGTTCCCATCACATGGGAACTCACATGTGCAGACAAAGACAAGTCAACGAGATTTACGGGATCCTGCCTCAAGACAAAACAAACGCTTAGTCTAAGGAACAGACTGAGGCGTTTGATCCAACGGCCCGATCAACTCTCAAAGTTGCCTCAATTCAAAATTGTCACATGTGAAGGACAACTACTTGGCATACAAGACAAAAGGGCATTTCGGACACAAATGAAAGTCAAGATTGGAGCCCAAGTATTCACAAGTATAAAGCCAAGTGAATAGTGCTTGGAGAGAGCATTTCTCCCAGAACTCACTTATACTCCCAGATAAAGAAAGAAAGAAGAAGAGAAGTCCCCGACGGCGAGTGTCTGATCTCGACGACGGCGAAGCTAAGTTCCCAGGAGCAAGGGAACTGAGATAGTCAAGGTGTAAGGTTTGATTCACTTGTTTTAGTTGAGTTGTTTGCTTAGGAACTCAGTTGAGAAGATTCATTAGTGTTGCTACAGTTAGGAAGAACTCGTAGGAACAGAGAAGTTTGAATCTGGTTGTTTGTAACTAAGGAACAATCAATAATACAAGTAAGTCATTCAAAATCATCCAAGCGGAGGTAGAGGTTTACCCACACAACTAGTTGGTTGTCGTGGGGTTCCTCTATAAGGGAATTGTGTTCATTATCGTTTGTTTACCTGCTTTTATTTACTTCCGCTGCCTTGGGACAGCTTAACCGCCAGTTCCCAAGATTTCGCTAACCCCTTACGATCCAACAGTTATATTAGGAAAGATTTTGTAAGATTGCGTGTAAGTTATTTCCTTAACTAAATAGGAAATAATATTACACAAAATCACACATTATTCTAGCTTAAATACTGAATTGTTTTAGGTTAGAAGCAAGGACTTTCGTGCATACCTGTATATCTTGAGAAAAAGAAAAGAGAGAGTTCTAGGTTGAAGAAGACTCGTGCGTGGGATTCGTACGAGTAGTGAAGAAGACTTGTGCGTGAGATTCGTGCAAGTGGTGAGTTCGAGTGTTCTTAGGCATAGCGTGAGGTTGAGAGTGTAGGTACAAAGGTAGAGCGTGGTTCAAGGTTGTGGGATTCAGCTTGTACACGGGAGAGCTTTGTAACACTCAAGAAATCAATAGAACGAGTCTAAGGACTCTTGAAATCCAACCAAGTGAGAAGCTTGGAAAGGAGTGGTTTTTCTCTAAGTAAACTAGTTGGTTTACGGAGAGTTTTCACTATACATCGCTTGTCATTTACAGTTTGGTAATATCTTTCCTGTTTGATTAATTATCCCGTTGCTTATTTCAAGGTCACTGACTTTACAAAAGTTACTCAAAGTCGACGACTTCTCAAGAGTCGCCGAATTGTTTAAGTACTAACGATCCAACAGAATATTAATTAATTAGTATATAGTTTATGCACTCTATGAAATCTTAAATCACTTATTAATTTGTATTTAGTATGTGAACTCTATACAATATTAAATAATATGGTGTCATACATGAAATTATAATTTGACATTTTTTTACATGAAACTATGGATTATAAATTTATAACAGACAAGGACCGGGTCTCCAGGTGGCAAGAAAAATCCTAATCCGCCTAGGCCCCGCCTAGGCCCTGCCTAGCCGTCTAGGCGCTAGGCCCTTGCTCACCGCCTAGCTTTCGCCTAGCGTTTTTTAGAACACTGGCGAGAGGTGTACACTTTGTATGTAGTAGGATCAAGGAAAAAATATGCACTTTGTGTGAGAGAATACCCAACAAAGACACAAGGAATGGACTTCAGATCCAATTTGTTGTTGGTGTAGGGTTTCAACCATGGAAAGCACAAACAACCAAAACATATTAATTTTTGATAATTAGGATGAGTTTGAAAAATTTTGAAGAAAGGAGACACATTTTGAAGAGTAGGAGTCAGCATATGATTAATGAGATAGACTACTGTTTTGAAAGCAAATGGCCAAAGAGTTTGAGGAAGACCTGAGAAAGACATAAGAGTGAGACCGGTTTCAACGATGTGACGGTGACTATGTTCCGAATAACCATTATGCTCGAGTGTATGAGGAGGAGGAGTATAGTGAGAGACGCCATTAGTGGCAAGAAAGGAAGCTAGGGAAGGATATTCACCATCGTTATCGGAATAGAGAATTTTACTTTTTGTTTGGAAATAGTTTTCAACTAGGGCTTTAAATTGAATGAAAACCTCTTTTGTATTAGATTTGCTTTTTAATGGAAAAAGCCATATGTATTTGGTCAAATGATCTACAAAGATAAGATAGTATTTGCAGCCATCATGAGACATAATAGGAGAAGTCCAAACATCAGAGAGAATAAAATCTCTAAGGGAGACGTTCAACTAATAGAAGATTCATGAAAGGGAATCGTATGACTTTTATTGATAGAACAAGAAGTAAAAGGCTCTGATTCAAAAGAAAAATTGCCTAAATTGAAACTAGTTTGCATTAAACGAAGAATCGGTGGTGAAGGATGACCGAACCGTTGATGCCAAGAACGAATGGTGGATTAAGCACTAAAAACGTGAGAGAGACATGAAGAGGCCAAGAGTAGACACCGTCAAGACAAGGACCGCTAAGAAGAACCATTCCCGTTTGAAGATCCTTCACAAGAAAGCAATCGGGTAAGAATTCAATAGACACATTATTTTGAGTAGTAAGTTGAGAGACGGACACAATTTTTTTGGAGAGACTAGGGACACATAGAACATTATCAAACTTAAGAGTATGATTGTTTGTATTCAAAGAGAGATTCCCGGTGTGAGAGATCGAAAGACCCATACACTTACCAACAACAAGAGTATTCGGTCCTTCATAAGGATAATGATAGGCTAGGTTTTGGAGATCATAGGTAGCATGGTGGGAGACTCCACTGTCAAGGAGCCATGGGTTAGAAGAGGAGGTGGCGGCAGTATTTGCTTTTGGGCGGGCGCGGAGGTCGATTTTGTGAAGGAGGCCGAAGGTGAGGGGCTATAAGACGGAAGTTAGGGCAGTGACCCATAACATGGCCAGGAGTACCGCACCATTGGCATTTACCAAGAAAAGGTTTAGGTTGATATGGTTGTTGATTACGGTTTGGAGGTGGAGAAGGAAAACGCATGGGCTATCACAAAGAGGGAAATGTTGGGTGATCCGCTTCGATGAAGAGTGAATTGGAAGGATAAGAATTGGAGGGAAAGTTTTGATTTGGTTGAGGAGTCCATGGGCGAGAATTTTGTGGAACGCCAGGAGCAGGCAAGGAAGAGTTGTTAGGCCACGTATGTTAGGAGTTATAGGTTTTAGGTTTGGGTTTTTGTTTAGATTGCATAGAGAGAGCCGTGGCTGGCGTCGAGGACGAGACATCCGAATTTTCGACCTTGAGTTGCAACTCTTTGGTAATCAACTTCTCATGTAGTTCTTCGAATGAGGCCGACATATCACGAGCCCGAACGCCATCGATAACGGATTGAAAAGACGAATCAAGTCAATTCAATCGCGTCCTATAAATCTTGAGGCTTACCAAGCGAGGCAAGTAGATCGGCACAATGTTTGACTTGTTGCATGAAGTCGGTGATCGATTGAGACCCCTTCTTCAGGTTCCGAAGTTTGTCTTTAATTTGATGAATGTGCCCACGCGAGGGTTTCGCATAGGTATCCTCCAAGATCTTCCATGCGGCCCGAGTAGATGAAGCTTGCGTGACAAGGGTCGCCAGGTTGGGAGAGAGTGTGCCAATAAGTGCACCAAACAAGAGCTTGTCTTGACGAAGCCAAGTTTGATACGCATGGTTTGGTGTGTTAACTTCAGGATTGACAAAGTTTGGCTCAGATTCAGGTGGGGCGGGATGAGAACCATCAATAAACTTCACAAGCCCATATCCAATCAAGATTGACTGAATTTGAGTCTTCCATGTAATATAGTTTGTAGAGGTTAATTTGATATGATTGTGAAATTGAACTACAACAAAGGGTTTTGAGTGTTCAACTTCATTGGGAATAAGATGATTTTGGGAGGCCATGGGGAAAAAAATTTTAACGTGAAATTTGAAGGGAAGAAAAAAAAATTGGATCAAGCTCTTGATACCATTTTGAGATAAAAGGATTGATAATGTTACTAGCGTAGTTTCCGCGCCTTGCGCGGATTTTTTTTAAAATTTTAATTAGATTTTATCCGAAAAATAATTATTTTACGTATAGATTTAATACATTCATCTTCCACGAATATATATCCACTACAAATTCTTTTTATCAATGAAAAAAGAGGTGACTAAATAGCTAAATCTCTTATACAATAAAAAATAGTTTGAAAAATCATTTGAAAAGGTTTTATCAATAAAAAGATTTTGTTCAAACTACATATTTTTATACATAAATTATCGCTATTGGTAATTCTAGTATAAATTATCACTATTGGTAAAAATATTTTTTGATAGATATCTTTTAAATATATAATTTTGTATAATTCTAATACTTGTTTAGGAATAAAATATTTATATAAATTATCTCTAAATATAAAAATATTTCCATAAAAGGATAGAAAAAGATTTTATAGTTTTAACCAAAATCTTCATTTTTATAAAAATATATTTGCTTAAGAAATCATTAAAATATGGAAGGTAAAGATTTTATAGTTTTAACCATATCTTAACTTTTATAAAACTACCTTTGATAAAAAAAATATTAAAATATTCCAATTTTCCAATTTTCAAGAATTTCATAATATCTATTAACCGTAGGTTTAGAAAGTATCACTTAGAAAAATTTTGCTCAAAATTAAAATTTGAGAAGGGAGGATATTTTGTAAATTAAGGTAACTAAATACTCTATCTTAATTAATTTAATATACATTTAAAACTAATCTATACAGTACAATAAAAAAGAGTAAATAAATCACAATGATAAAACATATTAAAAGTAAAAATATCGTTATTGGAAATTTGAACCAAGTCTTCACTTATTAAGTAGTTTGAACAAATTTTTTCAAAATAGAATCTTGATATAAAATATCTCTATTGATAAAAATATTTCCATAAAAATATAAAAAGATTTTGTAAATTTGAACAAAATCTTCATTTTAAAAAAAAACCCTTAATCTTATACCCCAAATCTTCAATTTTAAAGAAGTTCATAATATCTATGAATGACTTTGACTATAAGTAGAGGTGTCAAACGGGTCAGCCAGGTCGGGATCGGGTTCGGGTTGAGTCGGGTTCGGGTCGTAACGAGTCACCGGTCAAATCGGTTCGGGTCATTGCGGGTTGTCGGGCGGGTCAGGTCGACCTAACAAGTCAAGAAAATTGATTTTTTTTTACAATTATTAAAATATTTTCTATTTAAAAAATGATATTTAATAATAAATCTATTATTTTTATATATTTTAATAATAAAATATATTATTATTTTCAAAATATATTATATATTCTTAAAATATAATTGGGTCAACCCAACGATTTTTTCGGATTTGAACCCAACGGGTTTCGGGTCTATCTGGTTCGGTTTATTTTGGGTTTCAGGTTCATATTTTCGGGTCTTGACCCTAAAATTTTCGGTCGGTTCGGGTCGGTTTTTCGGATCGGGTCAGCTTTTGACAGATACTTATGGAAAGATTATGGAGAATAATTTTTCTCAAAATTAAGGTAGAAAATCATTAATAATAAATATAACTTTGTCAAGCTTCTTTTTTCATTCATAAGAATTAAACAAAATCTTTAAACAATTTTTATGCATCAATAAAATTAATTGGAAAAGAAAGCTTCTTTTTTTATATAAAATTTCCAATTGAATCAAACGAATCAAAAATTTCTATTTTGTACGTAAATTTGAAAAAAAATTGTAGTAAAAAGTTATTTCACATATAAAATCAAATAATTGTTATTATCAAATTATCAATTTAATCAAAAAAATATTACTCTTTCATAATATCCAATTAGTATATTAATTGAAAATTTGAAAAATATATATATTGATATGGCTTGATACTGTGGTTATACCTAAACTGCCTAAAATTCCTCTTGATTTGAAGGTAAATTACCATACATAATCCTAGTTATTTTTTATTTAAAGGTAAAATATCTGGTAAAAATGTAATTCATTCATATCTAAATGATATCGGCTAATCAAACTTAATCATCAATGAATAAACTAAAATTAAAAAATCAAAAACTAATTAAAAAAACAAGGAAAATTAAATATATATAAAAGGAAAAAATTATCAAATGTTGTATTTCATGATCTTTGGATATCCTTATCCAATGTTGATCTGATAAAAGATAGCAAAATTAAATACTCCTTAACTACTAACTAGTAACTACTCATAAAGATATTTTTAAGGAAATGATTTTTTTGGTGAAGTTTTTTAAGTAAACAATTAATTATGTTTCCTGAATTCCTAAAATAAATTTTATAATGATGTTATATTTAAAAATGTAGAAAAAGGATTTTTGTTTATCAAATCTGATATTTCATGATCTTTAAATATCCTTATCCAATTTTGATCTGATAAAAGATATCAAAACTAAATAACTACTATGGAGTAATAAAGATCTTTTTAAGGAAATATATAATTAATTATATTTCCTTAATTCCTAGAATGGTTGCAAATCCAAGAGTATCTTTTTAAAAATGTAAATTTTCCATCTTTGCCTGTGAGATTGTGTATAACGAAGGGCTAGTATAAAATGGAAAAATAATTTTTATAATTGATGTCATATTTAAAAAATAATTAAATAAATATATATATATATATATATGTAAAATTGTAAAGAGGAAAAGAAAATCATTAAATAAATATAAAAGGTTTATCAAAACTTTCATGATTTTAAAATATCCGAATCTAAATGTGATATGATAACAAAATATCAAAAACTGATCAATAACTATAAGGACAAATTTTTTAAGGAAATTTACAACTGATTTGCGTTTTCTTAATTTATAGAATGGTTGCAAAATAGAAAATTAAAATTTATTATAATAAAATAAAAGAATAGTTGTAAAATAATATTGAGACAAAGATGAAATCACGTAATCAAAATCATATTTACTTATCTAAAATATTAAAAAAATTATGAAATTATCTTTTACATTATTATTTTTATGTAATTTTTTTGGTAGTAAAATCTATTATTTTGTTAACTACGGAGTAAAAAATACGATATTGACTTTGTTCGTAGTGTTTATAGCGATTGGAGGTTGACTCCTTACTCCTTGTCTAGAGGACTTCAATTTTCAGTAGTATTTCTTCCTTACTTTGATAGTTCGGTCTTCTTTTTGTGCTCATTGTCTCTTGTATGTGCTTCCTTGTGTTAGGATTGTTTTTTAGGCGATTGAATTTTATGAATTGATCATTGTGTATATGAGTTTATCCTATGAGTATATGTTTGTCAAAGTTTGGCTAGATGTCGGGATCGTGGGGAGGTGGAGGAAGAGGGGCATACGGTGTGGTATGGAGGAGGCCTCTATTGAATTCGATTGAAGTAAGTTGATGAAGAGGAAGATCAAATCTTGTCAAGAAATAAATTGAATTGGATGATTGTAATCTCCTCTTTTTAATATGAATAAATTATTTAAGTTATTTTAATTTTATGATGTGTAAAGGGTAAATCATTAGAGTTGTTTAAATTTTAAGTTAAAATTTAAATGACATGTAAATAATTAAGTGTATATAGGCATGTGGTAAGAATATCGTAAGAGATATGTATTACGTGTAAAATAATTCAAATAAGGAAACTATGACATGTGTCAAATCATGCGTGACTTAATGTGGGATCGCCATAATTTAGAGAGTACAATAATGAATCCTAGAATAGTGACTTGAGCCCTAAGGCAATAGAATAGTGACTTGAGCCCTAAGGCAATAGAATAGTGACTTGAGCCCTAAGGCAATAACCGTAATAAATAGAATAACTAAATCATATATGCTACAATGAATGTAATAAGAAACTCAATATTGTAAATATCCGTAATACTTGCGATGGACGAGTATCCGAGCGGTAATTTCGAGTATGCTGAGTTGGGCGGCTGGAAAAAGTTGGTGGTCAAGCTCCGTATGCTATTCACCGTCCCCTGGGAGCGTGTTCGGAAAGGCAGCGTTCTCACCATGAAATTGCGTGGCCAGGTTAAAGTAGTTCTGTTTAGGTGGTGGTATATTAATTTGTTATGCGTTTCACGATTCTTAAATCTTGATTGCTTTGACTGTTCAGATCACTGATCAGCTGAAGTCGCGTTTCTCGTCGGGGCTCTGTCTTCCACGAATTTGCGAGAATATCATTAAAGCAGCGTACGATCCTCGCATTTCTGGAATTTATCTCCATATCGAGCCTTTGAGTTGTGGATGGGCCAAAGTTGAAGAAATTAGAAGACATATATTGAATTTTCAAAAGTCAGGTAGGTTTTAATTAATTTGCTTCGTTATCGTGAGATGTTGAAGAGTCCACTGTATTATCATGTTCCAACTTTGGTTTAGTTATGTAAATAATAATAAAATTTATGTGTTTGTACAGGAAAGTTCGTTGTAGGTTATGTTCCCACATGCGGAGAAAAAGAATACTATCTTGCTTGTGCATGCCAAGAGTTTTATGCTCCACCCAGTGCTTATTTCCGGTTGTATGGCTTGGCTGTGCAAGCATCCTTTCTTGGAGGTAGTCAAGCTCTAGCATTCGGATAGCTGGGACTATATAGTTTCCTTAACTTGATTTATCACTACGAGTTTGTCGCATCTCTCCGGCCTCAATATGACATTTAAAGATAATATATTACTCTGAGCTTGATTTGATCTTGTTTCTTATAGTTATATTATTTGTTTCTCACTGCTATTTTTACTTTGCTATATCACAAGAAGATTTGGACAAGGAGATTGTTCTTTTTCCTGATCTTCCCAATTATTGTATGATCTTAGAGCCTTTACTTATAAGGTATCTGAATGATGATTTGGCAAGGGAAAGAGTCTGTTACATCTTCCATCCGTATGTGACAGCCATATGCTTTATAAAGTCTAAAAACTAGTCAAAGTCTTATAAAGTCTAAAAACAATTGTTAATGTGTATTTTTTTCTCTTTTCATTTTAAATTATCCGAATAGTAAGTCTACAAATTCATGTATTTTCATATTTTTTCCATAAGTGAGTATCTGGACATTATGTTATGGAGTCCAAATAATATCCAGATGCAATCCCTACACTGTGTTTCTAATATGAGATTTTTTATGGGACTGTAGCATAACTTACATGATAAGTATGAGTTATATATATGATACATTTTTAATACAACCTTGTATATGTTGTAGGTGTCTTTGAGAAAGCAGGCATTGAACCAGAGTTTGAGAGGATTGGCAAGTATAAAAGTGCTGGCGATCAACTAACTCGTAAATCAATTTCTGAAGAAAATCGGGAAATGTTGACTGCTATACTTGACAACTTATACGGAAACTGGGTTGATAAGATTTCTTTGGTTAAAGGTGCTTTTAATTATGTTTTATGCTTGGATTATATAATCTGTGCAATTAGATATAATTTAACTTGCATATCCAAAGGCAATACTGATTCAACTATCTCCCTCAACCAAAATTTTTGGTGCAGGCAAGCAGAAAGAGGATGTTGAGAATTTTGTGAATGAAGGGGTATACAGAATTGAAAGACTTAAAGAGGATGGGTGGATTACTGATATAAAGTATGATGACGAGGTACATAGTTTTAGCCACAAGTTTCATATGTCAGTTTCTGAATTATCTTGCTTATCTATAAGCTCTTTTATTTACTCTGCTTATTAATCTAGATCGCATATGTTCAATGCCAGGTGATATCAATGTTGAAACAAAGGCTGGGGCTTGATAAAAATAAGAAGCTTCCAATGGTTAATTATAGGTAGTTAATTTAATATTATGGCCTATCAAGTATACTCTGATAAAAACATGTATATGGATACTATCTCTTGTATTTGACAGATTGTAACTCTTTTTATGAGTTGGTGCTTACAACTACAAGTGTGATTAAGTAAGAAGCTTTAATTGCAGGAAGTACTCGAGAGTGAGAAAATGGACTCTTGGCATATCAGGTGGAAAAGAGCAAGTAGCTGTTATCAGAGCCTCTGGAAGCATTACTCGTGTACGGGGTCCGTTTTCTTCATCCGCATCAGGAATAGTTGCTGAGCAGTTAATTGAAACTATACGTAAAGTAAGAGGTATGCTCTCTTTTATTTGACAGTTTACATCAAATAGAGGTACGCTCTCTTTTATATGCTGCTCTGATGTTTTGATCTTTAAGTTTCCGTAGTAACCTATTGCTGTACTTCTGTCATCTTTGGGAGAAAAAAAGGATGTCATGTGGGGGAAAGACAGATTAATTTTGTTATTTCCTTGACCTTTGTTGTGATAGTATATTCCTGATATGGTGTTGCTTATTATTCAGAATCGAAAAGATTTAAAGCTGCCATAATTCGAATTGATAGCCCTGGAGGTGATGCTCTGGCTTCTGATTTGTAAGTAATGCTCTAGTTACAACAATACTTCAAAGTTGGTGGCAGGTCAATGCCAGCATGTCTTCTGAGAATCTTCTTTTGGTAAAACTGGGCAGAATGTGGAGGGAGATTAAACTTCTAGCGGCTGAAAAACCTGTAATCGCTTCAATGTCTGATGTGGCTGCTAGTGGAGGATACTACATGGCAATGGCTGCAGGGACCATTATTGCTGAAGATCTTACATTAACAGGCTCAATCGGAATTGTTTCAGGTAATTTTCTTATCATATCATTTAAGAACATATGACTTACATTTGGTGTACAATTACGCTAAGGAATACGTGATGCATAGTTGTATACAAATGATCTTTACAGGTAAATTGTTTTCTTGTTTATGGAATTTTCACCTGGTTTGAGAAACGAATACATGATCAGGGGATTAAAGTACTTGAACAATTTCCAAGAACACAACACTTGCAGTTTGCTGTAGCTATGTTATGAAGTGACTGTTTTAGTATGTATTTCACTTGAGTCATAATTTTGCTTTTCATTATCAGGAAGGTTCAGTCTGGGGAAACTGTATGAAAAGATTGGCTTTAATAAGGAGGTAATATCTAGGGGAAAGTTTGCTGAGCTCTTTGCCGCAGACCAGCGGTCTTTGAGGTCAGCAGATCTGTATCCAAATATCCATCTTTGTCTCTAAGATATGATTTCAGATGCTCATGATATGCTATTAGGCTTCCACAACCCAATCTGAATGAGGGAGTTCCTTCTATAGTTAAAATTCATTTTTGGCCTTGTGATAATTGCTACTAAACTGCTCCACTTGGTGTAAATATTGGCTATTTCTGTCCACCTGGTTTAATCTTCCTCTTGTGACTATATTATATGTATGATGTAGCAATCACGTTACTTGATTCCAATGGCCTGGTATCTGCAAAGATGAGAATATTGATTTTCTTTGTGCAGACCGGACGAGGCAGAGCTGTTTGCCAAATCTGCACAAAGTGCTTATCAGCAGTTTCGTGATAAAGCAGCCCATTCAAGATCGATGCCAGTTAGTCCCTTAAATCAATTCCTGGCCTTTCTAATAAATCAATTTCCTGAATGCTATCTTTTGGTCTGCTCATATAGGTAGACAAGATGGAGGAGCATGCACAAGGAAGAGTTTGGACTGGAAATGATGCTGTCCAACGAGGACTCATCGATGCCATTGGCGGTATGTCACGTGCTGTGGCTATAGCAAAGCAAAAGGCTAACATACCTCAAGATATACAGGTAGCAGTCGATGATGTTTCTTGTTATGTGTTGCCTCGTTTTAAGTAGATTCCTGAAATGCATGCCATTGAACTCTTAATGATGTAGGTAAAACTTGTGGAAATGTCAAGGCCACCAGGGCTGATAAAGCAGAAGCTCTTTGGAATCGGAAGCTCTTTGGCAGGAGTCGACGTAACAATCAAACAAGTATTGGAACAGCTTACATCCTCCGAGGGTGTGCAGGCGCGAATGGATGGTATAATTTTCGAGAGATTCGACCAGACTTCTTCTAGCAACCCTATCATTACGCTGCTCAAGGATTATTTGGGTTCTCTATAACAACTATTGTTCATGTGATTTGCTTTGGTCTTGTCCACCATCGTTGCTTTCTTTGACATTTTTTTTTATCATATCACATTACCTTCAAAAATAAAAATAAAATCGACGTATTGGTCTTTCTTTACTAACTTGGATTGCTATTCACACTGATTCCGATAAGGGAAAATGAAAAACTGAATGGAAATTTGCAAATCGAAACAAACCAAGTGCAAGACATACGATGAACTTATTATATGAAATAAAATAAGGGTTCGGTTCAGGTGAGAATGGGCGCGCATGTGCGAAATAAGAAAGAATAAGAGCCGTTAGATGGTGAAGAATCAAAGACGCTGATCGTTTTACTTTAAAAGGAAAAAAGAAACGACATAGATGAATTTTTGGCGAATATTCGCTTATTTTTGAAAGAAACGGAAATAAGAAGCGCGCCTAGATTGTTCATCAAAACTGTGATTTTGTGCATCAACACTGTGATTTTGTTCATCAAAACCTATTATCAGAATTGTGATTTTGTTCAACAAAACTGCGATTTTGTGTATAAATAAACTATTGTTTCTACATAAAAAATCTAATGTTAGTACATAAAAATGGACGAATGTGTATCGAAATTGTATGCATTAATATATGTTTGTGCATCATAATTAGTCGTATGTGAGATAAAACTAATTGTTTTGATGTCAGTCTTCGTATTGTCTTGTTTGACTCTTTTGGATTTGTCATTGTTGATGTTGTGAAACGTGTGGCTACTTCTTGAGCTCCGAACATAGCTAAGGCACAAGCCCTCCTCTTCGGTTTGCAGTTGGATCGTTCTCTTAACATACATCATATTATTGCAAAGTCAGATTCTTTATCTATTATCCTTTGCATTCAAGTTTTTACATCAAACTTATCTTATTTAGGTACTATATTGAGCATTTCATTCGTTTCTTTTTGTTATGCTCATATAGGTTATATTCTTTATCTATTATCATTTGCATTCAAGTTTTCCAAGCTTAAGTAATTCTGTGAGCTACCTCGAAATCGGGTCTAAACCTAGGGAAGCCCCAAGCAAGCACCAAACCGGGTTGGGATAGACTTTGATTTAGGGCTGGACATTATCCGCGGGTGACCGACCCACCCGCTTCACTCATCCCAATTTTACGGGTGAAAAACCGTAATAAAGTGGGTGACGGGTGGGTCGGGTGACGGGTGAAACAAGTGATGGGTCGGATATTGGTGAAATTTTACACCCGTTTAACCCGACCCATCACACACCACCCGTTTCACCCGTCTACCACCCGTTAAATTTATCATAAATTAAAAATAGGGTTAGTTTTTTCATAAAAAAAGTTTGGGACCTTGGGGCTTTTTAAGATATTAAAACTACTCCGTATAATTCCAGATCTAATTCTCGCCAATCTCAGTTTTCTGGAGCACCGCTCGCCCTCTCGGCCTCCATCCACTCTCGCGTCGCTCGCCCTCTCGGCCTCCATCCACTCTCGCGTCGCTCGCCCTCTCGGACTCCATCCGTTCTCACACCGCTCTCCCTCCATCCGCTCTCGCGCCACTCGCCCTCTCGAGTTCGATCAGCTCTCGCGCCGCTCAACACTCTTGCACCGCACAACACTCTCGAGCTGCTCAACACTCTCGCGCCGCACAACACCCGACCCAATTTTGCAGATTTCTTTAGATTTCTTACTGACTTTTTGGCTTTTTGCTAAGGGTATGAATGTTGGTTTTTACATCATATGTGAATCATGTGAATATTAGGTATCCAATGTATGCGGATTGTTACATTAAAATACTTTATATTAATTATGAAATTTTATAAAATTTTATTATAATTTTAGAATTCGCGGGTGAAACGGGTCACCCGACTCACCCGCGGGTGACGGGTGGGTCGGATATGGGTGAAAGGTTCCGCGGGTGATGGGTGGGTCGGGTGATAAAAAAAATTCGCGGTTCGGGTGGTGGAAATGCTCCACCCACCCATAACCCGACCATGACCAGCCTACTCTGATTAGTGAACATGATTTTCCTTAACTTAGATCAAGACCATATCCAATTATCCATTTGTCACGCTAAGTTTATTTTATCACTTAGAGCATTAAACTAAGTTTATAAGTTCATAACAGAAATACTAAAAAAAAAGCTTAATCTCAATTTTTTCAAAAGTACCATTGAATCCCATCATCACATTTCTAGTTCATCTTAAGCCCAAATATAGGTTTCATGTTTCAAATTTGATAGATGATACAAAACAAAATATCTAAGATGACATAGACGAATAGGGCTAAATTGCAAAATTTACAAAACAATAAGAACAAATAGTCAACAACATATATACTGCATAGATATTTTAATATAAGTGTTGATTGATTCAAATACTTGAAATATTGATATCATAATATTTGAACGCATTGGATAATATAGTTGATATAATTAATCAATATCCTACTTGCTGCTAATTGTAAATTATAATACTACAGCATCATTTTGGACTTTCTACCAATACTCAGTTGGTCTAGTGGTAAAGTGGTGTTAGACTCCTTAAGTGTTGTGCAGGAGGTTCGAAGTTCGAATCTCACTGGCGGCATGTATGGAAAAATTGATATTGGGAGGGTCTCCCCCAAAATGGGGCCACGAAGTACCCGGTCCGGATATAGAGCGGTGTCCGACCGATCGAACCGGGCGAGCCAAATAGGCAAGACCAAAAAAAATCATTTTGGACTTTCTTAAATAAACATTTTATGTGTCAACTTTTATATTAGCAATGAGACCGCGCAAAATTAGAGGGAGCTTTCATTAATTTTAGGGAAATTTCTCTTTGTGTCCTCGAAATTTTGTTAATTCCTTTTGGTGTTCTAGGAAAAAATATTTCTTTTCATACCCTCTAAATTTGTATAAAGTTTGTTACTAACCTTTCTTACTCAAAAACAATTTTCCGTGCAATTTTCGTTAAAAAATAACTGAGAAAAAAATGAAAAAAAAAACAAATTGAAAAATCAGAAGAAGAAAAAATTGAAATCAGGTACAATCAAAGCTCTCATGAGGTGATATCCATCCGGTGGAATTGAAGGTCGTTGTCTCGTCGTCGACCAAAATTGGTGCTCTGAGATAGGAATCTCTGTCTATGGTGATGCGTAATCGGTGCTCTATTTGAGCAATAACGAAACATTTTTTTTCACTATATGCTTGTAAATTCGAAAAGTCATTTTGATTTCTCTGCTATTTTTTAGGTTTTTGGTTGAAAATTTCGAGAGATTTTCGGGGAAATTAGAAGATGTAGAACCATGGAATAGTTGTTCATCAGCAAGTAAAATTAGAGGAACACCATATTCAAGGATTTAGACACCAAGCGTTTGCTTCATCTTGCTTTGAGAAGTTTTAATTGTGCAATTTAGTAAACGACTAAAAGTTGCAAATGGGGCAAATCAAAATCAGAAATCTCACATGTGGCCAATTTCAAAGCAATCAATAACAAACACCAAAGGGAAAATATAGAGAACTTTTCTTTGAGAATGTGAAATTCGATAAGTGTCATTACATAATTTTCTTTAAAGGGAACTTCCTGCAAGATACAAGAAAAACAAGAAATTTTGAGTTTATATAATACAGGTAACGAACTATTCCTTTCACAATATCAAGCATTTAAAATTTATATACAGCGTACTGGGCATTTAATGTTAGATTTGGGAGAGCAATATAACTCAATCCACCACACGCACCCTTGTTCGATCCAACAACATTAACCCACATACTGAGCGATTGAGTAAAGCATACTTACTCATGTCCATGGAGGTCGAGGTCACCCATTTCGACTTGGTCGAGCTCGGGGCAAGCTTCTTTGCTTCTCTCACAAGGCTACTGTCTCTTGCAAAACCAGAGAGCTTTCTGACTGCAACACAGTGGCGTGGTGAGTTGCAGTGTCCAGATTCAGTGATGATGTTTTTTAGGAATGGCTTTGTCATTGGGACCCAGATCTGAACTAACCACATCTACACACTTGCAACAGTTAAAAAAAACATCAAGTATCAACTAAAATTATGAACAAAAAGAGCCCTTTAAACCTGAACGAGGACTTAGGCAGGGTGATCCAATTTCACCTTTCCTGTTTGTTATTGCATCAGAAATCCTCTCAAGAAAATTACAATTAACTAGTGAGATAGATAAAAGTTCTATTGGTTTCCCGATTGCTCGAGGAGGAATTCGAATTCCTTTTCTATCATTTGCAGATGACATAATCATCTTTGCAAAAGCATCCCAAGGATCGTGTAACAAAGTTAAAACCATTATAGATGAATTTTGCAAGATTTCAGGACAAAAAGTAAACTATAACAAATCAGCTATACAAACGTCTAAAAATATGATTACTCAACAAAAAAACATAGCTCAACAAACTCTAGGAATTGCAACAATGACGAACCTAGAAAAATACCTAGGTTGCCCAATTATTAATGGAAAAGTCAATAGGGAAACTTTTAAGGACTCCATTGGAAACACACAAAAACAACTCACCAAATGGAAAGCTAGTTCGTTGTCACAAGAAGGAAGAACGACACTAATTCGATCCAACCTAGCCACAAAACCGAACTATGTAATGCAGAGCTTTATGTTACCCACATATGCACATACAGAAATGGACAGGATCAATAGAGGTTTTTTCTGGAATAAGGATAGAAACTATAAGCCCCTGGTGGGCTGGGACAAAATTTGCAAACCAAAAAACAATGGGGGACTAGGAATTAGGAAAACAGAACATATGAACAAAGCCTTGCAAATGAAACTACTTTGGAAAATTATTGCAGAACCAAATAATATATGGGTTAGGATAATTTCACAAAAATATTTCAGGAATGATAACTTGTTTACGTACAAATTAAAAACAAATACTTCATGGCAATGGAAAAAACTCATGCACCTAAGAGATGAATTCTATAAAGGTCTTATATGGCAAATTGGAGACGGACACACAGTAAAATTTTGGGTAGACAACTGGCATCCAGGAGGCCCACTCCACACACACGCAAAGGATCCTGCGAATATTGATGAAATGATAACGGTTGATCAATGGATTGATAATGATCGTAGGTGGAAAGTGGATGAACTAAAACAAATTCTGCCTGACAATATCGTTGAGCAAATCCAAAATACCCAGATCCTGGACAACCACATTCAAGATAGACTGTATTGGGCACCTAGCAAAAATGGTTGGTTTTCTACGTCATCTGCAGTAGAATTAATTACAAACCTACAAAGTCAAACACATAGCCTAAATAATTGGCTATGGAAATTAGACACATACCCAAAAGTTAAAAATTTCCTTTGGAAAGTAGATAATAATGGACTCCCTACGAAAGCAAGACTTAGAGAAAAACAAGTTATTACACCTGGAGGATGTGCTTTATGTCAATGTACCAATGAGGACACTAATCACCTACTCATAAATTGTCCATACACTCTTTACATAATAAACAAAGTAAACTCACACATTGCCAACACTATAAGAGCATATGACTCCAGGAACAAAGTGCCTAGAACGATCCTAAGCGAAATCTACCAACTCTTAGGGAAAAAAGACTTCACATGTCTAGCGGTTGTTTGGTGGAGTATTTGGCACCAACGCAACAAGCTAATTTTTCAACAACATCATGGTGATGGAATTGCGGATTTGACAACTTATATTAGGAATCACATTACAAATTGGGAAAAAGCAACAAAATGGACGGAAGATGAGGAAATCTTATTAACAACTCAAACGAGGAAAACAAAGAGGAAAGGAACAAACCCGAAAAAATGGAGAAAGCCTAGACATGGATATACTAAAATCAACTTTGATGCCTCAAGACTTTCCAATGGCAATGCGGTTGGGGGTCTAGTGTTTAGAGATCATTTCGGACAAGTAATAGATATCATGACAAATAATTTTGGAAAAGTTTCGGTTGTTAAAGCTGAAGCATTAGCTCTCAGGGAAGCTATTAGACAGATAAAAAATAGAAATCTGGATCGAGTAGAAATTGAGAGGGATAATCTCCAAGTTGTTAATGCAATCAAAAACAAAAACCACTGCCCGTGGGAGATCGAACTCATAATCGCGGATGTCCTTGTCTCCATTCATGGATACCAGAACATTGCGATTAGCCATGTTCCTAGGGATTGTAACGCTGTGACTGATAAAGTTGCTAAGCTGGGCCACAGTCTCCCTGTCGAGTTTATTAAGACTCACCCAGAACTTCTAGTTCTCATCCGAAAGGATGCTCTAGGGCGCCCTCCGTAAGGAGAGCACCCTAATTCTTACCTAATCAAAAAAAAAAAACATACATGTTGTGCATTATATTTATTCAAGAAAACGGAAATTACAAGGATGAGGACATACTTGGAGCATGATTTACATGTGGCGACTAGTGAAAAAACGGTCTTTATTACAAAAAGAATCAGAGTGACTTGGCCTACATTGCCACCTGGAGCGATGACGAAGACGAAGATCCCGAATCATGGACACACCCAAACATGTGTGCGATGGCCTTAGGGGAGACCACTGAGGAACAACCCAATGAGGTAACCATTAAAACTGTTCTTACTTCTTTAGCTAACTATGGAAAACCCGAGTTATTAAAATTGTTCTCTAGTCTTGTTAAGGATAACATAAAATTGCAAAAGAAGCTAGATGATTCAGAACACACAAATGCTGAGTTGGTTGCTCTGGAATCCCGTTCCAATTGTGTGAAACTGATTGATAAGATTGAGTCTTACCTATCCCACATAGTAGCCCTTGAGGATGAGATTATGACCCTAGATAGTGATAAAAATGAGTTCATACAAAAGTTGAGCAAGGGAAATGAGAACCCTGAAGCCTCAAGTTCCCAAACAAAGTTTGTCCCAACCAAACATGGGATTGGGTATAAGTCCCAGTGCCCAAAAAATGGGAAGTCTCCTTTAAGTGAACAGGAGATAAATGAGTGTAAGGCCCTAGAACTCCAATGTGAAAAACAAAAGAATGCCCATCTAGAAGAAAAGATACGTGTCTTGGAGAGTGGGGTAAGTGGAGAGAGGGACTACTATACTGGGAACATTGGGCATAAACTCTATGTCCAAATAGCTAACGGAAACGGGTCAAGGGTGTATAATAAGGAAACCATGGATATGAATAGGATACAAAGACCTCATCCTAAATATTACCTAGGAGAATACTACAAAACTACTGGAATTGTGGTGCTCATGGGCACTACAAGGAAAGCTGTCCTAAAACGAAAGCTCAAGCTCAGAGGAATCACGACTATTGGAACAGGCAAAACCAAAAGGCCAACAAACCTGCTAGAGGTCCCACTCGTGGGAACCAACATAGGAACTTCGCCTATGACTCTAGGAACTCTTGTGATATCAATATTGCAGATTATGTCATGTTTGAAACTGTCTTTCCTTGTAAGGGACTAGGCAAGAGTCGTCTTGCCTGGTTCACCAAAAACTAACTCTCCTTATAGGTGACAGTGAGGGGGAACATCACATGGTCATTGATAGTGGTTGCTCAAATCATATGACTGGAAACAAAGACAATCTCACCTCACTCCACACAAAAGCCGAAGGAGGCCATGTGTCCTTTAGCAACAAAAATAAAGGAGAAATCATAGGAACAGGGGAAGTACTACTTAACAAGTCAATCAAGATCAGCAATGTCAATTTGGTGAAGGACCTGGGGTACAATCTCTTAAGTGTATCTCATATATGTGATCAAGGGAACAATGTTGTCATCTTCAACTCAGAAGAATGCTTGATCATCAACAAGAAAACTAACAAAATCTTTCTAAGAGGAAGGAGGTCCAACAATGTCTATGTGGTAGACACGGACTTTGAACCACCAAGGAAGTTGTGCCTCGCAAGTTCCCATGATGACACGGAACTCTGGCACAAAAGGATAGGCCACGCAAGCATCAATAAAATCCTAAAACTCTACTTACCGGACCTGGTCATTGGCCTCCCACGAATCAACATTGAGGGAACCAAAATGTGTGAAGCATATGTTCGTGGCAAGCAAACCAGGAGTTCCTTTAAGCCAAAGAAGGTGGTAAGCACAACAAAGCCCTTGGAATTAATTCACATGGATCTCTTTGGTCCCATGGAAACGGCCAACTACGGTGGTAAAAGGTACATGTATGTGTTAATTGATGATTTTTCAAGATTTACATGGGTTATTTTCTTAAGATCCAAATCAGATGCATTCAAGGAGTTTGAGCCCTTCATCAAGAGAATGGAAGTCAGCATGGGATTGAAGCTCAAGTCTCTCAAATCTGATCATGGAACTAAGTTTAAGAACTCAGAGTTCCTAAAGTTCTATGATCTCAGCAAAATGGAGTCGTGGAAAGAAAGAACACAACCTTGGAAGACATGGCTCGCACAATGATGCTCGAGAGTGGAGTTCCCGAAAGCTTTTGGGCTGAGGCAATCTCCACAGCTATATACATGCTAAATCGAGCTATGATCCGTCCTATGATAAAGAAGACATCATATGAGCTGATCAAGGGAAGAAAACCTAACATCTCTCATCTCAGGACCTTTGAATGCAAATGCTTCGTCCACAACAATGACAAAGACCACTTTGGGAAGTTCGATCCAAGGAGTGACGAAGGGATCTTTCTGGAATACTCCTCACAAAGCAAGGCATAAAGAGTTTACAACAAGAGGACCAAGAAGATCGAGGAAAGCATTCACGTCGTCTTCAATGAACAATCGGTGAAGATGGGAACAGAGCCCCAGGGAAAGGGAACTCTGTTCAGATAAGAAGAGGACGACGACGTTGATGAGCCAAGAAAGCAAGATGAAGACTATCCAAGTGGTAACAATGTCCCTCCACCAGGCAACGACGAAGGGCGTCAACATCTCACTAATCAAGACTCTTTTGAGGTGCCCTCCACAACGGAAAAACCTCAAGATGCATCTAACTCTCTAGTTCCCCAAGATGAAACCATACCAGAGTCTAGTGTCCAAGGGGAACAACGAGGGAACAATGAAGACGCTTCTGATGAAACACTTAGTGAAGAAGTTGAGAACAACTGTTCCCATGAAGAAGAAGAAACCCAAGTTGAGGATGAAGAAAATACAAGGGAAAAGACTAACGTCTCACACATTAACTACCACCAAAAGAGGGACCACCTTATAGACAACATCATCACTCCCTATGACAAAGGCGTACAAACTCGTTCGTCTCTCAACAACTTTTGTGCCTTCAACGCCTTCGTCTCACTGGTGGAGCCCAAGAGCATCAAGGAAGCTCTAAAGGACTCAGACTGGATTCAAGCCATGCAAGAGGAACTCCACCAATTCAAGAGAAACAAGGTATGGAAACTGGTTCCTAGGCCTAAGAACAAGAACATCATAGGAACTCGATGCGTCTTCAAAAACAAGTTTGACGACACTAGAGCAGTGGCTAGAAACAAGGCCCGTCTGGTTGCCCAAGGGTATAGGCAAGAAGAGGGAATCGACTACGACGAGACCTTTGCACCGGTTGCAAGGATTGAAGCCATTCAACTCCTCATAGCCTAGTAGCTCACAAAGGCTTCAAGTTGTATCAGATGGATGTCAAGACAGCGTTCCTAAATGGGCACCTCAAGGAAGAAGTTTATGTAGCACAACCGCCTGGTTTCGAAGATGAGCACTTCCCAGACCACGTTTACTTCTTGGAGAGGGCCCTGTATGGCCTCAAGCAAGCTCCCAGGGCATGGTACGACAGGTTTGCCCAATTTCTCTTGTCTCATGGATACCTTCGTGGTTCCATACACAAAACCCTCTTAATTAAGAAAGAATCAAAAGACATTTTAATTGTCCAAATATATGTTGATGACATTGTGTTTGGTGCTACTAATGAGCTTCTTGTTGAAAAGTTTAAGAATTTTATGAGTAGCGAGTTTGAGATGAGCCTCATAGGGGAACTCATGTTCTTCTTGGGACTTCAAATATCTCAAACCAAGGAGGGAACAAGGATTCACCAACAAAAATACATTAGAGAGATGCTCGTGAAGTATGGGATGGAACACTCCAGGCCCATCGACACTCCCATCTCACCAAACTCAAGGCTCAACACAGATGAAACAAGTATAAGTGTGGATCAAAGGAACTTTCGAGGTATGATTGGGTCTCTTCTCTACTTAACTGCTAGTAGACCCGATATCATGTTTTTAGTGTGCCTATGTGCGCGCTTTCAAGCTAACCATAAGGAATCACACCTGAAAGAGGTGAATAGAATTTTCAGGTATCTCAAAGGGAACGATAACTTGTGCCTTTGGTATCCAAGGAACAGTTCCCTTGAGCTCGTTGCATACTTAGATGCAGATTTCGCTGGGCACTTGGTTGATCGAAAGAGCACTTTTGGAATGACCAAGTTCCTAGGATCATGCCTAGTCTCATGGGGATCAAAGAAGCAAAACTCAGTGGCACTCTCCATAGCAGAAGCGGAATATGTGGTTGCCGCCTTGTGTTGTTCCCAGGTTCTATGGCTTAAGTACCAACTTCAGGATTACGGTATGTCTTTTGCCCTAGTTCCCATAAGATGTGATAATACAAGTGCCATTAACATATCTATAAGTCATGTGCATCATTCTCGTACTAAGCATATAGACATTAGGCATCATTTCCTACGTGATAATGTGGAACGTGGGAACATCTCTATGAAACACTGTAGAACTGAAGAGCAAATTGCGAACATTCTCATGAAAGCTTTAGACAGACGTCCCTATCAGTGTCTCTGGATGCTTATAGGGATGATAACTCTAAACTAAACAAGTCCTTGTTTGTTAGTCCCTCAATGCTTGGATAGTTTATCTTGAAATGCATGATAGGGAACACTAGGCATAATCACTTTCATTTTGCCATATTACTAGTCAGCTTTTGATGTACAAGTTGGAACTTTATTTCTTTTGGCCCAAAATGATCAACCAAAGTTCCCTTAGCCCTCATTACAAGCCACCATGACGGTTGATCATAAACCAACTCTTAGCCGTGAACCAGACAAACGCTTCTCATGAGCCCAACCTTTTGTCCCTTATCGAGTTGTAATTGTCTTGTTCCCTTTTGAGTTCCCTACCTTCACAACAGATTTTGAGTGTTAGTTCTCCTGTCCACTCCACTCAAACTTGACTTCTCAAAAATCGTGGGAACTGGTCTGTAAAATGATCACAAGCAACGGAGCACTGGTACTCTTAGAAAGTTGGAACGTCACTTGGGAAACGGGAAAATGTGTAAGATTTCAAAGCAATGAGGGCCAAGTATTGGAAACGCTCGACGTGACTTCCCATGGAGATCATTCCATGTGTCACAAGCATGCTAAGGAAATTGAAACGGCTCTCTGCGTTCATTGGTTGACGTTTTTCGAGGAAATCTTACCCTTCCCTTCATACCCCTCTCCTCGTCTCACATAAAAACTCCTTCTTTGCCATTTTTGGGACCTTCTTCAATCCTTGCCCCCTGCAACTCATCTCCTCTGCAACTTCCTTCCTTCCTAAATCAAGCAAACCTCCAAAAATCTTCTCTTCCCAAAATCACTCATGGCTCTAGTTCACCTAGATAAGCAGATCTGTCAATGGATCGAAACCAGTTCCAAAACCCTTTTCATCACCATGCTCAGCAAAGCCGACAGTGAAACCGACCCTATTCTTCGCCAAAATATGTATAAAGTCCTCCATGACTACGTTCTTCCCTACATTCTTAAAGAACGGACTGGTTCCTCGCTTCTCGAATTCGAGATTCTAGGACCACCCACCTCCCTTCCAGGAGCACAAACCCTAACTCTTCCATCCACCACCACTTCTCAACTCCCTCCTCCTTCTTCCTCCTCTAAAACTTCTCACATCCCTCTCTTCATCTCTTCTCAACCAATTTCTTCCTCGATTGGGATTGTCATCCTTGACAGTTTCGGTCCCGAACCCCCCAAATCCAAAAAACGCAAAAATAAACAATCCTCTTCTTCTTCTGATCTTCCCAAGATGAAGAAGAAGAAATATGTTCTGGCCATGAACGAGGTTCTAAATCTCTCTCGTCCAGACTCCTTCAAAATACCATCACCACCACCCCCCACTCAAACCTCCTCTCTTCCACCTCCCTCAGTTCTGGGAACACTCAATCCCAGAACCTTCCACGTCCAACTTCTTCCAACCCTAATCCCATCCCTGGGAATTCCAGTCCCAAAGATCCCATCAACTCTCTCCCCACCATCGATGAAACCTCCAATCCCATTGACCCACCTCCTTCTTCTCCAAACCCTAAAGTTCCCACACCACCCACTTCCCCAAAAGCCAAATTCCCCTCTTCCTCACATAAAAAATCGCCTCCTCACTCCATCATAGAAATCTCCTCCTCTCCCTCCCCGTCCAAGCAACACATCACCCTCGACTAAGACGAGGATTTGTTACCCATTGCTGAAGTTGCTCGTTGGAAGACGAAGAAGATGGATCCCATCATCATGGGAACCGTAGAGGAAAATGCTTGCCTCGATGCTATAGAGGCTGAGCTCACAGACATCATCCATCAGCCTCCCTCCTCCAAGCTCCCGAGAGAAATAGGCGCTCAAGACGAGAGCTTGACAGCCGAGGAAGAGGATGCCCACGAAGAAAGGAACACAACATCGGCTGATGGTGCTGGCACAAGTCAAGGTCATCAAGGGAATGGCGATGATGAGGACTCCGGCCTGTCCTCAGAAGAAGAAGGACACTCGGATGGCGATGACGCCATTGTGGTTCTCGACGCTAAAGGGCTTGCCAGGGAGCACGCCCAAGCGTTGGCCGAAGACAACCAAGGACGCTAGATGGTGGTGTCGGAGGGTGCTCCCATGGAAAGGGACCCTACCCTCTTGCTCAAATCATCCCCTACTCCCTCAAAGAAGCGAAAGGCTGCTGCCTCCAGGGGAAAAAGCACAATAAGGGGAAGGGAACCGGTCCGAAGAAAGTTCTCATCACCGAAGATCGCAAGGTCATTCCTCCCCTCATCCTCACTGAGTCACAACTCCAGGAACAACGACTTGGGGAGCTCTGGGACCTCATCAAGGCCCAGGAATGGGAACAAGTATGCGACGTTGCTGTGACCGTCAACCCTGCCCAAATGCGCCTCTTTTACAACAACTTCGTCATTCATGACGAGGCCACCAAGGGAACTCTATCCCTCCAAGGCGACGATTACGTCTTCACCGCCTCCTCCATTCCCCGCCAACTTAATGTCCCTGTCAAGGGCCTGGATGCTAATCCCATCAAGAACTGGGGCGAAATCAACAACGACGTGATCTTCAATGACATCTATGAAGGCAGTGTTCTAGAGACCACAACCCCCACTCACAACCTCTCCCTCATTGGCAAACTGGCTCACCAGTTCATCATAACGATTGTGATCCCTCGGCAGGAAAAACGTCACCAACTCAACATTGAAGATGCTATTCTTCTCTACCACTTTCTCCACAGAATTCCCATAAACCTCCCCTGCATCATCTTTGGGCACATGGAAAAGTGTATGGCCTCCACCTCCCACTCCTTGCCATATGTTGGCCTGATCAAGAAGCTCATGGTCAAGGAAGGCCTTTATGATGCTACAAAGGAGGAAGTGGCCATTAGAAGGGAACTGGACCTCTCTGTGGTCCAACAGACGCGCCACTCTGAGCAATCTGAAGATCAAGGGACCATGCCCGCTGCTGAGGGATCAAGTGTTGGGAACACTCAAGTACTAATTCACATGGCTGCCACTCTAGAGAATATTCTGACCGTATTAACTCAGCTTCGTGATCATCTCATTCCCAAGGCCCCATGATCTTTCCCTTGTCTTTTCCTTAGCCTTATTTTTTCTCCATAATGTATTGCATTCCTATTATACATGATTTGCTTAAGTATTATCAATGGCCTTTAGTATGATTGCGTGTTCCTTTCCTTCTTATTATGCTTTCTATTTTCGATGATGCCAAAAGGGGGAAGGACAAAATGTGTGAGATGAGTCATGTTATGAGTTATGACAGAATATGCTTGAGTTAAGGGGGAACTAACGCATAAAATGCTAAGTAAGAACTTAATGTTTCATAGAAGTGGCTCTCTAGGATCACACTTAGGAACTCAGATGCATGTCATGCTTTTTTACACATTGAAATGCTTGTCTATTTTGTGATGGGTTTGTCATCATCAAAAAGGGGGAAATTGTTGGGACGGTGTTGGGAACTCTATTTCTGATGATGTCCAAAATGGTAAAATAAGAGGTGGGCCCGGAGTACCAAAAAACAAACAAACCCGACGGGATTCCCAAGGATGATTCAGGGGCCCGCACCCATACCCCTCATTTATTTAAACAAAGTTCCTACCCCCACGAGGTCCTCTAAAACCTCGGAACGAGGTCTAAACCTCGTAACCGACTCTACTAACACACCCGCCCACCAGAACCACTCAGCTAACACCGCTTCCCCAAGCCAATCACCGGCTGCCTCGCCTCTAGACCAATCAGAGGCCCTGATCTCGGGCGTCCCACCTCGGACCATGATCAAAACTTGACTCCCCAATCCTCTATAAATAGAGGAGAACCTCGCATGGAAAAGGGGTCGAAAAACATCTTGAACTCAAGAACTATCTTGCTCGTTAAAGATCAACGTGATTGAAACATCGTCAAAAGACCTCGCTATAGACAAGTGAAGTCCACAAAAAGACTTCAAGTCACATAGAGATCTCGCTCACATCAAAGACCTCGCTACACAATCTCACAAGCTCTCTACACCACGCTCTCGGACCAACCTCACACCAAGATCAAGCAAGTGATACTTAGGTGGTAGAATCGTTTAGCAAATAGGAGATCTCGAGCATTGTTAGATTGAGGTCCCGAATAGTCGTAGGAGGTCAAGGGTGTAACTTTCAATAGATTGTAGGCCTCGTTGGCTTGTAACCTCATTATAAGAGAATCATAAATAAAGAAGCAAGTGTTTACACGATCGAATATAATAATCTCGTTTCTTGTCTTTTAGCAAACGGTTTATTTCGAGTTTCATCACTAGCGCCGTCTGTGGGAACCTCTTCATCCTAAGTAGTTTCCCGATGTGTGCAAACCTTAGCTTTTGAACCCCTCAAAATGGCTTGCCCAAACAACTTCTTTCCCCAACACCCCGATAACATGCCCGAGACACCGCAATGGATGGCCACGGGGCCTCCGGGTTGCCCGTTCGTGGTCCCTCCGGGTTGGACGTACAACGCCCCACAAACCCCTACCCATTCCAAGGGTATGAACAGGGCAGTGCACCCCCGATCTCGTATCCATACCCGGGTTACAGACAGTACCAGCCAGTTCACGCTCCCTCATACGTCCATATCCCCGCTCAGGGACAACCTCACTCTGAGTACGTACCCGCGTACGTCCTCGGGCATATGTCGGGGCAGGAAACATCAACCAACGCTCCACCATGGAGAGACCTTCCCGGGACCCAATGCAGATCTCGCGATCCCGCTCGCGACGTTCGAGGATGCGGGAAACAGAGTTGTCCGAAACAACAGGGAGTGCAGCGCACCCCTTGGTGAAGTCAAAGCCGCTCCGCCAATCCACCGAGGCCGGTTATCGTAACCCCTTTGTCGCCGAGATCCAAGAGGCACCCATGCCCAAAGGTTTTCATTGGCCACAAATGGGTCTCTACGACGGCACGGCCGACCCCGAAGACCACGTAAAACACTTCGCCGTCCAGATGAACGTCAACTCCTACAATGACGCTAAATTTTGCTGCATCTTCCCGAACACCTTGAAAGAGGCTGCGATGAAGTGGTTCATAAGCCTCAAGGTAGAGTCGGTGGCCTCGTTCTCTCAACTGTGTGAATCCTTTATCATGCACTTTAACGGCTCGAGGAAGCGCAAGAAGAACATGCGGGATCTCTGCGGTATTGAGCAGGGGGAGAGCGAGTAATTGGGGACCTTCTTTACAAGGTTCACCACCGCGGTCGCGGAGATCGCACACATCGATGAAGCATCGGTGCGAGATATCCTCATGGGCAACCTGTGTCCAGGTCCATTCAAGACCTACATCTTCTATAAATGCCCAACGACATACGATGGCTTGTGTACCCGGATCACGACCCAAGTTTACGCCGAGGATGCCGCCAACCAGAGCTCGCGACCGAGGACCGACAAGGAAATCGTAACCGAGGCTAAAGGGAAGGCAAAATGGCCACGCCGGCCGCGAGGGATGCATACATGCGACACCCGACTACAAGAGCAACAACAACAAGAACAACAGCAACAACAACGACAACAGGAACAACAACCGTTATAACAACCGCGGAGGCGGCGGCGGGGGTTGGAGCTGCTTCGGCGGGAAACCACGGGGTTACAAAGGCAAAGGCGGCCCCGCGTATAACCCAAATGATAGGGGGCACGCCAACCCCGCGTCGGGAGCCAACACCATACAGCAAGGCCCGGTCCAGCCTCGCGCTAACAACGTTGAACAACGCGCCCCCGCGAGGCAGGCTCGTTCCGGGCAACACGCGACACCCGACGGATACCATACCATCTCGGGTGGACCCTCGCTGGCAGGTTTAAGCCAGGCGGAAAGAAAGAGATATGCGAGGGCACGCCACCACGAGCCCTCGGTGTACAACATTGCACAGACCTCGCGGTCTCACGTAGGCTTGGCCTTTACCTCCGAGGACGCCGAGGGACTACACATGCCGCACTCCGACCCCTTGGTAGTCCAGGCTCAATTGGGCTCGAAAATGGTGAAGCGAGTATTGGTGGACACAGGGTCCTCCGTGGACATCATGTACTATTGCGCCTTCGAGCAATTGGGCATCTCCGCAACGTCCCTGAAGCCCTACGCTGGGAAACTCACCTCCTTCACGAGAAATGAAGTCGCCGTCGCCGGTCTCATAGACCTTTGGATGACGCTCATTCCCGGCTCCACAAGAAGAACCGAGATGGTGGAATTTACGGTGGTGCACCTACCCTCGGCCTACAACGCAATCATCGGAAGGGTCTCCCTGATGAAGTTCCAGGAGGTGGTCTCCATTTACCACCTCAAAATGAAGTTCCCCGACAACGACGGTGTCGGGGAGGTGAAGGGCAACCAGGAAGAGGGTCGCGTTTGCTACGTGACCTTGGCAAAACAAAAGTGCCCAGTATTCATGGTGGAGTCCTCCGGTGAGGCCGACCTCGAAGTCCGGGACTTCACGATCCCTATCCCCGAGGCAGAGAGAAGGGTTATATACCCCTTCGAGAGCAAGTCCGAGAAAATCTACCTAGGGGAATGTCTCACCGGGACGTTGGCAACGTCACTAGAAGCCTTGCTCGCTGGGTCCCGCGACGTGATCGCCTGGACCGCGAAACACCTCCGCGGTGTTCCTCGAACCGTGGCCTAGCACTCCCTAAACGTCGACGTCGCCACTCGCCCTATAGTCCAGCGACGAAGAAAAATGAACGAAGAAAGGGCGAACGCTGCAAATGACGAGGTGGCAAAGCTGTTGGCCGCGAAATTCATCCGCGAGGTCCAATATCCGAGATGGCTGTCCAACGTCGTGTTGGTCAAGAAAGCCAGCGGCAAGTGGCGGATGTGCGTGGACTTCAAGGACTACATCAAGGCGTGTCCCAAGGATAGCTACCCACTACCCTCGATTGACGAGCTCGTTGATTCAACTACGGGTCACGAGGTCTTGAGCTTCCTCGACGCTTCCTCGGGATACAATCATATCTCGATGAATCCGCGTGACGAGGAAGAGACGTCCTTCATCACACAGCGGGGGACATACTGCTACAAGGTCATGCCCTTTGGCCTTAAAAACGTTGGGGCCACATTCCAGCGTCTCATTGACCGGGTTTTCAAAAACCACTTGGGGAGGAACGTGTCGGCCTACGTCGACGACATCGTGGTACGGAGCAAAAGCCCCGAAGAGCATCTGGTCGACCTCGCTGAGGTTTTCGCCACCCTCAAGCACAACCGCCTCAGCCTGAACCCTGAGAAGTGCGTCTTCGGCGTATCGTCGGGAAAGTTCTTGGGCTTCATGATCAGCGAGCGCAGAATCGACGTAAACCCCGCCAAGGTCGATTAAATCCTCTCAATGAGGTCTCCAAGGTCGCGAACTGAAGTACAACGGCTCAACGACGCTGTAAACTACCTGGGAAGGTTTTGCTCCCGTTTAGCGGACAAATCTCTTCCTTCTTTGCCGCTCTCAAGAAAAATGACAAGTTCGTCTGGGATGAAAGGCTAGAAGTTGCTTTCTCTGAATTAAAGACCTTCTTGTCAAAGCTCCCCACATTGTCACCCCCACTGGCTGGCGAAGATTTGCAAATGTACGTGGCCGTGAGCCCGGAGACAGTCAGCGCGGTGCTAACTAGAGAGGCCATGCACCCAGTATACTTTGTAAGTCGCGTGCTCCAACCTGCGGAGCAGCGATACTCCCCGGCCGAGTAGATGGCGCTGGAAGTCGTGACCGCCGCAAGGCGCTTACGTCCTTATTTCCATGCACACCCCATCCAGGTCCTCTTTGACCTCCCACTCCGACAAATCCTCCACCAACCCGCCCTCTCCGGGCGTATGACGAAGTGGGCAGTCGAGCTCTCCGAGTTCGATATCAGCTACATCCCAAGAACCGCGATGAAGGGGAAAGCCCTCGCAGACTTCATGGTGGAGGTCACCTTCCCCGAAACCGACGCAAGCTCGGAAGAGTGGAAGGAATTCGTTGATGGCTCACGGTGCGATGCCGGTGGCGGGGCCGACATATTCCTCGTTGGTCCGTCAATCGAGACGGAGTATGCCCTTAACTTCGCCTTCGAGGCCACCAACAATGAGGGCGAGTATGAGGCCATGATCGCCGGGATCGAGATGGCGCTCCTCAGTGCAGCCCGCAAAATCAGGGTCTACACCGACTCCGAGCTGGTTGCGCGACAACTCAACGGGCAATACGACACCAAAACGGGATTCCTGCCCGCATACCGGGAAAAAGTTAAGGCTCTGGTCTCGTGCCTAGAAACCTTCGCGGTAGAGTCCATCCCGCGAACCTCGAACACAAAGGCGGATACTCTCGCGAGGTTGGGATCCGCCCTCTTCTTGGAGGTAGGAAACCGCGTGATGGTGTAAAGAAAATTCTCGCGAAGTGTAACCAGCGTGGTCCTCTCCGTCACTACTGAGGATTGGAGGTTCCTGATAACGGGATATGTGGAGAGCGGTGTCCTCCCAGAGGACCCCGCACTGGCTAGGAAGCTGAAAATGCAGGCGGCTCGCTACTGCGTCGTCGGTGGCCGGCTCTACCGCCGAGGCTACGCTGAGCCCAACTTGTTGTGTGTACCGCCTGAGGTCACGGAGCACATCCTCCACGAGGCACATGAGGGAATCTGTGGCAGCCACCCGGGGTGGCGGGCCTTGGCACACAAAATCACCCATCTGGGGTACTTTTGGCCCACTCTCCGGCAAGATGCGAAGGCCTATGTCCAGAGATGCGACGGATGTCAGAAGCACGGGAACCTCCAGCACGTCCCGATCTCCCGTCTTCACTCCATCCACCCACCATGCCCGTTCGCGATGTGGGGATGGACATCCTCGGGCCCTTTCCCAAAGCGGCTGGCCAGGTACAATACATCTTGGTCATCGTCGATTACTTCACGAAGTGGATCAAGGCACAAGGAATGGTGAAAATCACTGGGGCGAAGGTTTGCGTCTTCCTATGGAAGAATCTCGTTTGTCGCTTCGGCGTCCCCATGACCATCATGACCGATCATGGCCCCCAGTTTGACTGCGAAGAGACTCAGACTTTCTGCTCTGACCTAGGCATTTGGGCATGGCGCAAGGTCGCTGGGCAGAGCTGCTCCCGCTCGTCCTCTGGACATATCGTACCATCGCACGCCGCGCAACGGGCGAGACACCCTTCGCTTTAACTTACGGAAACTCTGGTCCAATCGGCAAGGGTTTTTGACTTCAATGAAAAAGAGAATGAGGCCAACCTTAAAGTCGAGATACAGTTCAGAGACGAATTGCGCGAGGTAGCTGACCTACGCTCCAGAGAATACAAACGACTCGTGGCTGTATATCACGACAAGAAGGTCAGACCTCGTCTCTTGGTCATAGGTAATCTCGTTTTGAGGCGTACCGAAGGTGACAAATTGGATCCTAACCGTGAGGGGCTATATCTCCTCGGCGAGGAGATCGCGCTCGGAGCTTTTAAGCTCAAGGACAGCGAGGGACTCACCCTGAACAAAACGTGGAACGTCACTCGGCTCAAAAAATATTATGTGTAAAACTCTCAACTTCATTGTTTCTTACAAGTTTTTGTGAATAAAGGATTGCAGAATTTTCAAAACTCTCTCAAAAATGAAAATCTTGTGTTTGACTCCGTCCCTCGCTTCCCGCTTGGGGTTGGAGAATCTCGTTAAAGGTCCACCCCTCGCTTCCCGCTTGAGGTTGTAGAATCTCGTTAAAAGTCCACCCCTCGCTTCCCGCTTGGGGTTCGAGAATCTCGTTTAAGGTGCACCCCTCGCTTCCCGCTTGGGGTTGGAGAATCTCGTGTTTAAGTTCCACCCCTCGCTTCCCGCTTGGGGTTGGAGAATCTCGTGTTTGAATCCGCCCCTCGCTTCCCGCTTGGGGTTGGAGAATCTCGTTAAAGGTCCACCCCTCGCTTCCCGCTTGGGGTTGGAGAATCTCGTTTTTGAATCCACCCCTTGCTTCCCGCTTGGGGTTGGAGAATCTCGTTCATAAATTAAAGCCCACCCCTCGCTGACTCTCTAAGTAAGCAAGGTTCGCTAATTCTCTAAATAGACGAGGTCCTGACTCTCTAAGTAAGCAAGGTTCGCTAATTCTCTAAATGGACGAGGTCCTAACTCTCTAAATAAGCAAGATCCGCTAACTCTCAAGGTGACGGGGTCTTAAAGCGAAACGAGTTTTCAATCGAGATATGTGCAAAAAATTCTTATCATTTCTACACTAGCACTTAGTCTGGGTAGAAGAATCTCACTCCATCATGCGAGATCCGAGCAAAGCTCGGAACCTCGGCATAAAAACAAGCACCCGATGTGGCCCAAGTATGCCACAAACATTGTGGAACTTAGGCCGTGGGGTTGGATCGGGATACAAAATATGTATGCATGTAAATTGAAACAAGAAACACAGACAGCCATAAGACAAAAAGAAAGAAATTGCATAAAAAAGGCACAAGGGCCTAAGTGTTTCATTACAAACCCCGCGGGGCCACCAACATAACAAAAAAAAATTATTACAAAACCAGGGACACCCTTCAGTTCTTCGAGGCCTCGGCAGCGACGTCTTTCGAGGCATCGGCGGCAGGGTCCGTAGGAGGTTGAAAGACGGGCGGAGCAGAGATGGCATCAGGTTGGGAGCTCGTCACAGCAGACGCGGGCTGAGGGTCCACGACGATGTCGTCCAGACCTCCCTGGAAGGGGTCCTCCGCGGAGGGTGCCTCGGAGACCACTATCCCATCCTCTTTGAGGAAAAATTCACATTCTCCCTCGGGCTCCTCCCCGACTTCCTCCCCCATGGTCTCCTCATAGTTAGGGTTGAAAAAGGAGATGCGGGGGTCGATGTGCCCGTACTTCGCGACCACCTGCTTAACCCCCATGCGGATGGCCTGGCGGAACATCTTCCGCACGCTCTCCACCAACTCCTCCTTGTATGCCTCGGAAGCCACGTACTTGGGGCCCGCGGCCTCCACCTCCTCGTTGAGCTCAACAACACGCCGTCGGAGGTTGGTAATCTCCTCCTCAACCTTCTGAAGCTCCGCTACCTTTTCCCTGAAGAATTTGTACTCTGCGGACAGCTTATCCCGGAGCTCCTTGTTATCAGCCCTGAGGTCCCCAACCTCGCCCTCAAGACCCCTGATGGCCTTCGCTCCCTCCTCCGTGACCCTTTTCACCTCCTCCTTGGCCCAGGCGGCCTCATCCGTCGCCGCGGCCTCCGCGGCTTGAACCCGCCTCTCAGCCTCCGCGAGCTCTTTGTTCTTTTTCTCGATCTCGGCGTCGCGGGCCTTGAGCCTCGCCTCCATCCTATCCATCTTTTTGTGGAGGAGATTAACACGGCTGCAGTTGTAATTATCAAAGAAGTGATGGTGAAAACCCAAAAAATGTGTTAAGAGCAAAGATAGTGACAACAGAACCAACAAGGGAGATAACCTCGAAAAAAAACATACCATCGCCGAGTAACGGAGGATATCGTCGTTAAGAGCGGCCTCCGAGAGGTTGTTCGCCCACGCGACCTCTTCCTTCCAATCCGCCCTGTCCCAGTCCCTGGGAATGCCCAGGGCGGGTCCAGGACAGTGAAATTTATTGGTCGGGGGCCCAGTGGCAGACACAACCCGACTCATGAGATCGGGGCGTTAGGCCGCCTCCCTCCCGAGGCTCCCCTCTGACCATCCCTCCTCTGCTTCTTTTTATCCCCGCGGGGGACTCTGTAATTTTTCTCTTGGACCCGGCTCCTTCGCCGGATCCTCGGGAGGCCTGAGATGACGTCTTCACGACGTCCCCCTTCGCAACGCCCCTCTTAGGAGGGGCCCCCTCATGAGTTTTCTCCCCGGACACCTTCGGTGCTGGGGGTGCGGCCTTCGGCTGCGAAGTGGGTGGCCTCGCCAGGGAAGTCGGCTCCTTTATGACTACTCCCTTTTGACCTCGGGAGATCGGTGTCGTGGAACTGGAAGTCGCAGGCTTCTTGCCCTGCGACTTCGAGGTGAGAGCACCAAAGAGATCCACTGACGAAGAAAAACCATAAAGTAAGTTACACAAGAAGCAAGAAACAAGTCAAGCTAGCGAGGTTTTCAACCTCGCGGCCTAAAGACGACGTTAAACAAAACAAGCTAGCGAGGTATCTAACCTCGCTACCTAACAACGAAAGGCAAACAACAAAAGCAAACAAGAAAAAAATTAAGTACCCTCTTTACCCTCGTAGGGGGGAAGGGTGAGGCTTAGGCCGGCCCGATCAAGCCGGTCCTGCACTAAATACTCCTCGTACTCTACTTGGCGCTCCGGAGCATATTGGGCCTTAAGTTCCTTGAGTTCGGTGACGTCATGCATACCCCTGGGCCGGACAAAGTTGTCCGGCGCCGTGGGAAAATTGAGATACCTTCCGGTGAGATCTCGAACTAGGAACCACTTTTGCTTCCACGGCCCGACGTTCGATGGGGCCGTGGTGAGTTTTATGCCTGGCATACTGAGGTTGATAAGGCAGGACTTTTGCTCCCTCCTCGCAAGGAATAGACTCAACATGATGCCGAGATTCGGCCCGTCCCCGACCTCGCGGCTGCGAACAGTGTAGGCGCACATCAGCCTCCACGCGTTGGGGAACAGCTGATCAAGGCAGACATGCATGGCCCACAAGAAGTCAACGATGTGTTGGGCCAGAGGTAGCCTAAAGCCCGCCTGGAGACTAAAAAGGTGTACTACCACGCACCTTTCATAGTGTGCCAAGGAGCGGCCATCCTCTTCGGGGAGCGCCAACTCGACTCCCTCGGGCCAAGCAAAGGCCTTAGCAGCGTCTGCGAGGTCTTTTAGCTTCAAGGTCGTGGGCTCTTCCTCTAACAGAAAAGCCTTGTTTGAATCTGAGGACGCGGGGATCTGCTCATCAAGGACGGGAGGGATGTAGGACACGACGTCAGTAATATACTCCGCGAAGAAGCTCGCACGATTGGCAGAGTCAGACGACCTGACAACAACCTCGGCAACTTCCTCATCGGAAATCGAAGATGACATCATCTCGACACCAGACGATGCGCGGAGTTGAGGAAAGCAGGAGTTGATGGAAACAACAGAGTCGCTGGAGGAAGGGTCGTTGAAAACCAACGAGGGAGACCTCGGGTTCTGGGAGTTGCTAGGCTCTACGCTCCCTACGGACTCGAAAACATCCTCATAGAATCCCTCTTGAGCATTGAACACGAAGCCTGGTGGGGGGCTCACAGAAGCTCTCCTAGGCATGAAAGAACGACGTCCAGGCCACGAAAGGCGAGCACCTAGAAAAGAAAAGAAGTTTGAGACATCGGACACAACAACCAGAAAAAGAGAACGCGAGGTCATAAGGGGAGAAAAGCCACGTGGCTCCCTAGAAGCTACTCTGACAAGATAGGACGGCGGGGGAGATTTTGAAGCGCCAAAAAGAGGAGAGAGAAAGAAGAATACCAACCAAAGCGGTGGAGGCCAGCGGTGGAAGCCCAAACGTTCCGTCAGTCGGGCAGCATGATGTTTGGGTTTTCAAGGATCTCAAATTTCAAAACGGCAGAAAAAGCAAACATCCAACCATCAATTGGCGAACGAAAGGTTCGAAGGCGTGGCGGTCGCCACCCTTGCCCCACCGTCCCGCTTCCACGGCACTGATGAAAAACACCAAAACCAAAACCAAAACCAGGTAGAGCAAGAAAGAAGGAGGAAAATGGCGAGGGCACCACACCAGAACGGGAGCAACCCTCACCACCACCGTCTCGCCGCTGCAGCGCTGGCGAGAAACACCGAGAAACAACCATCGCCCAACAAAGCGCAAAACAAAATAAAACAAAAAAAAGCGAAGAAAAGTGGTGAGGGCGCCACACAGAAACACACGCCACCCTCACCACCACCGTTTCGCCACCGTGACACCGGCGCTAAACACCAGGCGACACACCCTCTCCCCTCCGGAACACGAAACGAAGAAAAAACAAACAGGAGAAAATCGAATGCGAAGAACACCAAAAGACGAGAAGAAGAGGGTAGAGTACTTACTTGCTTAGAATCGGCGTGGAAGGAGCGGTGGTGCAACTATGGAAGTTCGTCGGAGACCGTCTCGAAAACCGCTCACAGGAAACCGAAAAGACGAAGAAAGAGAAAGCGAAAATGTTGGAGAAGAAGATGAAGAGGAGGCGTGTGAGATACGCCCTTATAAAGAGCAGGCTTGGGCCTTCCCTCGCCCACAAAATGCTTATTGGGCCTATCCCACATGGGCGGCCCATTAAGAAAAGTATGAAGAGCGGGCCCAGGAAGCTTCACCCATGCGTGCAAGAGAAAAGCCTAAGTACGGAGCCTCGCAAAGAGAAAGCCTCGCAAAGTGCTCTCCCAACCTCTAGAACCCCATACCTCGCAAGGTGCTCTCCCAACCTCTAGAACCTCACACCTCGCAATGTGCTCTCCTAACTTCTAGAACCCCACACCTCGCAAGGTGCTCTCCCAACCTCTAGAACCTCAAACCTCGCAAAGTGCTCTCCCAACCTCTAGAACCTCACACCTCGCAAGGTGCTCTCCCAACCTCCAAAACCTTGTACCGCGCGACCTCAAGGAACTTATGCCCTACGGCCCTCGGGGCGAGGTCCCTAGGCCATGGAGTTGTGATGATGTCCAAAATGGTAAAATAAGAGGTGGGCTCGGGGTACCAAAAAACAAACAGACCCGATGGGATTCCCAAGGATGATTCAGGGGCCCGCACCCATACCCCTCATTTATTTAAACAAAGTTCCTACCCCCACGAGGTCCTCCGAAACCTCGGATTGAGGTCTAAACCTCGTAACCGACTCTACTGACACACCCGCCCACCAAAACCACTCAGCTAACGCCGCTTCCCCAAGCCAATCACCGGCTGCCTCGCCTCTAGACCAATCAGAGGCCCTGATCTCGGGCGTCCCGCATCGGACCATGATCAAAAATTGACTCCCCAATCCTCTATAAATAGAGGAGAACCTCACATGGAAAAGGGGTCGAAAAACATCTTGAACTCAAGAACTATCTTGCTCGTTAAGGATCGACGTGATTGAAACATCGTCAAAAGACCTCGCTATAGACAAGTGAAGTCCACAAGAAGACTTCAAGTCACACAGAGATCTCGCTCACATCAAAGACCTCGCTACACAATCTCACAAGCTCTCTACACCATGCTCTCGGACCAACCTCGCACCAAGATCAAGCAAGTGATACTTAGGTGGTAGAATCGTTTAGCAAATAGGAGATCTCGAGCATTGTTAGATCGAGGTCCCGAATAGTCGTAGGAGGTCAAGGGTGTAACTTTCAATTGATTGTAGGCCTCGTTGGCTTGTAACCTCGTTATAAGAGAATCATAAATAAAGAAGCAAGTGTTTGCACGATCGAATATAATAATCCCGTTTCTTGTCTTTTAGCGAACGGTTTATTTCGGGTTTCATCAATTTCCAAACATCCGAACAACGATACTTGTCTCTAGTTTTGATAATGACAAACGCTATATGTAACGAGTTACATTCAAGTATTTCAAGGGAACACCAGGTCTAATGAAGAATCTCCAAGAACGCTAAAGGAACACAAGAATATATGATAGCAAGTTCCTACCAAAGAATGGGAACTCACATGTGCAAACAAGACCGATCATCGCAAATCGCGAGATCCTGTTTCGGACACAACGAAGGCTCAATATGAGGAACAGACTGAAGTGAGTGATCCAACGGCCCGATTGATTCTCAAAGTTGACCAGTTTCAAATCAAGTCACGTGTGAAGTTTGAAGCCTTGGCGTGCAAGACAAAGGTAATTTCGGACAACACGAAAGTGAAGATTGCAGCCCAAGTACAAATGAGTATAAAGCAAAATGAATAGGGCTCGGTAGATGCACTTCTCCCAGAACTCACATTCACTCACAAAGAAAGAAAGAAAGAAAGAGAAACAAGAGAAGAGAAGTCCCCGACGACGAGTGTTTGATCTCGGCGACGGTGAATCCAAGTTCCCAAGAGTCAGGGAACTGCGACATTGAGCTCAATGTGTAAGGTTCGATCTGTCTTATGTTTAGTTGAATTGGTTTGCTTAGGAACAAGGTTGAGAACGCTTACTAGTGTTACTAGCGTTAGGAAGAACTGCTAGGAATAGAGAAGTGTAAGTCTTGCCTATGTATCTAGGGAACAATCGATAAAATAAGTCGATCATTCAAAATCCTCCAAGCGGAGCAACTAGTTGTTTGTTGTGGAGTTCCTCTATAAAGGAATTGTGTCGTCTACATTCTGTTTTACTTGCTTTTACTTTACTTCCGCTGCCTTGGAAACAGCCTAACAGCCAGTTCCCAAGCTCTTACTAACAAACAACGATCCTATAGCCACCAATATCCATATGGACCGAGTTGGGGAATTCAAGGCCCGATAATTCTAACAACAAATTCACAAATAGCACCAAAAAGACCTAAATTAGAGAATAACTTAAACAACGTAATTAATACAGATACTTAAAAAGCAGTGCATAGAAGTGAGAGGTGGAGTTATAAGGTACCTAAAAAGCTTACCAACACAATGGATAGCATATGATTTGCTGAGGATGGCTGCAAGACCAAGATCACCAATCTTCACCTGACCTTGGTTGCCATTAATGAAAATGTTGGCACAATATATGTCTCTATGAATCATTGGAGGATCAAGGTCGTGAAGATAGAGAAGCCCTTGTATGATCTGCCTACACCAATGTTTGACTGCTCTAATGTTAACTTTCTTGTGTTTCAGCCTATACCTACCATTATTTATAAAAATAACAAATGCAGCACACATTTAGAACATGTAAGAGATATTTGAATGCATTGGCATGGCATAAAATCAGATAGAACAACAAGAAGATCCAAATAAATAGATGTGAAATTCACAAAACCCAGACCAACCAGTTTGGAAATTAAATTCAGCTACACAAATTGTCAAACAGGAGATGTGCAATGTAGAACTTGCAGTGTCAGTGTGCTAGAGGTGAACATCTCGGTGACAAATTTGATGTTCTTGTTAAGCTTACTAATTTTCTCATACTCGTCAAACACTTTGTAACTGGAAAGTTGCATCATGATTTCAATTTAAGCATTGATCTTAGATTGACTTAAAATAACACAAAATTGGTTCAAGATTGATATCTTCTAAATCTCCCATGAATGATGACCTCTCACAATATAGAATCTTCACCCTATTCTAGTTATACAGATGCATCATGATTTCAGTTTAAGCATATATCTAACATTTTTATAAAAGAATACACAAAGTTGGGTCAGATTAGCTTGGTTATGGCTGGTTCAAGTTCTAAGTTGTAACATTATTGCACCATCCTCCTCCCTAAGATTAGGAAATTGTAAGTACAAAAAATTTGATATAATAGTTGGTTAACAACATCATTTGTTTCTACAAGTTCGGGCAACTAAAGAGAAACAGATTTGATTAGTACCTTTAGCAGGATTATCATCAGAAGACCCACAAATTGCAATGCCCAATTGAACCATATCTCTTCTATGCCCTCTATTAGGTTTCCATGTAGCCACAAACATAGGACCTCTTTAGAGCCAATCATGTATCCACAAATCAATCATAGAAACATTTTAGAGAACATTCCACCATCAAAAGAGGAATTTTGAATTATACTATTTTTAGATAGAGGGCCTCAAACACCTATTCAAACTAGGGGTGTCCAAACCCGGTTAACCGAATTTCGGTTAACCATGATTTCGGCTAGTTAAAATCGAGAGCCGAAACCGAACCGTGAATCTCGGTTAACCGTAGTTCGGTTAACCAATTTTTCAGTTCGGTTTTCTAGGTTAACCGATAACCGTTTATGTAATTTTACCTTAAATAATTAAGACTAAAATAATAAATTTTGAATAAAAAAAGTGATCAAGCAAGACTTTTATTTTAAATATGAACTTATATCATATTGTTTTGATTGTTGTAAACAAATATCGAGAGTATATACTATATTGTGTGGAATTAAACATTGTGTGTATTATTTTTATCCATCAAATTTAATAAGCGACTCTTATATCAATGTGAAGTGGAAAAATAGTGTGTAAATTGTTAAAATTAAAGAAGGAAAGACTCAAACTACATTAACACCTTGAAGATAATAGAGTTTAACCACTAAATAAATCAAAGATAACTAATATTTGAATAAAATATTAATATATTTTCGGTTTTTTGGTTAACCGCTATATGTAAAGTCGTGAACCGAAACCGAACCGATAAACCAAAATTTAAAAAAAAGTCGGTTTGGTTAACCTAAAAAGTAATCGGTTTTTCGGTTTTTTGGTTCGGTTTTTCGGTTTCGGTTTTTTATGTACACCCCTAATTCAAACATTTAAATGTAAATACTTACATTCACTACATCAGTTCCCTTGTACATAAGATAAATTTGAACTCCAAATGTTATCTCTCATGAAATTTAATAACCATAATTCATCAAGAAAAGCTAAACAGTAAGTTATAGAAATTGAGAATATGTCAAATATAAAAAAAAATTATAGTTGATTGACTATCAAAAAATATTTTTTGTTTAAATAAAAAATGAAAGATTAGATTGTTACTTACATTCTCAATGTCTTGCACAATGTTGGCAGATTGACCCTCTATGGCAGCCCAACTAATACAATGACAAACTTTTTAAGTCAAGCAGACTCCCTCGTCAACCATCCATGATACAAAAACATATTCCCTCTACAAAGCATCAAAGTATTTGTAATGCAGGGTAACTTTCTGAAATAGCCCAAATAATGGGCCATAAGCAAACATATTGTCAAAACTTGAGAATGTACACTGCTTCATCACATTAAGACCCATATGTATAAATGCTCCTTGCTCAAGTAACACTACAAGAGCTTTCATTTACTTCCTTTTGTTTCTCAACATTGTTGTTCAGCCCTTACCTTACAGTATAGACAGCAAGGTAAGTCAAGAATCCCAATTCAGCTGGAATTCCTTTGGGCATAGTCTTTGATGCTAATTGGTTCTGAAACACGACCTGCTTCTTTGATTACTTCACTCGTTCATCCACAGATTGAACCATAGCCGCCAACTTTCTAATCATAAACTTACAATTGTACATATCGTGTCTTGCTAGTATAAGAACATCAGCCATGGCTCTGATTGACTCAGATGCACTGGGAAAAGTGCACATAATAGATGGATTAGGAGTCAGGACAACAATGCAAAGAGCAGAAGCTATGTAAATTTGTCCAGCAGTTGTCAAATTACCTTTTTCTCAAATGATCATCAGAAGATGCCTCTGCACGTTCACTCTCTTTGATCCTATTTCGCAGTTGTTCAACCAAGTCAGTCATGTTCTTCATTTTAGCAATGCTCAAGTATACTTTAGGCATGGTTATCTGCCCCTCATCAACAATTTAGTAGAACCAGCGTTCTCATTGTCTATTTTAGCATCAGAAATCATTGCTGGTTGAAAAGATTTCTGTCACTGAATTGCATCCTCTTAAAGGTTCTCAATATCTTGTTCCATCAACTCAGTTGCACGTTCTACATGTCTCAATTCCCTCCGTTCCTGCAAAAAAGGGTAAAATATCAATAACTCAAGCATATGAGCAAGTAGTTAGAAGAGCCTGTTCATTTTTTACATACCCTGCGCAATTGCATCTCTGGTGAATCACGGGTTAAAAGGCCCGCACAACTGACCAACCCAAGAGTTTAAAATAGCAAGAAGGACAACAATTTTTCCCAAGATTCCCTTCTCAACTTTTATCTCCTCTTCCTCCTATAAATTGATCACCATTTCACATTTTCTCCATGTCAAATAGATCTGGCAAGTGGAGAGGAAAAGTAGGAGTTTTCGTAAGAGCGTTAACATATAATTCCAGTACTAACACTTTCAAGACTCACAATTTTTCTGTCAAGATCATTTCATTTGCAAGGAAAGCAACACATCAGATAACAACATAGTAATTTTCTCAATCCAACAGTTCCAGCTTGAAAGAAAAAAATACTTACTGTTATATTTGTAGTCTTTGAAGACTCTAAATGCATCATTATCACAACCAAGCAAACAACATGTATCCTTATCCAAGAATGTCTGTCCATTCAGAGAGGCAACTCTTTCTACAACAAGGCGGAAATGGTCCGGGTTCAAGTCTTGTTCTTTCAACTGATGTGAAGCAGAGACTTAAATGGGCACCTGAACTTCATGAGATATTTGTAGAGGCTGTAAATCAGCTAGGAGGCGCATACAATATGTATATGTCACACTAAACTTCAAACATATGTTTTCAAGAACTCATTATCCAATTTTTTTTTATCTCATCATATATTTTATATTGTCACAGAGGCTACGCCTAAAACTGTCATGAAGCTCATGGGGATTCCAGGACAAACCCTGTATCACCTAAAGAGCCATCTGCAGGTATTATTACAAGTAGAATTTCATATTAAGAAGTCTAAGGCAAAACATTGTTCTAGTAACTCATAGGGTTGATGTTCATTAGCTTTCATCTGCAGAAATACAGACTTGGCAAGAATGTTCATGGACAATCCAACAGTGGAATCATCAAAAGTGGTATTGCTTAAAATTCTCAAGCATGAACTTCTACCATTTATAGTAGTGTAGATGTAGATGTAGATAATTCGATTTTCACAACTAAAAAGATAATTGATTTTTTTTCGATTTTTTTTTATTTTTTTCGATTTTTTTCCCTTTTTTAAAATTATGATCTTTTTAAAAAAAAAGCTTTCAAAAGGGTAAATATGACAATTCAAATTTGATATACTGTGAGTTCATTTTTATATACTAGAAGTTCAATTTTTTTTAGAAGTTCAATTTTCTATATTGTATGAGTTCAATTTTCATACTTTACAAGTTCATTTTTGATCTATGATAAGTTCAATTTTTATGTACTTTGAGTTCATTTTTTTATAAAATTCGATTTTCACAAACCAAAAAAAATAAAAAAAATAAAAAATTTTTTTTATAAAAATCTTGACCATTCAATACGTAGTAAAGAAGTAAATCTAATGGTTGAGATTAGTCCTCATTATAAGTCTAGTCTTTACCACAAGAGTGGTCCTCACCGAAACCATGCCCTAAAAAAATATATGCTAAATTAAAATAAAGCTAAAACGACATATATTTCCGAACGGAGAGGAGTACTAAGCTAAACTAATTAAGTCCTTTATTAAGTTTATTTGTGACATTTTAGTATTGGTCAATTAGGATTAGTTTAAGTTATTATTTCAAATTATAAAGGAGGAATTTTGTCGACTTGGCCCATAAGGCACTTCTCCTTTGACATAGTATTCTTCTATTTAAACTGTCATTTTAACACTTTAGAAAAGTAAATTATAATTTTGAGAGGCAATTGGGCTAAGTTGTTCCCTCTTGCTAATCCAAAAGCTCTTTAATTTTTTTTTTTGCTTAGTCCAATTTAAGTGTTCATTTTTGTTAATTCTCACATATTCTCAATGTAAATCAAGTTCTTCAATCAATCTTTTGTCCAATAAAAATTCAAAGAAGATAACAAGTACAATATCAAGCCTAAAATCAAGGTGAAGTTCGAATGGAAAAGGTCAACCTTTTGAGATGAGGACGTGGCATATCAATTATTGTCGATTTTGTGGGTATTTTACATGTTATTTTATTTGTTTTTATGCATAAGTGATTGTTAGTTCTGTTTAGACCTTATTGTGCCTAAATTCCCACCAAGTTGTGAAGTTTAACCAAATCCCCAAACACCATCCATCAATCATTTCCACTAGACTTGTCAAATGGGTCGGACGGGTCGTGTTCGGGTCAAAACGGGTCTTGGGTCGTCGGGTCCTTAAATTCACGGGTTCATATGGACCAGGTTGTTATGAGTTTGATACGGGTCCGAGTTGATCCAACGGGTCAAGATCGTCAATTTTTTAACCTTTATCTTTATATTTATTAAAATAATTAATATTATATTATATAAAATATTATTTAATAATAATAAAATAATAATTTTATACAAAATTTATAATAAAATAGTTAATTTTTAATTGAAATAATACTTTATCGGGCTGGCCAGGTCAACCCAACGGGTTGGTGACCTAACCCAGTTTTTTCTAGGTCGATCGAGTTCGGGTTACTCTTGACCCATTGATTTCCGGGTCAGGTTTCAACCCAAAAAATTTCGATCGGGTCGGGTCGGTTTTTCGGATCGGGTCAAGTTTTGACATGTCTAATTGTCACCATCTATCGGTCGTCAATCACCACCAACATTTTCCGCCACCACCCTCTCTATCTCAAACGATATTGTCTCAAAAGATATTTTGTCTACGGGGACAATAAATTACTCCAAATTAAAAACCTAAAGACCAACTTAACCAAAAACATTCAAAATAGATAGACCAATTTAAACCAAGATATTAAAAAACATGAGACCATCTTAAGCTGAGGGCATTCAAAACCGAGGGACTAAATTATGTCGAGGGCATTCAAAACTGAAGGACCAAATAAGTTGAGGGTATTCAAATTTTAGGGACCAATTTAATCCGAGGTCATTTAAAATATGGGACGAACTAAAGCCAATTTTACAAAAAAACAGAAGGAGAAACATAAGTAAAATCATTTAAATCCGAAGGACCAATTTATACCAAATTAAGGTGTGGGCATTCAAAACCGAGTAACCAACTTAAGTCGAGGGCATTCAAAACCGAGGTACCAACTTAAGTCGTGCCATTTAAACCGTGGGACCAACTTAAGCCATGGGAACTTAAAATCGAGGACCAACTAAAGCCGAGGGCATTCAAATCGAGGGATCAACTTAAGCCAGAAGCATTCAAAATCAAGAAACCAATTTAAGCCCATTAAACTAAAGTGGTCGGTGTTGTTTGAAAGGCAAGCTTTTAGTTGAGTTGAATCAATAATATGGGTGAATCCTTACGTCTTCAATATCAACAATTTATCTAAATTCAACAATACTCGTGTTTTTATCCCAACTCCACATCACTTTTGGAAAATCCAATCCCAAGTTTCACTTTTGGAAAATCCAATCCCAAGTTGTTATGGAGATATTTTCCTACATTAGAGAAGTTAATTTGGGTAGGAATTGAGTTACTATGGTCGAGGTTGTAGTCACACTTAAGGCTCTTAGGGATACCTTATTTAGGTGGGGAGCAACATCATGGTGGTTTATTTAATTTGCACCCCAAATGAAGTTGACTCGTTACCAGTTAACTTGCTTTCCAATGACATTTCATTATATTATGCTTAATTAGCTCACCCCTCCCAAAGTCATTTAAGCTTTTTGATTGTATGTTTAGTCCCTCCTTCCTTGTTTGGAGTCCTCCCAAAGTCATTTAAGCGTTTTGATTGTAAGTTTAGTCCTTCCTTCCTTGTTTGGAGTTTTTGTGCTAGTTGCCGACATTTTCGATCTCTCCATCAAGTAAATTGTCTATTATATGAAATGTCTTCACTTATAAAAAAAAAAAGAAAAAAAAAAGAGCAATACTATATAGGGTTGTCTAATTAGCCACTTGACCCGTAACTCAACCTGATATGCCCGTAAATTTACTTGGTGGATAGCGGGTTGGATTTTTTTACTTTACGGGTTATAAGTCACCGTAATATTTTTTTAAAAAAAGTACCACACACATAACATTATATTTTTAATTCTTAATTAAAAAATAATATCTATAAGACTCGTAGAATTAATTAACTAGAAATCATTTGGCCTTTTAAATTAATATTACAATTTTTAATATTTTCAAATATTGTAAATATTTAATATTACAATTTTTATTTAGAAAAGTTGATGGGCAAGGCTCGGTACTTCACTTTCTGCCACTAAGAAGCTTGATCTATAGAGGAAATTGGATGGTTGTTGGTCACATTTACTTTTGGTGGTTGCTTACTCAATTGCAGAATTTTCTTACGTAGCTCAAAAACAGAAATCGAAACAACCCAGAGACAATGTTTAACGAACCAACATAAACAATATGCCAGTGTTCGCAACCATGTTTGGTTTGGGGTGGTGGTTTGTATGAGGGGCGGTTCAGTTTGTTGAGATTCTGTTGGGGCAACGTTATTAGACTGAATGCTCATTTTGTTAAGAGTCACATAAGAAATGATTTGAAGGGCAATATCTACGACAAGAACTAATACGGGCAGGAACCATACCAGAAAACTTGAATTCCTAGAGGCTAAAATCAAATAAAAGGATGAGGCTAAATTGGTTGAAGCAAAAGTGGAATGCAGATTTGTATATGTTCTAACTGAAAGGGAAGTTTCGATCATCCAGAAATAAATATGTTAGGCAAAGGAGCACCAAAACCCTCAATGATTCTTGGGATAATGAAACTAAGGAAGTTAGATAGAAGCATTGGTGGAGGGACATGGTGACCAGTCAGTGAGGGTTGTAGCCCCCACTGGAATTTAAAAAAAATATTATTAGTGCATAAAGTATATTAGTATTACACAAATCAATGATTGAACATGCACCATATATATTGTCAAATACAACCAAACGACTCCCAACTTCCAACTAGAAAATATTTTTTTTTGAAAATATGAAAAACTAAATTATTTAACTGGAAAAAAAAAAAGCAAATTAATTTTTTTTTTACGAAAAAATGGTTCTCATATACCAAAAAATAAATTTTATACAGAAAAATACAGAATTTTTATGTAATCAAGAATTTAGCGCCCTCTAGGGTAAATTTCTAGCTCAACCCTTGGATAGAAGTAGGGCAGCAATGAACAGAACAATAGAAGCATAAGCATTTCCAGAATTAACACATTGCAAGACCCGAATTTGATCAACTGCTTGTAAAAAGAGGAATCCACCTATAGCAAGCACTAAACCTGCTGAGGTTAAAAGTGCAACCACTAGCCTATAGTATTTACCCTTTCCTCTATTAGTGAGGATGCAAGGGGAATGTCCACAAGCTTCTCTTTTTGCATAAGGGATTGAACACAAAAAGAAGAGTAGTGGAAGTAATGAGGACTAGTGAAGCGATCAAAGTAAGTAGATACCTCCACTTGGGAACTCTAGGTGCCCAATCAGTCCATTTTTTCCAATTTGCTACTTCAGGGAGCACCGAGGAGGGCGCGACGGGAGTAGATGTGTGTTCAACGTTTTGGTGAGGCTAGTCAACTGGTAAACTTCTCTGGCACCGTCGCCCCCGCCATCGCTGCCACCTCCACCATGGCTATCGGCACTACCACCGCCACCTCCATCAACACCGCCGCCGCCACCGCCATCAACACCATCGCCATTGTCCACCTGATGATGTTGGCTTTGTAGCTCGACTTCTTCGACAACGACGTCAATAGCTCCGCCGTCGCCATCGCCATCGGCCACCTATTGAGCGGCCACCTGCTTATGTTGGTTTTGTAGCTCGACTTCTCCGACAACGGTGTCAACAACTTTGCCGCCGCCACCAACTATCTGTTGGGCGGCCACCTGTTGATGTTGGTTTTGTAGCTCAACTTCTCCGACAATGGTGTCAACAGCTTCGCCGCCTCCACCGGCCACTTGCTGGGCGACCACCTGCTTATGTTGGATTTGTGGGTCAACTTATCCGGCACCAGTGTCAACAGCTCCGCCAATGTCCAAAATGGCTACTTGTTGGGTGGCATCTTGAATTTGTAGCTCGACTTCTCTAGTACCAGTGTCAACAGCTCCGCCAATGTCCACGTTGGCGAGCGGAGGTAGCTGCTGGGCGACGACATCTCCTTGTTGAGCCAAGATTTGTATGTGGACTTCTCCGACACCAGCGTTTATAGCTTCGTCACTGTCCAAGCTGTCCAACAGAGATGGCTGTTGGGCGACATTTTGTGCATCTTGGGGAGGAGTGAAAGTAAAATAGTATATTGAACTGACAATTGATGAAATAAACATTCATTTTGTTGCTTGGATTGTTGCTTGGAATGATGAGCCACTAGGCATTAGATAGCTAGGTAGTAGGTAGTAGAGTTAGGTTTTTTGAGATGGAGAGTAAGTATTTTTATAAGGTGTGAAGTATGGAATATGAAAATGATGTGGACTAACCGATTATGATAAATAAAAAATATTGCAATTATTTAATATTTTTACATATTAAACATATGTCATATAGGAATTTGCTATGCAAATGCAAATGCCGATGTATTTGATTTATTATTCTGTGAACTGTACAAGCCTGAATCTGCCCCGGGTTTACTGTATATGGACACTTATGGTCCCTTTAGCAAAGAAATTTGAAGATCTCCTGAATATTGACTCTTATGGTCTTGTATGATTCGAATATCCTGTATGACTCGTGGGTCGCTTTAACAAAGAAATCCGTAGATTTCCTGAATTACAGGTTCAGGGCAAGACAATCACAAGTCCTTTTAATCTCATTGCAATATGCTATGCAATCAAGTGCATCATGTAACCATATATCAGATGCCATCTGTTAACATATTTGATGTGCAAACAACTCTGGAAATTTCAGAGCTATCACATCTATCCATATAACTCATATAGCACATATATCCATATAGCATATATAAAACATATATCCATATCGCACATATGGTTGAATCTTCGGTCTATACTCACCTATTCAACACAGATACTATATCTCTCCCCCTTGTTCTTGACCACGATCTATGACTCGTGCTCCAATATATAACCCAATGAAAAAACAATCTATTTACTCATACAAACTTTAACCCCAAATGCAACGAAATGCCAGAATGCATTATAACTTCTTGTGCATAATTCCAAATCCTTTAAAACTTGACAATGATAAACTATATATATATAGAAGAACATTTTTCTAGTTCAAACCTTTCTGTAAAACTTGATCAAGGGTCTCCATAATATCATTACAAAGCAAAACCTTAAGATTACTCTGAAATCTTTTACCAAATATAAATCCAATATCGAAAACACCCTCTGAGAACTATAAATCGACTTATTTTCAAATCAAAAGCAACTGTAGATATAGATCAGAAAAAATAAATAAAATCCAGATAAATCATTAACTAATTAAAACCCATAGAAAAAATCTTGGACCAGATCCAGCAAAAACAAGAAAATTAAATTCTTTTTCTTCCTATCCTCTCGTTTTCCTGTATTATCTGTACTCTTGTTTCTTTTTGGTTTGAAAGCTTCATTGTTAAGACAAAGCAAGGTCATTGATATATATATCTCTGAAAGTCGGCAAAATTTTTATAAAAATCACAATTTTTCACCCTCGAATCTCCTTTACTGTAAACTTTATCCTGAAATAATTATTAATTAACTTTTATTTAAAAAACTTTTTAAAATATAAAAACATAATTAAAAAATAAATATTACTTTTAAAAAGACACTATATATCTTGCCGATATGCTATACATATGCTACTAATTTTATATGCATGCAGAATGACGTATGCACTTTGGCCGGGGATGTTACACTCTACTCGCAAAATTTGAAAATATAAATGCTTTACTCCCAAAATATTAATATTACAATTTTTTTAAAATGCAATATTAAAATTTGACCCGTTGCTTGCCCGATCCGTATAGGTTGACCCGTACTCTCGTAGTATATGTTGTTCCTCGAATAAATTCCACACCGCTAAAGTGCTAAACGGTAAGAGGTGTGCTCAACGGCCCGGTTTTTTGTTTAGTTATTTACAATTCTTTCCCTTTTATTTGTAGTATTTATATTTCGTTCTCGTTATTCTTAGATAATTACAAAAATAATTACTATGTTTTAAAAATATTAAAAAGTATCGTTAAATTTAAAAATATCAACTTAAATCAAGTATCTATTATCTGAGTTTGTCTTAGTATCTCATAAATTAATATGTCCTGTAATTTGGTATCAGATCCATACTAAAAAGTAAATACTATTGTAGACGACAAATTATCAAGTTGACAAGCTTGAAATTTCTGATAAGTGTCCTAATCGAGAATCTCCACATATTAAACATCTAAAAATTGGCGAAAAACATTATGAAGTTATACTAAACACCATTGTCGACGACATCGCAGATTTAAAAAGTTGTATTTTTAGATTAAGTGAGAAAATCCAAAAAGTTAAAGAGGAACTTACTTTAGTCCAATGAATCCACCAAGAAGAAAACCAAAAAATTGTTGTTGCACTTACTAACGAAATTAGACACCAAGGTGATATGACTAAAACAGTAGTAGGTAAAAGATCGACTCAGTTTCCACATAAGTATCCTTTTCAAAATCAAAACCCATTAAAAACGTTCCCAGTCCCCAACTTAAAAAATTGAAAAGAAAACCGAACCTGAAGATGAAGAATCATGTAATAGAGAATAACTATAAGTTACTAGAAAATATCATGGAAGAATCGGGTATAACGAGTAGCGAAGAATATGAATATGGTACTGAAGAAGAAGAAATGTATTAACAAATGGGATTTATAAAATTAAAAGATATAGAAACAATACCTATTAACGAAGTCAAAAGAAGAGTAGATAAAATTGTTGGTAAAAAGGTGTTGGATTTTAATGAAGTAGAGGAAGAGATAACACCTATAATGTTAGAAGATGCAAATGAGGCAAACAGATCCTACTATAATAAATATGAAGAGGGATCATGTAGTTATCAATGGTCCAATGTTAAACCTAAAGAGTTTTTAAGAAAAATGGCTATTAATGAAGTAAGGATTATGCCAAATCATCGACCTAATAAAAAAGAACTCGCTTTAGAACCAATAAGTGAAACTGGATATAAGTTAAATCTAGATGGCATAAAAAGATGAGAAGAAGTATTGGATTTCTGGAAGAAAAGCATGATGAGTATCTTAAACCTAAATACAGATTGGAGATCCTCAAACTTTTTATACTAAATAGAACATAGTCTGTATGGTATAGTAGCTGATTGGTATGAAGGAATACCTGAAGAGTATAAAGAAAGTTTAAGAATGAAAGAATCTCCATCAAAAATGTATACCACATTATGTGAAGCTATAGACGAAGAGTTTGTTGGAGAAAGAGATGAAATTGACAAAAAGTTTATCGAGTGGCAAAGAAAGTTAAATACTCTTGAAATCTGTAATATGAGATATTTGGACAATTATCTCTCTGAATTCGAACATTACTATTATAAGATAGGAGAAAATCAAACTAATCTTCAAATGCTCTTTGACAAACTCCAAGAACCTATTAATGAAGAAATTAGTGATGGATACCATGAATGAAAAAATAGGTATAATTCTATAGATACTTTGAGTAATAGAATGAAATTCATAAAAAGATGGGTAGAAAAGAAATGTCAAGAAGTAAAAGGAAACACAACAAATGAAAAGATAATTTCTACCATTTTGGGATTTACCAAATGAATGGGGATGTGATAGAAGAGATAATCAAAGAAGAAAGAATTATAGAAAGAAAAGCTTCAACAAGCAAAGAGGAGAGAAATATCATAAGAAATATTATAAGAAACCTTTTATTAAGAAAAGCAAGTTTTTCAGGAAAGCATCTTACTGCCCTGAAAAGAAAAGAAATTGCAAGTGTTGGGCATGTGGAGAAACGGGGCATTATGCTAATGAATGCAAAAATAGGAAAAATAATAAGTTAGCAGAAGCACTAGGAAGTATGGATTACATTGAAATATCCGAGGACGAAGCTATTGAATTAGCTTTAAGCAACAACAAAGGAGTTGTTGAAGTAGTTGAGGAAGAAGAAGGTGAGGAGTCGGATTATGAGGAAGTCAATGAGATGATGCAAGGAGAGGGAGTAGATTCTTCAGATTTCTCCGAAAAAGCCTTCGATTTAGGTGGAGAAATGACCACTCTAGCTCAACTCCAAGAAGCAGAATCATCCATAGATGAAGAACAAATAGAAAGCATGCGAAAATCAGGGGTCGAATTCTCGGTTATCGCTAAAGAACAGTTCTTCAAGAGACATTTCTTCCCAGCATTCTCTAAATTCTTGTGCGAAGAAATGCTAGGAGATATAGTAATAAAAATAAAGAAAATCAAGCTACTGAAATCAACCTAATTAATTGGAAAAATATTCAAAAACATAACAAGGATAAAAAGTACGATATATTTATGTGTGTGGAATCCAAATATTCATCACTCCTCTACAAGATTTTGGTAAAACTGTGCACTGCATTAACTTTGTTTGTGACACTAGGCACAAGAAATTTAGTGACCAAACTATTAGTGGAGTAGTGTGTAACTTGAGTCAAGGACCAGTGTCTTGGATATGTAGGCCAAAATATTATGTTAGTTTAGAAGACCAATTTGTATCTAAGTTCTTATCGTTAAAACTGTTAACTGAAGGGATTAATATGCATAAGGGAACTTGTCCTCTACAGTTAAAGCGGAAGGTAGTATATAAGTTAGAAAATACCACCAATCCTCCACTTAGAACCCAAATGGTAGAAGCTGATAAATATGAGATTAGTGGACCAGGATAATTAGCAATACCCGTTAAGGTAAAGTTGGAGCAAATTAATTTAAAAACAGTTTTGGGTAAATGCCTTTGAAAACCCTTCAACCACTAAGCATGAAAAGGTTTTAACAATAATTGATGAGGAAGGAAAAATCCATACAAACTTACAACCTCTAGCAAGTTTAAAAAGAAACAGGAGTCTTTCTAGAAGTCAAAGTTCTAGGTTCAATCCTAGTCTTAATCTTGCTCAGAGGAACCAGTTATCCCCTTCAATTAGAAGTATTAAGGAAGAGAGTCCATTTCGAGTAGATAAAGATATTGCTAGTCTTCTAGCAGCATTAAATAGGAAGTTAGAACTTAACAGCCTTGGAAGAACACTTCATGAACCAGCTAGACATAGTATAGATCTAGGATCAACATCAGTTTCTAGTTCTAGTTCTAGCACTAACTCAAACCCCACATTTCTTCTAGCAGCACTAGGAGAAGCGTCTACTTCTAGAGTTGATAAAAGGTTAATAAAGTTTAAAACAAAAACTATTAGTGAACCTGTTTCTGAAGGAGACGAGGTATCAAATATGCAGATAGAAACGTTCATGAGAGTCACTAACCCAAATAGCAACTACATCCCTATAAATATATGCATTGAAGGATTTAATAATTATGAATTATGTGCTTTCGTAGATAGTGGATGTTCGGTGTGTTTTGGAAAGAAATCTTTATTCCCAGAATTTATGTTGAAATCAACATCCAAACCTATTCAGGTTAGAATAGTTGATAATAGTATCATGACTCACTCAGAAGTCATTCTAGATCTACCAATTATGCTAGGGGGTTACCCATGTATAATTCCTATATTATGGGCTACTGAACAAACATCTCATGACATGATATTAGGAAATAATTTCCAAAGGTTATATTCTCCATGTACCCAAAGTTTAGATAAAATGATATTTACTGTTAATGGAGAATTAGGTTGGGTAAGAAAAATGATAGAGGCCTATACGCATCAAAAGATTGCATTCACGCGCAGTAAGCGTGAGGAGCATATTTTTCCTACACAAAGAGAATTTGCACTACTAATAGATGAGATAACTATAAAAGAACAAATTATTAGTGAACAAAAGGATTTGTGTAAGGAGTTATACTGTAAAGACCCTTTAAAGTTTTGGGATAAAGATAAGTCATTTGCTAAGATAGAATTAATAGATCCTAAGACTGTCATTAGAGTAAAACAGATGGTCTACACCTTTACAGACCAACAAGAATTTAAGGAACAAATTGATTATATACTAAAAAAGGATTTAATTAGAGAAAGTAAAAGCCCTCATTCTAGTGCTGCTTTTATGGTTAGAAATCATGCTGAAAAAAAGAGAGGAAAAGCTAGGATGGTTATTAATTATAAGAAATTAAATGATAATACTGTCTTTCATGGATATTATATCCCTAATAAAACAGTTCTAATTAATAGAATTCAGGGAGCCACATGGTTCTAAAAAATGGATTGTAAAAGTGGATATTGGAACATTAAGATGAAAGAAGACAATATACCATTAACAACTTTTAGTGCACCACAAGGTCATTATGAATGGGTAGTTATTCCATTTGGTCTAAAAAATGCACCGCAAATATTTTAAAGGAGAATGGATAAAATCTTTAAAAACCTTAAGCATTGTTGTCTTGTCTACATTGATGATATCTTAATATTTTCCAAAACATTAGAACATCATATGCACGACCTTAGGGCTATAACTCAAGAATGTGTTAATCATGATATCATCTTAGGACAGAAAAAATGTATTTATGTTATGCTAGAGATTGAATTTCTTGGGTTGAAGATTAAAGCTGGACTAATAGTATTACAAGATCATATCCTAGAAAAAGGTAGAAAAATTTCATGATAAAATAGAGGATAGGAAGCAATTAGAAAGATTTTTAGGATGTCTTACTTATGCCTCTGATTTTATAAAGAATTTAGCCAAATTAAGAAAGCCCTTACAAGTCAAATTGAAAAAAGAAGAGGTTTTGAACTAGACTAATCAAGATACAAAGGTAGTCCAAGAACTTAAAAAAATGTTGCATGAATTTGCCAATATTAACTCTACCCAATGAGGAGGATGAAATTGTTCTTGAAACTGATGCTAGTAATTATCATTGGGGTGTTGTTTTGAAATTAAAGTTAGATAACAAACTTTGCAAGTACAACATTGAAAGTTTCAACAAAACTAAATGTAATTACACCGTAATGGAGAAAGAGATTCTTGCTATCTTAAAAGGAATTAATAAATTCATAATTTTTCTTGCTCCAAAACCCTTTACAGTGAGAACTGATTGTAAAGGAATATTGGGATTTATTCATAATAATTTGGATAATATGAAAGCGCAAGGGAGGCTCCTGCGTTGGCAATTAACCCTTAACCAATTTTCCTTTAATATTGAACATGTGCAGGGATCAAAGAACTCATTAGCAGACAACTTGACACGAGAACTTGCAAGTGAGAAGAATGGTGAACAGAGTACCACCTCCACAAGGAATTTTAAGATTGTATCACGATTATGGATACAAGAATTTCTCTCTAGAAGAAATGGAAGAAATAGTCCACAATTCCCTATCTATGCGTCCATCAAACACAGAGAGGCGGGAACTTGAGGAGAAAGAAAAGTACCACAAGGGATGGGTGTCACCTCCCACTCAGTTTAAAATTACAATAATGGAAGAAGTTAGTAAGAGTAGGTGTCGTTATGGGCATCAATTGGTGAACCATTTGATGGCTTTACGAGTGTTAGAATTGGAAATAGCCAATAAAATACTTCATCTCCCTTGGGAGTTCCAAGAAAAGCTGAAGGGTTATTGGAAGTATAAGGATTCTCCACAATGGTATTCTTACGTGATGAGCAAAGATATATCTCCATATTATGATATTTGAGAAGAATGGGGAAATCTAGTTCTCTTTCATGATAATTCTGGGATTGGAGGAATAAATCTTCCTCTAATCCTTCTGAAGATATGGGAATATTAAAGGCATGAGATTATGGAATGTGCAGCGGCGTATATGAAAAATGTCCTTATAAATGGAGTTCGATCAAGAAGCATTTCACCAAGTTTTAGAAGTATGTTTCAACGGAGTCAAGCTATCTGGGATAGAAGATAAGCTAATTTGTTTTTGCATGGAGAAAACATGGAGACACAAGGAGGAAAATCAAGAGCACCTCACTAGTTGATTAAGTTTGTTATAAACTAGTTCTCTGCAGATCCAATAACAATAAGACAACCAGTCCTAAAAAATGCCATTGAACCCAAAGCTATGAGACTTTTCTACATCTATGAATACATCAAGCAGTATCAAAAACCGACATGCTGATATTCAAAGTAGGATTCACCACTCTTATAATTCTGAAACATCTACAACCATATTTTTTGGAAGCAATAGAGTCATCCGATTCAATCCAAGATTACTTATCAGCAATAGAATGTGGGAGATATCTATTGGCCAAAGTTCAAGACTTTATATGAGATAAGCTGCTGGATTGGGATCCAGAATATTCAGAGAATTTGATGAAGCAATTAGAGCTCGACTTTGATGGAGAGGTTGCTGCAGGTTCGGAGGATAATTTCGGAGAAGAAGGCATGTACAACATCGAATATTGCATGGATTATTAACCATCAAAGACCACATCATGATACCAAGCCAGGTGGACCACCGGAAGGAATCTCTTTAGTGTGTTGTCTTTTTATTTCTGTTCAGTTTGCTTTTTCTATTCAAAGTGATGGCACTGTTTGTGCTTTTTCTTTTGTGAGTGGTGGCACTATTTGCCATGTGAGTGGATTCCCTAAGACTTTGTCGGTAGTAAATTGTAACGAGCATTGATAGAGCATCTAATGCTCTCCAAGGCTTTATAAATAGGACCCTTGTAAGCTGAAGGAAGGGCACTAAAAATCAGAAAACAAAGTCTGAATCTAGGGAAAGAGAAAGAGAAAACTTTGCACTTGAAAGTGAAGCGGTGGTTTATTGGCTGAAAGTCGTCGTGCCAAATCAAAAATAAATCCCTAGTTACACAACTAGTATAGTCGGTAAGTCGGGGTCGAACCCTAGAGACACTTGTATTCTAAGCAGTATTATTATCAACTCAGAAAGGTAACAAAAGGGGGGATTTTGGAATTAAACTAGAAACTAAGAATTGAAACAAACAAATCGAGTAATCAAACAAGGCAAGATTGGATTTTTATCAAGTTAAGGAAAGGAATCCTATTCAAGTATCCACTTTTCTTCCTCAAGTTATTGATCCTAGATTCAAACAAGTTATTTCTTTTGGTTATTCCTATCCTGATTAGAATTATAACATGGCAACGAGACATGCAACTTAACATCCAAATAATTCATGAAACGATCATAAATAATAAGGATATTAGCATTAAGAACAAGGATAAACAGGATACATGCAATTTAATTCCAACGAGTCAAACAATCAACATGCATTCAAATCTCTTCTCAATTGTTTTAGTCCAACGAGTCCTAAATCAATTGAGTTGCTACAAAGATCAGGCTTTGCTACGAGAAAACCTAGATCTAGCAATAGATAATATCAATTCCAATAAGTTAGCTAGGCCTGAAGAAATCAACACAATCAATATAAATTACGCACAAGAGAATTGAAATAACCTGTAGAAATAAACCTAAATAGACGAATCTCACAACAACTTGAGTCTGAAAAGCTTCAACTTGAATAGAATTTAGGGAGTTTAGTTCTCCATAAGAGAGAAAAACACAAAAGTCTGAATAATAGAAAACTAGGTCTAAGAGAGAATACCCAAAACAAAGTCTGAAAAATAACCTAATATAGTCTCGAACAAGTCGGAATTAAAAAGATATAAAATATAAAATATTAAACTAAGCGGATAAATACGAACGCGTCCGATCCAGCTAGGCCGCGATCGCCACCAAACCTAGCCGCGATCGCGGCAAAGTGCAAACCGCGACCCATCGGCGACTTCTGGCAACCGCGATCGCCACCCACACATGGCCGCGATCGCGGCCTTCAATGTCTCGCGGTCCTCAAAAACGGCGACCTTGTCCTCCTCGGCGATGTCCACCGCGACCGCCCTCAACATCGGCGGCGATCGCGGCCTTCAGCATCCTCCGACGTCTCCAAATGTCGCTAACTATAAACTTCGGCCTTCAACTCTGATGCTCCATAATGCTCACAATAGGCCTAAATCACTACATAAATATGTACTAAAAAGTCCTAGTTACACTGTACAAAACACAGCGTATCAAATTCCCCCATACTTAGACCTTGCTCGTCCTCGAGTAAGCTCAAAAAATAAAATCAAACATGACAAATCAACAAAGGTCTACAGACAGCAATGGGAGAAAATGATCTAAAACTAAAAAGCACTCAAAATAATCTCACAACCCGAACCCATGTAGAGAAATAATGAGTTAAAACATGAAAGCTCAAATCACACACCTCACAGATACAAAATATAACACTCGAGCTCCAAAAAGTGTAGAGCAACCTAGGATATACCCGACATCTAAAATGTAGTCCCCAAACCCCAAAGTAGAATATGAATCCTAAACGCTCTGATTTTACCACTCATTCTACTTAGGCGCCCTTTCGGGTTTTCACCTAATCACTCTTTTCATTTTTCTTTAGGTGTGCTCACAAATACTCACATCTCTCATGAACCTCTTATTACCCCAGCCTAGTGCTGGTCCGGGTTACCTGCTTATTACCTAAGCCGCCCTTTCGGGTTTTCAGCTCATCCCAGGATTTTTATGCCTTTTATCTCATTTTTATGGCTTTTTTTTTTATATTTTTTTTATTTTTTTGAATCTAAAATGCAAAAACGGAAATGCATCTGTACATATATACAACAGTGAGTACGCCCTCCCCCATACTTAAATCTTTCATTGCTCTCAATGAAATAAAGACAAATCAGATAAAAATAAAGGAAAGGGAAATCAGAAGACTCACTGTGGAGAACCTGGTGGCGGATGATACTGTGACCAATCAGGAAAACTTGGCCACATATGACTGAAAAACTCATGTTGATGCCCCTGCCTCCGCTGCATGTCCTGAATTGTGGATGCAATAGCGCTCTGCTGAGCTGCTAACTCTCTCTGCTGTGCCACAATATCTCTCTGAACGGACACTATCTCATTCTGGGACACAGTAAGTCGTCCCATCTCCCAGAGCATACGGTTCTGCCAATCTGAATCAGAATGTCCACCCCAGCCAGATCTACCTGCAACAACGTCCCATGCAGACGTATCTCCATATCCTCCATAACCACCTCTGTAAGCAGCAGCTCCACCGTCACCATAGCCAGTATATCCTCCTGGTGCCCAACTCGATGTACTCGATGATGTTGTACTAAAACTGCCACCCCATCTAGCAGATGATGAACCAACACCACCTCCCGGCACAAAACCAGCACCACCATCTCTATCATCTCCTCCATCGTCTCCGTCATCACCATCATCATCATCATCATGACCATCATGGTCCTCCTGATCCTCCATCTCTACATCAGCTGCAGGCTCCTCCTGCTGAACCCCGCCCCCTCCAACAAAATCAGATGCGATGTACAGATAAGCTAAGGCAGGGCCAGTAGGCATGACTCTAGGAAGACGTAAATAATCCTGAGCTGGATGACCTATGGTACAGACATAACCCTGCTCAGCTGATCCCCCCAAACAATGCGCCCTCTTCAGCTGATTTTCATTAAACTTAAACTCTGCACTGTCAGGTCGTCCAAATCGCTCCTCACCCACAAACTCTCTAGCAATTAGAGTAATCATGCCACCAATAGCAATCTTGCCTGTATCCTTCTTCAGGATCTTCTTAATACTCCCTATAAATAGCTCAACCCAATCAGGAACTGTATCCTTCATAGGCATCAAACACCAGATCATGCTCAAGTCAAATCGAGATGCCTTGTTGACCTCCCCTTGCCCCAGAAAACACATAGATAGCACCTTATGACACAATCTAATACAAGGGTGGGTAATGCAGTAGTTATACTCTCCCCTCTTAGGTGTAAACCCAACACCTGTAATTGCCTCCCAGAAATTATTAAGGCCTGCCTCTTTACTAACTTCCTTCCAGTTCTCAGTAAGGACACCAGTAATCCCAAACACACCTCTCAACCTCTCTCTGTCTATATAATATGGCTCATCAAGAATGTTAAATCTGAACAAACCCTCATCCTCCTGAAATGTAGACAGAAACTCTAGCAATATATTCCTATAAGTAGGGGCATTCAGCTCAATAAAACCCCCTAATACACCATTCATCAGAAATCCACTAGTACAGTTATACATGCCTAGTGTACCAAGCATCTCAACATCAAAGAATCTAGTACTAGTGAATTTTCTCTTAGCCAGAGAATTCCATTTTTTCTTCTGAGCAGCAGTTAGCTTCTGAACAGGATACTCCATCTAATAAATGCAGCTAATCAGATCAACAGTGTAGGCGAAGAAACAACTTACAGAAGCTGGAAAACTCGACTCTGTTGGTGGGTCGCGATCGCCAAGCAGACGAGGCAGCGGTCGCGTTATCTGGCAAGGCCACGATCGCGGGCGGAGAGAGGCGGCGATCGCGGTTTCTGGACAGGCGGCGAAGTTCGACTTCGTTGCTATTCCGAACCGCGGTCCTCTTCAACTTCGAGCCGCGGTCGCTACCTTGGTACGTCTTCACCGACCCGTCAATGAGCCAAGGGAGTTGTATATGGTGGATTGAAAGGTGTTGGGAAAATTTTGGGGATTTTTTGTAGATTTGATTTTTGAGAAGAAATAGAGAGGTAAAAGAAATTTTGTGAACGGATTTGGATTGAGGACGGAATGAGGGTTGTAGATTCGGGTTTTGTTTTGAGTTTGGAAGAAATTTTTGAGGAGGGTATGAGAGCTTGAAAAGGGTTTTAATGGAGGTTGAATAGAGGTTGAAGAAGAATGAAGGGTAGAAGAGGGAGGAGAAAGAGAAGCGGAATGAAGAGGAGTGGGGCCGACGGTGGGAGTGGCCCCACTGCCTCGTGTCAATTTAATTTTTTTTTTATATCTCATTGGCCGCGATCGCTGCCTTGTGAGGACCGCGATCGCGGCCTGCGCTAGGTACCGTCAATTCCTTTTTTTCCGAAAAACGCCTCGCAATCGCCCTGTTGAAGGAAGGATCGCGGTTTGTTTTTAGTAATGTTCTTTCGAACCTAGTACCTGCAGGTTAGCCTCACGAGATTGAAAAGAAAACTAAAGAAAAAACAAAAATAGAAATAGAAAAAGAAAACTTACCTCGGGTTGCCTCCCGAGCAGCGCCTTTGTTTAATGTCGTTGGCTCCCGACCAATCTGAAAGGAGACATCCCGATGGGTGTCTTGTAAGCAGTACGGTAGGCCCATAAAGCATCATTGAGTCTCAAACTCCAATCTTTCCTGTTAGGTGCCACCGTCTTCTCCAGAATGGATTTTATCTCCCTGTTGGACACTTCATCTTGTCCATTGGTCTGGGGATGATAGGCTGTAGAGATCTTCTGAGTGACATGGTACTTCTTCAATAAAGCGCTCACAATCTTGTTGCAAAAATGAGTACCCCTGTCACTTATTAGAGCTTTTGGAATCCCAAATCTGGAAAAAATGTTGTCCTTAAGGAAACCTGCAACTTCTTTTGAATCATCAGTTCTGGTGGCCTTTGCTTCCACCCACTTGGAAACATAGTCCACCGCAAGTAAAATATACAGATTCCCATAGGAAGAGGGGAAGGGTCCCATAAAATCAATGCCCCAAACATCAAAAATTTCACAGAATATCATGCGAGATTGAGGCATCTCATGTCTTTTAGAAATATTACCCACCCTCTGACAACGATCACATGATTTACAGAAAGCAAATGCATCCCTAAAAATATGAGGCCAATAAAAACCAGCTTCTAAGACCTTCCTAGCAGTTTTATTAGTCCCAAAATGACCCCCACATGCATAGGAATGACAAAAAGACAAGATAGATTGTACCTCAGAATCCGGGACGCATCGTCGGATTACTTGATCTGTGCAGTGCTTCCATAAATAAGGATCATCCCAGACATAGAATCAGGATTCATGACGCACCTTGTCCTTCTGAGCCTTGGTAAATTTGCGTACCATGGCCTGAACGAGTGGATTCCATAAAGCAACTCCTCGAATCGCGGTTCTTTAACGCTGTCGCCACCAGGGCCGCGATCGCCGCCGATATTGGCCGCGATCGCGGTTGTCTTGGCCGCGGTCGCCTCGTCATCTGGTGGCGATCGCGGTTGGACACCAGTGGTGATTCCGAAAAGCATGTCATCGGGGAATCGTCCTTGAATTTGTTCTTGGCTTTCTGACTTGGTTTCCACATGTACAAGTCGGCTCAGGTGATCAGCTACCAGATTTTCAGCTCCCTTCTTATCCCGTATCTCAATATCAAACTCGCTCAGCAAGAGGATCCATCTTATCAATCTCGGCTTAGCCTCCTTTTTCGTCATTAGATAACGAAGTGCTGCATGGTCTGAATAAACTATCACCTTTGTTCCCAGCAAATACTGTCTGAACTTCTCCAAGGCAAACACTACAACAAGCATTTCCTTCTCAGTGGTGGAGTAGTTCGTTTGGGCATCGTTTAGAGTCATGGAAGCATAATGTATGACATGAGATGCTCTAGCTTCCTTTTGACCCAAAACAGCCCCCACAGCGCAGTCACTTGCATCACACATGATCTCAAAAGGTTGAGACCAATCTGGGGCTTGAATTATTGGGGCACTGATTAGGCGTGTTTTCAGCTCATCAAACGCCTTTTTGCATGCCTCATTAAACTCATAAGGCACATCCTTCTTCAGCAAATCACACAATGGGGCTGAGATCTTGGAGAAGTCTTTAATAAACCTGCGATAGAAACCTGCATGGCCTAGAAAAGAACGCACTTCACGCACATTAGTAGGATAAGGCAAAGAATGAATGACATCAATCTTTGCCTTATCGACCTCAATACCCCTGGATGACACTATGTGACCTAACACAATGCCTTGCTCAACCATAAAGTGACACTTCTCAGAGTTTAGAACCAAATTGGTTTCTACACATCTTTTAAGGACTAAGGAGAGATGGTTTAAACAGGCATCAAAGTCGTCTCCATGTACTGTAAAGTCATCCATAAAAACCTCTATAAAATTTTCAATATACTCAGAAAAGATGCTTACCATACACCGTTGGAACGTCCCGGGTGCGTTACACAATCCGAATGGCATTTTGCGGTATGCAAAAGTGCCAAACGGACATGTAAATGTCGTTTTCTCCTGATCCTCCGGTGCAATAGCAATCTGAAAGTACCCTGAATAGCCATCTAAAAAGCAATAATAAGAACGACCGGCAAGTCGCTCAAGCATTTGATCAATGAATGGCAAGGGAAAGTGATCTTTTCTGGTTACCGCATTCAACTTACGGTAATCAATGCAGACTCTCCAACCTGTCTGAACTCGTGTGGGGACTAATTCCCCATGCACATTCTCTACCACTGTAATGCCTCCCTTTTTGGGCACAACTTGGGTCGGACTAACCCGACTATCAGAGATGGGATAGATCATACCTGCCTGTAGGAGCTTCAGTACCTCCTTTTTGACTACCTCCATCATAGGTGGGTTTAGCCTTCTCTGTGGCTGTCTGGATGGCTTGGCGCCATCGTCTAGGAGGATCTTATGCATACATGTGGAGGGACTAATCCCCTTAATGTCAAAAATGGTCCATCCTAGAGCTGTCTTGTGCTCTTTCAGTACCTGCACCAATTTTTCTTCTTGCTCCTTGGACAGTTTGTTGGAAATAATGACAGGCAAAGTGTCACCATCTCCAAGAAAGGCATATTTTAAATGCTCTGGGAGCTGTTTAAGCTCAATTTCTGGTGCCTGTACTACAGAAGGAAGCAATTTCTCGCTAGGGAGAGTTAGTGGTATGGGCCCAATGGCCAAAGTATCAGTAGAGGATTCACAACAAGCATTCAGATCAACAAGGATTTCATGGTATCTATCAGGCAAATTGTAATCCAAGCATGAAATTTCGATGTCATTCTCTAAAACGGATTGTAACTCATCACCATAAGTAGTATCAAAGAATTCTTGCACAATGGGATCAATTACATCAACAGAACAGAGAGAATGATCATCCTGGGGGTATTTCATAGCATTATCCATACTATATTAAAATTTCTCCCCATCAAATTCCATAGTTAGGACACCTTTACACATATCAATTTTTGTTCTAGCAGTTTTCATGAAAGGACGTCCTAACAAAATGGGTGCAGCATGCACATCATGATCCATATCAAGCACATAAAAATCAGCAGGGAAAATCAGATTATCTACCATTACAAGGACATCTTCAACAACCCCTTTCGGGTAGACTGTGGACCTATCAGCTAATTGAACAATAACACCAGTTTCATGCAAAGGTCCTAAGCCTAGTGAAGTGTAAACAGAATAAGGCATAACAGTAATAGAAGCACCTAAATCAAGCATGGCTTTATCTATTTTAGTGTCTCCTATTATGCAGGGAATGCTGAACATGCCTGGATCACTGCACTTTTTAGGCATTCGCCTTTGAAATACAACAGAGACATGTTCATTGACCTTAACTTTCTGTTTCCCTTTTAATTTTTGGTTCCTTTTAATAGTGCATAATTCTTTCAGAAATTTAGCAAATCTAGGAACACTTTTAATTAGATTGAGCAAAGGGATATTTACCTCACACTTGGAAAACGTCTCAAAGATCTCCTTGTCATTCTCTGGCTTCCTTGTGTCTTTCAGTGCTTCAGGAAAAGGGGGAGGTGGCTTCTGGGAAATCATAGAAGGAAAATCCGGACGAACATACTGATTGCTGGATTATGGAGACAGGCCGCGATAGCCGAGAAGATTAGGCAGCGCTCGCGGTTCTTCATTTTTTCGGGAATCACCGCCACCGCGATCGCCGCCCGATGTGGACACGATCGCGTCTTCGATTTTCCCAAATCCCGACGCCTCAGAGAGGAGGTCGCGATCGCCGATGGTAGGGGCCGCGATCACGGTCTCTTCAGCCGCGATCGCCTCTGATTGTGGCGGCGATCGCGGTTCTGCAAACATCTCGTCAATTTTTGATAGTTCTTTTCCGCTTCGTAATATGATCGCACTCACATTCTCCCTCGGATTGATGGGCTGTGCTGGCAATTTTCCAGAATCTCTGGCCTCTATCTTGCTTACTGCATTAGCCAGTTGACTGACTTGAATCTCTATATTCTTGATACTGGCTTGTGTCTGAGTCTCTATATTCTTGATACTAGCCTGAGTATTCTGTCTTATCTGGTCTACCGTGTTGGCTAGCCTTGCAAAAATCTCTTCAGCATTGAATGAGTTGTTCTGATTTTGAACTGGAGGTCTAGGAACATATGGTGGTCTGGGTTGCTGATTTCCTCCTTGATTATTGTATTGGGGCTGATTCTGATTCCCATATCTAAGATTTGGATGATGTGCCTGATGTTCGCATTTTTGGTATAGTTTTTGATAGGTTTTCTTTGTTTATTAGGATTAATTTTGTCTAGTTTAGGTTTAGTTTTAAGTGTTTTTAGTTAGTTTTGCATAAATCTATGAAAAGGGTGGAATCGACGCTATTTTGTGTATTTTGTAGGTTTTAGCTAAGAAAGGAGCTAGATGGAGCTAAATTTGGAGCATCACAGTGAAGGACGGAAAAGTGCAAGATTTAAGAAGTCAAGGCTCAAGAAAACGAGAGGAGGTGTTGAAGAAAACAAAACCCCAGGCTCGTTAAATTTTTGGGATCGGGACTAGCCCGACCCCGTTTTTGTTTTTAAATTTTTGTTTTCTTTGTTTGTTTTCTCAGTGTATGCCGGTAGGACGAAGAAGGCTTCAGTTTGATAGCTCCAGTTATTACTCAGAACCCGAACGTTCTCTGCACCGACGACTCCGAGAAAACCGAGCCATGGCCACAGCTGAAGAGATGGCTCGAGAGTTAGAGATCCTCCGGACCCAGATGGAGGCATTAAAAGCCGAGAAGGACGGCGCTGATGCAGACAAGGCTCGACTGCAAGAAGAGCTAAACGCCTATCCAAGGAATGCCAAGCAATACATGCATCCGGAACTGAGGGTGCCAGAATCTCCTATTGTGCTTCCTGCGATAGAGAAACCTTTTGAGATCAAGTCTCAATTTATATCCTTGATTAAACGGGCTCCGTTTGAAGGGAAACCTGCTGAGTGCCCTATGGAGCGTACTAGAAATTTTCTTGATTTATGTGACACCATAGCTGCTGAAGGTGTCTCACTAGAATATGTTCTGTTAAAAGCTTTTAGATGGTCACTTACTGGAAAGGCCCTGAACTGGTTAGAGAGCCTACCTTCTAAGTCTATCAGGACTTGGAAAGCTTTGTATGATCAATTTCTTACAAAATTTTTCCCTCCTGCTAAGACAACGGAGTTAAGGAAACGTATCACCTCTTATCACCAGTTGCCTAATGAGACATTTGTGGAAACATGGGAAAGATTTAAAGAGATGCTTAGACAATGCCCTACTCATGGGCAACCTTTATATGTATTGCAAGAAATCTTTTTCCAGGGTATCAACGCGGAGACCAAGAACCGCATCAACACGCATACTGCATGCGGTTTTATAGAGATGAACCCGACAGAGGCGTGGGAACTGTTGGACAAGCTGGCGAATTACGATGCTATGTACGGAACCCAGCAGGCTCCATAAACTCAAAAACGTCTCTATGTGCCCAATCGAGATGAAGTTGACCCCGATGTTAAAAATCATGAGGTCAACCGTTTGAGGAAACAGGTAAGTTTTCTGAAATCCTCTCAATCATGTCAAGAATGTGGTTCTTCTGCGTATAGTACTTCTGCTTGCACTAACATTGAGCAGGTTAGAACCGTTGAGACGATAGCTGAGATGAATTACATGAGAGGACCCTACAGGAACCAGCCTAATTATAATGACAGGTCGAACAATTATCAATCATGGGGCAATCAGAATACAAATCATAATTACACAGGGCCCCCGCAAGATAGACGACCTGCACCATATCGACCTCCAGGCCATCAGGAGACACCATCATGGGTTCAGGAGATTAAAGAGAGCATCAACGGATTGGATAAAAGATGGGGAGAGTTCGATATTTGGAAGAGGAGTGTTGATTCCCAACTAGGAGACCTTGCTGCACGGATCCCAAGACCACAAGGGCAACTCCCGGGTCGTCCCGAAGAGAACCCTAGAGGCCAAATAGCAGCGGTACACCTTAGAAGCGGGAAGACACTACCAGAGAGAGTTCAAGCTGAAGAGAAGGAGGAACAAGATCTCGCCAGCCAGCTCGTTAACGAGCCAGCGAGAGCTAGTACCGAACCTACAAGCCAGGATGATGAGGCTCCGAGGATTCCTGACGAGCCCACTCCAGGTAAGTTTTCTAAACCGATCCCTCCTCTCGATCCCAGGGTAGTTAACGACCCCACCAGGGTCGGTAACGACCCGCCGAGGACACCGAACGACCCCAGTGTCGACCCGGTACTCTCACCTCTCGAGCCTAACTTGGTTCCGAGAATGGTGAAAACTCTTCCATTTCCAACTAAGAAATCTATGGACTCTACTGAGAGTAAGTTCAATCGTTTCGTTAAGATTCTTCAGGGCATTAATATTTCCATCCCATTCGCTGAGGCCCTGAGCGAAATGCCGGCTTACACAAAATTCTTGAAAGATATTCTTAGCAGGAAAAGATCTATTACAGAGCTGCAGGATGAGGTCAGATCCATAACTCTTCCGGAAAAGCTTGGAGATCCAGGGAGGTTTGCAATCACAATCGGCATAGGCAACCACAAGTTCAAGGCTTTATGCGATCTTGGTGCCAGTGCTAGTCTTGTTCCACTCTCAATCTGGTCTAGAGCAAATATGGGACCATTAGAGCATGTCAACATGCGGCTTTATATGGCAGACGGATCTTGCATCAAACCAACAGGGTTGCTAGAAGATTTCCCAGTTCAAGTGGGTAATTTCTTTGTTCCGAATGACTTCATCGTGATGGCAATGCCCGAAGATCCAGTTGTGCCTATTATTTTGGGAAGACCATTCCTCGCCACAGCAGGAGCTATAATCGATGTTAGGAGAGGACTCCTAACTTTCAAAATTGGGGATGAGGTGACGGAATTCCGATTCAAACAATCCAGGGAGTCCGACAAAGCTGAAGTCAAAATGCTATACGCCCACGAGGAGATCATTGAATGTGGAGACCCCATAGGAAGATCAACATACAATGATGAAATTTCAGGGCAAAGATGGGCAGAAATAACCACTGCAGTCTTAGTAACGAGTCCTCCAGCATCTTTACCGATTCTCCTGGCAGAAGAAGCAGGCTCCTTAACGACCCACTCAGGTTCGTTAACGACCCTTGCCGAAGATGGCGAGATCTCAGCTTTCGAATGCTTTCATGAAGTGTTGAAGACGGAACCAGAAGAGCCCATTCTAATTCCTGCCGAACCGTCCCCAACACTTAAACCCTTGCCAGATTCCCTCAGGTATGAATTCCTCGGCCCAAATTCTACTCTTCCTGTCATCATTAATGCTGGATTAAAAGATGAAGAAGTAGAAAAACTCCTAAGTGTGCTTAAGATGCATAGAAAAGCCATAGGCTACTCCCTAGATGATATAACTGGCATATCCCCTTCTTTTTGCATGCATAGGATTTACATGGAGGACAATCATAAACCCACCATAGAGCATCAACGTAGATTAAATCCTAACATGAAAGATGTAGTTAAAAAGGAAATTATTAAATTACTTGATGCAGGGATCATATTTCCTATTTCGGACAGCCAATGGGTGAGTCCGGTCCATGTAGTCCCTAAGAAAGGGGGGATGACTGTGATAGAAAATGAAAAGGGAGAGCTTATTCCGACTAGAACCACCACTAGTTGGAGGATGTGCATTGATTATAGGAAGCTCAATAGTGCTACTAGAAAAGATCATTTTCCGCTTCCTTTCATAGATCAAGTTTTAGAACGCTTAGCCCAGCATGATTACTTCTGTTATTTAGATGGCTATAGCGGCTTTTGGCAGATTCCCATTCATCCTGATGACCAAGAGAAAACAACCTTTACATGTCCCTATGGAACCTTTGCTTATAAAAGAATGCCATTTGGGCTTTGCAATGCCCCCGCTACTTTTCAAAGATGTATGATGGCTATTTTTTCAGATATGATAGAGGATATTGTAGAGGTTTTTATGGATGATTTTTCTGTTTATGGTTCTTTATTTGATTCTTGTCTTGCTAACCTTGCACGAGTGCTTAAACGATGTGAAGAAACCAATCTTGTACTGAATTGGGAAAAGTGTCACTTTATGGTTCAAGAGGGGATAGTACTAGGACACCTTGTCTCTAAAAGAGGGATAGAAGTAGATAAGGCGAAAATTGAGCTTATTGAAAAACTACCCCCCCTCTTCTGTAAGAGACATTAGGAGTTTTTTAGGGCATGCTGGCTTTTACAGGCGATTTATTCAGGATTTTTCTAAGATAGCTAAACCTTTGACTAACCTACTAATGAAAGATGTAGTGTTTGAGCTGTCTCCAGAATGTCTTGAAGCATTTTACAGGTTAAGAGCTGCCCTTGTGTCCGCCCCCATCATGCAGTCCCCAGACTGGACATTACCCTTTGAGATCATGTGCGATGCCAGTGACTATGCAGTTGGCGCAGTTTTAGGGCAACGGAAGGACAAGAAACTCCACGCCATTTACTACGCCAGTAAGACGTTGGATGAGGCGCAGAGTAAGTATACCACAACGGAGAAGGAATTCCTTGCTGTGGTATTTGCCTTTGAAAAATTTCGGTCCTATCTTGTTGGATCCAAAGTGATTGTTTATACTGACCATGAGGCCGTTAGATACCTAATGGCTAAAAAAGATGCAAAACCTAGATTGCTTCGTTGGATGCTCTTACTGCAGGAATTCGATCATGAAATAAGAGACAAGAAGGGAGCAGAAAATCTAGTGGCGGATCACTTGTCCAGGTTGCAAGTTGAGCATATCACCGAGTCCAATAATGACGTTGCGATAAATGATTCCAGACCCGACGAACACCTCCTGCTGAACGAGGTTGAGCTCTACAAGACCCTCGTTACCGACCCCTTTAGGATCGTTAACGAGGTGCCGAGGCTGGAAGACACAAATAAAAAGGGAAAATATTCAAGTTTGGTCGACAATCAAGCCAATGGGGTCGTTACTGAGCTACGGGAGGTCGGTATCGAGGTCAATAAATGGAAGCCTAACTCGTTAACGACCCACCCAGGTAAGATTTCTGAACCTAAGTCTTCTCAATTAAAATCCACCCCCTCTCCTTCTTCAATTTCTTCTTCCTCAATATCAATCCATGCTATTAGAGGGCCAAAAGCTCCTTGGTTTGCGGATTTCGCTAACTATCTTATAGGAGGCGTAATTCCCGAGGGCCTTACCTCACAAAAGAAGAAGAAATTTCTCCATGATGTGAAACAATACTACTGGGACGATCCTTATTTGTTTAAACAAGGAAGTGATCACCTCTTTAGGCGTTGTATCCCAGAAGAGGAGATTGAAAACGTGATTCGCCAATGCCACACACTGCCAACTGGAGGTCATGCAAAAGGATTCAAGACTACTGCGAAGATTCTTCAAAGTGGTCTCTATTGGCCCACCATGTTCAAAGATGTGCAAGCTTATGTGACAGCATGTGATGGATGTCAACGCTCAGGCAACATAACTTGGAGACATGAGAATCCACTAACTGGGATATTAAAAGTTGAGCTATTTGATGTATGGGGTATTGATTTCATGGGAGCATTCCCCGCCTCAGGACCTTACAAGTACATCCTAGTTGCGGTTGATTATGTTTCCAAATGGGTGGAAGCTGTTGCTACAAGGACTAACGACGCCAAGACTGTTGCTAAATTCATCAAGACCAATATTTTCCCCAGATTCGGCATTCCAAGAGTCCTTATCAGTGATGGTGGCTCCCATTTCATTGAGCGGAGTTTTGAAGCCCTTTTGGCTAAGTATGGGGTATCTCATCGGGTGGCAACACCCTATCATCCCCAAACAAGTGGCCAAGTTGAAGTTTCAAACAGGCAAATAAAGAGCATATTAGAGAAGACAGTTTCTCGTTCTAGAAAAGATTGGTCCTCCAAATTGGATGACGCTCTATGGGCATATAGGACAGCATACAAGACACCTCTACGCACCACCCCCTATAATCTAGTGTATGGCAAGGCATGTCATTTACCGGTCGAAATGGAGCATAAAGCGTTATGGGCTCTCAAGGAGCTCAACATGAACCTCGACACGGCTGGAGCAAAAAGATTCATGGACTTGCAAGCATTAGAAGAATTGAGGCTGAAGGCGTACGAAAATGCTGAAATCTACAAGGAGCGCACCAAAAGGTGGCATGATCGGAAATTGGTACCCAAAACTTACCACATCGGCGATAAGGTACTTCTCTTCAACTCTGGACTCCGATTATTTCCAGGAAAGCTAAGGACACGATGGAGTGGACCATTTGTGGTTCATCACATTTATCCTCACGGAGCAGTAGAGTTGACTGATAACCGAGGCGTCATTTTCAAAGTTAATGGACACCGGTTGAAGAAATTCCATGCGCAGCCTGATCCTGATGAAGAAATAAGAGTCACCGTGGCTCTCACACCACAAGACTAGCAAGAGAGCTCGTCGGGCTAACACGTTAAACATAGCGCTTACGGGAGGCAACCCGCTTTTTAGAATAGGTTTAGTTTATTTTATTTTATTTTTATTTTTCTTTTAGATTTTTTCCTAGCTTTCTTTTATTTTTATTTTTTAGTTTTAAATATGATAGAAATAAGATTTTTGAGCTAACAAAGATTTCAGGAAAAAGGGGTCGAAATTCACTCAAGAAGGCTACGGTGGCTCGTTAACGACCCACCCAGGGTCGTTAACGACCCAGTTCGGACGACCCGATTCGTCACAATACGGGGCACGTAAGTAATTCTAACCTAGTTAATTTTTCTAACCCTAGCCGCCACCCCCTCTATCCTTACCCCTCCTATAAAAACCCTTCTACCCCTCCCAAAATTCTACCACAATCTCTCCAAACATTCACTCTCAAACCCAAAACTCTCTCAAACCCCTTTCGCTTCTCTCCCACCGAGTCGGAAATCCCACGCTAACGACCACCAGAGACGCCATCGTTACCGGAGTTCGAAAGTCATTCACCGTCGACAACGAGCTCGTTAACCGCCCCGATTCCGACCCTTGTCCTTTTAATTCTCGGTTCTCCGGATCCATGGCTAGTTCAAGTAGACCCGCTACCCGAGCCCAGAAGAAGAGGAGGAACCACAGTTCTCCATCTCCACCCCGGGTGGAAGATGTGATTTTGAGCAGCAAAGCCAGGTACGGCGCTACCGGGATTTTATGGAGAAGGACCATTACACCCGATGGTTCTCGAAGTCTAGCGCCGTCTCTACGGGCATCTACACGGATGTCAAGGACGCCTTTATCATCCTTGGGGCCGCACACTTATTGAAGCAAGAGAGCTTGCCACATTATCCGGCCCTCACATCCGAGTTCTTGGCCACCTTGGAGACCAACTTCTCGTCGAAGATCTCGGCGGGACGCATTCGGTTCCGGCTCGGTAACGAGGACCGTGACTTCACCATGGCGGAGTTCAATGCAATCTTGGAGCTCCCAAACCCATCTAGAGACTATAGCTTGAAGGACTACCGAGTGACCCGCACTTGGAGCTACATCACCGGAGAGGTTCAATCCTCCACCGCGGCGCTATCCGGGGCAACCATAGTCAACCCCATCTTCCGGATTATCTTGAGAGTCCTCGCCGCCACATTTTGGCCGAAGAAGGAGTTGAACCGGCCTACAAGGACGGAGGTCGCTTGCTTCCGCACCATCCTCTTCGAGGAGCCCGGCCCCTTGAATTTGGGGTACGAATGGCTCTACTATGTCGAGAAGTCCCACAAGTCCAAGGAGGTGTGGTGTGGCAATTTGGTTAGCCTCTTGGCTAAGAATCTTGGAGTGGATCTCACCCGCTACACACCGGCCCACGCTCAACTCCTCAACAAGAACTATTGGTATAGTGCCGGGATTTTCGTGCAAGCCGAGGGAGGTTACAAAGTGAAGGTTCGAGATCAAGTCGTCATACCTTCCCTCGATATGTACGAGCTACTCTACGTACCGAATTGGTACGAAGTGTGGACGGGCCAGCCTTACCCATTGGAGCCAAAACCGGAGGATGAGCTCTCGCTTCGACCATGTCACACCCGGTTTGAGCGGGACGATGTGGACGAATATGAAGAAGAAGATGAGCAAGAGGATACCGAGGTCGTAGGCAATGACACCGAGGAAGCCGACACCGAGGGCGGCACTGAGGAGCTCAACTTTACAGAAGAAAACATGGAGACGGAGGAATTAGGAGGCAACATCTTCGTCAACGAGCCAACCAGGGTCGTTAACGACCATTTCCAGCCACCGCACAACACTGTTAACGAGGCAACCAGCTTCGTTAACGAGGTGCCGCAAGCTCCTGTCGACCCTCCACCAGCTCCTGTCGACCCTCATGCATATGGCTTAATGCCTTACAACCCGGTGATGTATCAAGACCATTTCCAGCCTCACTACCCACCACCTCCTCAGCCCGAGTACGCAGGATCGAGCATACCACCACCATGGGCCGAGGATCTTTCTGCACGGATGCAGCAGCTTCACCTTCAGACCGATCACATTCATCGGAGGATGGATAGATGGGAAACCGTCTATTCCGCTCGCATGTCGAGGGAAGATGAGGGGCAACGTCAGAGAGAGGTAGAGGATGCTGAGCGTTGGAGGACGATGTATGACTTCATGGGGAACTTTGAGCACTATTTTCCTCCACCGAACCGTTGATCAAGCTCAAGATGAAGTTTCCTTTCCTTGTTTCCACTTTTGTAAGGTTTATGTCTTTATTTTGCTTTTTAATTTTTTTTGTTTTCTTTTCTATTTCTTTTCCCTCTTCTTGTTATTTTTCTTATAGTGGGGACACTGTAATTTTAAGTATGGGGTGGGAGAAAGTAGAAAAATTATGTCCTAGGTGTTTTTATGTTTTATGTAGTTGTTACTTTTGTTAAATCGAAAAAACCAAAAAAAATTGAAAAATTTGAAAAATCCAAAAAGAGTTTAGAATTGATAGATATTCCTTCTTAAAGTTCTATGATAGCAATCACTAGTTTAATCATATAATTCCTTGCAAACATGTCTTTGAAAGTATAGCCGGATTCTTAAAAAATTGAAATTATTGTTTTTTAGAAGAGAATAGCATTAGATGAAATTGAGCACATATACTTTATAGCATAAATGATGCAATCCAACAAAATCTACCTTGTGAGAAATTTTTGGTCTTATAGGGAGAACATTTATAAATCCCTCTTCTTTTTTGTGTGATTTACTCTCCTTATGCATATTATCTCTTGGAATTGTGATGGTTATCTATTTCTTGAGACCCTTATAAGATTTTTAGTTCATTACTTGTGAAGATCATATGATAGAGAACTTATTTTTATGAGCCCTATTATCCCCTATCTACCTTTACATTATTCCTTCTTTTGATAACCAATTTTGGCCTGAAACCTTTTATTTTTAGCTCCACAAAAATTGTTCCCTAGCCGAGATAAGCTTGACCCTATCCGGGAATTAGGACTTAGATTGGAGAGGTGAAGTCTTGTGTTTTATTAAAAAGAAGAGAGTTTTTATTTGCTTGAATTAAAGGGTATTTGGGAAGGGTAGATTGGAAGTCTCTTATTATTATATGTAAGAAAGGTCTCTTGATTAAAAGATGCACAATTAAGTGTTGAAGGGAAGAAATGTATATGGTGGATCGTTAACGACCCGGATGTGGGTTCGTTAACGAGGCAGCGAAGAAAAAGAAAAAAAAAAGAAAAAAATATAAAAAAAGGAAAGAAAGAAAGAGGAAAAGTTGAAGTGCATTTGTGTTTAAAAATAATATCAATAGATTCTTTTATTTTTGGTTATGAGACTTTCTAGGATGATAATGGGTGAGTGAAAATGAGTGTGCATAATATGAGAGTGAGTTTGGTTATCTTATATGAGAGTTTTGATGTTATGTGTGAGTTTTTAGGAGTCTTTGATTCCCGGATATTATTAGCACCACATGACCAAAATATTACCACTCCCTATTGTTATTACCAAGCCCCATTACAACCCAACCGAATGGAAGCTTCTATGAAGTTTTTCATTGAGCCTAAGTTCTCTTGATGATTCTTTGCTTGTTTTGACAAATCTTGGGTGGAGAGTATTGGTGATATAAGTTCCAATTTCTATGAGTTTTTGTATATAGGATGAGTTGAGAGATTGAAATTATAAACCCAAACACATGAGAGTTGAGCGAAACACATTATATCCCTTGAGAGGTTGGATTGTATTATTTTATGTCTATTTAAGTGCACATATGTGTGAGGATGTTAATAGTCTTTTGCTATAATTTTCTTATGTGTAGATATTGCTTTTTGAAGATGGCTATATCTTGATAAGCGTGATTTGTTTTGGTTTTGGTTAGTATCTTGTTTATTGCTTGAGGACAAGCAAGTCTAAGTATGGGGTATTTTGATGTTCGCATTTTTAGTATAGTTTTTGATAGGTTTTCTTTGTTTATTAGGATTAATTTTGTCTAGTTTAGGTTTAGTTTTAAGTGTTTTTAGTTAGTTTTGCATAAATCTATGAAAAGGGTGGAATCTACGCTATTTTGTGTATTTTGTAGGTTTTAGCTAAGAAAGGAGCTAGATGGAGCTAAATTTGGAGCATCACAGTGAAGGACGGGAAAGTGCAAGATTTAAGAAGTCAAGGCTCAAGAAAACGAGAGGAGGTGTTGAAGAAAACAAAACCCCAGGCTCGTTAACGAGGCTGTAAAAGGTCGTTAACGAGGCCACGAAGAGAAAGATTTCGGAGTATTATTTTATTATTCACCGATCCTGAGCGGGAATTTATTTCCGTATCGGTTGAGTATCTATTTAGAATCTTTATGGGTTATTAGAATATGTATTTTAGTATTTAATATCTTTCTAAATTTTATTTTTATCTTTTAGAGATTGTTTCTATCTTTTTAGGAAAGTTTTTATTTTTTAGCCTGTTTAGTTTTTAGGATTTTCTAGTATAAATACCCTTCTATCTAGCATAGAAAGAAGAGGCTTAATTTTGGAGTAGAATTTGAGAGCTAGTTTTGGAGGAGAAGGAAGGCCGAAGGAGAGAGAGCCGGATCGGAAGTCGGTGACGAGGTTCGGTGACGACGGTTTCCGAGGTTCGTTGATCGAGTTTGTGGTTCGGTGATTGTTTTGTTTTGGTTTTCTTCTGATTCTCTGTAAGACAATATTTTTGTTATTAATTTAAGTTTGAGTTTTGTTTCAATGTTTATTTTTATTGATGTTTTTAATTTCTTAATCATGAGTAGTGAGTAGTCTATTTTTCTAGGGTCGGGGTTAAGCCCGGCATAGTTGAGCATGTTTGATGAAGTAAGATAGTGTTTTGAATGCCTTTTATTTTTATTGAGATTGTTTGTTGTGCTTAATACCGAAACGGGAGTTGAGGTAATTTGAGTTTTAACTTGATTGAAAGAGAAAGTTAGTAACTTGAAGGTTGATATTGTTTGAAAACGGAAGTTTCAAGCTTTAGATCCAAAACAAGCAATTGAGTGAGTTAGTTTATGAAAATAGATTAATTTACTTGTCAAGTCAATGAAAGTTGATGACTCTATCTATTTAAAGGCATGATCTTATCTTCTTACGAATTCTTATGCTTGGCTATGTTGTGGTGTCCCTTATCCTAGATATTTGTTTTATTGAATTATTTCTGATAAATCTTCGTTGCTGAATGCTTGCTTCGGTACCGAGTATTAATTAGGATTTTATTAGGTCGTTAATTGGTATTTTTGTGTTCGGTGGTTCGGTAACGATTCTGACAAGGTCGTTAACGAGGCATCTCGTGAGTGATTGTGTTTGATTTTATTTTGATTTTTATTAGATTGATAGACAAACAACCTTGCTTCCTGTGGAACGATCCTGACTCCACTGTACTCAGCGGGGTCTTGACTTACAAATTTATTTGTTGGCCGAGAAACCCTATCAACAGTGCCCAACCTTGATTATATGTATTAGAATAGGGATCAAAACGAGGTCTAGGAGGTCCATAGCCTCCTACAGCATTAACCTCAGCCTGAGGTTCCTGGAGTTGTGGATAGGCATCAGTAGGGTGAAGTGTATCAGCACAGATTTCACATGCCTTCAGTTGTTGAGGGGTTCCTGACAGCATGAACCTCTTCATCATATCTTTCAACTCCGCCATCTCAGCTTTTATAACAGAAGAGGAGTCCATAGCATTGACTCCTTTAGTGCCACTTCTTTTATTGAATTGCCTTGAGTTCTCAGATAGCTCAGAAAAGAGCTCAAGGGCATCTGCTGGTGTTTTGTTCATCAGGCTTCCACCACAAGCTGCATTCACCATTCTACGCTCTTCATCTAGTAATCCACCAAAGAAGTACAGTACCAGGTCTTGATCAGAATACCCATGATATGGACAGCTAGCACACAGTCTCTTGAATTGCTCATGATAATCATACAGGCTCTCTCCAGCCTGTTGCTCAATGTTGCTCAGGCTCTTCTTTAGACTGTTCTGTTTGGTGGCAGGAAAGTATTTCTCCAAGAATGCCGCTTTCATCTTAGTCCAGGTATTTATGGATCCTGGAGAAAGATAGTAGAGCCACTCGTTGGCTGAATCCTTCAGAGAGAAAGGAAACGCCCTCAGCTTGATCTGATCCTCAGTTACATCTGCAGGCTTCATACTTGAGCAGACCTGATCAAATTCAGCAAGATGCTTGTTTGGATCTTCTCCACCATGCCCATGGAATTGGGGTAAGAGATGGATCAATCAAGACTTCAACTCAAACTTAACACCTTCATTCAGCGCAGGGAACTCAACAGCCAGGGGCTGCTGTTGAAAGTTTGGGGCAGTCAGCTGCCTCAAAGTCTGATCTCCCATTGTCTCAGCTTCAGCAGAATTCAAGTTGAAAGGTAATTCACGGAGTAGTTCCCGAGCTTCACGTCTCAACCTGGAAAGAGTCCTTTCGATTTCTGAATCAAGAGGCAAAATAGAAGAATCAGTAGCACGAGTGTGGACCATAAACTAGGGTCCATACCAGAGCTGGTAATAATAAAAACTTAGAATTAATCAAAGTGTCCCCGGCAACGGCGCCAAAATTTGACTGGCTGAAAGTCGTCGTGCCAAATCAAAAATAAATCCCTAGTTACACAACTAGTATAGTCGGTAAGTCGGGGTCGAACCCTAGAGACACTTGTATTCTAAGCAGTATTATTATCAACTCAGAAAGGTAACAAAAAGGGGGATTTTGGAATTAAACTAGAAACTAAGAATTGAAACAAACAAATCGAGTAATCAAACAAGGCAAGATTAGATTTTTATCAAGTTAAGGAAAGCAATCCTATTCAAGTATCCACTTTTCTTCCTCAAGTTATTGATCCTATATTCAAACAAGTTATTTCTTTTGGTTATTCCTATCCTGATCAGAATTATAACATGGCAACGAGACATGCAACTTAATATCCAAATAATTCATGAAACGACCATAAATAATAAGGATATTAGCATTAAAAACAAGGATAAACAGGATACATGCAATTGAATTCCAACGAGTCAAACAATCAACATGCATTCAAATCTCTTCTCAATTGTTTTAGTCCAACGAGTCCTAAATCAATTGAGTTGCTACAAAGATCAGGCTTTGCTACGAGAAAACCTAGATCTAGCAATAGATAATATCAATTCCAACAAGTTAGCTAGGCCTGAAGAAATCAACACAATCAATATAAATTACGCACAAGAGAATTGAAATAACCTGTAGAAATAAACCTGAATAGACGAATCTCACAACAACTTGAGTCTGAAAAGCTTCAACTTGAATAGAATTTAGGGAGTTTAGTTCTCCATAAGAGAGAAAAACACAAAAGTCTGAATAATAGAAAACTAGGTCTAAGAGAGAATACTTTTTTTTTTTTGAATCTAAAATGCAAAAAGGGAAATGCATCTGTACATCTATACAACAGTGAGTACGCCCTCCCCCATTCTTAAATCTTTCATTGCCCTCAATGAAATAAACACAAATCAGATAAAAATAAAGGAAAGGGAAATCAGAAGGCTCATTGTGGAGAACCTGGTGGCGGCTGATACTGTGACCAATCAGGAAAACCTGGCCACATATGACTGAAAAACTCATGTTGCTGCCCCTGCCTCCGCTGCATGTCCTGAACTGTGGATGCAATAGCGCTCTGCTGAGCTGCTAACTCTCTCTGGTGTGCCACAATATCTCTCTGAACGGACACTATCTCATTCTGGGACACAGTAAGTCGTCCCATCTCCCAGAGCATACGGTTCTGCCAATCTGAATCAGAATGTCCACCCCAGCCAAATCTACCTGCAGCAGCGTCCCATGCAGACGTATCTCCATATCCTCCATAACCACCTCTGTAAGCAGTAGCTCCACCGTCACCATAGCCAGTATATCCTCCTGGTCCCAACTCGATGGTGTTGTACTAAAACTGCCACCCCATCCAGCAGATGATGAACCAACACCACCTCCCGGCACAAAACCAGCACCACCATCTCTATCATCTCCTCCATCGTCTCCGTCATCACCATCATCATCATCATGACCATCATGGTCCTCCTGATCCTCCATCTCTACATCAGCTGCAGGCTCCTCCTGCTGAACCCCGCCCCCTCCAACAAAATCAGATGCGATGTACAGATAAGCTAAGGTAGGGCCAGTAGGCATGACTCTAGGAAGACGCAAATAATCCTGAGTTGGATGACCTATGGTCCAGACATAACCCTGCTCAGTTGATCCCCTCAAACAATGCGCCCTCTTCAGCTGATTTTCATTAAACTTAAACTTTGCACTGTCAGGTCGTCCAAATCGCTCCTCACCCACAAACTCTCTAGCAATCAGAGTAATCATGCCACCAATAGCAATCTTGCTTGTATCCTTCTTCAGGATCTTCTTAATACTCCAGAAGCTGGAAAACTCGACTCTGTTGGTGGGCCGCGATCGCCAAGCAAACGAGGCAGCGGTCGCGTTATCTAGCAAGGCCGCGATAGCGGGCGGAGAGAGGTGGCGATCGCGGTTTCTGGACAGGCGGCGAAGTTCGACTTCGTTGCTACTCCGAACCGCGGTCCTCTTCAACTTCGAGCCGCGGTCACTACCTTGGTACGTCTTCACCGACCCGTCAATGAGCCAAGGGAGTTGTATATGGTGGATTGGAAGGTGTTGGGAAAATTTTGGGGATTTTTTGTAGATTTGATTTTTGAGAAGAAATAAAAGGTAAAAGAAATTTTGTGAACGGATTTGGATTGAGGACGGAATGAGGGTTGTAGATCCGGGTTTTGTTTTGAGTTTGGAAGAAATTTTTGAGGAGGGTATGAGAGCTTGAAAAGGGTTTTAATGGAGGTTGAATGGAGGTTGAAGAATAATGAAGGGTAGAAGAGGGAGGAGAAAGAGAAGCGGAATGAAGAGGAGTGGGGCCGGCGGTGGGAGTGGCCCCACTGCCTCGTGTCAATTTAAATTTTTTTTTTTATATCTCATTGGCCGCGATCGCTGCCTTGTGAGGGCCGCGATCGCGGCCTGCGCTAGGTACCGTCAATTCCTTTTTTTTTCCGAAAAACGCCTCGCAATCGCCTTGTTGAAGGAAGGATTGCGGTTTGTTTTTAGTAATGTTCTTTCGAACCTAGTACCTGCAGGTTAGCCTCACGAGATTGAAAAGAAAACTAAAGAAAAAACAAAAATAGAAAAAGAAAAAGAAAACTTACCTCGGGTTGCCTCCCGAGCAGCGCCTTTGTTTAATGTCGTTGGCTCGACATTGGTGCCTTTTTAGTTGACATTTGGATCCTCAAGACCCATCTCTTCTAGCACTTCATGGCTGACTCCCTCATGGTATTTCTTTATTCTTTGACCATTAACCTTGAACACCTTTTGGGAATTCCCATCCAATAATTCCACAGCCCCATGTGGAAAAACTTGAGTAATTGTATACAGTCCAGCCCATCTGGAACGGAGTTTGCCCGGGAAGAGTGTGAGACGAGACTGAAATAGAAGGACCTTGTCTCCAACCTTGAATTCCTTCCTTAGGATGTTTTTGTCATGCCATGCTTTGGTTTTGTTCTTGTAATTCACAACATTATCATAGGCATCCAATCTCAACTCTTCCAACTCTTGCAACTGTAATTTCCTGAACTCTCCATTCTCTTTAATGTTGAAGTTGCACTTTTGGACCGCCCAATAAGCTTTATGCTCAAGCTCAACTGGCAAGTGACACCCTTTGCCATAAACCAATCTGAAAGGAGACATCCCGATGGGTGTCTTGTAAGCAGTACGGTAGGCCCATAAAGCATCATTGAGTCTCAAACTCCAATCTTTCCTGTTAGGTGCCACCGTCTTCTCCAGAATGGATTTTATCTCCCTGTTGGACACTTCATCTTGTCCATTGGTCTGGGGATGATAGGTTGTAGAGATCTTCTGAGTGACATGGTACTTCTTCAATAAAGCGCTCACAATCTTGTTGCAAAAATGAGTACCCCTGTCACTTATTAGAGCTTTTGGAATCCCAAATCTGGAAAAAATGTTGTCGTTAAGGAAACTTGCAACTTATTTTGAATCATCAGTTCTGGTGGCCTTTGCTTCCACCCACTTGGAAACATAGTCCACCGCAAGTAAAATATACAGATTCCCATAGGAAGAGGGGACATGTCTTTTAGAAATATTACCCACCCTCTGACAACGATCACATGATTTACAGAAAGCAAACGCATCCCTAAAAATATGAGGCCAATAAAAACCAGCTTCTAAGACCTTCCTAGCAGTTTTATTAGTCCCAAAATGACCCCCACATGCATAGGAATGACAAAAAGACAAGATAGATTGTACCTCAGAATCCGGGACGCATCGTCGGATTACTTGATCTGTGCAGTGCTTCCATAAATAAGGATCATCCCAGACATAGAATCGGGATTCATGATGCACCTTGTCCTTCTGAGCCTTGGTAAATTTAGGCGGAAAATCCCCTGAGACGAGATAGTTGACTAGATTTGCGTACCATGGCCTGAACGAGTGGATTCCATAAAGCAACTCCTCGAATCGCGGTTCTTTAACGTTGTCGCCACCAGGGCCGCGATCGCCGCCGATATTGGCCGCGATCGCGGTTGTCTTGGCCGCGGTCGCCTCGTCATCTGGTGGCGATCGCGGTTGGACACCAGTGGTGATTCCGAAAAGCATGTCATCGGGGAATCGTCCTTGAATTTGTTCTTGGCTTTCTGACTTGGTTTCCACATGTACAAGTCGGCTCAGGTGATCAGCTACCAGATTTTCAGCTCCCTTCTTATCCCGTATCTCAATATCAAACTCGCTCAGCAAGAGGATCCATCTTATCAATCTCGGCTTAGCCTCCTTTTTCGTCATTAGATAACGAAGTGCTGCATGGTCTGAATAAACTATCACCTTTGTTCCCAGCAAATACTGTCTGAACTTCTCCAAGGCAAACACTACAACAAGCATTTCCTTCTCAGTGGTGGAGTAGTTCGTTTGGGCATCGTTTAGAGTCATGGAAGCATAATGTATGACATGAGATGCTCTAGCTTCCTTTTGACCCAAAACAGCCCCCACAGCGCAGTCACTTGCATCACACATGATCTCAAAAGGTTGAGACCAATCTGGGGCTTGAATTATTGGGGCACTGATTAGGCGTGTTTTCAGCTCATCAAACGCCTTTTTGCATGCCTCATTAAACTCATAAGGCACATCCTTCTTCAGCAAATCACACAATGGGGCTGAGATCTTGGAGAAGTCTTTAATAAACCTGCGATAGAAACCTGCATGGCCTAGAAAAGAACGCACTTCACGCACATTAGTAGGATAAGGCAAAGAATGAATGACATCAATCTTTGCCTTATCGACCTCAATACCCCTGGATGACACTATGTGACCTAACACAATGCCTTGCTCAACCATAAAGTGACACTTCTCAGAGTTTAGAACCAAATTGGTTTCTACACATCTTTGAAGGACTAAGGAGAGATGGTTTAAACAGGCATCAAAGTCGTCTCCATGTACTGTAAAGTCATCCATAAAAACCTCTATAAAATTTTCAATATACTCAGAAAAGATGCTTACCATACACAGTTGGAACGTCCCGGGTGCGTTACACAATCCGAATGGCATTTTGCGGTATGCAAAAGTGCCAAACGGACATGTAAATGTCGTTTTCTCCTGATCCTCCGGTGCAATAGCAATCTGAAAGTACCCTGAATAGCCATCTAAAAAGCAATAATAAGAACGACCGACAAGTCGCTCAAGCATTTGATCAATGAATGGCAAGGGAAAGTGATCTTTTCTGGTTACCGCATTCAACTTACGGTAATCAATGCAGACTCTCCAACCTGTCTGAACTCGTGTGGGGACTAATTCCCCATGCACATTCTCTACCACTGTAATGCCTCCCTTTTTGGGCACAACTTGGGTCGGACTAACCCGACTATCAGAGATGGGATAGATCATACCTGCCTGTAGGAGCTTCAGTACCTCCTTTTTGACTACCTCCATCATAGGTGGGTTTAGCCTTCTCTGTGGCTGTCTGGATGGCTTGGCGCCATCGTCTAGGAGGATCTTATGCATACATGTGGAGGGACTAATCCCCTTAATGTCAAAAATGGTCCATCCTAGAGCTGTCTTGTGCTCTTTCAGTACCTGCACCAATTTTTCTTCTTGCTCCTTGGACAGTTTGTTGGAAATAATGACAGGCAAAGTGTCACCATCTCCAAGAAAGGCATATTTTAAATGCTCTGGGAGCTGTTTAAGCTCAATTTCTGGTGCCTGTACTACAGAAGGAAGCAATTTCTCGCTAGGGAGAGTTAGTGGTATGGGCCCAATGGCCAAAGTATCAGTAGAGGATTCACAACAAGCATTCAGATCAACAAGGATTTCATGGTATCTATCAGGCAAATTGTAATCCAAGCATGAAATTTCGATGTCATTCTCTAAAACGGATTGTAACTCATCACCATAAGTAGTATCAAAGAATTCTTGCACAATGGGATCAATTACATCAACAGAACAGAGAGAATGATCATCCTGGGGGTATTTCATAGCATTATCCATACTATATTAAAATTTCTCCCCATCAAATTCCATAGTTAGGACACCTTTACACATATCAATTTTTGTTCTAGCAGTTTTCATGAAAGGACGTCCTAACAAAATGGGTGCAGCATGCACATCATGATCCATATCAAGCACATAAAAATCAGCAGGGAAAATCAGATTATCTACCATTACAAGGACATCTTCAACAACCCCTTTCGGGTAGACTGTGGACCTATCAGCTAATTGAACAATAACACCAGTTTCATGCAAAGGTCCTAAGCCTAGTGAAGTGTAAACAGAATAAGGCATAACATTAATAGAAGCACCTAAATCAAGCATGGCTTTATCTATTTTAGTGTCTCCTATTATGCAGGGAATGTTGAACATGCCTGGATCACTGCACTTTTTAGGCATTCGCCTTTGAAATACAACAGAGACATGTTCACTGACCTTAACTTTCTGTTTCCCTTTTAATTTTTGGTTCCTTTTAATAGTGCATAATTCTTTCAGAAATTTAGCAAATCTAGGAACACTTTTAATCAGATTGAGCAAAGGGATATTTACCTCACACTTGGAAAACGTCTCAAAGATCTCCTTGTCATTCTCTGGCTTCCTTGTGTCTTTCAGTGCTTTAGGAAAAGGGGGAGGTGGATTCTGGAAAATCATAGAAGGAAAATCCGGACGAACATATTGATTGCTAGATTCTGGAGACAGGCCGCGATCGCCGAGAAGATTAGGCCGCGCTCGCGGTTCTTCATTTTTTCGGGAATCACCGCCACCGCGATCGCCGCACGATGTGGACGCGATCGCGTCTTCAATTTTCCCAAATCCCGACGCCTCAGAGAGGAGGCCGCGATCGCCGATGGTAGGGGCCGCGATCGCGGTCTCTTCAGCCGCGATCGCCTCTGATTGTGGCGGCAATCGCGGTTCCGCAGACATCTCTTCAGTTTTCAATAGTTCTTTTCCGCTTCGTAATATGATCGCACTAACATTCTCCCTCTGATTGATGGGCTGTGCTGGCAATTTTCCAGAATCTCTGGCCTCTATCTTGCTTACTGCATTAGCCAGTTGACTGATCTGAATCTCTATATTCTTGATACTGGCATGTGTCTGAGTCTCTATATTCTTGATACTGGCCTGAGTATTCTGTCCTATCTGGTCTACCGTGTTGGCTAGCCTTGCAAACATCTCTTCAGCATTGAATGAGTTGTTTTGATTTTGAACTGGAGGTCTAGGAACATACGGTGGCCTGGGTTGCTGATTTCCTCCTTGATTATTGTATTGGGGCTGATTCTGATTCCCATATCTAAGATTTGGATGATGTGCCCAACCTTGATTATATGTATTAGAATAGGGATCAAAACGAGGTCTAGGAGGTCCATAGCCTCCTACAGCATTAACCTCGGCCTGAGGTTCTTGGAGTTGTGGATAGGCATCAGTAGGGTGAAGTGTATCAGCACAGATTTCACATGCCTTCAGTTGTTGAGGGGTTCCTGACAGCATGAACCTCTTCATCATATCTTTCAACTCCGCCATCTCAGCTTTTATAACAGAAGAGGAGTCCATAGCATTGACTCCTTTAGTGCCACTTCTTTTATTGAATTGCCTTGAGTTCTCAGATAGCTCAGAAAAGAGCTCAAGGGCATCTGCTGGTGTTTTGTTCATCAGGCTTCCACCACAAGCTGCATTCACCATTCTACGCTCTTCATCTAGTAATCCACCAAAGAAGTACAATACCAGGTCTTGATCAGAATACCCATGATATGGACAGCTAGCACACAGTCTCTTGAATCGCTCATGATAATCATACAGGCTCTCTCCAGCCTATTGCTCAATGTTGCTCAGGCAACATTGAGCAACAGGCTGAAAGTCGTCGTGCCAAATCAAAAATAAATCCATAGTTACACAACTAGTATAGTCGGTAAGTCGGGGTCGAACCCTAGAGACACTTGTATTCTAAGCAGTATTATTATCAACTCAGAAAGGTAACAAAAAGGGGGATTTTGGAATTAAACTAGAAACTAAGAATTGAAACAAACAAATCGAGTAATCAAACAAGGCATGATTAGATTTTTATCAAGTTAAGGAAAGCAATCCTATTCAAGTATCCACTTTTCTTCCTCAAGTTATTGATCCTATATTCAAACAAGTTATTTCTTTTGGTTATTCCTATCCTGATCAGAATTATAACATGACAACGAGACATGCAACTTAACATCCAAATAATTCATGAAACGACCATAAATAATAAGGATATTAGCATTAAGAACAAGGATAAACAGGATACATGCAATTGAATTCCAACGAGTCAAACAATCAACATGCATTCAAATCTCTTCTCAATTGTTTTAGTCCAACGAGTCCTAAATCAATTGAGTTGCTACAAAGATCAGGCTTTGCTACGAGAAAACCTAGATCTAGCAATAGATAATATCAATTCCAACAAGTTAGCTAGGCCTGAAGAAATCAACACAATCAATATAAATTACGCACAAGAGAATTGAAATAACTTGTAGAAATAAACCTGAATAGACGAATCTCGCAACAACTTGAGTCTGAAAAGCTTCAACTTGAATAGAATTTAGGGAGTTTAGTTCTCCATAAGAGAGAAAAACACAAAAGTCTGAATAATAGAAAATTAGGTCTAAGAGAGAATACCCAAAACAAAGTCTGAAAAATAACCTAATATAGTCTCGAACAAGTCGGAATTAAAAAGATATAAAATATAAAATATTAAACTAAGCGGATAAATACGAACGCGTCCGATCCAGCTAGGCCGCGATCGCCACCAAACCTAGCCGCGATCGCGACAAAGTGCAAACCGCGACCCATCGGCGACTTCTGGCAACCGCGATCGCCACCCACACATGGCCGCGATCGCGGCCTTCAATGTCTCGCGGTCCTCAAAAACGGCGACCTTGTCCTCCTCGGCGACGTCCACCGCGACCGCCCTCAGCATCGGCGGCGATCGCGGCCTTCAGCATCCTCCGACGTCTCCAAATGTCACTAACTATAAACTTCGGCCTTCAACTCTGATGCTCCATAATGCTCACAATAGGCCTAAATCACTACATAAATATGTACTAAAAAGTCCTAGTTACGCTGTACAAAACACAGCGTATCAGTGGTCCCTCACTCTAAGAGTTCAAATTCTTCTATGGATCTTTCTAATTTGAGTGTTTTCAGTGTGTTTGTGTGCTTGTAATCTTTTCCAATTTAATAAAAGATTGTTTTTAAGTAAGGGAAAGCTACTTAATCGAAAACTATGTCTTGAATAAACCTCGTTTTTTACTACATATCCTCCATCCACTAAAATTGAGAAATTTTAAGTTAAAGACTACGGTCTGAGGTAGGAAATGAAACAGATTTGTTCTGTGCTTGAGCGAAAGGAGTACTGATTGAGAATTAGAAAGCCCTAGAAATCCTGAAGTTACAGGAACACCGGAGGTCCAGAGATACTACGCTCAAGTAATCGTCGAACATCTTTAATTTATAATTTTCGTTAATTACGGAGCATGGTGGGCTTGTGTTCATAGAAAATAATTTATTCATTCTATAGTTTGTAGGTTATGGTAGTTAGTACCATTCAAAGTTATAAAATTTATAAACCGTTCTAGTTTAGATATATTTGTAAAAGTTTAAAATTTTTGAACCTATCCAATAATTTAAATCTAAATTGAGTGCAAAATTAAAATAACTTTAAAGTGCTTTTGGTCAGCGGGGCGCTGAGAAAGAGCCCAACGGTAAAGCAACCCTGAGCATTTCTCAAAACTGGAAATTTCACAGAAAATTTCCACAACATCCATCCTGCCCTTCCCTCCGTTCCCTGCGGGGAGAGAAGAAGAATGCCGAAGCTCTTCCACGTCCACCGCATTCCTCCACCAATCCGCCGCCTATCACCTCTTCTCACATCTTCACCCCTACCAACTCCTCTCGGTCACCATCACCTTCTCTCCGCCTACGTGTCTCCTCCTCGTCCCATCACCTTCGCTCTATCTCTCTACCTCCCAATCTCCACAGTCCACTCAATTTCCTCGCCCAATGTAATCTCAGTGGCTTCACGTCGCTCATGCTTCTCGTGTCGAGCCTTCGATTCTTCGTCGTCCGAGGCTCAAACGGAGGAGGATGAGTCCATTCTCAAGCAGGATATCGGCAATGGACCTCCGACTTCGAATCTTGTGATTGACGAGTATCCGAGCGGTGATTTCGAGTATACTGAGTTCGGCGGCTGGAAAAGGTTCGTCGTCAAGCTCCGTATGCTATTCGCCTTCCCCTGGGAACGTGTACGGAAAGGCAGCGTTCTCACCATGAAATTGCGTGGCCAGGTTAAAGTTCTGTTTAGGTGGTATATTTGTTATGCGTTTCACGATTCTTAAATCTTGATTGCTTTGACTGTTCAGATCACTGATCAGCTGAAGACGCGTTTCTCGTCGGGGCTCTCTCTTCCACAAATTTGCGAGAACATCATTAAAGCAGCGTACGATCCTCGCATTTCTGGAATTTATCTCCATATCGAGCCTTTGAGTTGTGGATGGGCCAAAGTTGAAGAAATTAGAAGACATATATTGAATTTTCAAAAGTCAGGTAGGTTTTAAGTTCTTACCCCAACTTTTTCTACAGGTTGGCTATCTCATGTGTTTTTGCAATATCCCCCAGCTTTGTTTTTTCCCCTGTTTCGAGATGTGAGTTTTCTATGTGAGATTCCTTTACGACAATGAATTGATCTTAAATGATGTTGGATTGAACAATGTAATCGATTTCAGACCTGTGTTTTGTACGGCTGGGAATTAGTATCAACTATCAAGCCAATTCTGATGTGACCAGTACACCAATATGGCAAAATCATTTATATCATCTGCAAAATTGAATCAATTCATGCAAATTATGTTTAGCCGAATGAAAATAGCTGTGACATTAGGGCTATTTGGTGTTTTTATTTTTATCGATGGTACTGGTATAGTTACTTAGGGAAGAGAATTTTATCTTAACTTGATATTTGACTTGAGCTAAATACAGAATTATGAATCTGTATATAGTATCCTACTAACCTGCTACTTTGCAAGGTGTGTTGTATTTGGTTTTTTTTTTTTTTTATCTCTAGTTACCAAACAGTGACTTGTTGAAATTTGGAAGTATTGATTATGATCTCATAGCAAACTAAGAACTAATTGGCCAGAGCTATATTATTTGTTGTGTCACTAACAGGTTCATCTTCCAGACTCACTTTAACAGACTGTTTTTGAACCTCTCTATTATGCCATTGAACCTTACATATGACATGGCTTTACAGCTGAGGTCAAATTCATTAAAATGAAGATCACATGTTTGCTGATCTCCCTTGTTGAACAGGAATTTTGCTGGGACTAGAAAATTATCTGATAATCTTGACAGTGATTATATGTTTTTTTAAAAAGTTTACTAATGTATTCAGCCCATGGACAATAATATAACTAATAAACCTCGAAAAAGATCTCATATGAAGGAAATTTCTATGGTATAAAAGCATCAATTTCTGCTTAGATCAGTCATTCCGTTATTACAAGTATGACATATGGCTGGATCCTTCTTTCTCATGAATTTCTTAACATTTAAAAGAATTGCAGGTTCTGTTCTCATTAAGAAGAGGCTTGTCAAGTTTTAAACTAACTCCGTTGGGGTTGAATAAGATAACTTTATCATATTATTTACTACTCCACTTTCCACATTCTTCTCTCTCTCCTCTCCTGTGTCACATCATATTATAGATCTATGGTTTGAAAAACTTAAGGATTTTTAGCATTTATTATGTGCAATGAAATATAGAGGAATGAGGTTATGTTTAGAGGAGCATGCTTCATATCAAAGATATAATTTGCTGGAGGCTGCAGTTGGTCATTTCTCAAGTGTTTTGATGAAACTCAGCTTCGTTATCGTGACATGCTGTAGAGTCCACTGTATTATCATGTTGAATGCATCCAACTTTGGTTTAGTTATGTAAATAATAAAATTTATGTGTTTCCTCTGTTTGTACAGGAAAGTTCGTTGTAGGTTATGTTCCAACATGCGGAGAAAAAGAATACTATCTTGCTTGTGCATGCCAAGAGTTTTATGCTCCACCCAGTGCTTATTTCCGGTTGTATGGCTTGGCTGTGCAAGCATCCTTTCTTGGAGGTATTCAAGCTCTAGCATTCGGATAGCTGGGACTATATAGTTTCCTTAACTTGATTTATCACTACGAGTTTGTCGCATCTCTCCTCAATATGACATTTAAAGATAATATATTACTCTGAGCTTGATTGATCTTGTTTCTTATAGTTATATTGTTTGTTTCTCACTGCTATTTTTACTTGCTATATCACAAGAAGATTTTGACAAGGAGATTGTTCTTTTTCCTGATCTTCCCAACTATTGTATGATCTTAGGGCCTTTATAAGGTATCTGAATGATGATTTGGCAAGGGAAAGAGTTTGTTACATCTTCCATCCATATGTGACAGCCATATGCTTTATAGTTTGATTTTGTGAAAGACAAGCTTCCCTAGCTATATCTATCTTAGCTTGTCTTAACTGTGCCAGTTTAATAGTTTGTGAGCATGAGTATAATGGAAAAGTGCAGACTCTGTGATCAAGTAGTCACGGGTTCAATTCCTTGTATTGTTAAACAAAATAAAAACTAGTCAAAGTCTTATAAAGTCTAGGAACTAATTAAGTGTAATTATGGTAGATAGGGGTTATTTTGTAACTATTATGTGACTGATTTTCCTTTCCTTCCATTTTGTTTCCTCTTTTACATAAACCAATTGTTAATGTGTATTTTTTTTCTCTTTTCATTTTAAATTATCCAAATAGTAAGTCTACAAATTCTTGTATTTTCATATTTTTTCCATACGTGAGTATCTGGACATTATGTTATGGAGTCCAAATAATAGCCAGATGCAATTCCTACTCTGTGTTTCTAATATAAGATTTTTTATGCGACTGTAGAATAGCTTGCATGATAAGTATGAGGTATATATATGATACATATTAAATACAACCTTGTATATGTTGTAGGTATCTTTGAGAAAGCAGGCATTGAACCACAGGTTGAGAGGATTGGCAAGTATAAAAGTGCTGGCGATCAACTAACTCGTAAATCAATTTCTGAAGAAAATCGGGAAATGTTGACTGCTTTACTTGACAACATATATGGAAACTGGGTTGATAAGATTTCTTTGGTTAAAGGTGCTTTTATGTTTTATGCTTGGATTATATAATCTGTGCAATTAGATATCATTTAACTTGCATATCCAAAGGCAATACTGATTCAACTATCTCCCTCAACCAAAATTTTTGGTGCAGGCAAGCAGAAAGAGGATGTTGAGAATTTTGTGAATGAAGGTGTATACAGAATTAAAAGACTTAAAGAGGATGGGTGGATTACTGATATAAAGTATGATGACGAGGTACAGTACCATTTGTAGCTAACTGCTACAATCCTGGATTAATGGTTTATTAGTCACCCCCTTAACTTTGTTGTTAGGTGAAATTTAAGAGCTTTGAAATCCTAGTTTCCCTCCAGGATATACCATACATATCCAGCCTTATTATTGATATAGCTCACCTTATGTGTAAACCATACTTTGCTTCAGATAAATATATTTTAAATTCACAATAGGGGATGTCTGATGTTCAAACAAGTTAATTTGTCATTCTATTAGTTGTTATACTTGCATGAGTGAAAGGCTGCTGAAGCTTTTTTTTAATTAATTCTTAACGACAAAACTATGGCGTTTATAGAAAATGACCATACACATCAATTATCATTGCCATTCTTGTTACTTCTCAAGTGTAAACTGCATACGAGATGCAGTGAGACCCTTAATCCACATGCGCACTTATTACTTATTAGTTATTATGGTGCTTGTACATTTGAAGACAAGGTTTTCCATTTTCAAGCCATTGTTTTAGACACAAGTTTCATATGTCAGTTTTTGAATTATCTTGCTTATCTATAAGCTCTTTTATTTACTCTGCTTATTAATCTAGATCACATGTTCAATGCCAGGTGATAACAATGTTGAAACAAAGGCTGGGGCTTGATAAAAATAAGAAGCTTCCAATGGTTGATTATAGGTAGTTAATTTAATATTATGGCCTATCAAGTATACTCTGATAAAAACATGTATATGGATATTATCTCTTGTATAGTTGTATTTGACAGATTGTAACTCTTTTTATGAGTTGGTGCTTGCAAGTGTGACTAAGTAAGAAGCTTTAATTGCAGGAAGTACTCGAGAGTGAGAAAATGGACTCTTGGCATATCTGGTGGAAAAGAGCAAGTAGCTGTTATCAGAGCCTCTGGAAGCATTTCTCGTGTACGGGGTCCGTTTTCTTCATCCGCATCAGGAATAGTTGCAGAGCAATTAATTGAAACTATACGTAAAGTAAGAGGTATGCTCTCTTTCAGTTTACGTCAAATAGGACGATGCCATTTTAGTGCCTTTGTTCTTTAATTTACGAGCTTTTTTTAAACAAATGATGAAAACGGCAACTTAGGGTCTTCTCAGCTCTCAGAATTGATAAATCTTTTTGTAAAGCTGAGTAGTGGAGGAGAGTGTGGTCAAAGCTTCTACTCGAAGGTACTCCTAAGTCTGGACATTTAAATTAACTAATAGAAGGTAAGAGTGAATCAATAGTATATTTCACAGTTGAAGAAGAAAACATACAACTACTTCTTTTGAAAATAATGTCAAAGGTCAATGTGATGGTATATATTAAACATCAAAGTTTATCATTTAGAGTTGCTATATTTTTGTGAACGATTCGAAATCATACATACTGCTCTGATCTTTTGATCTTTAAGTTTCCATAGTAATTGCTGTACTTCTGTCATCTTTGGGAGAAAAAAAAATGTCATGTGGGGAAAGGCAGATTAATTTGTTATTTCCTTGACCTTTATTGTGATAGTATTATTAGTATGTTCCTGATATTGTGTTGCTTATTATTCAGAATCGAAAAGATTTAAAGCTGCCATAATTCGAATTGATAGCCCTGGAGGTGATGCTCTGGCTTCTGATTTGTAAGTAATGCTCTAGTTACAGCAATACTTCATTGCATGTACTTTGTTGAACCATAGTATTACATAAATGCATCCAAAACATCTTTTCATGTGCAGTATTGCATTGTCCATGTGACTTTATTGGTTGAAATTTCTTATTGGGGAATTACTTTTTATAAAAGTCCTTATGTTCCTTTAGTTTTCCCTCTCCTCCTACAATCACTTCAGAAAGCGGCACAAGGCCACCGATGTCAGTGAATGTTCAATCTAAAAAGTCCACTTCCTAAGGTTATAATTTCGTCTCAAGCATCTGGCTGTAAATGTGCTAGCTACTCTACATTAATATGCATCCATTAAGATAATCCTTAAGACTTTGTCCAACCCAAACTTTATGGAATACACAATTAAATAATATGTTACTTTGCCAAGGATTATCCACAAAATACTCTGGAAAAAACGGATTGTGTCAAGAATGAATGGTACTGGTGCCATATCTGTGACACATCTTACCTAACAAGTAGCTACAGTTGTGGGGTTCCTCAATGCAATCATTTTCTAATTCTTCATTTTCAAAGTAGCCAATCACTAACATCATTGTACTTGTAAATCCGTTCTATGGTTGTTTATTCCTATACGTATCCAACACTATTTATTACTCGTATATTTTGTTACATCATTAGTTTTGATGTACCTCAATTTGAGCGTGGAGAAAAAAGATGGAAAATCTCGCCAGTAAGCTGAATGCCAAAGCTTTTTCTGATGATCCCTAGGTTGAAATGTAGGCTGCCCAGCTGAGGCTGTAGATGGGTGGTTCATGTTTGTTTCTGTTGTAGATTATGTTTTCTCCTACACAATCTAAATCTGGATTTAGATAGTCTGTTGTAAGAGTGTCTATGTAATGTGCATGTTTGAGTACTTTATTCCGACACAATTTTACTTGTACTATGTATAGGTGGTAGCATAGTATCATCCTTAATCCTCATAAATTTTATAGACATCAAAGTTGGTGGCAGGTCAATGCCAGCATGTCTTCTGAGAATCTTCTTTTGGTAAAACTGGGCAGAATGTGGAGGGAGATTAAACTTCTAGCGGCTGAAAAACCTGTAATCGCTTCAATGTCTGATGTGGCTGCTAGTGGAGGATACTACATGGCAATGGCTGCAGGGACCATTATTGCTGAAGATCTTACATTAACAGGCTCAATTGGAGTTGTTACAGGTAATTTTCTTTATCATATCATTTAATAACTATGACTTACATTTGGTGTACAATTAGGCTAAGGAATTTGTGATGCATAGTTGTATACCAATGATCTTTAGATATGAGTTGATACTTGTGACTGGCCCTTTGTCTTAAAACAAACGTGGAGGATCGGATCAACCAGCTAAAAACGAGGGAAGGGTATTCTGTTAAGCTGAATATGAAGCTCAAATAAGCATGGACAAACTTTATGGACTAGACACATTGTAACCCTCAAGCATTAGTTGATATTGAAATTTGGCCTGGAAAAGTTACGGAACATTCTGAGAAATAATCCAAACAACTTTTGATACGTCATATGTATGCTGGCCATTTTGTGAGTAGTGATCCCAACTATGGAAGAATATATGCGAATGATGTTATGAAAATTTCCAGCAGACTAATAGTTGTTGGAAAGCTGAAATTCCTTAGGTATTACTAATAATCCATGATCCAAAGCCTCCAAAATATGTGCAAAATATTCAAGTGAAGTTTGCCACACCATTTTTGTATCGAATTTTGATTTGCTAACGCAACCTTTGATGTTCAAACACTTAGGCTTCTTTGCATTTATGATCATTTTGTAATAGTTGTTTGCTTTTGATGATAAATTTTTTTCTTGTTTATGGAATTTTCACCTGGGTTTGAGAAACGAATACATGATAAGGGGATTAAAGTACTTGAACAATTTCCAAGAACACAACACTTGCAGTTTTCTGTAGCTATGTTATGAAGTGACTGTTTTAGTATGTATTTCACTTTAGTCATAATTTTTCTTTTCATTTTCAGGAAGGTTCAGTCTGGGGAAACTGTATGAAAAGATTGGCTTTAATAAGGAGGTAATATCTAGGGGAAAGTTTGCTGAGCTCTTTGCCGCAGACCAGCGGTCTTTGAGGTCAGCAGATCTGTATCCAAATATCCATCTTTGTCTCTAAGATATGATTTCAGATGCTCATGATATGCTATTAGGCTTCCACAACCCAATCTGAATGAGGGAGTTCCTTCTATAGTTAAAATTCATTTTTGGCCTTGTGATAATTGCTACTAAACTGCTCCACTTGGTGTAAATGTTGGCTATTTCTGTCCCAGACACTTTTGCCATCCGGTTTAATCTCCCCCACCTTCTTGTGACCATATTATATGTATGATGTAGCAATCACGTGACTTGATTCCAATGGCCTGTTATCTGCAAAGATGAGAATATTGATTTTCTTTGTGCAGACCGGACGAGGCAGAACTGTTTGCCAAATCTGCACAAAGTGCTTATCAGCAGTTTCGTGATAAAGCAGCCCATTCAAGATCGATGCCAGTTAGTCCCTTAATCTTCCTCGAAACACACTTCCTTTTTAATAAATCAATTTCCTGAATGCTATCTTTTGTTATGCTCATATAGATAGACAAGATGGAGGAGCATGCACAAGGAAGAGTTTGGACTGGAAATGATGCTGCCCGACGAGGACTTGTCGATGCCATTGGCGGTATGTCACGTGCTGTGGCTATAGCAAAGCAAAAGGCTAACATACCTCAAGATATACAGGTAGCAGTCTATGATGTTTCTTGTTATGTGTTGCCTCGTTTTAAGTAGATTCCTGAAATGCATGCCATTGAACTTTTATCATCTGTCAGCAAGATCGGTTTCTACTTTTTGCTCAACAGTTAAATTCATGTTTCTCTGTTTTAAAAACAAACAGCCTTTCTCTTGTGACATTAAGTTATCAGCCGATGAATGCTTATTCAGGGATCAGGACATGAATTTTTTATCAATCAATTAGGATTTAGGATATCAGGGCATCTCTGACTATAACAGCCAAATGTAACTGCAACGTACATTCTCTTTATTGCCATGATTGCTATTTCAACTAGTTTTATGTAGGCCTTCAATTATTGACTTGTGTTCTTGAAGATGGCATTGTTCAGGAGCCTTCTCAAAAAGGAAAAGTTGTAGAATAAAATCAACTCTGAGATGGTAGTTTTATCCTAAACGTAATGAAATGCAAACAATAACACCAAAGTAACACCAGAGGCTACGTGCATCTATTACTACCATAGACTTCATATTGGCTCAAGTTATTTTATATGATACAGTCCCGACCTAATCTATATAAATAAGCCCAAGTAGTCAAGTCTGGTTCTGAAGGGTTTATTACCGATTTCACCTTATCCTCCTTTAACATTTAATATTGAAATGATGCAGGTAAAACTTGTGGAAATGTCAAGGCCATCACCCACCTTGCCAGGAATTTTAACTGGAATCGGAAGCTCTTTGGCAGGAGTCGACGTAACAATCAAAGAACTATTGGAGCAGCTTACATCCTCCGAGGGTGTGCAGGCGCGAATGGATGGTATAATTTTCGAGAGATTCGACCAGATTTCTTCTAGCAACCCTATCATTACGCTGCTTAAGGATTATTTGGGTTCTCTATAAGAAGGTTATACAGTCCCGACATCTTCTAGAAGAAGTAGAAGGTCCTGCTACAAAAGCACAGGAAGAGTAAGCTCCTCAAAAGGCGCTTATTCAACATGCATATATGATACATGAATACATGATACATGAAAAGATGTATAATTCTTAGTTGATGCTGAAAGAAATTATAAATGAACTGTACATTTTCTTATTGGATCGTGCGTCGGGCGAGGTTCAGCTAAAAGCAATTTCAGTGTTTAGTGTCTACTTTCCATCCAATTTGGGGATCAATTGAAGGGATTTTGGTTAGCGGATTCTATTGATTTTCCGAGAGTAGAAAAAGGAAAAAATCGATGATTTTTTCTTCCTTGTTGTACCAGTCCGTATATTGTTCATGTGATTTGCTTTGGTCTTGTCCACCATCTTTGCTTTCTTTGAATCATTTCACACTACCTTAAAAAATAAAAATAAAATCGACGTATTGGTCTTTCTGTACTAACTTGGATTGCTATTCACACTGATTCCGATAAGGGAAAATGAAAAACTGAATGGAAATTTGCAAATCGAAACAAACCAAGTGCAACACATACGATGGAACTTTATTGTATGAAATAAAATAAGGGTCCTCGTTCAGGTGAGAATGGACACTTAGGTGCGAAATAAGAAAAAACAAGAATCGTTGGATGTAGAAAAATGAAAGGCGCTGATCGTTTTACTTAAAATGGGAAAAAAGACATGGACGAGTTTTTGGTGAATTATTCGCATATTTTTGAAAAAAAAACGGAAATAGAACACGCGCCCAGATTGTTCATCAAAATTGTGATTTTGTTCATCAAAAATACGATTTTTTTTATCAAAATTGTGAATTTGTGCATCAATAAATTATTGTTTCTGCATAAAAAATCTAATGTTTATACATAAAAACGGACGAATGTGTATCGAAATTGTATGCATTCATTTATGTGTGTGCATCATAATTAGTCATATGTGAGACATAACTAATTGTTTTGATGTCAGTCTTCGTATTGTCTTGTTTGACTCCTTTGGATTTGTCATTGTTGCTGATGTGAAATGTGTGGCTACTTCTTGGGCTCGGAACATAGCTAAGGAACAAGCACTCCTCTTCGGTTTGCAGCTGACTCGTTCTTTTAGCATACATCATATTATTGTAAAGTCATATTCTTTATCTTTTATTCTTTGCATTCAATCTTATACATCAAACTTCTCTTATTTAGGTACTATATTGAGCACTTCATTCATTTTTTTGTGCTCATTTAGGTAGACATGACAATTATGTAGCTCACTTTATCACACGTTTGCATCTTAATCCGAACATGAACAAGTTGTTGTAACTGATATTCCTCCATGTATAATTGACTTAGTTGAATTAAATATATAATATATTAACAATTTGCTCTCAAAAAAGGATTCAAATAACAACTACATAAACTAGATATATATGTGTTTGTGTGTGTGTGTGCGCGCGCATTGAAACTAATTATATGAGTATATGTGAGTGAAAACTAATTATATGAGTAAGGAAAAAAGATAGTCTTAAAAACACAAAATGTACAAATAGATAGTCCTAAACGTACAAATTGATGGTATTGACGCATAAACATAAGTTTATTTCAATTCACAAATATAATTATATTAATGAACAAATAGGGGTATATCCATGAACAAATAATGGACAAACAAGGTTATATCAATGAACAAAAAGGTTACATCAATGAATAAATAGGAGTATGTTGTCACGGTGTTGGGATCTCTGGTTCTAAACATCGGAACAACGATACCATTCTCCAGTTTTGATAATGACAAACACCATATAGGAACTAACGTGTTTTGTCCAAGTATTTCTAAGGAACACAGGTCCAATGAAGAATCTTCATGAACGCTCAAAGAACATTGGTTTACATGATGAAGAGTTCCTCTCAAAAGAACTCTGAAGAAGACAGTTCTCATCACATGGGAATTCACATGTGCAAACAAAGACAAGTCAATGAGATTTACGGGATCCTCCCTCAAGACAAAACAAACGCTCAGTCTAAGGAACAGACTGAGGCGTTTGATCCAACGGCCCGATCAACTCTCAAAGTTGACTCAATTCAAAATTGTCACATATGAAGGACAATGACTTGTCATATAAGACAAAAGGGCATTTTGGACACAAATAAAAGTCAAGATTGGAGCCCAAGTATTCAAAGTATAAAGCCAAGTGAATAGTGCTCGGATAGAGTACTTCTCCCAGAACTCACTTATACTCCCAGAGAAAGAAAGAAAGAAGAAGAGAAGTCCCCGACGGCGAGTGTTTGATCTCGACGACGGCGAAGCTAAGTTCTCAGGAGCAAGGGAACTAAGATAGTCAAGGTGTAAGGTTTGATTCAGTTGTTTTAGTTGAGTTGTTCGCTTAGGAACTCAGTTGAGAAGATCCATTAGTGTTGCTAGAGTTAGGTAGAACTCGTAGGAACAGAGAAGTTTGAATCTGGTTGTTTGTAACTAAAAAACAATCAATAATACAAGTAAGTCATTCAAAATCCTCCAAGCGGAGGTAGAGGTTTACCCACACAACTAGTTGGTTGTCGTGGGGTTCCTCTATAAGGGAACTGTGTTCATTATCGTTTGTTTACCTGCTTTTATTTACTTCCGCTGCCTTGGGAACAACCTAACCGCCAGTTCCCAAGCTCTCGCTAACCCCTTACGATCCAACAATTGGTATCAGAGCAGGTCGCTCTAGATTTGTGTTAGCATCGCAGGTTTCAACAATGGCTCACGAACTCACCCAAGTCGGCCACAACAACAGCAAGCCACCAAGGCTTATCATTGGGAGATTCGAGAACTGGCAACGCGACATGAAGGACTGGATGCGGAGCCTGGACTATCAAGCTTGGTGTGTCATAGAGAAAGGGAACTTTGAAGTAGATCCAGCCATCAAGGACGACTACTCCAAATGGGGGACAAATGAATGGAAATGCATGGAGGCCAACTTCAAAGCTAAGCAATACCTCAAAAATGCTATGACCGTTCAAGCTTGTGACAAGGTGGCTAACCTAGACATAGGCAAGGAAGTGTGTGAAGCCATCCAATAAATGCATATTGGGAACTCTGATCTCAGAGAAGACCTCCAAATGAATGCCAGAAGGGAGTTCTTCAACTTCCAGATGGAAATGGGAGAATCTGTTGACAGTTACCAATCGCGCTTTGAAGGCCTATGCACCAAGCTTGTGGGACTAGGAATCACAAAGGAGGAGATCACCGACAAGATGAAGGTTCAACAGCTGTTCAACAGCCCAACTGGTGAGTGGGCAAATGAAAGAACCATGTTCAAGGAAAATCCTGAGAATAGAACTCTGATGCTCCACCAAGTTTTTGGAAAACTGGTGGGACATGAGAAAAGGAAGCAAGACGACAAGGAGCTAAAGAGGGCACACCAAGGGATTGCCCTCAAACTTGAAAAGATGCTCAAGTCAGTTCAAGAGCAACATAAAGAATCTGAAGAAGAAGAGGATGAGAAACTAGTCCTGGTAACAAAGGCCCTTCGATCCTTCTACAAAGGAAAATTCAAAAGAGGCAATGGGAACTCACAAAAAGGACAGAGTTCCCAAAGAAAACCTGTTGAGAAGGACCTCTCGGACGTCACATGCTACAAGTGTTACAAAAAGGGACACTTCGCGAAGGAGTGCCCACATGGAACTGACGACCGAAGGTAAGGGAAGAAGGCCTACATCGCCACCTGGAGCGATGACTAGGACGAAGATCCTGAATCATGGGCATCCCCGGACATGTGCGCAATGGCCATAGGAGACACCACTGGGGAACAACCCAATGAGGTAACTACTGAATCTGTCCTTGCTTCCCTAACTAATTGTGAAAAACCTGAGTTACTAAAACTTCTTTCAAGTCTAGTCAAAGATAACATTAAATTGCCAAAGAAGTTGGAAAATTTGGAACACTCTAATGCTGAATTAGTTGGTCTTGAACCATGTTCCAACTGCGTGTCCCTAGTTGACAAGCTTCAGTCCTATGTGTCTCACATCGTGGACCTTGAGAATGAGATTAAGACCCTAGAAAGTGATAAGAACACCTTTCTACAAAAACTAAGTAAGAAAGATGGGAGTCCTGAAGCCTCATCTTCCCAAACCAAATTTGTTCATGCCAAACACGGGATAGGATATAAGTTAGAGATCCCTAAGAAAGGAAAGTCTCCTTTGAGTGAACAAGAGATCAACTAGTGTAGGGCCTTAAAACTCAAGTGTGAGAAACAAAAGAATGCCCACTTAGAAGAGAAAATCCGTGTCGTGGAGAGTGGAGTAAATGGAGACGTAGATTATTACACTGGGAAAACTGGGCATAAGCTATATGTCCAAATAGCCAAGGCAAATGGGTCTAGGGAATACAACAAGGAAACTATGGATAGGAACATGATACAAAGACCCCATCCTAAGTACTACCTAGGAGAATACTACAAAACTTGCTGGAACTATGGTGCTCATGGGCACTACAAGGAAAGCTGTCCCAAAGCTAAGGCCCAAACCTAGAGGAATCACGAGTATTGGAACAGGCAAAATCAAAAGGCCAATAAATCTGCTAGAGTTCCCACTAGTAGGAACACCCATAGGAACTTTGTCTATAACAAGTATTCTCGTGAAATTAACATTGCCGATTATGTGTTATTTGAAATTGTCTTTCCTTGTAAGGGACCAGGCAAGAGTGATCTTGCCTGGGTCATCAAAAACTAACTTTTCTTGTAGGTGGCAGTGAGGGGGAACACCACATGGGTCATTGACAGTGGATGTTCGAACCATATGACTGGGAACAAAGACAACCTCACCTCACTCCACCCAAAGGCCGAAGGAGGTCATGTGTCCTTTGGCAACAAGAATAAAGGGGAAATCATAGGAACAGGGGAAGTACTACTCAATAAATAAATCAAAATCAGCAACGTCAACCTGGTGAAGGACCTGGGATTCAACCTCTTGAGCGTATCTCAGATATGCGATCAAGGGAACAACATTGTCACTTTTGATTCAAGGGAGTGCCTAGTAATCAACAAGAAGACTAACAAAATCATTCTGAAAGGAAGAAGGTCCAACAACATCTGGTGGATACAAGCTTTGAGCCACCGAGGAAACTGTGCCTGGCGAGTTCCCTTGATGAAACGGAACTCTGGCACAAGAGACTAGGCCATGCAGGCATCAATCAGATCCTAAAGCTCTATCTACAAGATATGGTTATTGGCCTTCCTAGAATCTACATCGAGGGAGCTAAGATGTGTGAAGCTTGTGTTCGTGGCAAACAAACTAGAAATTCCTTCAAACAAAAAAGGGTAGTCAGCACAACAAGGCCCTTGGAGCTAATCTACATGGATCTTTGTGGTCCCATGGACACCGAAAGTCCGAAAGCTACGGAGGAAAGAGGTACATGTATGTTTTAATTGATGATTTTTCAAGATTTACATGGGTTCTTTACTTGAGATCAAAAATCAGATACCTTCAAAGAATTTGAGACTCTAATCAAGAGGATGGAAGTTAGCATGGGAATCAAGCTCAAATCACTCAGATCTGACCATGGAATGGAGTTCAAAAACTCAGAGTTCCTAAGGTATTGTGACAACAACAGTGTATCCCATAACTTCTCGACTCCTCGCACTCCTCAACAAAATGGCGTGGTGGAAAGGGAAAACAGAACTTTGGAAGACATGGCAAGGACCATGATGCTAGAGAGTGGAGTTCCTGCAAATTTCTAGGCCGAAGCCATCTCCACAGCCACTTACATCCTGAATCAAGCCATGATACGTCCTATGATCAAGAAGACATCCTACGAGCTGATGAAAGGAAAAAAAAACCAACATATCTCATCTAAGGACCTTTGGATGCAAATGTTTCGTTCACAACAACGGCAAGGACAATCTTGGGAAGTTTGACCCAAGGAGTGATGAAGGGATCTTCCTAGGATACTCCTCCCAAAGCAAGGTGTACAGGGTCTATAACAAGAGAACCAAGAAGATAGAAGAAAGCGTTCATGTCATCTTCGATGAACAATCTATAAAGGTGGGAACAAAGGCCCAAGGAAAGGGAACTCTGTTCAAACTAGTCAGAAAAGAAGAGGAAGACGATGATGATGAACCAAGAAAAAGAGATGAAGACTATCTGAGTGGGAACAACAACCCACAACAAGGGAACAACGAAGGAGATCAAAATTCCACAGATCAAAGCTCCTTTGAAGTTCCCTCTTCAACCGAAGAGCCACAAGATGCATCGAACTCTCTTGTTTCCCAAAATGAAGTTGTACTTGTAATAACTGCGGTTTTTGAGGATATTTTTGAACTTTCTCGGATATCTTTTTAACGCTTAATCCAATATTTTTGTTGGAGATTAAATCCTAGAAAATTCTTGGTGATATCCTAAAATCAAAAAGAAATGATTTTATGGATCGGTGTGAATTCTAGGATTTTTCAGTGGAAAAAGAATATTTATTGGATAAGCCGTCTTTTTAATTATGTACCGGAAAGGATGTAAAATACGAAACGGAAGCCTTAAAAAATTGAAGGTAGCAAGATAAAATCATGGAAAATTGGTTTTATTGGTCTACATAATTTTTGGGACGTTTTTCGTTTATTGAGTTTTTCCACCCGAGGTACATAATTTTACCGCTTTAATGTGAGTCCCGTTTCCTCCCCTTTGTTTTAGCAACTTATCCTAAGGTCTCCTCGCCAAGAGCTCCCCGGCGACGACAGAGGAAGCAACCCGCCTGCTGTGGCGGGGCGGCTTTTTTGTTTCACAATAAGACCTGGACGATTATCCCTACCCTCGGTAGCTTACGAGTTTACGTCCATCCCTGGTCGGGTACAATTTTCTTTCGATTTCTTCCTTGTAGCTGTTACCTGAATTCGCGCAAGTGTGTCCACACGCTCCAAACTGACTTGACGAGGAATCCATTCTCGCGAACAAACACAACTCCTACACACATCTAGGAGCCACGTGACGTCTTTTCTTAACGCTGAAGGAGTTGGGAGATAGAACTTTGGAGCCAACTTTTGTTGACTTTTCCAATCTCATCTTCTTCCATGTTCAACACAAAGGCCGAGAGCTAAAAGAGAGCACGGACGAGCGACGAATTCGGGATATCTCCACCGCCGGCCATCTCATCCCCCCCCCCCACCACCTCACCTCTTCTTCTTCTTCCTCCATGAGAGGGTTGTGTGCTGCTGCACCAGGGGGCAGAGCCAAGAGATGTCAGGCGGGACAACAATCGGGAAGGAAGAACAAAGCTCCTCACCGTCGGCTAGTTTCTCGCCTCGCCAAGCGACATCGCCGGCATCGGTAGCTACTCCGACCCCCACCTACAGCGAGGGCTGCTGTCGGGCAACGCCCAGCCACCCTCGGGCTCGAGGATCGAGCCATGATCGAGCCACACGAGCCATGGGCTCGAGTGAAGGTATATACGATCGAAATTAATTAGTGGTTTGGTTGCGGAGTCACCGTAAGAGCCTTTCGGTTCCGCTTTGCTAATTAAATTTATGGTTTTTATAATCTTGACGTTGATACGGTTCCACAGGTTCAAACCGCTCGTGAAACGGACGTCCGGATCTTCTGTTACAGCGAATACAAGTTTTGGTTACCGATTGGCAGGTAAAGGACTTCGGTTAATTACTCGGGATTCGTTGTTAATCCGTTTGATCCGAAATTTGGTAATCTTTTAGAACTGTTGCTAATGAACAATTTTTATTTAGAAAATTGTTTCAAAAGTGAAGTGGATAATTAGTTATAATTCCTCCAAGATGGCTCCTTGAAGCATGATAACTAAGGATTCACTATATATCGATATTCGGAAATTAAATCGTTTATCGATTAGGAAGTTGTAGGAGTTGAGAATACAACTAAGAGGTGTTTCTGTGAGCTCGTTGTTGAAAATCCTTTTGTTATATTTGTTAGAGGGATGATACAGATTACTGTTGGAATTGCTAAGGACGTCGAGCACGCCTTATAAGGCAAGTGGACGATTCTCTCTTGCGTTATGGTTATTAATGAGGGATTGAATTCCTTTTGATCCTCATGTTGGGAATAATTTGTATGTTAAATAAATTTTGATAGGTTGTTATTTTGTTAGAAATAACGACCATGTCGTTATTGCAGTTTTTGCGCTAGAACTGGATTTAGGTCCGTTATGTATATGTTGTCTCATGCTCAGACATTGTTGTGAAGCAAGATGGTAGAGATGGGAGTTTGGACTCCAAGACATCTCTTTAGTGGTCCTGTATTGAAACACTGTTGCGAAATAGGTAGTCCAGGGGTAGGAGCCGAGTCTCCAATGACCTCTTTATAACAAAATCTGTATTGAGAGGCGTAGCTTGCTAGCGTATCCCAATATTGGAGTCATGACTCATGTCACGCTTCACGTTGAAGGAGAACGATGGTGCACTCTAGATAAGTGCAATTGAATCTCGGTTGTTGGCCGAGCACATTTGAAGGATCATGGATGGAATAGGCCCTCTGATCTCGGTTGTTGGCCGAATCTCGGTTGTTGGCCGAGCATATATAAATGATCATGGATGAAATAGGTCCTCTGATCTCGGTTGTTGGCCGAACTATATAAGAACTATTAAATGGTGTGAGTGCACAGATTGAGAGTAGTGATAGATAAGTGCGTTGGGCACATTAATGTACCCGAATGGTTAGTCTATTCGATAACCATTCTTGCTCTCGGTTATGAATGATTCTTAATCAAATGATGATTAAGTCAATATGGTTAGTCGATGGAGGCTTTTCAAAATGTTATGTGATTAATATGAGTTCCCAACAATTGTTTATGATTCTTAAAGAAACCACAAGCGGTGGTGTTCTCTCTCTTAAATATGCGAGTCTCCTTCTTATTCTCTGTAAGACTGCTAACTGTTGGATTATAATCCGAGTCTAATCGGATTTGGATGCCAATATGTTTAGTTACAACCATAAGAATCAAGTTAGTTTCTCCGCTTGCTAGTCTATCATTAGACTAACCCGTCCGTCTTCTTTTCTTTTATATGGTCGGCTGGTGTCCATCGTTGGTTTACGACACATCAGTTTCTTCTTGGAAGTTGATTCAAGAGGTGGATTCAGATGTTTGAAGCTCCAGAAGTTGAAGAAAGGTTTCCAATGGCTATGCTTGAATGAAGATCATGGTTGAACTACTTCAAAGCGAAGCTGAGTTTCAGAAAATAGAACTCAAGGAAGACTTGATGAAGATTTTTTTTAAATAGAAGGTTGTTCTATTTATTTATTCTTTTTGAATTAAGGTTTGTATAAGACCAATTGTATTTATTCCGCTGTAATGTTTTTAGTTTGTTCAGTCAGTTTAAAGCCTTGGGTAGCTTCGGTTTAGTCTTAATTGGGGTTACTGGCGGTAATACCTCCAGGATAGGAAGGGGTGTTACAGAAGTGGTATCAGAGCTAAAAGTTCCTAAGTCTTGCTTAAGACTCTTCCATATAGAGTTATGGATAATTCTATATTGGTGTTATCTTTGAACCATTTATGGAAAGTGGTTAAGATTGGAGGTCAGACTCGTGAAGAGATTAAAGGAGAAAAGGGAATTGGAGAACATGAGGTAACAAGTTTGTAATAACTTCTTTGAAGAAGGTCCTATGGTGGACATTTGATTCCCTAGAGATGGGAATGGATTCCGAGAAGGATCCATAGTAAGATCAGGTGAAGATTCCTGAAGTTGAACCGTTTTTAGACTAAGTTCTCAATGAATTCCTATTCTCTCTTGAAAGTCTGATTTAGGTGTACCCTCGTGTTTCTTCCATGTTATTAGGAAATTTCTTGTGAGATTTTGAAGTTAAGTACTATACTTCATAAAGACTTTCTAGTTTGAAGGTTCCTATTTTAAGCTCATATGATGGAAGATTTCAAGTTATGAATGTTGTCTTTAAAAAGGAATTTTCAAAGTGAGTTTGTTTGACTTTGAAGTCATAAGTGTAAGAGTATCAAGAGAAGTTTGGAGTTGGAACCTATACTTCTCAATGTTGAGATTTGGAAAATCTTATAAGTCTTGAGTGATTCTAAAAGACCGGTATGGATCATGAAGTGAAGTTAAAGAATCCTGAAAAGAAAAGGATTGTCTTTGGAAACTTTCTTCAACAACTGTGTTTGTGACTCCATAGTATAGAATCATGGATATTTTGTACTTTTCTTTGCCCAGTGGGAATTTGAAGAGCTTTGAGGTGCTCAAGTGTTGAATCAATTGAATTGTTAATCTATTGGAAGATGCAGTTCAATTTTGAATCTGATAGTGTTCAAACTCGGATTTTCATATGTGTTGATATCCTTTGAGTTAAGAGGATTGAGAATCCTAAATGGAATGTGAATTTCTTATGATTATAGTAAGAAAGGAAGGAAGAATGTTGATTCAGCTTAAGTTGTGAACAAGTGGTTAATTATCAAGGTTGTTGTGAATAAGGTTGATTGGTCAAAATGGATTGAACAGGTAAAAGTTCATCAGTAATGTGTTTATGTTCAATTAACTACTTAGCACAAGTGTTAATTGATTACATGAGTTGTTGATATCCCGATGATTAATCTATGTGACAACGTTATGGGAATTTTGCTGTATGATACCTAGCTTGAGATAATGAGAAGAGACTTGAGGTCTATAATTGACTAGTAATGGAATCAGCATTGAGATCTTCTAAATTACCAATGGTATTGGCTTATATTTTTTTAAGGATGGAAATGATAAAGTTCAATTTTGAGGAGATCATTCAAGGAATGATCTTAGCATATTTTCCTTTGATATTTTAAACAGTTGAGAGAAAAATATCAATCATTCAATACTATGGTCAATAAAGCTTAGAGCTTATCGCTGAAAAATAATTTCAGTTGTGTTTGGATTTTGAAGATTTTATATCTGTCAAATCTGATGCCTAAGGTAGTACTGGTGAAACTGTTAAGTTGTCGGCAAGCTTCCTAACCACAAGCTCTTCCTTTGCAATGTGGTTTGAACTTGAGATGATAAAAAGGTATATGTCTTCTCCTTAAGGTTAAGTAAAAAGACAAGAATGATGGAGAAGTCTAGTTGTTTACCAATGTTGAATTGAGATAGGTTTAAGAATACCTTGTTTGGTCATGTGCATTCTTCTGCTAAAAGAGATTGGAAATTAAAGGAATTTCCTTATATGTAGAGAGGTATATGGATTGAATGTTTTGAACTAGATTCAAGGTTTGAAATTTCACTTTTTATATCGAGAAGATTAAGTTGTAAGAGGATTGAAAGTCCTTAAAATCGTCAAAAGAGTTTGATAGTCACTCTTGGATATCGGAAGTTAAATGACTATTAACTTGCAGAAGGCTTGTTGTCTTGTGAATGAATGAACTCAAGTATTAAATTTTTGTCATGGATCATATTTGCATAACTTTAAAGTAGTATGTCAAGGAGGCATACAACTTGAGAATGATTGAAGAAGAATCTTTGTTATGAGTATGAAGATGTTGGAATCATATTTTCCTAAGGATTGCAAGTAGATTGATACGAGCAATCAACTTCTGTTATTGAACTTGTGAAGTTAATATGGGTTAAGACTGAGTAAATCAGGCAGAGATTACTCAATACTATGGATTATAGAAAAGTCTAGCAGTATGTCTAAGTGAGAAAAGGTTAAGATACGTCTCCAGGAACTACCTTGAAGAAGAAAAGAAGTGTTATACTTCAAAAGGGAAGTGATATGTCTAGAAACGAATTAGTTGTCTTTGCTCCTTTGAGACTCATCTTTGATTCCGAAAAAATTTCAAATATGAAATTTTAAGGCAATGTTAGTGGTTAAAACGATTTGAGAGTAAATGTTTTTACGATTTTCATGGTGGTGAGTAAGAATGTGATTTGTCTTCCATCTTGATCACATGGTAAAGCAAGATTACATGTCTTATTCCTATGAGAATGCAGTAAAGGATTATGTTTATTTTATCTCCCCATCCTGATCACATGGTGAAATAAGATCACATAATTCCTTGGGTTTTAAAGAATAGTTTCTATTATGAGTTGGCATTCATGTAATTTTGCACTTATATGAGTTTTGTAAGTGTAGTTCGTTGAGATGAAAAGATGCAAGCTTTCTTTTGCATTATAGCAATTGCTATATCTATTGCTATATCTAGTATCTTGTAAAACTCCTTTGTGTAGTATATACTTGGTACCCTATATCAATTAAGGAGTATGGTCAAACTTCCCAAAATAGTTCGATTATAAGTAAAGAAATTTGGTAAGATTCTTTACAAATCTGTGTTGGTCTCTGAAGAGCATGGAGTAACTCCGTACTTCTCTAAAAGTTTGGGATTGTTTTCAGTCAACGATTATTGGAATTATCTAAGCAGTTTGCTAGTAGTTCATCTTGGTTGACCTCATGACCTAAGAAGGTCATTGCCTTTTTAGAGGAATTGTCTTTGAAAGTAAGTTGATATGGACTCTTGGGATGGAACCCTTTCTAGGGAATGATATTGTAGTAATCCTTTCTTTGGAATGAAGGATGTACTAGTAAATTCTCCATTAGTTGTTGTTTGTTTTCAGGTTGTCTTGAAAACTTAAATCCTTTTGAGATAAGATAGTCAAGTGAGGACTTTAAGCAGAACTACAATAGGTCTGGAGTTTGGATATGTAAATTAGTATTGATATTCAATCTCAGCCTGATAAGTTGTTGGATATAGAGAGTGGACACGTGAGGATATGTTTTTAATCCTAAGAGTTAAGTTGCTCAACAAGTCAGAATGTTAAGTAAAGTCTAAACAACTCTTTGATGAAAAAGACTGAAAATTGTCAATGGAGACAATTTTGCTGGAAATTATCGAATTAAAGGTATTATTGTCCAATATATTGGTATAGTAATATGTAAGAGTGTAGTTTGAAGTAGTTGAAAGAGAGATAACTACTTTTGAATGTCAGTATGCTCAAGTTGAGTTTTGGTTGAGAAAAGAATGTAAAGGATTGACAAGATAGGTTATTCTCTTGTCATGTGTTGGATAAATTTCATATTCTTGGATAAAGTAATACTGATATTTTATCTCAAAAAGGAAATTGAGTAAGGATTTCAAGTAATCCTTGTTAAGAAAATAATTTGAGAAGGACTAAAGGTTTAGTTTGGATGACAACAAGATTGTGTGAATACCTTATGATTTTATTCAGAATCTGTTGACCAGATCAAGGCAAAGTAGTATGGGAAAGTAATATTATTTAAGATCAATGGAGAAGATCAAGAAGGTAAGACACCGGGATTTGTTAATCAAGGTTATAGATTGCTTGGTTTCAAAATTGTTCATGATGGTCTGACATGAAGCGAAATGTCACCGAGTTCGTTTTGATATGTTTGATTTGTCTGGAAGTCTTGATTGACCATAGGAGACCAGATGAAATTTTATAGTCTCTTCCTGTTTCAGAATGGAAGTGGGAAGATGTTACAATGGATTCTTGTCATTAGTCGTTCAAGACTTAATGAAAGAAGGATGCATATGAATATTTTTAAGAAACTCATCTAGAGTGTTCTTTTTAATGCATTTAAGCTGACTCAAAGAGTATAGAAGTTAACTGAGGTGTTCATGCATGAAGTTTTTCATCTTCATAAAACTCCGAAGATTATTATCTCTGATTGAGATGGATGGTTCATGTCAAAGATTTGAAAGGAGTGACATCAAGCTTTGTGGGTTGAATTGAATTTTAGTGCAAGCTTCCTTCATCAAAGTGATGAACAATGCAAGAAAACAAATTCAAACTCCTGAGGACAGGTATTCTGGATTCCACATGAGTTGGAATGGTAGTTTGAGGTTGAGTGAATTTACATACAAGAATTTTGATTTCACGATAAAGAAAATGACTCTTTTTGAGGCTTGGTAAGGCTGGAAGAGTTGGTTGTCAATTTGTTGGAATGACAATGCTGACAAAGTTCTTCATGGGCCAGATTTGGACAAGAGAACAACAACTGATATCGCACTAATATGTTCAAGGGTGCTAACTGCTCAAAAGCGACAACAGTGGTGTGTTGTGCTAAAGTGAGAGCATGTTAAGTTCATTGTTAAGAACAATGTTTTTGTTCTAGTATCCGCCTTGAAAGGCGTATTCCGCTGGGGAAAGCGAGACAACGTAAATGCTTGTTATGTTGGATCTTTCAAGATATTGGAAAGAACTTATAAGCTTGTTTATCGGTTGGCATTGCCACCTTCAGTGCATTCTATCCGTAATGTCTTCGTGAATAGGAAAAATACCTTTGATTAGGTTATCTTGGCCGATAAATGGAAGTGAAGAAAAGATTTGAGAATAGACAGGAAATGCCGAGTCATTTTCCAAAGTCAGTGAAATTTGTAAAGAAGGAGTTTGGTAACTAAGCAATGGTTGATTGTGCTTGGTGCAGAAGTAACAGTATGTTTTTAAGGGGGTACTACAAACTTCATTATAGGTTTGTAGTGGTTGTGTGTATGTGTGCTTATGCTATCAATCCTTGTGATCCGATTTCTCCTTGGTTTCGAGGACGAAACCATTTTTAAGGGGGTACTAATGTAATAACTGCGGTTTTTGAGGATATTTTTGAACTTTCTCGGATATCTTTTTAACGCTTAATCCAATATTTTTGTTGGAGATTAAATCCTAGAAAATTCTTGGTGATATCCTAAAATCAAACACAAAATGATTTTATGGATCGGTGTGAATTCTAGGATTTTTCAGTGGAAAAAGAATATTTATTGGATAAGCCGTCTTTTTAATTATGTACCGGAAAGGATGTTAAATACGAAACGGAAGCCTTAAAAAATTGAAGGTAGCAAGATAAAATCATGGAAAATTGGTTTTATTGGTCTACATAATTTTCGGGACGTTTTTCGTTTAGTGAGTTTTTCCACCCGAGGTACATAATTTTACCGCTTTAACGCGAGTCCCGTTTCGGGACGGAAAATTACACGTGACGTCTTTGCTTAACGCTGAAAGGAGTTGGGAGATAGAATTTTGGAGCCAACTTTTGTTGACTTTTCCAATCTCATCTTCTTCCATGTTCAACACAAAGGCCGAGAGCTAAAAGAGAGCACGGACGAGCGACGAATTCGGGATATCTCTACCGCCGGCCATCTCATCCCCCACCACCACCACCTCACCTTTTCTTCTTCTTCCTCCATGAGAGGGTTTTGTGTTGCTGCACCAGGGGGCAGAGCCAAGAGAAGTCAGGCGGGACAACAATCGGGAAGGAAGAACAAAGCTCCTCACCGCCGACTAGTTTCTCGCCTCGCCAAGCGACGTCGCCGGCATCGGTAGCTACTCCGACCACCACCTACAGCGAGGTCTGATGTCGGGCAACGCCCAGCCACCCTCGGGCTCGAGGATCGAGCCATGATCGAGCCACACGAGCCATGGGCTCGAGTGAAGGTATATACGATCGAAATTAATTAGTGGTTTGGTTGCGGAGCCACCGTAAGGGCCTTTCGGTTCCGCTTTGCTAATTAAATTTATAGTTTTTCTAATCTTGACGTTGATACGGTCCCAGAGGTTTAAGCCGCTCGTGAAACGGACGTCCGGATTTTCCGTTATAGCGAATACAAGTTTTGGTTACCGATTGGCAGGTAAAGAACTTCGGTTAATTACTCGGGATTCGTTGTTAATCCGTTTGATCCGAAATTTGGTAATCTTTTAGAACTGTTGCTAATGAAGAATTTTTATTTAGAAAATTGTTTCAAAAGTGAAGCGGATAATTAGTTATAATTCCGCCAAGATGACTCCTTGAAGCATGATAACTAAGGATTCACTATATATCGATATTCGGAAATTAAACCGTTTATCGATTAGGAAGTTGTATGAGTTGAGAATACAACTAAGAGGTGTTTCTGTGAGCTCGTTGTTGAAAATCCTTTTGTTATATTTGTTAGAGGGATGATACAGATTACTGTTGGAATTGCTAAGGACGTCGAGCACGCCTTATAAGGCAAGTGGACGATTCTATCTTGCGTTATGGTTATTAATGAGGGATTGAATTCCTTTTGATCCTCATGTTAGGAATAATTTGTATGTTAAATAAATTTTGATAGGTTGTTATTTTGTTAGAAATAACGACCATGTCGTTATTGCAGTTTTTGCGCTAGAACTGGATTTAGGTCCGTTATGTATATGTTGCCTCATGCTCAGACATTGTTGTGAAGCAAGATGGTAGAGATGGGAGTTTACACTCCAATACATCTCTTTAGTGGTCCTGTATTGAAACACTGTTGCAAAATAGGTAGTCCAAGGGTAGGAGCCGAGTCTCCAATGACCTCTTTATAACAAAATCTGTATTGGGAGGCGTAGCTTGCTAGCGTATCCCAATATTGGAGTCATGACTCATGTCACCCTTCACGTTGAAGGAGAACGATGGTGCACTCTAGCTAAATGCAATTGAATCTCGGTTGTTGGCCGAGCACATTTGAAGGATCATGGATGGAATAGGCCCTCTGATCTCGGTTGTTGGCCGAATCTCGGTTGTTGGCCGAGCATATATAAATGATCATGGATGAAATAGGCCCTCTAATCTCGGTTGTTGGACAAACTATATAAGAACTATTAAATGGTATGAGTGCACAGATTGAGAGTAATGATAGACAAGTGCGTTGGGCACATTAATGTACCTGAATGGTTAGTCTATTCGATAACCATTCTTGCTCTCGGTTATGAATGATTCTTAATCAAACGTTGATTAAGTCAATCTGGTTAGTCGATGGAGGCTTTTCAAAATGTTATGTGATTAATATGAGTTCCCAACAATTGTCTATGCTTCTTAAAGAAACCACAAGCGGTGGTGTTCTCTCTCTTGAATATGCGAGTCTCCTTCTTATTCTCTGTAAGACTGCTAACTGTTGGATCATAATCCGAGTCTAATCGGATTTGGATGCCAATATGTTTAGTTACAACCATAAGAATTAATTTAGTTTCTCCGCTTGCTAGTCTATCATTAGACTAACCCGTCCATCTTCTTTTCCTTTATATGGTCGGCTGGTGTCCATCGTTGGTTTACGACACATCAGGTTCTTCTTGGAAGTTGATTCAAGAGGTGGATTCAGATGTTTGAAGCTCCAGAAGTTGAAGAAAGGTTTCCAATGGCTATGCTTGAATGAAGATCATGGTTGAACTACTTCAAAGCGAAGCTGAGTTTCAGAAAATAGAACTCAAGGAAGACTTGATGAAGATTTTTTTTAAATAGAAGGTTGTTCTATTTATTTATTCTTTTTGAATTAAGGTTTGTATAAGACCAATTGTATTTATTCCGATGTAATGTTTTTAGTTTGTTCAGTCAGTTTAAAGCCTTGGGTAGCTTCGGTTTAGTCTTAATCGGGGTTACTGGCGGTAATACCTCCAGGGTAGGAAGGGGGTGTTACAGTACTAGAATCCAGTGTTCAGGGGGAACAATGAGGGAAACTTGAAGAGAATCCTGACGAGAGTCTCAGCGAAGAAGTTGAGCACAACTGTTCCCCTGAAGAAGAGGAAGCTTAAGAAACATATGAAGAGACAAGGGAACAGGTTGACGTCTCACATATCCGAACCAAGAACTACCACCAGAAGAGGGACCACCCCATCGATAACATCATAACCCCCTATGATAAAGGCGTACAGACTCGCTCTTCCCTCAACAATTTTTGTGCCTTCAACGCCTTTGTCTCAATAATGGAACCCAAGAGCATCAAGGAAGCTCTAAAAGACCAAGACTGGATTCAAGCCATGCAAGAGGAACTCCATCAATTCGAGAGGAACAAGGTGTGGAAGCTAGTTCCTAGGCCCAAGAACAAGAACATCATAGGAACTCGATGGGTCTTCAGAAACAAGCTTGACGATACTGGGGCTGTAGCAAGGAACAAATCACGCCTGGTTGCACAAGGCTACAGGTAAGAGGAAGGAATCGACTACGATGAGACCTTCGCACCAGTTGCACGAATTGAGGCAATCCGTCTCCTCATAGCCTATGGAGCACACAAAGGATTCAAGTTGTACCAGATGGATGTGAAGACGACTTTTTTCAATGGGCACCTTAAGGAAGAAGTATACGTAGCTCAATCCCTAGGATTCGAAGATGAGGAGCTACCCAACCACGTCTACTTCTTGGAGAGGGCCCTCTACGGTCTCAAACAAGCTCCTCGAGCATGGTATGACATGTTTGCTCAATTCCTTTTGTCTCATGGATACCTTCGAGGTTCCATAGACAAAACTCTGTTCCTTAAGAAAGAGTCTAAAGACATTTTGATTGTTCAAGTATATGTTGATGACATTGTTTTTGGAGCCACTAACGAAACTCTTGTTGAGAAATTTAAGAACCTTATGAGTAGTGAGTTTGAGATGAGTCTCATAGGGGAGCTCACGTTCTTCTTAGGACTCCAAATATCTCAAACAAAGGAGGGAACAAGGATTCATCAACAGAAATACATCAGAGAAATGCTCGTGAAGTATGGGATGGAACACTCCAGGCCCATCGACACTCCCATCTCACCAAACTCAAAGCTCAACGCAGATGAGACAGGGGTAGTGTTGACCAAAGGAACTTTCAAGGTATGATTGGGACTCTCATTTACTTAACTGCCAGTCGACCCGACATCATGTTTTCAGTGTGCCTATGTGCACGTTTTCAGGCTAACCCTAAAGAATCACACCTGAAAGAGGTGAAGAGGATTTTCAGGTATCTCAAAGGGAACGACAACTTGTTCCTTTGGTATCCAAGGAACAGCTCCCTTGAGCTAGTTGCATACTCAGATGCAGATTTCGCTGGGCACCTGGTTGATCGAAAAAGCACCTCAGGAATGGCACAGTTCCTAGGTTCATGCTTGGTTTCATGGGGATCAAAGAAGCAAAACCCAGTGGCACTCTCCACAGCTGAAGTAGAATACGTGGTTGCCGCCTCATGCTGTTCCCAAGTTTTATGGCTCAAGTACCAAATACAGGATTACGGTATGTCCTTTGGCCCTGTTCCCATTAGATGTGATAATACAAGTGCCATTAACATATCTAAAAATCTTGTGCATCATTCACGTGCTAAGCATATAGACATTAGGCATCACTTCCTACGTGACAATGTAGAGCATGGGAACATCTCTATGGAACACTGTAGAACTAAAGAGCAAATCGCGGACATTCTTACTAAGGCTTTAGACAAACGTCCCTATCAGCATCTCCGGATGCTCCTGTTTGATATTCCCTCAATGCTTGGCTAGTTTATATTGATTTGCATGATAGGGAACACCAGGAACAGTTGCTTTCATTTTGCCATATTACTAGTCTAAAGCTTTTAATGTACTTTTGGAACTCTATTTCTTTCGGCCCAAAATAATCAACATGAGTTCCCTTTAACCCTCTTTACAGGCCACCATGACGGTTGATCATAAAACCAACCCTAAACCAAGGGCCAGACAAATGCTTCTCATGAGCCAAACTACTTATCCCTTTATCGAGTTGTAATTGTCTGGTTCTTTTGTAAAGTTCCCAAGCCACAAAAAGAACTTGAGTGTGAGTTCCCTTAACCAGTCCATTCAAACCGACCTTTTCAAAGATCATGGGAACTGGTGTGCACAAGCAAGGGAACACTGATATCTCTGAAAAGATGAAGCGTCACTTGAGAAACGGGAAATTGTGTCAGAATTCAAAGCGTTATGGGCCAAGCATTTGAAATTCTCGAAGTGACTTCCCTTGGAAGAAAGCGACGCGTGTCATAAGCGTGCTATGGAAGTTGAAACGCTCCTCCGCATTCATTGGCCAACGGTTATCAAGATTTCTCAAACTTCCCTTTCTACCTTTCCTTCTCTCTCACATAAAACCACCATTTGCTATTTTTGGGTCCTTCTTCCTCTTTCATCCTTGCAACCCCTTTCTCTCTGAAATTTCCCCTCCTTCCTTTTCAAGCAAACCTCCAAAATCCTTCTCTTCCCCAAATTTCACATGGCTCCACTTCACACACTTGCACAAGTTCGAGAGTGGATCCACAAAAATCCCAAAACCCTCTTCATCACCATGTTAGGCGATGTCGAGAAAGAACAAGATCCTACCCTTCGTGCAATCCTATTCGAAGGGCTTTACAAATATGTTAGTCCCTTTCTTCCTCCTCCTCTCCCGGAAACGCAAACCCTAGCGATGCCTTCCTCCACCACCACATCCTCTCAATCTCTTCCTCCTCCACCAGTACCTACTCAAACCCTCTCCGTCTTCTCCTCGGGGACCGTCATTGTTGACACTTTCGGTCCCGAACCTCTATCCAAACACGAAAAATCCAAACCCTCTAAATCCAAACCCTCTTCCAAATCCTCTTCCAAACACTCCTCTTCCAAACGCAAACACACACAGATTTCCTCTTCCTCTCCCTCTCTCCTCTCTGAAAAGAGGAAGAAATCTCTTCTTCGCATGGATGAAGTCCTCTACCTCTCCAAGCCTGATTCCTACACCATCAAACCCCCTCTAATATTTCCCCTCTTATCCGACTCTGGGAACTCTCAATCCCATAATCTCCTTCCTCCTCCTTCCTCTTCTACCAACACCACCCCTTGGAACTCAAGTCCCAAGGACACCCTGCCTCCCTCTGAGTCCCTTCCCACCTCTGAGCGAACACTCAACCTACCCACCTCCCCACTCAAAGTTCCCACGCCACCTACTTCCCCCATATCCAAATCTCCCTCTCACAATCCAAAGCCTGCCTCTGGGAACTCTAGTCCCAAGGCTCCCGCTACTACTCCTTCTCCTCCTCCATCTTCTTCAAGGGTCCCATCTCCACCCATCTCTCCAATCCATAAATCCTCCTCTCCACCAAAATCTCCCTCCATAGTTAAACTTCCCTCTCCCCCTCCGGCCCAGCAGCCCTTCGACCTTGATTCTGATGATGACGAGCTCCCAATTGCAGAGGTCGTCCGTAAAAAGGCCAGGATACAGTCTCCCATATCCATGGGAACTGACGAGGAGAATGCTCGCCTCGACACTCTCCTGGAGGAGCTCAGAGGTGTGCTCAGAGGGCCTTCCCAAGAGCAAGGGAGCAAGGCCCAGGAAGAAGGGAACCCAGCACCACCTGACGGTGCTGAGACAAGCACAAGTCATCACGAAGAAGATGACGAAGAGGACTTGGGCATGTCCTCAGAAGAAGAAGGGACCTTGGATGGTGATACCACCATCGAGGTGCAAAACGCTGAAAAGGATCAAGGATGCCAAATGGTGGTGTCGGCGGTTGCCCAAAAAGAAAGGGAACCTGCCCTCATGATCGAAGCGGCTGCATCCCCCAGCTGAAAAGAAAGGCAACTGCCACCAGGGGGAACAAGAACAAGAAAGGGGAGAAAACTGCCTCGAAGAGGGTTCCCATCAAGGAGGATCGAAAACTCATCCCTCCCCTCGTCCTCAACGAAGAACAACTCCAAGAAAAGGGCCTTGAGGAACTTTGGGACCTCATTACAGCCCAGGGATGGGAACATGTCTGTGAAGTTGCTGTGAGCGTCAACCCCGCACAGGTGCGCCTCTTCTACAACAATTTCGTCATAGAGGGCACCAAGGGAACTCTCTCCCTCCAGGGCAACGACTTTGTCTTCACCGCCTCCACTCTTCTCCACTAACTCCAAGTCCCTGTCCAAGGCCTCAGCATTGTTCTTGTCAAGGTCTGGGGTGAGTTCAACAGCGAGTTGATCTTTAACGCCATCTATGAGGGCCTTGTTCCTAGGACTGGAACACCAACTCATAACTTGTCCCTCATCGCTAAGTTGGCTCACCAGTTCATCATCACCGTGGTGATCCCAAGGCAAGAGAAGCGTCACCAGCTCAACATCCAAGACCCCATCCTTCTCTACCACTTCCTCCACAAGATGCCCATCAATCTTCCCTGCATCATCTTTGGGCACATGAAAAAGTGCATGTCCTCGACTTCCCATTCCCTGCCCTATGCTGGCCTGATCAAGAAACTGATGCTCAAGGAAGGGCTCTTTGAAGCTAGCAAGGAAGAAGTGACCATAGGAAGGGAACTGGACCTTTCTGTGGTCCAGAAGATGCGTCACTCTAAGCAAGATGAGGATCATGAGGCACTTCCCTCTGGCGAAGGTCTCACGGATGGGAACTCTCAAGTGTTGAGACACATTGCAGTGACGCTTGAACGGATGGCAGGGACCCAAGAGAAAATTCTACACGCTTTGTCCTGGCTGAGTGAACTCCTGCTCCCTCCAAGCCCATGATCTCCCCTCTCTTTTCTCCTTATCCTTAAATGTCCCCACAAAATGTATTGTGTTCCTATGTACATAATTTCGCTTAAGTAATGAAATGGTTTCTAGTATGATTGCATGTTCCTTTCATTCCTTATTTATGCTTATCTGTTTTCGATGATGCCAAAAGGGGGAAGGACAAAATGTGCGAGATGAGTCTTATTTTGAGTTATCACAGAATATGCTATTGCTAAGGGGGAACTATCGCTTAAAATGCTAAGTAAGAACACTTTGTTTCATAAGACGTGGATCTCTAGGAACTCACATCATCTCACATAGGAACTCTGCTGCATATTTTACTATTATTCAAGCAATACTTGGTTATTTTTGTGATGGGTTTGTCATCATCAAAAAGGGGGAAATTGTTGGGACGGTGTTGGGACCTCTGGTTCTAAACATCGGAACAACGATACCATTCTCCAATTTTGATAATGACAAACGCCATATGGGAACTAACGTGTTTTGTCCAAGTATTTCTAAGGAACACAGGTCCAGTGAAGAATATTCATGAACGCTCAAGGAACACTGGTTTACATGATGAAGAGTTCCTCTCAAAGGAACTCTGAAGAAGACAGTTCCTATCACATGGGAACTCACATGTGCAGACAAAGACAAGTCAGCGAGATTTACGGGATCCTGCCTCAAGACAAAACAAACGCTCAGTCTGAGGAATAGACTGAGGCGTTTGATCCAACGGCCCGATCAACTCTCAAAGTTGACTCAATTCAAAATTGTCACATGTGAAGGACAACGACTTGGCATACAAGACAAAAGGGCATTTTGGACACAAATGAAAGTCAAGATTGGAGCCCAAGTATTCACAAGTATAAAGCCAAGTGAATAGTGCTCGGATAGAGTATTTCTCCCAGAACTCACTTATACTCCCAGAGAAAGAAAGAAAGAAGAAGAGAAGTCCCTGGCGGCGAGTGTCTGATCTCGACGACGGCGAAGCTAAGTTCCCAGGAGCAAGGGAACTGAGATAGTCAAGGTGTAAGGTTTGAATCACTTGTTTTAGTTGAGTTGTTCGCTTAGGAACTCAGTTGAGAAGATCCATTAGTGTTGCTAGAGTTAGGTAGAACTCGTAGGAACAGAGAAGTTTGAATCTGGCTATTTGTAACTAAGGAACAATCGATAATACAAGTAAGTCATTCAAAATCCTCCAAGCGGAGGTAGAGGTTTACCCACACAACTAGTTGGTTTTCATGGGGTTCCTCTATAAGGGAATTGTGTTTATTATCGTTTGTTTACCTGCTTTTATTAATTCCGCTATCTTGGGAACAACCTAACCGCTAGTTCCCAAGCTCTCGCTAACCCCTTACGATCCAACAGAGTATATCCATGAACAAATAGGGCATACCAATGAACAAACAATGATATACGACAATGAACAAAAAAGAGTATATCAATGAACAAATAATAGCATACAAATAAGTAAATAATGATATATCAATGAACAAACAAAGTTATATCAATGAACAAATATGAGTATATTAATGAACAAGTCTTCCAAGCTTAGCAATTCTGTGAACTACCCCGAAATTAATGGATCTAAACCTAGGGAAGCCGCAAGCAAGCACCAAACCGGGTTGGAATAGACTCTGATTAGTGAACACTATTTTCCTTAATTTAGATCAAGACCATATCCATTTGTCATGCCAAGTTTATTTTATCACTTAGAACATTAAACTAAGTTTATAAGTTCATAACAGAAATACTAAAAAAAAAACTTAATCTCAATTTGATCAAAAGTACCATTGAATCCCATCATCACATTTCTAGTTCATCTTAAGCCCAAATATAGGTTTCATGTTTCAAATTTGATAGATGATACAAAACAAAATATCTAAGATGACATAGACGAAAAGGGCTAAATTGCAAAATTTACAAAACAATAAGAACAAATAGTCAACAACATAATGCATAGATATTTTGATATAGGTACGGTGTTGATTGATTCAAATACTTGAAATATTGATATCATAATATTTGAACGCATTAGATAATAAAGTTGATATAATTAATCAATATCCTACTTACTACAACATTATTTTGGACTTTCTTATCAATAAACATATTATGTGTCAAACTTTTATCTTATATTGGTAATGGCAGTTCTACTTCGCAAGCACGTACGCGCGTACAAAGAGACGTACTATTTTTATTTTTATTTTTTGTCGAAAGAGACGTACTATTTTTTCACGCCACTTGTATAAATCTATAATCGATTGACTTTTGTATAAAATATATTTACATGGAAAAAAACCATCAATGCTAGAATATTAATTGAAAACCCAAAAAAAAAACTAGAATATAGATGGTCAAAATATGAGAACTTTGGGTTGGTACTGGCATCTCACCTTCTATTTAACAAAACTGCCGTACAATCACATATTATCACCTTTATCAAGCCTTATTAACAACGTACCTTATCAGATTTTATTATTGTTTACATTATCATGTCTTATCAAGCGTACATAATCATTGTTCTCTTAACAAATGGGGATACGAAATAATGAAATCAAGGACGACAAAGTTACCAAGTGAATAAGCAAATGTTCCTAAAAAATTAAAATGTTGCTCTTGGATATTTTGACTACGTTGCTATAGTTTGAGATTGTACGCATTGCTCGTATGAGTATGAAATGTAATAACGTGGCTGATAAAATTGATAAGTTGGACCACAATCATTTAATAGATGGTATTTTGAATTACCTAAAACTATATGTTCTCATCTGAAAGAATGCTCTAGGACGTTCTTTGTAAAAGGGGGTCTTCTAACTCTTACCTTTTCAGAAAAATCATGGTTCTCTTTATATAAACATGGAACATATAATGCTGAGATCTGGTGCAAACTAACAATAGTCCCACATTGTCAAATATAAACAAAAGATAAGTAAGACCAATAATAGGTAAGGCGTGTTAATTCCGACGAGCTGTGATTAATAAGTGACGTGTCATGATTCTTTAACCATTTAGGCGTACATATAAGGTCGGATCCACCTTCTAACCCAAAATCTTAAGTCAATGGATAAAGTATTACTTCTCCTTATATATCAGTAGAATAGTGGTGATTGGTATATTTTATCGATGTGGGGGATGGTATTTGTTCTTCCAAAAGATCGTGTGAATAGTCTATATTCATGATTTTGAGTTGTATATTCATGCTTTTGAATTACATATTCATATTTTCATATTGCACTATGTTTTATAGAGTTGCACATGCATTTTTTAAGTTGCATATTCAAAATTTTATATTTACCGTATTCACGAAGCTTTCCTTATCTTCCATCACTTTATCATGTTTATAGAGTTTCATATTCAAGAAATGTGCAAACCCAAAAGTATGCAAAATGCAACTCAAAATATAAATACAGTTATTTAAAAGTATACATATACAACTCAAAAACATGAATACATATTAGTTCACACGACCTTACTATAATAATTATCTTACTTAAATATAAATCTATCTACCTATCTATCTATATATAGGACATGATGAAGTCATTTACATACACATTAGCTTAATTTTTGTTTTAATAAACAAATTACAGAAATGTAACTTAATAAGCTAGGCTATTTAATCAATATGAGTCACCAAAATAGTTGGGACCATATTAGGAACTGCCAAATTTCGAATACTAATTCAAAGTTTTTTTATATGAGTTTTGATGATAACAAACTTCATTAGAAACTAACATATCTATCTAAGTATTTCAGTGAAATACAGAACCACATGAACAACAAAAGAAAAAAAAGAGCAAAGTTGTGGAACTGTCCCCTAACGATGGACCGTCTTCTGCGTCAAAGAAAGAAGGGCAAAGACGTCCTTTGGAAGACTGCCTTGCGCATCAAGGAATAAAGGGTACAACCGTCTGTAAACATATGCATCACACATGGGTATAGACGTCTTTAGGAATTGTGTCTTGCACCCCCAACGAGAAAATCAAAGGATAGTAATTTGTATTATTTGCAAGGACAAGTACCAAAACTCATTCACTATATATAGAAATTGTGTCTTGACTCTTGAGTGAATAGTGAAATCTCATATTGAGAGCATAGTGAGCATTCCAAGGAAGACAAAGGATGAAAAAGTCATCGACGGTGAGTGTTGGATCTCGACGGCGTAGAAAACTATTCTGAATTTGAAGGGACTGTGATGAAACTCGTAAGGAATGATTTGGTACTTTTGCTTGATTGATTGTGCTCGCTTAGGAACTATGTACGTTGATAGATTTTGCTAGAATTTGATGATTACTAGTAAGAAAGAAATTCGATTCTAGCCATTGGAACTAAGAAAAAATTTAATAAGAACACTATCATTTAAAATCCACGAAAAATATAGTGGTTTATCCATTTAACTTGTAGTCAACGTGGTGTTCCTCCTCTATAAGGAACTATGTCCTATGCTTATTATATGTCTTTGTTTCATGTGTATTTAATTTCCATTATTTAGAAAACAATTCCTAAAGTGGTTCATACACTCTTTCCTAACGTGATTATCGATCCAACAAAAAATTTCACACAGAAAAAAATTCACCACAAATAGAGAATAAATTTTAGGGTAAGAAGATACAACAAAATCTAATATCCCCGTGTTTCAATTTTAAGTGACGTTGCGTTTGAAAGAATTTTGGAGTCCGTTCTTTTAATTTATGAAGTGTGTAATGTAGGGGTGTTTAAACCTAATCGAAGTTCGGTTAATCATGAATTCAGTTTGTTAAAATCACTAACTGTAATCTAAGCATAAATCTCGATTAATCAGAACTCAGTTAACTAATTTTTTGGTTCGGTTTTCTTGGTTAACTAATAACCATTTATTTACTTTTATATATAATAATACACTTAAAAGCCAAATAAAATTATCAACTTTGTATTAAAAATTATTATCCAACTCGGTTAGAACATTTTGATACAAATTAATTTTACATGTCTAGGTAGCTAAAATAACCAATTGATGGCTTTGTTTGTTACTAGTGTGTGAATTATACATTTCATACAAATGAAACTTTTTCTTAAAAATTAATTAAACGGTCCCGCGTTTTTAGTTTTTCGGTTAACCAAAATTATGAAAATAAAGAACCAAAATCGAAGTGAAAAACCACCAATATTCTCGATTCGATTAACCAAACCGAAAGTCAAATAATTCCGGTTCGATTAATCAAAACAAGTGTTGGTTTTTGACTTTTCGGTTTCAGTTTTTTATGAAACCCAGTGTAATGCATGTTGGGTTGTTTCATTTAACCCGTTGTATTCATTTTTGTAGATGTCAACTGGATATGATATTACTCCGTAGATAGATCGGGTCAATTTTCCCGGTTTGGATCTGGCCATATATCTCTGATATTTTTTTTCCCCAAATGTGAAAACACGTAACCTATTTTTTTTTTGTTTTTCTTTCTTTCTTTGGATGGTAGATTTGGATTTTAAAGTCTTGATCGATTTATGGTGACGATTGACGATGGATGTGCAGAGAGTCAACGGAGGAGATTGGTGGCTTGGGATTGGCTCCTCGCCAAGTCTGAATTTGACAACTATGTTGAATCTTTGAAAGCTCGTATATGGATGATGGATCTCGATCATCATCTCCCACATGGGACAAATATTTTTTTCATTTTGTATGGAACATGGTGCACTCTTTGACTCTTTCGTCAATTATATATATCTTTCGTTTTTATTTAGGGCATTCCATCCCTTTCTCTCCCGCGTACATGATGATACATTATTTTAAATTAATTATATTTTTGAATCTTGAACTGGATTTACATTGTCCATATCACAAGTATCTGAAAAGATGTCGTATACGTACGCAAAGGACGGTCTTGATCTAAAAAATATAAATGACCGGTGGGGAATATGGTTGATCATGGGTTAGGTTATGGTCGGTGGGTGGAGCACTTACACTACTTGACTTGTGAAAAAAAATGGCTCATTCAGATTCATCTGTCATCCGTAAAATCTTTCACCCATATCCCATCCATCACTCGCGAGTGAATTAAGTGACCCGCCACCTGCAAATTGTTAAATTACAATAATAATTTATAAAATTTTAGAAATAATAAAAGAAAAATTAATTAATAATAATTGTTAAATTACAACATCACTACATCACTTCAATACTTCCATTACAATATTTGAAGTTTTGAAATACAAAAGGGCGAGAGGGTGACAAAGAGAACAAAAGGACTAGAGGCGAGAATGGTTATCCCTTGTAAAGTTTAAGTTATATTAGAGTATACTTTTAATATTTAAAAAAAACCCAAACCTTTTAAAAAAAAACCAAAAGTCTATTTAAGTTAAATTTATACGGGTGAAATGACGATCGGGTGACGGGTCAGATGATGGGTCGGGTGGTGGGCCGAGTGAATTGGGTGTAACCCATATCCGACCCGTCACCCAACGCACTCGTCACCCTCTTTATTACAGTTTTTCACCCGTTTTAATTGGTCGGTTAAAGTGGGTGGGTTGGTCACCCACAGATAATGTCCAACCCTAGTGGCGAAGTAGTGCGGCTGCAATACGGTGTCGTACATGATGATATATTAATTCAAATTAATTATATTTTTTAATCTTGAACTGGATTTACATTGTCCATATCACAAGTATCTGAAAAGATGTCGTATGTACGTACGCAAAGGACGGTCTTGATCTAAAAAATATGAATTACCGGTGGCGAATACGGTTGATCATGAATTGGGTTATGGGTGGGTGGAGCACTTTCACTACCCGACCTGTGAATAAAAATGGCTCACTCGACCCATTTGTCACCCGCAAAATATTTTACCCATATCCGACTCATCCATCACTCGCGAGTGAATTGGGTGGCCCGCCACCTGTGAATTGTTAAAGTACAATAATAATTTATAAAATTTTAGAAATAATAAAAAATTAATTAATAATAATTGTTAAATTACAACATCACTAGATCAGTTCAATACTTCCCTTACAACATTTAAAGTTTTGAAATACAAAAGGACGAGAGGGTGGCAAGGAGAACAAAAGGACTAGAGGCCAGAATGGCTATCCTTTGTAAAAGTTTAGGTTATATATTAGAGTATACTTTTAATATTTAAAAAACCCAAACCTTTTAAAAAAAACAACCAAAATCTATTTAAGTTAAATTTCTACGGGTGAAACGACGGTCGGGTGACGGGTCAGGTGATGGGTCGGGTGGTGGGTAAAGGTGAATTAGGTGTAAACTTTCACCCATATCCGACCCGTCGCCCGACCCACCCGTCACCCGCTTTATTACAGTTTTTCACCCGTTTTATTGGGTCGAGTAAAGCGGGTGGGTTAATCACCCGCATATAATGTCCAACCCTAGTGGCGAAGTAGTGCGGTTGCAATACGGTGTGGTGTGTACGTGGGGCTTCAAATGTCAGTTTGAGGATCAAACTTTGTAACATCAAGTATTATTAGTTGATACTTTTGATTAAATCATGTCATACGTCAGCAGATAAAATAATAGTAATTATCTATTTATGTTATTTTCTGTAAAAAAGTATTTTTATTTAATATACTATCCATTTCTTTGAATAAGATATTTATTATGGTAAGCTTTTATCATCTTTATTTTGGTAATTAAATCACTGTAATGGAAGATTCTATCTTAGTTGAAAGATAGAATTTCCGCGTGGATTAGGGAGCAAGATATCGCTTGATTGGGTGACAAGGCATGTTGGAAGGCCCTAGAGATAGGATTTTCGACCATCTCTATCTTTCTTCCATTATAAATATATGTCTTTTCCATGTGAGGTAAGCATATTCAGAAACCGATGAACTCGCTCACAAGTCTTACCTTTTGTCTTGATGTTCAATTGGTAAATTACTCTTTTCACTTAAGCATCGGAGCTGGATTAGTGATGACTCCGAAGGATCGCCTCGTAAGCGTTTTTCGAGATTCAAGACAAGAGAGGCCAAACTAGCAGCGATGGACAATGGAGACACGCCCTTGGCGCGGTTGTAGCAGCGGCGAGCGTGCCCGCTAGCACGATGCTGATCCGAGTCTGGAACGTTAAGGTTGTGCCAGACGATGCCATAGCAGCAACGTGAGTGTAGCATGAGACCTTGGCACGATGTTGATGTGCCGATAGCAATCAGGGGCGAATCCTTTCCAAGGAGGATGCCGGTGCAGCGGAATCAGTGGCACGGTAGATTCGACATGTGCGAGTTCATGCGAGCGCGCATCGCCGAGACAATGAGTGGTCTTGGCTGGATGGATGGTGCGACCCTCCCTTGGGTCAAACACAGTTTCGACTAATCCTAGGCGCCAGAAACCATATCGTCCCCCTTGGATTAGGAGTTAGTCTTTTTATGTATTTTCCTATTTTTAGCATTTTTCTATTTATCTCTTTTCTGTTTTGGTTATTGCTATTTTTAGTATCATCTATTTATTAGGGCTGTCCAACGGGTTGACCCGACCCGACCCGCAACCCGTTTTACGGGTTACGGGTCAACCCGACGACCCGTAAAAAAAATAAGGTTAACCCGTGACCCGACCTGTAACCCGTAAAACGGGTTACGGGTTTACGGGTCGGGTCACGGGTTGACCCATTTGGCCCGTTTCAAGGTTTTGAATCCAAGAAATCATCATCAGTGTTTAACGAATTAGAATCTCCTCTTAAGAAACATGGGAATGGAAGAGAAAGAGATGGAGCAAGGAAATTGGAAAAGGCTGTTTTTCTCTTGTTAGGTTTAGATCAAATGAATTATAAAGGGTATATATAAGAAGAAACAAATAGATTCATAGTTTCTTCTGCTTCTGCTACATAAGAAGAAACAAAGGAGAGAACGGAGAAGAAGTCGGCGAGTCTCAACAGTCAGCCTTAATCTCAGATTGGAGGAAGAATCAAATCTCGAAGAAGGAGCCGGCAAAGACAATAAGAGAAATCAGCGGGGAGAGTGGGAGTAAATGGAGAGCAAGCTCGCTCTTTACTCAGACGAGAATTCGGAATCTTGGACTGGAGTCTATCAAGAAGATGACGAGCAGTGATCACTGGGGAAGGGACGCTTAGTCGCTCAATCGAAGAAGAAGGTGGGGAAAGCGGCGGACCAATCTCAGATTAGAATTGGTTAAAAAAAATGAAAGTAGGGTTAATCCTCCTAGGGTTTTTAGTTTGGGCCTAAAGCCCAAGTCACCATAGTTTCATACTACGGAATACACTAAATGTCTAACACAATAATATATATATATATATTTTTAATATTACGGGTCAACCCGTAACCCGGCGGGTCGACCCGTAACCCGTAAAATAAAATACACCGACCCGTTACCCGACCCATAACCCGTAAACTAAAAAAAATCTGACCCGTAACCCATAAAATTACGGGTGGGTCGGGTCGGGTTACGGGTCAACCTACCCGTTGGACAGCCCTACTATTTATGGTTTTTGGGCTTTGGACGTTGGGCCTTTACTTGCATGCATTCCCTGGTTCGTTAGCCCATTTCTAGTTAGGGTTTTGAAAGCCAAATTTTAATAGGGGCTCTCGAACACATTTGTTTGTTACGCATATTATTATCTCGAGTTTACTAGTTGAGGATTGCTCCTACTATTCTCGATCGTGCGTCAACCCATCCTCCATCTATCTTCCCTCTAGATCGGTTCTCTCTTGAATCGATCAACTCTTATCTCTTATCTCTTCTCTCTTCTCATCCCCATTCTAAAGACCTCATGTCAATCATTCTTGCTTCCGCTACTCAAAAGAGACCCGATACACATCCAAAGACGAGATCCTCACGTGGATTCGGATTCCTAGAAGACAAGTTCACATCAATGGAACCGAACAAGGGCTCGATCCTAAGGCCGACGTTAGATCACTCTAGACTAGATCGATGTGTTTGTGTGGTTGTTTGTAAGAATGGCAAGGAACTTAGAATGAGAATGTAAAAGAGAGAAAGAGAAAGAGAGAGTAGAGGCCAAAAGGAAGAGTAGTCTCTATACCTTAAAACAAAAATTAGGTTTACAAGCTTAGTAACGAGGCTTTTATAGAGAAAGCTCCTTACTTAGAAAGCAACTTGGACTAATTCCGATATGTAAATCGAGATACATGCCCAATAAATAAAATAACATAACAATAACATAAATAATGTCAAGTCATGCAAATAAATAAATAAAAATACATAGGCATAGATAAGGCTCGGCTAGGCCAAGAACGGGCGTGCCACAAGCAAAGCGCGCCTATGATGATCTGTCACATAATGTCGCTACTGAGCATATAGCGATGTGTGGCTCGACATGCTGAGTGAACTGTAGTCGGGCTCTCAAAATAACTGAAGTGGTAGTACGTACGAGCATATAGTTTTGTTAATTTATATTATTTCTTTGAGGAGAAAGAGTTTGGTTCAAATGAAAAAAAATTATTATCCTAAAAAATGAAAAAAAATGCACTTTTCCTAGTTTGTAGTGCACTTTTCCTATTTCGTAGTGCACTTTTTCGCATTTGTACTTTTCGTACTCTGTAGTGCACTTTTCGTATTTTTTGCAGTACACTTTTTGGATTGCACTTTTTGTATTTTGTAATGCACTTTTTGTGCTTTGTAGTATATTTTTCATGATAAGAGTTTTTTCATTTGAACCAAACTCTTAGGGAAAAAGAAATTTTAATAACGTGAATGATTTAAAATTTTATTTGTCAATGGTCATCATCAACAAATTTTTTTAACAAACTTCTTTAACTCATGTACGTGAAAAATATTTCTTTTTAATATTTTTTAATTAATTATTTTATTATATAAAAATATAACAAAATTACAATAAAAATAAATAAAATTACTTAACTAAAACATTTCATATTATAGTCACAAGATAAAATTATATTTCAAGAATCTAAAACCTATTTTTTTACAATTTTTTAGATTTCTAATTTTTTTTTTTTTTTATTTTTTTGTTTTTCTATTTTTTTCTATTTCTTATTTTATGTCTTTTATTTCATTTGTATTGTTGTTTTTTTTGTATCGATTTTTTTTATTTTTTGGTTTTTTATTTTTTATTATCGGTTTTTGTTTTTTTTTGTAATTTCATATTTCTATTTTTTTAATTTAATAATTAAAGGTAATTTTAACCTTTTTGGTTATATGAAAAATTATGTTTAAACCACAAGGTTATGCTGCAAATTTTGTATACAGCTAAAGGTTAACACGTAAGTTATGTTAAACTTTATACATCTCATAAATAATGGCATATCTTGGGGTACCATGCGAAACTTCCAAAAAAAAAAGAATTGTGAGCCCAATCTTTTTAGAGTAAATTACAAAAAATCACCCTTAAATTATCTCAGTTTTAAGAAAACTACCCTTAAAAATCTAAATTTTAGTAAACCACTCGTATAACGAAAAGCCTTCATTTAACCACCCAAAACTTAACATTATTAACCCACCGTTAACTAATTAAAGGAAAAGACATTCTTACCCTCATCCTTCTACGATTGTAGCACCACATTCACTCCTCTATGTTACGTTTATTAAGTTCACTAGTATTGGAGCCAACTAGCTATTTGTGTTAATTAATCAATTTATTGTACTAATTAAAAAAATCAAATTTTTAAAATTGAGACACGTACTGATAAAAAAAGGGAAAATGCAACTGACTCGATCATATAATATAGTGAAATTACTAATTGAGTCAAAATGTTAGAAATAACATGCTACATGGCCACAACATGCAATTAAGTATTTGTACTTTGTTGTAATAAATTGACATTTCATCAGATGATAAAACTATATTATTTGTAACATTTTTTTATTTTTTTCGCCAATGGTATACTATGTAGAATAAAAGAGGTAGAGTAACAACCAAGTTTAAGTCAAGAAGAGGCAAATACTGCAAAGATACAACTCAAAACTGTCTCACACAGAGACCTAGCATCTCCAAAACTTCGGCAAGACTCCAAAAGTACGTACAGATCCAAATGCAAAGCACTCCCTATACCTTGGGGCAAATCAAGCCATAAAACGCAAGACACAAAAATCTAATGCGTCCTCATGTGTTAGTAGCACTAACAACATTTTTTTTTCTATTTCTAAAGAAAAGAATATTATTTATTTATAGAAAAGGAAAGAGGAATTGTTGAAGTATTGACATTCAAGCCAATATGACAGTGAGAACCGGAGCTAAAGAAAGAAAAGGCGTGGGGTTTGAACTGATGTGGAGGCTTCCTATTGGTTTTCACTTTGACTTGTAGTCTTACTAAATAAAGCTTTGTATAAATACTGATGTTAGTAGCTAGTTGTTTGGTACATTGTATTTTCCCTTCTTCCTGGCTCTCTGTTTCTAACAGAACCAGTCTTGTAACAGACTTTTCTTGAGCAAGAGGTTTCTTGCACAGTTACATGATCGATGATCATTTCTTCATTCTAATTTTGCTTCCGCGTCTTCTTTTGTGAATGAATCTAGAATTCTTCATGGTATCACAGCATTTCTGAGAATTTCTAGATCAATTTCACTTTGTTCGTCTCTTTGATCGTGTCTACTTCGAGCTAGGTTTTGCGTTTTCAACAATGGAGGAAAATCGCAATAATCCGAATGCAAATCGCAATATTCTGGTTGCAAATCATCACGAACTTCAGATCGCACATCAGAATGATCCTCTGCTGCTTAGCAATTTTGATAATCCAGGAATGTCGTTGACTTCCGCGCCGTTCGATGGTGGAAATTTCATGATGTGGAGCCGGCAAATCACACTGGCGTTAGAGGCGAAGCTCAAGCTAGGATTTATTGACGGTACAGAGGTTGCTCCGGCGAGGAATTCACCGAACTATGGGTGATGGAAGAGATGTGATTCTATGGTTGCGTGTTGGATATTGAATTCGATGGAGAAGGAATTGGCTAGTGCGTTCATTTACAATGGCTTTGCGCATGCTCTATGGATGGAGATCAGAGAACGTTACTTCTAAAACAGTGGACCACTCATCTATCAATTGCAACAAGAGCTTCATCAGGTTAGTCAAAATAATCTTTCCGTTACTGAGTATTTTGTCAAATTGAAGAAAATTTGGGATGAGATTGATAGCCTGAATGGAATCCCGATGTGCAATTGTGGTGCTATTGAGCAATGCGGATGTGGTCTCTTTGCTAAGATAGCAGAATTAGAAAATCAATCTCGACTGATGCAATTTTGCTAAGGTTGAATTAAGATTATGAATCAACTAAGAGTTATCTTTTGGCTCTGGATCCTCTACCTAATATTAACAAAGCCTATCAGACAGTTCAGCAAGTAGAAAAACAAAAACAAGTAACTAGGAGGGGAGTTATTGATCCAACAGCTTTTATGGTCGATCAGACCAGGACTTCTGGTCATGAGCAGAAATATGGTTATCAGACTGGTGGTAGTAGTTCAGGAAATGGATCAAGTAATAATTCAGGGAAAAAGGATGCTAGGAAAGATAAGAAGAGGTTTTATTGTACGCATTGCAAAGAAGATGGTCATGACTATGAGCATTGCTTTGATATCATTGGATACCCCGATTGGTACAAGGGTAAGAAAGCTAAGAAAGGGAGTCGAGTTGCTGCTTTTGCTGAAAATGACAAGGAAGTTGTCATGGATTCGCCTCTAGATTCAACTGATCAGAAGTCTGGACTGGATCAAGAGATGATTAGTGTTGTTAGCAGGTTATCCAATGCTTGTCAAGCCATGATAAAGGCTTATCAACCAGACAGATCTGCCATGCATGCCTCAGTTATGCAGTCAGGGTCTTCTAAAGCAGAATGTTCAAAGAGATCTAGCTCGAAGCAATGCAACAATTGGGATTATTCAGGTACACATTTCTTTGGTTTTCATGCATCATTACATGCTCCGGATGAATGGATTGTTGATAGTGGTGCTTCAGACCACATGACTTCACAAATTCATTTTTTTTTGAGCAAGTTCCTCTATCAGTGCCTGTTTCTATTGTTTTGCCTGATGGTTCAACAAAACAAGTTGAAATTGTTGGAAAAGTGCAGCTCAGGGATGATTTAATCTTGGATAATGTATTCTACATTCCAGAGTTTAGGTTTAATCTGCTTTCAGTTGGAAGATTGATTAAGGATAATCAAGTTAGCACACATTTTTATGAGGACTGTTGTGTTCTACAAGCCCTTTCTGATGGACAATGTGTTGCTAAAGGAGAACAGGCAGGAGGATTGTACAAGGTTAAGGCTGCTATCAAGAATGCAGACAAGAAATTAGTGCATGAATCAGATGTTGTTTTTTGTTCTTTATCCAAACTTGATGATTTGCATTTGTTTCATCAGAGATTGGGGCATATTTCAGCTTCCAAGTTGTCACATTTGAATGTTGGAAGACAGATTCCTAATCATAGTTTGGATTGTGATATATGTTCTATGTCTAGAACACATCGATTACCTTTTCCTATAAGTCAGACACATGCTTCAAGGTGTTTTGATTTAGTACACTTTGACCTTTGGGGTCCTTATAAAGAGGCTTCTTTGAATGGTTCATACTATTTCTTAACAGTTGTTGATGATTGTAGTCGAGCCACTTGGACATATTTGTTGTCTAAAAAAGCCAAGTTAGTGATATTATTGTTGATTATGTTCAATATGTGAGAAGGCAGTTTGCGGTTGTTCCTAAAGCTGTCAGAACTGATAATGGGTCTGAGTTCATTAACCACAAGTGCCAAAGGTTATTTGTTGATTTAGGTATACTGCACCAAAAGTCTATGGTTTATACTCCTCAGCACAATGGAATTGTGGAGCGTAAGCATAGACACTTATTGGATACTACACGTGCTCTTAAGATGCAATCAGGGTTACCAGCTCAGTTTTGGGGAGAATGCATTTTAACAACCACTTACTTGATTAATAGAATGTCAGTATCTAAGTTGGAGTGGAAAACACCCTATGAAGTTTTATTTCAAAAACCACCTTCATATGACCATTTGAGAGTGATGGGCTGTTTGGGCTATGTTGTTATTACAGGACCAAATTCAGATAAATTTGGGCATAGAGGAAGGAGGTGTGTTATGATTGGCTATCCACCTCATCAAAAGGGCTACAAATTATATGATTTAGAGAGCAAATCAGTTTTTCATAGTCGAGATGTTATCTTTCGAGAGAATGTATTTCCATTTCTACAGCCTTCTTCAAACACAGGTTTTCTTGAGTGTCCAACAAAGGATCAACTTTTCTTCCCACAATCTGTAGTTTCAAATGATGATTCTTTTGATGCTGAAGCTGTTGGAATTCACTCTACACTTAACACCAGTTTCTAATGCTTCAGGGAGACCATCTTGTGATGCTCAGGTTAATTCTCCATCTCTTTTGCCTCAGCATTCTACCAGGATTCGACAGGCACCAGTGTGGATGAGTGATTATGTGGTCAACACAGTACAGTGTGATTTTCATGTTTCTTTAGCAGTTGTGATGGCAGTTTTTGAGCCACGGTTGTACAAAGAAGCAATGGTGGATCCTAAGTGGCAAGAAGCTATGGATAAGGAGCTTACAACCTTGGAATCCAATGGTACGTGGGTTTTAACAAGTTTACCTCCAGGAAAACAGGCTATTAAATCCAAATAGGTTTATAAGATTAAGTATAGAAGTGATGGCTCTATTGAAAGGTATAAAGCCAGGCTAGTAGTGAAAGGGTTTAGTCAAAAATTGGGGAAAGATTATAAGCATACTTTTTCTCCTGTGGCTAAACTCCCTACTGTTCGCATTGTTGTTGCTTTGGCTGCCTCAAAGAATTGGTCTTTGTTCCAATTGGACATTAATAATGCTTTTCTACATGGTTTTCTCGAAGAAGAAATCTATATGGAACCTCCAGAAGGTTATGTTCAGACACAAGCTGGTCAAGTTTGTCAATTGAAACGATCTTTGTATGGTCTAAAGCAGGCCAGTCGTCAGTGGAACCTAGAGTTAACACAGTTCTTGGTGAAGTTAGGATATGCTCAATCCAAGCATGACTATTCTTTATTCACTAAGACCCATGAGGATTCCTTTACTGCAGTTTTGGTCTATGTTGATGACATACTGATCACAGGCAGTGATTTACACGAAATTCAGAGTGTTAAGATGGCTTTAGATGATCAATTCACAATTAAAGACCTTGGTCAGGCTCGGTACTTCCTAGGAATGGAACTTTTCAGGGATTCAACAGGTATCTATCTTACTCAGAGGAAGTATATTTCTGATATATTAGCTGATGTTGGTCTTGATCAAGCCAAGTCAGTTTCTTTTCCTTTCCCAGTTGGTGTCAAGTTGAGTTCCGATGATGGTGAGTTGCTCCAGGATGCTGAACAATACAGGAGATTAGTGGGGCGGTTGCTCTACCTTTCTCTAACTCGACTTGATTTGTTATATAGTATTCAACACTTGAGTCAATTTGTTGCTCAACCTCGGTTACCTCATCTTCAAGCTGCGATGCATATTCTCAAGTATTTGAAGGGTTCTTCTAACTTGGGACTTTATTATCCTGTTCAACCTTCCTTGAAGATCACTGGATTCTCTTATGCTGATTGGGGGTCTTGTGTTATGACTCGCCATTCTTTAACAGGTCATTGTGTGTTCTTAGGACATGCTTTGGTGTCTTGGAAGACGAAAAAACAAAACACTGTATCCCGTTCATCAGCTGAAGCCGAGTATCGAAGTATGGCGGCTACTACAGCGGAGTTGCTATGGGTTAGTTTTTTTGCTTCGAGATCTTCAAGTTTCAGTGCCTTTACCAGTGACCTTGTTCTGTGACAATCGAGCTGCGCAGCATATTGCAACAAATCCTTGTTTCCATGAGCGTACTAAACATCTCGACATCGATTGTCACTTCACTCGTGACAAGGTGCAAGAGGGATTTCTGTGCACATCTTTTATTCCTTCTCGGATTCAACTTGCAGACTTAATGACTAAAGGTCTAGGTGAGAATCAACATCAATTTATCGTTTTCAAGCTGGGAATGCAACCTTCTCCAGCTTGAGAGGGGGATGTTGAAGTATTGACATTCAAGCCAATATGACAGTGAGAACCGGAGCTGAAGAAAGAAAAGGCGTGGGGTTTGAACTGATGTGGAGGCTTCCTATTGGTTTTCACTTTGACTTGTAGTCTTACTAAATAAAGCTTTGTATAAATACTGATGTTAGTAGCTAGTTGTTTGGTACATTGTATTTTCCCTTCTTCCTGGCTCTCTGTTTCTAACAGAACCAGAGTCTTGTAACAGACTTTTCTTGAGCAAGAGGTTTCTTGCACAGTTACATGATCGATGATCATTTCTTCATTCTAATTTTGCTTTCGCTTCTTCTTTTGTGAATGAATCTAGAATTCTTCAGGAATAAATGAATTATATCTTTTCTGTTAATTAGCTAATGGTGAGTTGACAATGTTGGGTTGTGGGTGGTTAAATGAAAGACTTTCATTTATACGGGTGGTTTTGAAATTTAGCTTTTTAAAGGTAGTTTTCTGAAAACAAGATAATTTAGGGTAGTTTTGTGTAATTTATCCTTTTTTTTTATATTAAATGAATCATACTAGGGAGTAGTATATATTATTGGAGAATAAAAAGCGGATCAAGTTTAGAAGAACGAAGACTTAATAATTAGGCGTCAACGGCACTCGGATCCCGAGATTAATGTTTTTCTAGCTACGGAAATCAATATACATGAGTCGATGATGTATAGCCAAGTCTTATGTTCACCATTCACAAGTCCTAATAGTTAATAGCACGACTTAGAATCAACAATTAATAAAAATTATTTTGTTAATCACATTATGGTCAGATGACATAAAATAATACCAATAAGTTATGCTTGCATGACTATTTTAGTTCCAATATTTATTTACTCTGATCCATTGTTTACGGAATCTTAAATGCAATGACTACGTGCTCTCCAGTAAATCTAAATTTTCAAATCCAATAAAATCTTTCGATCCATCTTTTTGGAGAAAGTGCACATATTGCATATAAATGGTTGTTGTAGAGAGTTTTTTTTTTGATCAACCAAACCAACTAACATTAATCAAAACCAACATCAGTTTTCACAATGTCAAAGCAAACAGGAGGCAAAGAAAAAATGTCTGAAACAATAAAAGGAACACTAGGTAAGAGACGACTAAGAACATGAGCGGCTCGATTCGACCCTCGTCGACTCCACCGACAGTCATCAACCTCTTAACTCGTTGCAAGGATTTGAGCCACCAGCAACCCATCAACCGAACGAGGAAGTGTTTTGAGGTGAAGCTTCTAAATAGCCAACTGACAGTCAGAGACCAACAGAATCTTTTGAACTCCGTCATGAATAGCACAATCCAGACCCCTTTCATCGTCTCAAGCTCAACCACTTCAATGGTAGAGTCTATCTGGATACGCTTTGCACCAACTATGATCACATTGCCATCGGAATCATGCCCTATAAAGCCAATTCCACACCCATCCTTCAACACCAAGGTGTCGCAGTTAACAAGCACCCACCCTACCTCAGGCTTCACCCAATGATCCACCGCATCAGCTGATGGACCGCTCGGAGCAAAGTTGTGCAGCTCCACCAAATTGCGAGCCTCTAAACAGGATCTCCAGCTTTGATCGATCAATTCCGAAGGATCAACAACCTTTCCTTCAAAAATAAGGAGATTACGAGCGCTCCAAATTCTCCAAATTAATTATGTCCAAAGTTCAAACCTGCTTGCTTCCACATTTCTCAACAAATAATCCATCCAATAAATAAAAGTAAATTCCCGCTTCCAATTTGGTTTAAATTCTGGAAAGTGGTCCCAAATTAGCTGCGGTAACACGCATTGGAAAAGAGCATGAGCAACTGCTTCCTCTCTTCCACATCTCGGACATTCTGCTGTAGTCACAATCTTCCTATATTTAAGATTCTTCCTACATGGTAGGATATCTTTGCAAGCCCTCCAAAGGAACAAACGAACCCTAGGCTAAATTTCCACAGCTTCTTCCAAAAAGAACCCATCGGGGCTCCATCACCACTCCCTTGATCTTTTGACAACAGCTCTTTAATTAAACTGCATAGTGTAGGCAGATTTGATTGTAAAATCCCCATGAATTATATAAAACCATACTAAAGCATCAGGAACAGCTGCGTCCAATGATATGCCAGTGTTTTTGGAAAAACAAGGCTGACATACCATCAAAACCCGGTGATTTTGTGGGATGCATAGAAAAAAGGGCAGAGTGTACCTATTCTCCAGTGAATGGACGTGACAGCTCGACATTCGTAACGTCAATCAAAACATGCGAGATTCCGTGAGGAGTCGTATTTGGAATAGTGTCATGATCGGATTTAAAAAGTTTCTCAAAGTATTCAACAACAACCCTTGACATGTTTTCCCCACTCCTTCATTCCATCCCTCCATCATCAACGAATCTCCTTAATCTGTTTCTTTTCCTCCTCCCCGAAGCTTTTTTATGGAAATAACATGTATTACAATCACCACATTTCATTTCATTATCCTTTTTCCTCTAGATCCACAACAATTCCTCCCTTTCCATCAGAATTATTTCCTGCCTTTCAAGCTCAATTTGGCGATCTACCACATTACCATTCATGCCATTTTTCTGTAACATTCTCAACTCCTCATGCACCTTTTGTAGTTTCAACATGATGTTAACAAACTCCTCTTTGTTCCAATCTTTTAGATCTTGAGCATACAAAGCTAATTTTCCCATAATACCATCCTCCCATGACCTCATACTCGGATTCTTCCAAGCATTTTCAACAACCACCTGGCACCCTTCGTTTTGCACCCACATTGCCTCAAAGCGAAAAGGTCTCTTAGTTCTTTCCCGGTCACCCGTCGTTTCCTCTAAAGTGAAAACTTCGAGAATAATAGGAATATGGTCAGAACTCGCCCTTTCGAGATGCCTAATACTTCCTCCTGGAAATAAATTCAGCTGACTCTCATTTGCAAATCCCATATCGAGCCTTTCCTGTATAAAATCGTCCCCTATTCTTCCATTGTCCCAAGTAAACCTTGGAACAAAATACTTAATATCTTCCAACCCACACTGATCCAAAGTCTCCCTGAACTCCAACAAATCATTGTGATCCTGTTGATTTCCACCTTCCTTATCCTCACTTCTCAACACTTGATTAAAATCTCCCATGCACACCCAAGCATCATGCTCAAGCTCTTTTAATCTTTTCAACAATGCCCATGTATTTTTTTTTCTTGTCGTCCTTTTTTGGCCGTCCATACAAACCAGTAAATCTCCAAATCGTATCTCCATTCTTCTACTTAACCACAACATCAATGTGATTTGTGTATAGGATTGAATGTCAACCTCTAAGTTCTCTTTCCATAAAAGACAAATTTCCTCTGCCTTTCCAATGCAATCAACCAAAATACACCCGTCAAACCCTATCCTTTGTGTGACTTCATCCATTTTCTTCCTATCACTTTTAGTCTCCATTAAGAAAACTAAATTTGGGGCTTCTCTTCTTACCAAAACTGTAAGTCTCCCAATTGCCCGAGCCTTCCCCAATCCTCGGCAACTGTAGCTTAACGTATTCATGGTGTCCGGCAAGAGAGACTCTATGTCTCTCTCCGCCGATATCAACTTAATTTTCTTTCCATCATTCATTTATGAATCCACTTCCATAGACTCAACCCCATCCAATTTTCTCTTATTCAGTTTCACCCCTTCATTAGCCTCTCCATTACTTTTTCTAGCTAGCCTCTTCCATTTCTTTCCAACCTTCAACTGATTTTGATCTCCCCTCTCACCACCTATTTTTTCTGTTATCCAAACATCTATTTCATCCCTCTCTCCAACCATAACTTCCGTCATAATACCCTTGCCCTTCTATATCATATTTTCCCCTCCTTTATGAAGCCCTAACTTGCCCAACAAGTTTTCCTGATTCAATTCTCTCCTGTTTTCTCCACTATTTTTTCCACACCCTCGGCTCTTTTATCAGCTTCCTCACCTTGATTATTTCGCTCCTCTCCCCCGTCCAAACATAGCTTTGCTACCCTTTGAAGTGTCACAACACCATCGTTCCTTTCACTCCCCTTGTTTCCCTCAGTTCCACTCTCTCTACAGACTCTTCATTTTCTTTTTCTTCTAAGAATGCCGTCAACGACTTCCTCATTGTGTTTTAGCTTAACAGTATTTGGCTCCTCATCTATGATCAGCTTCGATGTCCCTTTTATTACTGACATTTCTAAATATCGTTTTGCCTTAAATTATTGGGATTGTTGCTTCAATTGAGATGCTCTCATCCAATCACCATACTCATGCTGAAGCTCATGCGATTGCTCATCCAAATAGTCAAGTTCCACATGCCCAAGCATTCCACATGAATAACAAAAATTGGGCAGCCTCTCATACTTTATCTTAGCCCAAAATTTCCTCCCACATACTATCAGCATAAATCCCCTTCTTAATGGCTTAGTAATGTTAACTGAAACATGCAATCGAATGAACTTCGAGCAGCCTATGAAATCCAGATCATCAATCTCCTCCAACCCACCAAAAACCTATCCCACAACCTCTGCAGTCTCAACTGTCATAACTTTAAGAGGCAAGTCATATACTCTAATCCAAAACGAGGCCTTATCGATGATTACTTGAGACGATTGTTCTAGTCCTGGCTCCTTCAATGCTAAGAGCGCACGATGAAACGACCATGGTCGTCCTTTGAAAACATTCTCCTTATCCTCCACCTCCGCAAACTTGAACAGGAACAAATTACTACGCAATTCACAGAAGAAAAAGCCATTCTTAAGCCTCCATGCACCCCTCATAATTGATTTTAGGGCATATGAATTAAATGGTCTCTTTGACAGCAAAGTACTGATTAGGTGATTGAACCCATACTCGAACTTGCACCATCATCTCGTGTCTTCCCCGCTATAACCACACACTCATCACAAGTCAAACTCAAATCATGTCTTCATTCGCTACTTGCCATTGAAAACCTTGAGAAACTTAGCCGACCAATCGTAGAAACACAAAAACCAAACCCGGTGAAGCCCGAATGTTGATGACGAGACAACCCTAGCCCCCACATCCACAGACCAGAGAGAAGCAGGCGAGTCGGAGATCGTCAAGGAACAATCGTCAAAAAATGGCCTTTGGTATGCCCTAGGGTTTTTAGTTATCAGCGGAATATTGAGTTGTTCATGAACGTTGTTGTAGAAAGTTAATTGTGGTAGAAAGTGAGTGTGAATTTGAGGTGTTAGATTAATGTGAATTGATGGTGAGATTTGGAAATGCAAAATAGTTAAAATATGGTGAATATTATTAGATATATCTATACAATAAGAAAGATATCATATACAATTCTATCCTAAAATAACATGATAGATATCTTAATAACTTCGCCCCTAGTTTTCATGTTCTTCGTATACAAACATGACACAAGTTGAGTGAGACGCAAAATTATCTTTATAAATACTGTGAGCGGGTAAAATTTAGCCATCATTAATATTTTTCTTATGAACCGCCATAAAGGTATTTTTTATTACGCTATTATATCTTTTAGTATATTCCTGTAAAATTAAATATGGTGGTTATATGTCATAATGTAAGATTTTATCTTAAAAGGATAGAACTTTCGCTTAGAGTAGGGAGCAAGATATCACTTGTTTGGGCTATAAGGCATTAGGCCGGCCCCAAGGGATAGAATTTTCGGCCTTCCTTTCCCTCTCTCTTCTATTATAAATAAACGGCTGTCTTCGCCATGGATGGAGAGCATATAAAAACACGCGCTTAGAAATTGAATAGGCTAATATTCGCTTAGCTTGTCGTTACCTTGACACTCGATAGACGATTGTTCTTTTGACATAAGCATCAGAGGTGGATTAGGGAGTTCCCGCCCCATTTGTCCATTGTTTTACATATTCTAGGTTAAAAATGAAATTAAAACTGAAGGTGAAGAAGAGGGTGAAAAGAAATATTCAATTAGTACATTAAAGATGGAATTATAGTTAATGTAAATACTCGCGGGTTCTACTCACACACACTCCACTTATAAAAAGAGTTGTCCTTGGCTGCAATTGGTTGCCCTGCTGGCGGACGGGTTGAGTTTTTTTGGGTTGCGCTTCCACATGCATTTTCATACGGAGTATTTCTTTCTTCTTTCTGACCAAAAACATAATTAATATACTCCTTCTTCTTCCTCCTTTTTTAATTAATTATTATGGGAAGACTGCCATATTTCATGCATCTAATTAATCCATCAAGATTCAAGAATTAACTTCGTCGCTACCCCAGATGGAGGAAGATATGTATATATAGTCAATTAATTGTACATACAGTTGACCATCATTAACCCTCTAATTACTACTAATTAGTATTCTTTTTTCCCCTGCTATATAAGCTACCGCTGACATCATGTCTACATATAATATCCTGTTTACATTGAATTTCATTGATTTAATTATGATTTTTATTGGATCAATTGTTTGAAAAATGTATATATGATTGAAGAAAATTATCTGCTGATTTTCTTCAACTCGATCGTACGACGATTAATCTAATCTAGCTAGCAAATTTATTCGAAGACTTCTTCAAACAAATTACTCCGTAATTGTGCAATATAGAAACTACAAAGTCAACCATTTAAACCCATTATTATGTCATAAATGAGAAACTCGTGCAACTTGGATATAAACTTCCTATTTGACACATTATTACTTTGACATTTGCAAAATATATTGTGATTAAAAGTTGAACGTACGTATACGTGATTGCATCCGTATGAAAGCTGCAGCCTATGAAGGTCGATTGATTTCTTGTGCAATATAGAAACTAGAAAGTCAACTAGAATGGCTACGGAAGGCTATACAAACAAGTAAACGTACGGACACATTCAAATGTTAGGGGGCAGATCCAAAGTTATATATACTTTCCCTATGTTCATTTCTACATACGTACATTTACCGATTTACGCTAATTTTGAAATTTTAAAGTAGCTATAAATTAAATAAGAGATGGAATTTTTATGCACCATGTTGGTACGGTCAGTAGATCGATAAGCATAAAATCACGTGCAACCAAGAGGAATCAACCTTCTTTTTGCACTCTCTTTTCTCCGATAGCCGATAGGAATAAGAGTAATCTCCTTCCATACATGAATCAATGTTTTGGCCCTTGTATCCAAAGAGGAACATTCACCCATTCACAAATTTACACATATATTCAACTTTCAACTAACTTCATTTATTTCATTTCAACCTATCATTAAATATATTTCCAACAAAATAATAATAATGTTGATATTTATAAAAAAAATAAATTAATCAATTTTTATAATTTTTTATTATCTATAAATAGAGTAATATTGCGGGTCATTTTTCACAAACTCATCTTAGCTTTTCTTTCTCTCCTTCACTACTACTACTACTACTACTACTACTACTACTACTACTACTACTACTACTACTACCTACCTTCCATGGATAACCACAACAAAAATCCAAATAACTCAAACACCCAATATAATCTAAATACATTTAATTTGGATCAAGTTCAAGCCATGCTACAACCCAGTTTGGCATGGAGTGTCGAGATACTATGGAAAATCATGATGGCATCATGCACAATATAATTTTGGAAGAAAGAGCGAGATACTTATCAAAATTATAAAGACCCGTGTGAATTTGGCCAAGATCAACCTGAAAATATAGTTGGATCATCAAGAAGAAATGATAATGAGGCATTCATTGTGACACGTGGACGATATAATAAGCAAAATCTAAGAAGATTTATGGATAGAAGGGAGGAGTTTCGGAATAAAGAAATGCATGTGGCTCTAAAGAATGATTTGGTGGATAACATATGGAAGAAGTTTCAAAGTTTGACATTGGAATCAGATTTAGATTAAATTTCTATGACAACAATGTTTTTATTATTTATGTTTAACATTATTTTTATTTTGTATTTTTTTGCACTTTATAATGTTGTTGAAGTTGTCTTAATGTTAATTAAGTTTATTTTTTAATTAATAATTAGTTTATATTATCTTAAATCCAAATTATTTAAGTAAATATAATTTATTATTAATTTATTTGATTAACTAACTTTGTAAAAAATATTGAATGATATAAAATATCTAGAAAGTAGGAGAGAGGAAGTGAAATGATGAAAGTAAAAGTGAAAATTGATGTGGATGATAGAGAAAATGAGGTATCAAGAGGAGAGAAGGAGAGAGAAAAATAAGAGAGGATTATTCATCCTCACCATTGCACATGCTCTAAGAATATACATCTGTGATATATCAGATTAGCAGGTAGGACATGTTCTAGTGTTGTACGGTATTTATTTTGGATTACGCATTATATTGAATTATGATATAGATTCTTGTTGCTATTGCAAAAATTCGTTAAGGTAATTAAGGGCAGTTTACTTCTTTAAAGATCATAACCTAATTTGTAAACAATGGATAAAGGGTCTAACCTTCTAATTCACTTCTCATGGCTAAGTTAGTAAGGATCTCAACTGAACTGTTGTGTATTTTTTAAACAAAGCTTACCATGTTTATGGGAGAAACATGTTCTCCTTATGCATAGGGTCGGCCGACCCCTTCTTTCTCCCGCAAGTAGTCCGAATTCTATTCATTTGTAGATAGATTATCTTATTTTCGAGTAATATTCAAACAAGATAATAATAATAATATAAAAATACTACTACTACTACTACTACTAATAATAATAATAATAATAATAATAGGGAAAATTGCATTTAACCACCCTTTATTTTACACATGTTGCAATTAACCACCCTTTATATTTTTTTCTACACTTAACCACCCCTTATTTGTAAATATGTGCATTTAACCACCCATTTTGATGAAAAACGTTATTTTCTTCGTTAAATTAAAGTAAATCACATTTTTCCCTTCTTTTTTAATTTTATTTACAATAAATAAAAGAATTTAGGAATAAATTGAGCTTGGAATGTAATTATCATTGGATTTCGGCCTACATCTCAAACTTTGGAATCTTGAGTTGTCTCCCATCAACTTAGACATGACCGACTCCAAGGGACGCTCAAAGTCGTCGGAATAAGATCCAAAACCCATGGCCTTTGCATCGGCGAAGTCGTGGTTCTTCTTGGCCATTGGATGGAGGAAATTAGGCCAGGGTTGCAAAATTGATCGGCGTATTGGAACTTGAAAGTGTCAATTATGGTTTTTTCTTTATTTATTTATCGTAAATAAAATTTAAGAAGAAAGGAAAAGACGTAATTTACTTCACGTAATGGAGAAAATAACGTTTTTCATCAAAATGGGTGGTTAAATGTACATAATTACAAATAAGGGGTGGTTAAGTGTAGAAAAAAATATAAATGGTGGTTAATTGCAACATGTGTAAAATAAAGGGTGGTTAAATGCAATTTCCCCATAATAATAATAATAATAATAATAATAATAATAATAAAAAGAATTGTAAGCATGTTGATGGTGTCGTGATCCATGCACCTAGCTAGCTAGTTTTGATGACGTTGTGATCCTTGGTATCTCCAAGCCTCTTATGCATGTTGTGTTGGTTTCTGATGATGTGGTTGGTGAGGTTGATAGCGATTCTGTTGTTCCCTCTTATTCGTCCTTACCTGGGGATGCTCTTGCTTGTTTCGACATACATCTCCTTAATCATGTTTTTTTAAAGAAAGTTAGGAAACTGTTAAGTGTATTCCCCCTAAGTTGAGGCTTTGCTTTGCTAGAGTTTTTCTTAGTGCTCTTGATAAGGTCCTTGTGAGCTCAAGTGACGTGTCGACTTGGGTGCAACTCCTTATTGTGTCTTGCTCTATTTTGACTGCTTTGGTGCTTATCAATAGGGTTCAACGACGGTCGAGAGAACGAGAGCAGAGTCAGTTTGATTGTATTTCTCGTGTAGTCACACCATTATTAGATGGAGGGGCCTTGGGAATAGGCTTGGTTTGGTGCTTGATCACTTATTAGAAGTGGCGACTCTCTCTAGGGGTGTGAAGAAATCAAGAAGCCCTGACGAAATTAACCTTTTCCAATGTAAGCGTAAGCTTGGAGACGGGAACTTCACATCTTCTATTAATGTCCTTATGTCTTTTGGAGTTGCCCATCTAATCTTGACACTCTATGTTAATTGGAGGCCAAACACCCCTACGCCCCCTCTCCCTCCGGTGTTGCCTTCTTCTCTGGTGGGTGAAAATGCTCTCTCTGTTAACAAAGACGTGGTGCTTGATAGGATCCACAACATCCCTAAAGGGATTTCATGTGGTCGTGATGGGCTCAGGGCTCAACATTTTGGTGATAATCTGGGAGGGGTTCCTTCTACTGTGGCCGATGATTTGTTAGGATCCATCACCGGGGTTGTTAACATGTTCCTTCGGGGTCAGTTCCCTAGCCAGTTAGGGAATTCATTATTACTTCCCCCTGACTCCCTAGTCAAGTCGGGCGCCCTATTATTGTTAGCACTATATGGAGGAGTCTTGTTTCCAAGGTTACTTCGTCTATGGTTGGCTCTTCTATGAATTGTTATTTGCAGGATTATAAGTTTGGAGTGGGCGTTCTTGAGGGTAGTAAAGCAGTTCTGCACTTTGTAAACAAGCTTGTTTAGTCTAAGGATAATGAGGTTGGGCTTTCTATGTTTTTAATGGATTTCAAGAACGCTTTTAACCTTGTTGATATGAGTGTCATGCTCTAGGAAACTAGTTTGAGGTGTCCATCCATTGCTCATTGGGTTGAGTTTTGTTACTCTCAACTTGCTAGGTTTTACTATGAAGACTTTGTCCTTTGGCCTTGTCAGGGGGTACACCAAGGTGATCCTTTAGGGCCTTTATTGTTCGCCCTAGCTCTGCATCCTTTGGTTTAGTCCATCAATCATGAATACGATCTCACCCTTTAGGCATGGTACCTTGACTATAGCACCATTGTTGGAGATACCCTTATGGTGGCCAAGGCGCTTGACATTATTAGTTCTGATGGGCTCGGACGTGGTTTGTTCCTAAATGTTGATAAAACTAAACTTTTTTGACTATGGAGGATCCTAGAAGTTTGGTGGAGGGTGTTTTCCCATCGAAGTATCGAACATCTCTCGCCCACGTAGTGTTGTCAAACTTCTTAGTGGGTCGGTCAGCTTGGATGTGGGCTTCAGTCAAAACTTGGCCTTGAAGAGTGTCTCTAAAAAAATTGCCTTAATGGAGGCAGTTAATCGTCTAAATGACCCCCAATGTGAGCTCCTTCTTCTTTGCAATTGTGTTGGGAATGCTAAGTTGTCCTACACCATGACAACTTGCTCCCTTGTGTCTTTCAAGGATTCCCAAGTTCAGTTTGACCATACTCTGCGTCTCTCCTTGGAGAAGGTTGTCACTGCGTCAAGGCCGGATTTTGGTGATTGGCAACGGTGGTTGGCCACTCTCCCCATCCAAGGGGGTGGTATTGGCATATTTGTTGTTGGGGATGGTATCCGTTATGCTTTCCTTTCTTTTTTGATTCAAATGAGCAAACTGCATGCCAAGATTATGTTAAATACGGGTATAGTTTTCCCTTGGCTCTTCCTTTCAGCATGCTCTTGATGATTTCTATGTCTTTTGCAATGTCGATGATATCTTTCTCATCATTTATTCTCTTGCCCCCCAAATGATGAAAACCCTAGGAAGGTTTTACTTTGGTGTCATTGAGAAAAGCCTCGTCGATAGGTACATGCTTAGCCTAAGGGAGGTTGTTGTTCTTAGTTGTATCTGTACTCCTTATGCACAAGATTCTTTGTTCACTTTCCTTATTGATGGCTTGGGAGAAATGATGAACCATCCTCAGTTTCACTTTGTGTTGTGCTATAGACTTATAATACCTCTATTTTCTGATGGTAGTATTTGCCTGAGTTGCAACGCTCCCAAGATGGACAAATGGGGGGGATCAAGCTGTCCACTGTTCTAGTGAGGTGGGTGTGAAGTTCAAGCATAATTTGGTGCATGATATTCTTGTTGATATTTGATCCAAAGTTGGAATCGCAGTGTGGAAGGACCATGGGTTTCCTCTTGAAGAATGGGTAGGATCTTAGGCTCGCAGACCTTTTACTCTTTAATTGGCATCAGGGTAAGGATGCTTGTGTGGTTGTGATCGAGGTCTCTCCTTTTGCTAGTATGGGTGCGAGTTCTTGGGCGCCTAGGTTAGCCTTGCACAATGTTGGAGAGGAAAAAGAAGAAGTATGTGTCCAAATGTGAGAAGAACATATACAAATTTATCCCTTTTGCTTTCTCTACGTTTGGGGAATTCGATAAGGAGGCGTTGGAAACACTTTCACGTATTAAGTCTCTCTCTATTAGCCAATCTAATAATTCTAAGAGTGGCGCGTTCGTTTTTCATGGATTAAGTTTTTGCATTCAGAAGGGTGTGGAGCCCAGCATGTTTCTAGGCTCCCATCTAACTTTATGTAATATTTATAGTTTCCCACTATAATAATAATAATAATAATAATAATAATAATAATAATAATAATAATAATAATAATGCATATAATTAATTATCACAAAATTATACACACACAATTGCCACTTTGGATTGTATTATTATTCTTCGTAATATAATATGGTCAAATCCTCCAAGCCTTTTCTAACACGAGTGCACGTGCAAACTAGGATGTCTGGTTCGTATATTCGTTCATTCGTATGTCCTACATCCATACAAGTGGTATGGAAATTTTCTTAGGTACTACGACCTTTATGATTCGATCAAGGTCAAAGACAATATTTTTTTATGCAAGACATAACTCTATTGCAAAAAATGACTCTTATTAATGAAATGCATTAACATTCCTAGACAATGCAATAACTAACCTAGAGAATAATGCAAACTTTAAGGGCCTGACAAAATCTAAGTTGGAAAAGGAGTACCATGTCTAACATAAAACCTAAAAGCGAGCCCCCTGAATACGAGCTCTTGTGCGTCGCTTATAGCCCTCGGTCGAGCTTATCCCGCTCTCCGACAGCCGCTTGTTTTACACAAATACAAGCGATAGTAGATGACTCCTTTTTCAAGCATAGACGGGCTTCTAGCTTATTAGCCCGCACTTGAATTGTGGTTCTTCCTACTCAGAATTGAGTCATTTGATGAAGGGTTAATGGCAACACCTCCATAGTATGAATCCATTGCCTTCCCAAAATCAGGTTATAAGGTGATGGCACGTCCATCATAATGAACTCGACCTTTATTTTCTTTCTTGCCAAACTCAAATTCGCCCTAAAGCATCCTAGTGGAAATATAGAATACCCTCCAAGGCCCGTGAGCGGCATCGAAATGGGAATTAGGCCCTCTTGCTTTTTTGCTAAGAGCTTGAACACTTCGTAATACATAATGTCGCCTTAACTCCAAGAGTCCACCAAAGTCATATTCACCTTGCAATTAGGGACATCAATTGTTAGAACTAGGGGATCGTTGTGAGGCACCTAGACAATAGTAAGATCTCCTTCTAAACACAATGTCCTTACTTCAATCCACTTGGAGACATCACAACTTGACAACTTGTACTTTTATCACTTCTAGATCATGACAAGCTTTGTTGCACTTTACCTTTGTCTCCAGGTCATTCTTTTAAAAATAAAGTGTCAACTCTTCCTTTGGCTCCTACCCTTCTTATATTCTGGGGTCGCTTTACCATCATCTTTAATGAACTCTTTCGAGTGCTCCTTTTTTACCAACTCTTAGAGGTACTTCTTATAGGACTCACAATTCTCAATCATATGTCCTCAAGACCTATGATAAGAGCAATATATGCGCCCTTCACCCTCTTCTTTAAGGGATTCAATCCTCTTAGGCCACCTAAAGAAAGATTCATTCTTTATGCGAGGACGGATACAATATATAGGCAACTTCAAGACCATGTAGATCGCCAAGGTATGCCGCCACCCACCTCTTGAGGGTCACTGCCCCTCGTTGTGGGTTAACTCGGAGCTCGCCTTGCGCGACGGTGGCGGCGTTCGATGTCGCACTCCCTGCTCAGCCTCATCTTCCAGCCTGGCGTACTTCTAATGCGCTCTTGCAATTCAACCATGCTGACAAGGTATCTTGAGGGTCAACTTTTCTCTCAACTAACTGTCACATGGCAAGGATCTCTTAAAGGCCGCTACCATTGTCTTCTTATCAAAATCGTCACTTTTTTAATAACATTCCATGAATATAGATGAGAATTGCCTCAAGCTTTTTCCTTTGTCCATCTTCATTTCAAACATGGTATCCAAAGAGACTGAGACTCTCTGGTTAGCAATGTAATGTTTGACAAACTCCTTAGCCAATTGATTCTACGTTCATATAGAATTAGATTTCAAGGTCTGAAGCCACTTTACCACTGCTTTTCCAAGGCTTTCAAGGAATATTTTGCACATGATAGCATCATCAAACACCCATAAAGCATTCTTATAAGAGAACACATCGATATGATTGATAAAATCCGAATGACAATCGTATAAGTCAAAGGATGGCATAGAGAACTTTGTGGGAGGCTTTGTTTCCCATATGCTTCTATGAAAAGGTGTAGAAGTCAATTGTGCTAGTTTCTGCTCGGCTTGTTCTTAGCTATTTGTAAGGAATTGTCTTGTGCATTTAACAACTTCAAGAGCCTCTTCTCATTCATTTCTATTGTTTGGCTCATCCTTCTTGCATCTCAGACCTCGCTATCTCTGACCAGATCATTTCTCATCCTCCCCTCCCTTGTCGTGCATGGGTGTCGACGTGTCGTCAATCGACCTAGTGTAGTAGTGTGGGTTCGTCGCGCTTTCTTTTGGGGTGTTTCTTCATCTTGGGTAGTTCTAGTATCTCTTGTCCAAATCGCGATGATTTTTATGCCCTATTGGCGCCCTACGATCTCAATTGTAGTGTAGATACTTTTCTCCCTAATTCGTCATACTGCATGAATCAAAGCATTTCTGTTCACGATATTCGTCTCCAACCTCTCTAACACTAGCCAATCGATGCCATTTGTTAACCTTTTCAATTTCATTCATGGGACGCTTGCCCAAATCATTTTCCACTGCATATTTGAGACGATCAATCTCCTTGACCACATCTCCTAATTGAGCCAACATGTGGGCACGATCAGCCCATGTCTGTTCAGAATTTTGTAGGGTTGTTCCTAAGGCTGCTACCATTTCTTCATCACATACGACTTTCGCTATTGTGGAGGTCTCGACATCACCATCCCAATCTTGGTGCCTCCTCGTGTGTCGCCTTGGCAACCACCATCACCGACTTGGCTCTTCTCCCGATTGTTGGACCGTGCACACTGTCATCATCGTCCATTGTTGGGGCTTCGCTTCCCATTCGATCGCTTCTTGGTGCGTGACACCCCAACCAATCGGTGGTCGCGTGCGGTTGCTCAACACAAGTTCTCCACTGCCGCACTCGGCACCGTTACCATCACCGTAGTTAGCCTACACCATGTCACCCCTCGTGTTGATGTGGATAGTTTGTTCAATGCTAAGATTTGTTGATTCCTCTTCATAGATCGTTTCCATGGCTAAAATTCGAATCAACTTGGAGGATTTCATGGACTTTCATATTTTTTTCCCTTGGATGACGCTCATTGTTAGTGCAAAAAGTCATCAAGGCAATTAAGGGTCACATCTGAACCTTCTACCTCCTTAAAGATCCCAAATTTACATGGAAAACAATGGACAAAGAGGGTCGGATCCCTATAATCCACATTTGATGCCTAAGTAAGGATCTCAATTGCATTGTTGTGTATTCTCAAAACAAAGCTTACCGTATTTATAAGAGAGCAAAATATTAGAAATGGTGAACCCTTTTAAAAAATATAAAATAATTTAGTTTTCGAATGTTTTTTTAAATAATTTCCCAAGATATAATTGGCCAACCCTTTTTACCTATTAAATTTTGACATATTAATGTGGGCTCATGGGTTCACATTAAGGAAAAATTAGCTACATTTTTTTACTTAATTACATAAATTACCACGTATATATGTAGGTAGTCCAAATTACACCTAATCTTTATTTTTAAAAAGAACCACCTAAATTTATAAGTTTTTAAGAAAAAAATTGTAGAAAACCAATCTACTTTACACCTTTTTTTATTGGGTAAGGAATAGGGTCGTTACAAGTACTACTTGGGCTCGCTTAGAGCATTTATTAGGGATGAAAATTGGTTACTAACTAATTCTAGAGTCTTAGCAGTGTTTGAACCGCTATACGAAGTTGAAGGACTTCATACAGAACTGCAACCTTCCCTGTTTACTTATGGGGGACCTTAACGAAATCCAACACCCAGACGAGAAACTGGGAGGGGCTAACCCCACACAATCTAGATGCGAACGACTCATGAAATTCAAAGACGAATGTGACATGTGTGACATCCCGTCTTTTGGAAATAAATTTACATGGAGAAAGTCAAAAAACCTGGAGAATACCACCTTTGAAAAACTAGACCGCACCCTTGTCAATAACCAAATTATCCAATGGTACCCGTCCATTGCGACCAAAAATCATGTTTTTTCATCTTCGGATCACTGTCCTATATCTTGTGAAATACCAAATGGCACACAATTCAAAGCACAACCTTTCAAGTTTGAGATGATGTGGACATCCAGAAAGGACTTCCAAAACGTAATTAAACAAGCTTGGCGTCTCAATGCTGGTGGTTCCCACATGTACAACCTTACCAAAAAACTCAAATGCTAAAAACAAAAGCGAAGATATGGAACAAACATACCTTTGGAAACATATTTGAACAAATAAAGAAAATTGATGAAGAAATCATCAATCTGCAAAAAGAGATCAGCGAACAAGCAAATCTGCAACTAATTCAGAAACAAGAGAGACTATCCAGGAAACGAGAATGCTTACTGAACTTCCATAATTCCTACTGGAAACAAAGGGCTAAAAACACACACATAAAACTAAATGACAAAAATACCAAATATTTCCACCGAATTGCCTCCGGTAGAAGAAACAGAACAAACATAAAAGAAATCCGCACAACGGAGGGCACACAAATCACTGGTGTTGATAACATCCGAACTGAAATCAAACGCGATTTCCGAAACCGATTTCGGGCTCTTGAAATAAACCACAACAAACTCCAAAACATGACAAAAACCATCCAAAAAGAAATAACCGATGCAGATAACTTAGAACTTATCAAACCAGTTTCTAACACAAAAGTCAAGAACGCCTTGTTTGATATTGGGGACGACAAATCCCCCGGCCCGGATGGAATGCCGGCTAGCTTTTACAAAAAATACTGGCACATCCTAGGCCCGGATGTAACTAAAGCTGTTAAAAGCTTTTTTCACAATGGCAAAATTCTAAAACAAATAAATCATACTTTCATCAATCTACTACCAAAGTGTGAATATCCCAACTCTACCAATCACTATAGACCAATCAGTTTATGTAACACCATATACAAAATTATATCTAAAATTCTGACAAACCGTCTAAAAAAGCTCCTAGAAAAACTAATCCACCCAAGCAAGGTGCTTTCATTCAAAACCGAAGTATCCATGACAATACCTTAATAGCACATGAGATTTTCCACTCCTTCCGTTACAAACAAGGGAAGGAGGGGTGGATTGCAGTCAAACTAGACATGGAAAAAGCCTATGACCGCATAAGTTGGGAATTCCTAGCTGTAGTTTTACAAAAATTCGGGTTCCATGAAAAATTTCGGGGATGGATCCGTGAATGCGTGGAAACCGTATCCTTCTCAGTCCTCGTGAACAACGGACCAACAGAACATTCTTTCCCCAAAGGGGACTCAGACAGGGAGATCCCCTCTCACCCTACCTGTTCATCATTGCTGCCGAGATTCTGGCTAGACAGATCCATCTGGTAAGCGCCAACCCAAAAAGCGGCATCGGGATCCAAATCTCAAGAAATGGAACAAAAATTCCATTCTTAGCCTTTGCAGATGACATTATCATCTTTGCTAAAGCTAATTGTCAGTCATGTAAAAACATGAAAGAAATCATTGATGACTACTGCCAGATATCCGGCCAAAAAGTTAACTTTCACAAATCTGCATTCCAAGTCACAAAAAATACTAACAACAATACGAAAGAACAGATACAACAACTACTCCAAATAACGAACACAGTTGCTCTAGATAAATATCTAGGTTGCCCGATAATCAATGGGAAAGTAACACAAAACACTTTTAAACCCCTGATAATGAAAACCAAAGCTCAGTTACCAAAATGGAAAGCAAACACTCTATCACAGGAGGGTCGAAAAACCCTAATCAAAGCAAACCTTTCTGCACAACCAAACTACATAATGCAATCATTCATGCTACCTCAGACAACTCTTAACGAATTGGACCAAATCAATAAAAATTTCTTTTGGAACAAGGAAAACAACTATAAGTCCCTAATTAGCTGGAATTCCATTTGTCGACCTCCTGCGCATGGGGGGGTTGGAATCGCAAAGGCGGAGGACATGAACCAAGCACTCCAGATGAAATTGCTATGGAAAATCTTAGCAGAACCAAATAACCTCTGGGTTAAAATAATTATAGAGAAATACCTCAAAACGGATAACATCTTGAATTATAAGAAAAAACGTAACACTTCTTGGCAATGGTCCAAGCTTATGGGTCTTAGAGAGCTTTTTGTGTCTGGACTCATCTGGCAAGTGGGGGATGGGAAAACCATTCAATTCTGGAAAGATAACTGGATCGGGTACGGGCCTATCCAACCAAAAACTGGAACTCAGACCCACATTAACTGGGAGGAACGAGTCGAAACGTACTTACGTGAGGACAACTCATGGAACATAGAAAAATTAAGTAAGGTTGTTAATCCCGATGATCTAGATAATATAGCTAAAATAATTAACCCGGTTAACAAAATCCAAGACAGGCTTTATTGGCAACCAAGCAAAAACGGTTGGTATTCTACCCATTCAACTATGCAATGGTTAAACCTTGCTAAAAACGAACCTAAAATCAACCTAGAATGGATTAACAAACTCAATGTCCCACCCAAAATGCACAATTTCCTTTGGAAGGTGGCAAGAAATGGCCTACCAACTAAATCGAGACTTGCTGAAAAACACATCCCGGTACCACAAGGTTGCACTGCATGTAATAATCAGTGCGAAGATACAAATCATATCCTGACTTCATTCCCTCTTACGAAGGAAACTCTTAATACCATTAGTCCCAAACTACGGAGGACGATCGATCTCATCTCCTCTGATGGCAAAAAACCACATCAGGTCTTGGAGGAAATCAGGGCAAGAATAAACAAAGAGGAGTTGGAACTCCTTACTAACACCTGGTGGTGTATTTGGTACTCCAGAAATAGGAGAGTGTTCGATAACAATACCGGAACAAACCTAGGCGATGCAAGCAAACTTAGTGAATTTACTCAAAAACAAATCCGAGAGTGGAAACTTGCTAGGGCACCAGACACATCTGACCCACCAAACAAGGGTCATGCAAGAACTGAAAGGAAAAATAAATATTGGGTAAAACCCAAGAACAACTATATTAAGCTTAACTTTGATGGTGCAGTGTGTGCAGATGGCGTGGCTACTTTTGGGTTCATACTTAGGGACTCCAACGGCTCCCCCATCTCGCTTGACGGAGGACTGATCGGTCGACAGTCTGTTTTGATATCCGAGACCATCGCCTTATGCCAGGGACTTCTTGAGGCCATTCGTCATGGCATTCTGCGGATCCAGATCGAAGGCGATAACTTGCAGCTGGTCAAGGCCGTTCTTGGCGACTGGCGCTGCCCGTGGGAGATTGAAGTGTTGCGTGCGAACATCCATTGTTTGTTGGCTCAGTTCCAGGATTGGAGTATTGCTCATATTTATCGTGAGTGTAATTCTATTGCTGACTTCATCGCTGGCTCCTTCCGACGCGTCTCTTCCGTTCCACTTGCAGCTGATTTGGGCTTATGTTCCCTCATCCGTCAGGATGCCCTAGGGCGGTCACTAGGTTGTTAGTGACCTCCCTAATTCCTTTCCTAATCAAAAAAAAAAAATTCTAGAGAAGAATTGACAAATCGCCGTCCATGACATTCGAAACGGTGACCTCGAAGTACTACTTTAAAGGCCTAACCATTGAACCCGATCGCTGAATGCTTACAACTTATATAGTTGTTGAAACCATGCAATATTCTTACTTCTTATAAAAAAAATCACTCAGATTTAAATGTTTTTAAAAATACCCACTTTTTCATATTTCTTGTTCAAAATACCACCACCTTTTTCTTATTCAAAAAAGGGATTGAACAAAATAATAAAATCAAATGAGATAATTTGAGCAAATAAACCAAAAAAGAGGGAATTAAGAAAGAACATAAACCCAGGGGTTTAATTGGGGCCATGGCCCATGTGACCTCTGCGTTCTACGAAGCTTCAAAATTTTCAACGATGTAATTTACTCCTATGTATTTATTCAATAAAATAAAAAATAAAAAATAAAAAAAATGATCCGAAGCTCGCTTAAGTACACCAGCCATTGCGGCTAGTTTTCAACCCCTCTCCTCGCTCCCTATCTCTTGACACACAATCATAACCGTTGAAATTGATTTTTTCCGGTTTGATTAATAATACCCACATATAAAAATACGAGTTCAAACAATTTTAATTTTCAACTAATGAATAATCGCTTTTAAAATTCGTCTTACTATTAAACAATTGAACGAGTAGTACCTTCTGTGAACAATCACCTAGTATATACTATATATATATACAAAGGAGCACGGTGGCGATGGGTTTCAAAGACGGAAGCTAGCTAAGCCATCATTTTGAAATTTTCATTTTCTGATATTTTTTCTTTATTTTCGTCGTCAAGAGTCCAACTTCTCCGGTGCCTTGTCTCTCTATATATTTAGTTTATCCCTAGCCTTTTAAGAAGAATACGTTCTTTGATCTGCTCTCATTACATTTACTGATCGATCGATTTACGCACACACAAGAAATTAGCTGGAAAGCTGCAGATCGAATTCATTTTAATATGGAGGATACTAGTAGACTTGTCAAGGAGGAGAAGAAGAAGAAGAAAAGGAGCGAATCCAGCAACGGCAGCCAAGATCAAGATCAAGATCTAGCTCGTCCGGATGATATAACTTCTCCCAAGGTAAGAAAAACACATTTCTGAATTTCAATTTAATCTATCTCGGACTCAGAATTACTTCATGATTATGTAACTAACTACTTGAGATCGAAACATGTTTTTCTGTAAGTACACATTTGGTTCGTAAGGGATGAATGAATACTCCGTAATCCGTAATCCGTAATCCGTATATGTTAAGAAAACTACCCTATTTGTTCATTAATTTTGCTGGATAGTAAGACTAATTAAACAGTAATTAAGTGCTAGTTAATTAATTAATTAATATTCGATCATGTGCACAGGCAGCAGTTATGAGGTTAAGGAATGATGAGGATGAAACTTGCAAGCCTTCGTATTGGAGATCCAGGGATTTGAGCAACACCAAGGTACAAAATTATACTCCGTATTAAATAAAATAATACACACCTAGCTATATAATTAGTACTACAATTCATTCATCGATTAAGGTTTATATATATATATATATATCGGTTTTTATATACTACTCCATTAAAACAGTACCTCCAATTTCCAATTCCGATCCATATGGATGATTCTATATATCTAAAGGGCTGAAAATCCAGACTAACCACACAAATTCGACTTCCTTTAATTTGATTCCTGTATTTTATACGGAGTATATACTATTCTAATTTAATATTCTTATGTATACATTTAAACACACACATATATAGCCAATAACAATCAAAATATTACAACCTCACCCTCATTAGTTAATTATGTCTCTTCACCAAAAAAAATAAAGTGAATTATGTCTTTCCTTCTGAAGGGATTCACCTTGCTCTAATATCTATTGGTTTGTATACATCGATCTTGTGATTCTTGTGTGAAAATATCTATCATTATGAGTTCCAATCCTCTCGTCTATCCGACGGTTGATTTTTTGAGCTTATAGCGATAATTCATTTTGCTCCTAATGTTTATTCAAACAACTTTCGATCGATGAAGAGTCAGGTATATATTTGAAGCGTCCGTTTAAATTATATACGTATGAGAATATTCCAGCATATGACGTTGACAAATTAATGATATATGTTTGGTGAATGGTGAGAATTATATTTTCTAAGTTTTAAATCCATCTAGCTTAATTACCTAATTATACATAGAGCAGACTACGCGAAATTATATTAAGTGGGTGCAATAAATTGGAAACCAATGCATGGAATATATATTATCATATAGTTATGCACTAATCTAGCTCAATGATCTAATTAATTAGATTAAATTATTAATGGAAGTCAATGATCTAATTAATTATATTAAGTAGATGTATTCTTCTAACATGTTCAAGTTATGAGTGCCTCATTTTAACATCCAGATTCCATTTGAGCGGGACTATATTGGACGATGATGTTGATATTGTATTAATGGAAGTCACTCATTGATTAATTCTTAATGAAATTTCTACCTAAATATAGAAAGTGTAGTTTGTTCAATTATTAATGAATAGAGAATTTCTTTGATCATCTTTTTCTTTTTGTGACATACTCCACAATTAATCATGACCGAGACTCCTCCTTCGTCGATCAAGTCCCATTTGCTTGGTCCGCTCATAGATCAAGTCCCATTTCCATGTTTCTTTTTTCTTTTCTTTTAATTTTTTGTGAAGGGTATGGCCAGTCGAACCGAAGACCGTACCTCTGGATATTACCCTTAAGGTTTAATCAATTGACTAGATGTCCGAAGGCTTACATGTTTCTTTCTTTTTTCCTAAAACAGAAGGATGGACTGGAGTCAGCAAAAGCCGAAATGGGACAAGTAATGGAAGAGAACAAGAGGCTGAAATCTGAGCTAGACCGGATCATGAAAGACTACCAATCACTCCAATCGCGCTTCCATGAAATCGCTCCAAAGCAACACTCCAAAGCTCGCTTAGAAGATGCACACAACACCATTAATAATCAACAACCGGAGGAGGGCGAGCCTCCTCATGAGCTCTCCCTAAGCCTTGGAAGAAATTCAAGCCTCGATTCGAAGAACAAGAGTAATGAATTACTTAGGCCACAAGAAACGCTCAAGGAGAGTAGTGGATTGTCTCTTGCATTGGATTACACAAATGAAGGTGGGACGTCGAAAGCAATCACCGATGGACGAGCTACGTCGATGATTCAGAATTCAAGCATGGAAAATAGCTTGGACGAGACAAAGGATGAGGCCGGGGAGACTTGGCCTCCGAGTAAGGTGCTTAAGACCGCGAAAAGTGGGGGACGAGATGATGAAGCTGTGCAACAGCCTCCTGTTAAGAAGGCTAGGGTTTCGGTCAGAGCTAGATGTGATACTCCAACCGTAAGTAGATATAGACCATGCACATATGCATGGTATTTCCAATTTAAAATGTATTGACAAAACAACATTAACTTTCTTCATATATATGTACATAGATGAATGATGGATGTCAATGGAGGAAGTATGGACAGAAGATTGCTAAAGGAAATCCTTGCCCTCGAGCGTATTACCGTTGTACGGTTGCCCCATCCTGCCCCGTGAGGAAACAAGTATATACTTCAAACCTATCATTCTTCAGACCTTTATACAATTTCATCATAGGAATATATATAATTGGAGAAAGGAATACAATCTAAGGTTATATACCTAAGTTGAAATGTAGGCGCTATATATTATATTATTATACGTACGTGAACAAATTACCATCATAACTTAGCGTAAATCTGGATCACACTAGTTATCTTGAAGTATAAGGTAATGTTTCATCAAACTAATTAAGTGTGATCCAAACGCACTATTAGTCCTTAATTAATTCAAACGTAACTTTATATGATGTCTAAGATAATAAAAATTCTAACTATAGTTAATTTTATTTCTTATGTAGGTCCAAAGATGTGCTGATGACATGTCGATCTTGATCACCACCTATGAAGGCACACACAACCACCCACTGCCGATCTCCGCCACAGCCATGGCCTCGACCACATCCGCAGCCGCCTATATGTTAATCTCGGGCTCATCTACGAGCAATAGTGGCGGCATTGGATCAAGTGGAAACTCAGCTACCACAAACATGACTAGCAACTCAAACCCCAATTTCCCGGGTGTAAACTTCAATATGTCCGATGCATCGCGATCAAGGACATTCTTCTTTCCCAATTCCTCCTACTCACCCTCCCCTTCACAACCAACAATAACACTTGATCTCACCTCTTCATCCACCTCATCCTCATCCGCGTCTCAGTTTAGCAAGCTAACATCAACCAATTTTGCACCACGAGCGCCGTACCCTGCCACCACGACAAACCTCACTTTCAACTCCTTAGACTTGTCCAATCCAAACCCTAATGGTAACAATCTCCCCATGTCCTGGCCTCCAAGTGGTCTTTTTAGTTACACCGCCATCAACCCAACAACCTACAACAAAACCCAAGTAGGCCCTACGTCGCTATCTTCTCTTGGACCTATGTCGTCGTCTCGTGATCTAGATAGCTTCTATCAAACCCTTTTCCAAAACATTAGCCCTAACCCTAACCTTAACTCCAACAATAAACAACCGCCACATGTTGACACTGTGGCTGCAGCCGCGAAGGCAATAACTTCAGACCCAAGCTTCCAATCAATCCTTACAGCAGCCCTATCCTCACTCATTGGTGCAAACAATAATGCTAATGCTAATGCTGGGGTAATTAGTAGAGGAAATCCAAATATTGGAGATGATTGTCACACTAGTAGTAGTGATTTTACCCGCAAGGCTAATTGGGGAAACCAGTCATCATCAACATCTAGCTTAGTGCAAGCAACAAATGATGGCGGAGCAAAGGGTAAGAATGGGTGTGCATCTAGCTTTATGAGCATTGCACCGAATAACACAACAAATGCTCAAGCTATGGTTCTCTCCTCCTCCCCTTTACCATTTTCGACTTCTTCCAAAAGTACATCTACTTCTCCAGGAGATAGTAGAGACCAAGATTGATTAATATATGTGCATTTGACTATCAAGTAATTGATATGACGTACGTGATAGTTGTACCATGTACATATTTGCTCTAGCTTGTGTCAAGGTTCTCACCTTTTTACGTTAAATTTGCATTTTCATGGGGTGCTAATTGTTAAGGAATGTGATGAGTAACACAAATTTGAGGCAATTTGAATCAAATATTTATGTGTAGCTTGTGACAATTGATGGAGGAGGTTATAAGTTGATCAAAGGTGTATTTATTTTAGTGGAAACTGCATTAAACCACCCTTTACTATTAATTGTTTGCAACCCCTTTATATTTTCTTTTGAATGAAGGGGTAATTCATTCGTATTACATTAAAACAAACTAAATACAAAAGATCTAGGCATTCCTAGCTAGATTTACATATATTGGGTCTCCTAGGCTAAGCCTAGCAAAGCATCTCCTCGTTTCTCAATCTCATTTTCTTTATCTAGCTAGCCTTAGTGTTGTTTCTTACATGATTATTAACAATGCTAGTACATTCATCTATTAAACAACTTTCTTGTCTAAAAAATTTCGTATTTCTCATGCTCCAAATGTAGTAAACCACTGCACAATTGCAAACTATCCAGGAGTTGAATGTAAAGCTTCTCTTCCTTTTCATGTTTTTCATGACTATCACTCCTCTATGTTGAGGTGTCTCCTACCTACTTAGCCCAAGCCAAGACTCTCATGAGCACTTCTTTGGAGTATTTGCAACTAAACCAAAGATGATCCCAACTCTCTTGCTCATTGCCATCACACAAGACACATATGTAGGGCTGTCAATGGGTCGGGTTATGGGTGGGTGGAGCACTTGCACCACCCGACCCGCAAGTAAAAATGTCCCACCCGATCCACCCGTCACCCGTTGAATGTTCCACCCATCACCCAAACCACCTGTCACCCGCTGGTTATATGGGTGACCCATTCACCCGTATAACTGTTGTATTTTTTCCATTATCTTATTTAATACTGATAATTCAATACGAAAAAAATATACAAAGATAATGATTCAATAAGTAAATTATTAATACACTAAGTAAATGAAAATGTAAATCCATAGTTCTAAAATTAATAATAAAAAAACACAAAAAAATACATTATAAAAGGTTAAATATTTGAAAATTTCCTTCAAAATATGAGAACACTTTCATAATATACTAGGATTAGTATGATTTAAACGGGTTAAGTGGGTGGTTTGGGTGAAATGGGTGATGGGTTGGGTGATGGGTGGGTGATAGGTCGGGTTATTTGGGTGAAAAAGTCTCACCCATACCCGACCCGTCACCCGTTTCACCCATCACCCAATCCGCCCATCACCCGCTTTGTTTGGGTTTTCGCCCGTTTAATTTGGGTGGGTTAAGCGGGTGGGTTGGTCACCCATGGGTAATTGCCAGCCCTACACATATGTCCTCCTGGATTATATATGCCTAAGTTCCTAAACTTGTCCTCAGTGCTTATTCCCTTGCTCATAATCAACTAAGTGCTGAAAGAAATTCTTGGTGTATGTTGATCTTAACCCAAATACATGTGTTCCACTCAGTTCATGGCCTTTTATCTTTGATGTTTTCATAGATGGCTTTCCAATCAAACCTTCCTCCTCTAGTCCAGATCAAAGCCTAGCTAGCTTCATTTTACATTGACTTATTTATCTCCTCTCTAATCTAGACCATATCTCTCTAAATGGCAATTGATGTTGTTTTCCAATTGCACTCCCAAAAGGAGTTGCCTCTGAAAATAATTGTATTCACTCACTCATGCTAGCTTCATTTTACATTGACTTATTTATCTCCTCTCTAATCTAGACCATATCTCTCTAAATGGCAATTGATGTTGTTTTGCAATTGCACTCCCAAAAGGAGTTGCCTCTGAAAATAATTGTATTCGCTCACTCATGCTAGATTGAGTTAGAATCCACAAGAATATCATGAATTAAGTTAATAAAACTTGCCTTAGTCGAGGATAAAATTTCTTTTAGGTTAAGTCCCCCTTCTTCTTTTGGTCTACATATCATCTTCCAAGCAATTGGTTCCTCTTTTCGTTGCCAACTGCCTAACCAGAGGAAGTTCCTCAAGAGTTTCGCAATCTGGTTAACAACTCCTTTGGGGAGCACATAAATCTTGCACCAGTATTGAAGGACAAAAATCCGGTTGAGAACTACTTTTGGTATGGAGTATTTTCTCTTCATTTCTTAAAGGATTGAATCTTGATGTAATTTAATGCAAAGTTGAATACAACATCTAAAAGAAAAAAGGTAACAATAAATCTTCATAGTTGCTATACAAATTAAAGATCAAATATTCACTTGAAGAGCTAGCTCCATTGCAAATCCCTCTTTGCGTATGTAATATATATCGTATCTTATTTTTTTTGGTCGAAGGAGAGGCAGTACTCTGTTGGGCCCTCCGCAATTCGACCCAAGAAGAAAGTCATGCAGCCCAAATCCGGTAGTCTGACCAAACCGTTAGAGAAGGAAGGATGATGGAGTAATCAAAGGGGGACGAGAATTTCGGACTTCATGGTCAAATGGCAACGGCTAAGCCATTAACGAGGGGGGCGAGATTTCCGGGATATGTAAAACGCTCTGTAAACGGTCAGAAGAGAAGAAACAGGTATAAAACCAAGCCGAGGCGAAAGGGAGGGGACACGGAAATTTGGCTACTGAAACTCTCTCTACAACAAAATCTTATCTTTTGTTCTTTGCCATTTCACTTCCAGTCGAGTGTTCTTGAATATTTTGGAAATAGCTTACTACGATCAAGATCGAAATATACGAATATCAATTTGCTCATTATCTGTTTTTATATCTTTTGTTTGATCCTACATCTTGCCTATAGTTCATAACGCGTTACTACTATTTCTTGGTTAGGATTTCCCTATTCTAAGCAGGTAACGTGTTAGTACGATTATCCTGCTAAAACAATTGGCGCCCACCGTGGGGCCTAGCCAAAAAGGAGTTACGCTAACACAACAGCAAGATCCGTCACATGGAGGGAATCCAAACTACGTACAGCCACGTAGGGGACCTGGACCATCATGAGGCCAATGAAGAAACAAACAACCAAGGTGACGGAAACGTAGGTGGAACAGGAAACATAGGTGGAACAAGGAACGGTGATAGAGTCGAGCAAGGATCTGGCGACACCAATGGCAATCCTGCTACTTCCGAAGGACGAGAAGTGGAAGGAGGTGACGCCGACATCATCACGGAGCTTCGATCATCAATGATTGCTCTCCGAAAGGATCTGGAGGAACAAAAGGAAGCTAATACCAGATTCACCGAGGTATACGAAAAACAAATTGAGACTTTAACTAATGAACGCATCTTGCTTCGGTCGCAGGTACAATCGGCTCCAACCCGTCCTCGCGGGACCGATGTAGTAGAAGGAATCATAAGGCGCTTGGACATGGATGATCCAAATCTTGTAACACCCGATGTTGTCAAACCCGTAACCAGGTATCAGGTAAACGGTAATTCTTTAAGAGCGATACGAGAAGATACAGAGGTTTCCCAATTACGGGAACGCCTCCGAGCCCTGGAGGACCGAATTACTCAGGTCCCCGGGGCGCCTCAACCAATCGCGATGGAGAGGAGAGACGGGTACACCGACTCCCCCTTCGTACCTGCCATCGCGAGGGTAGATATCTCCCGAAAATATCACGTCCCCGACGTGCCTAAATACGAAGGGGTGACGGATCCCGATCAACACACAGCCGCATTCAAACAGGCTATGAATATTAGCACAGTCCCTTTTGATATGAAGGAAATTGTCATGTGTCGTTGGTTCGGGAACACGTTGTCTAGACCTGCTCTTAATTGGCATTCACACTTACCTCTTGGAACTATATCATCTTTTGCCGAGTTAATTGACAAATTCAGGGTTAGGTTTGCAAGCAGTCGACACGCCAAAAAACGATCAAGTGATTTGTACCGCTTGGTACAAATATCGGGAGAATCTCTGAAAGCTTTCCTTAGTCGCTACAATGAAGAAATGGTGACCATCGAAGGATGTGATGCCGCCACGGCTGTGGAAGCATTCCGAAAGGGTATATCGATATGTAATCCTGAATTATACCGTGAACTAACTAAATATCCTTGTTCCAACTTTGATGAGGTACAGGTAAAAGCTTTAGCCCATGTCCGATTGGAAGAGGATGACCTCTTTGCCGAGAAAATAGCAAACCCAAATCAACCCGATTGAAGACAAGGACGGCGGGATACGAGATACGCTCCATATCCCACGGAACCTCATGCTAAAACCACCATAAATGCTACCATGTTTAAACAAAGTGATAGATACGAAAATCCTCGGCTGCCTCCAAGGCTCTCTCACTACAATTTTTGTGTAGATGCAATCGAAGTGGTCCGAACTCTCAACACCATGGGGGACACTGTAAAATGGCCCCGAAAGAATAACATGCCGGCACAACATAAAGACAAGACCAGATGGTGTGATTTCCATTTCGACCATGGCCACCGGACTAACGAGTGTATCGCGTTACGAAAAGAAGTAAGCGAACTACTACGAAGAGGGCATCTCAGAGAATTAATATTGGAAAAAGCAAAGGAGCATTTGGATCGTAACAGGGAAAAAGCCACTCCACCACCCCCGCCGAAGCACACTGGAGTAATCAACGTCATTACAGGGGGGTCGGAGATCTGTGGTATAACTTATTCCACAGCCAAGCGAATCGCGAGGGACGCCCGGAGAGAATGCCCAAAAACACCGTCGCAATCAAGTCTCGCCATGATGCCGATCACCTTCGACGATGTTGAAGAAGAGGAAGTTCATCACAACAGCTTGATAATCTCTCTGACCATAGCTAATTTTCTTGTTAAAAGGATACTAGTTGATAACGGAAGCTCTACTGACTTACTCATGTTGGACGCTTTATACAGTTTAGGTTTTGGGATGGACGATATCACCAAGAAGTCGACAACTTTGGTAGGCTTCAGTGGAGAATCACGCAACACGCTCGGAGAGATATCACTACCTACCATTGCGGGAGGGGTCAACTACCAGGTAAAGTTCCAAGTACTCGATTGCCCATCACCTTTTAATGTCATTTTAGGCAGGCCATGGATACACGGGATGAGGGCGATTCCTTCCACCTATCACCAATGTGTGAAGTTCCCAACACCCTGGGGGATTCAAGAGATTAAGGGGGAGCAAAAATTGGCACCAGAGTGTTATTCCATAACAATGAAGGCAACAACCTCGAAGAGCCCACGACTTGAAACGAGAAAGAAGGTGTCGGATTAGCAATTAAAGGACTGTAGAATGACTACTTGCTACGCGAAGCCCGAGACACCTGAGCTCCAAGAAGTAACCCTTGATCCATTAGAGCCATCCAAGAAAATTAAAATAGGAGCAGATCTGGAACCAACTTTACGCGAGCAGATAGTAGAATTCCTACGGTCCTACAAAGATTGTTTTGCCTGGTCGAACGAGGATATGATAGGCATTGATCCTGGTGTGATTACCCATGCCTTGAATGTCAACAAGAAGGTGCCACCAGTGAAGCAGAAAAGGCGCAAGTTTGCTCCCGAGCGAAATCAGGTAATCAATGATGAGGTAAAGTCCTTACTTGAGTCTGGAAAAATTAGAGAAGTACAGTACCTCGATTGGCTTGCGAATGTGGTTGTCGTTAAAAAGAAAAACGGTAAATGGCGCGTTTACGTGGATTTTACCGATCTAAATAAAGCATGCCCCAAAGACTCGTTCCCTTTGCCTCACATAGATGCAATGGTGGACACAACGGCGGGGCATGAACTTTTGACCTTCATGGATGCGTTTAGTGGGTAGCATCAGATAATGATGCATCCTGACGATCAAGAAAAAACCGCATTCGTAACCAATCCGGGAACCTATTGTTATAAAGTTATGCCCTTTGGGTTAAGAAATGCAGGTGCTACTTATCAGAGATTGGTTAATAAGATGTTTCAGGATAAGCTGGGGGATACAATGGAAGTGTACATAGATGATATGTTGGTCAAATCATTAAAGGCGGAGGACCATGTTAACCACTTAAGAGACGCGTTCGAGATTCTGCGGCGCTACAAAATGAAGTTGAACCCCACCAAGTGCTCTTTTGGAGTAACATCAGGAAAATTCCTCGGGTACATCGTGACGCAAAGAGGGATCGAGGCGAGTCCTGAACAGGTCAAAGCCATAATGGAGCTGCAATCCCCAAAGTGTGTCAAAGACGTCCAGAGGCTAACAGGGCGAGTGGCTGCGCTAAACCGATTCATATCAAGATCCTCAGACAGGAACAAACTGTTCTACGACATCCTGAAGAAGAACAAGTTGTTCGAATGGACGGAAGAACATGAAAAAGCCTTTGGGGAGTTGAAAAAGTATCTATCTAATCCGCAGGTGCTATCCAAACCGAAGTCAGGAGAAAACTTGTATGTGTACCTAGCCGTGACCGAAGTAGCAGTAAGTGCAGTCTTGATCAGAGAGGAGAATGGAGACCAGTTGCCCATCTATTACGTAAGTAAAACCTTGTTGGACGTAGAAACGAGGTATTCCCCCATGGAAAAATTAGTGTTATCTTTGGTAATGGCTTCTATAAAGTTACGTCCCTATTTTGAAAGTCATTCTATAATTGTGAGAACTAATTATCCGATGAAGAGTATCATGTCGAAACCAGAGTTGTCAGGTCGGCTAACAAGGTGGTTAATTCACTTAAATGGTTACGACATCGCGTACGAGCCCCGAACAACAATGAAATCTCAAGTATTGGCAGATTTTGTGGTCGACTTCACTCCTACCACTTCAGAGAGCGAAGACCAAGGCGTGCTACAAATAACAGGAAATGGTAAGTGGCTGATGCATACGGATGGAGCGTCAAACCAGATGTATGTAGGATTGGGGGTAGTCCTGAAGTCACCACAGGGGGATAGGATAGCCCAAGTTGTTCGATGCACGTTCAAGGCTACTAATAATGAAGCAGAATACGAAGCGCTTATCGCAGGGCTGCTTATCGCCAAAGATCTGAACGTACAAGAGATCGAGGTAATTTGTGATTCATTGCTTATTGTAAATCAAGTTACAAACTCATATGTTGCCAGGGACTCAAAGATGAAGGCGTACTTAGAAAAGGTTCAAGAAGTCATAAGGCACTTTAAACTGTTCGAGATAAGGCAGGTTCCAAGAGATGCCAACACACAAGCAGACGCTTTAGCCAACCTAGGATCCGTAATTGACCCAAGAGAGTACGACAAGATACCTTTCGTATATCTTGATGCGCCATCCATAACCAAAGAAGCAGACATGCTAGAAGTTCGAAACTCCGATGAAGACAGATCATGGGTAACCCCTTACTTAAAGTGGTTACGAGACGGAGTGTTACCAGAAGACAAGGAAGAAGCTCAACGACTTAAGGTAAAAGCTTCTACTTTTGCGGTTAAGGATAACATTTTGTTTAAGTGGATGTCGTCAGGGTTACACGCGCGATGCATAAAGGAGGAAGAAGTACAGAAGGTGTTATGAGATATACATGATGGGGAATGCGGAAACCACACGGGGGGTCGCAACTTGGCAAAGAAGGCAAGCAGGATGGGTTGCTATTGGCCAACCATGAACAAAGACGCAGTGGAGTTTGCTCGTAAATGTGACGCGTGCCAGCGTCATGGACCTATACCACATCAACCATCTGAGTTGTTACACCCCATAACATCTCCTTGGCCATTTATGAAATGGGGGATGGATATTGTGGGAAAACTACCTCCAGCCTCAGGGCAATGTGTTTACATTCTGGCAATGACCGACTACTTCTCCAAGTGGATTGAAGCCGAAGCCTTCAAGGAAGTTAAAGACACCCAAGTCATTTCCTTCATAAAAAGAAATATCATGAGTAGATTTGGAATACCATCCATCATAGTCTGCGACAACGGGTCCCAATTCATTAGTGACAAGACGAGATCATTTTGACATCAGTACAACATACAGTTAGTAATGTCGACGCCTCGTTACCCACAAGCCAATGGGCAAGCAGAAGCAAGTAACAAGGTGATTATTAACAACTTGAAAAAGCGGCTCAAAGAAGCAAAAGGGAAATGGGCAGATGAATTACCATCTTATGGTCAGATCGAACAACCCCCAAGACAGCAACGGGTCATATACCTTTTTACTTGGTCTATGGATGTGAAGCCGTACTACCAGTAGAAGTAACTTTGCCTACAGTCCGGTGCGGACTTACCACTGAGGAGTCAAACCTGTCCAACCTGTTACATCATTTGGATACGATCGACGAGTTACGAGACGAGGCTTCAATTCGAATGGCGTCATACAGGCAAGGAGTAGCTCGAAGTTACAACAAACGCGTTAACGCTAAGGTGTTCCAAGTAGGAGACTGGGTGCTAAGAAGAGTCTTCCAGAATACGCAAGAGTCAAATGCTGGGAAATTAGGAGCAAATTGGGAAGGGCCATACCAAATTACGAAGATAATAGGACAAGGAGCCTATGAATTAATGACGCAAGAAGGAAAAGCGGTCCCCAGAAGCTGGAATGCAATGAACTTAAAGTTGTATCACTTTTGAAACACAACGAGTTCTAATAAGGTAATTTGCATTAAAATTCTCCTTTTACATTATTATATCTTCATACATACACAAGAACAACGATATCAACAATATCAGAAAAAACTAACAAGGGACGCCTTGTGACGTTACAGGCCAAAACATGGGCCCTCGCCTTATGATCAGGCAACGCTGTGCACACTACGACTAGTCAAAAGATGCAAGAGACGAGAACAAGTAACAAGTATTCTAGAGCAAGTGGAGTTTTCATTTGTAATACGATTCATGAAGTTGTTACAAGAGAAATTTACATTTCAGACACATACAACATTCTCTCTCTCCGCATCTAACATAAAAAGCGCTATACAAACAAATCTATCACGAAAGTTACAAATACATGTAACAAACAAGCCGACTTCATACGAACGTGTTGATCTTTCTTCTTCGGTGACGCAACCTGCTTACCTGCAAAAAAAATCAAACGCAGATCCAAGGCAATGACAACAAATTATCAAAATAAAACCCCATAAACTAACACGGGGCATAAAACTTGTCCACAAAAGGGCCCTAGAACAAAGCGGCCATACAAGATAAGAGTTTAAAAAACAACCCCAACACGTTGGGGGTAAAACATTATCCGAAATTCACCAAAAAAGAAACAAGGATAAAGAGAAGATCATTCTTTAGGCTGGTTGTCTCTTTCCACCTGGGCAACCACTTTGGCAACAGAGGCAATGTCATCAATGACCGAAGACTTTTTAGCCGCTATCACCTCGTCGGAAAACAGGCTTTCAAACAACTCCCTCTCCTTCACAGCATCCCACGAAGTGTGCCTTCACGCCGCGAATTCCTCCATCATTTCCACTCGAGCTCGGCAAGACCAGTAGTCAGCAGTATCTTCGATTTCTTTAGCCAAAGCAGCTTCTTTAGCGGAAGAGGTCATGAACTTTTCTTCCTATTCTTTGGACTCCTTAGAAACCCTCTCAAGATTGTTCATCAGGTCATGAACCTTCTTGTCCAAAGCGGTCTTCTCGTGTCCTAAGATGCTGCTTCTGTCCTTCTCAAGTTGAAGACTGATCTTGCTCTGGGCCAATTGATCAGGGAGGTCCTTGAAAGATTCAAAGGCTGAAAGAGAGAGTTAGCCCTGCACAAAGGAAGGAAGAAGTTAGGTAACGAGTAAGAAACAAAGTAAGGGGTGACAAGAAAACATACCTGCCATTGTGCCGCCAGAATTTCGCCAAAAAATTCCGGGAAAGATGTTTGATCCTCCTTACCGCGAGAACTTCCCACATGGAGAGGTGCTAAGGAACTCAGGCACTTTTCGGCAGCCATATCAAGGGACATCATCGTCTTTGGGAGATCAGAAAGGGTTGAGCATGCTTTTTTCTTAGGAGAAGAAACTCGAACCTCAAGAGGCTTTTTTGGGTCCGAGACCGTCAGCACTGTATCTGCCGTAGAAGCTGACTCAACTTTCCTCTTCTTTCGAGCTTCAACTCGTTCCATGGTAGTCAGCGCGGTGGTAGAACGGGTAGTCCTTGAACCTGGCATCACGAAAAAGGCAAGATTTTTCAGAAAAAAGAAGAAAGATTTGCTAAGGGGAAGAGAAAAAAGACTTACTTGACATCTCGATCTCTTCGGATTCGGTAGAGCACGCCTTTACCAGATCAGGGTAGGATCGTTCTTCCAACGAGAGAGCTTCGATGTGATTAATAACCTGGTACGACACCGTGCGGGGATGAGGAGTAGCAAGATGTTCTGCAACAGAAAATGCTTGGAGGTCAGATCTGAAAAGAAGCCGGGAAACTCAAAAGACGAAGCACTACCTGTTGGTTGCCAACGACTTCTCATGAAAGACGTATCAATACCTAAGGAAGACAGCCTCACAAAGAAAAATTTATCGGCCCAGCCCCGATCGGATTTGGATATATTGAAGACTAAATCAGATTTGTTGGTAAAAGTTTTCAGAGTTATACGACCCGGACCACCTTTGGAGAGACGGTAATTTAGGAAAAAATCAGCAGCTTTGAAAGGGAGGCCATGAGAAGAACATAGTTGGTCAACGGAAAGAAGAAGTCTCCAAACCTGTGGAAGTAACTGCCCCAGAGAAACATTGAGGGAAGAAAGGAAGTCGATGACCAAAGGAGAAAATGGAAAACGATGGCCAATACGAAAGGGGTACTCGTACAAGCACACCCAATCGTCGGCATAGAAATCTGCGTGAATACCAAGGGGAGGCAAAAACACCTCTGCATGCGACGGGAAACCCACGGAAAGAGCAAAGATTTGGGGGTCTTCAGAAGCGCTATTTCTCCGGTGGTAGGGGGTAAGGAAACCGGAAGATGTCAGGGAAGGAGGAAAAGTGGGTTCAAGGCAGTAGAGGGAAGGAGATTCCGAGGAAGCCATAATTGGGAAGAAGGGCAGGTTGAAGACGAAGATACAGAAGAAAGAAAGAATGTACCTGGACACCGAGAAGCACGGTTGAGGTCTTTGAGGGTCATCATAACCGCTTTAAATAAGGGTTGATTGGACGTGATATGAGTTGCTACAACTTCCAAGACACTAAATCAAAAACCCTAGGAAAAGTGGAGGCGGGAGTTTTCCCGGGTTTTTTGATGGGGGTATTGTTGGGCCCTCCGCAATTCGGCTCAAGAAGAAAGTCATGCAGCCCAAATCCGGTAGTCTGACCGAACCGTTAGAGAAGGAAGGATGATGGAGTAATCAAAGGGGGACGAGAATTTCGGACTTCATGGTCAAATGGCAACGGCTAAGCCATTAACGAGGGGGGCGAGATTTCCGGGATATGTAAAACGCTCTGTAAACGGTCAGAAGAGAAGAAACGAGTATAAAACCAAGCTGAGGCGAAAGGGAGGGGACACGGAAATTTGGCTACTGAAACTCTCTCTACAACAAAATCTTATCTTTTGTTCTTTGCCATTTTACTTCCAGTCGAGTATTCTTGAATATTTTGGAAATAGCTTACTACGATCAAGATCGAAATATACGAATATCAATTTGCTCATTATCTGTTTTTATATCTTTTGTTTGATCCTACATCTTGCCTATAGTTCATAACGCGTTACTACTATTTCTTGGTTAGGATTTCCCTATTCTAAGCAGGTAACGTGTTAGTACGATTATCCTGCTAAAACATACTCTCTGTAAACTAATGCCTAAAATTTATATCGTATCCTTCTTCACGTATATAATTTATATCATCTTATATATATCATGCTTATTACAGGGAAAATAAAACTTTATGCCTTAAGCAAAGAAGATATTCTCAAGATTGATGATGATGTGAGTATTAGTGTCATGAAGAGAATCGTGTCTCAATAAAGAATATACCACCGATAATATATCCCCCTAAACTAATGCAAAATTTTAACCTTGCTTGATTTACCACTCTCATCTCTCCCTGCACATGCATGGTTCAATCTCCCTGCAGATGGTGCATCAATCATGTATTCCAATTGCAGATAAAGATCAGGAATGTGAGTAGCTTGATAGATTTCTTACTTTGTTGTCTATTTCCACTTATTCGGTTGGTCCCTAGTCTAGTTGATCCTCATCACCATCCTATTTCGCATAATCTAGATTTGTCTCCATCTAATGCCAAGTCTATGACATGTTCTGTTTCTTCTACGACCGTTGTGTTGACTCCTGCTTCTACTTCTAAGGCGATTAATGTGGCTTCTAGTTGTCAATCTCTTAATCCTAATGTCGGGCAATCTACTATTCAACTTGTAACGAATTCATCAAGGACCAAACGAAAGTATGTTGATGTTGATATTGGTTTTGGTGATTTCGTTTCTAATACTGACTTGACAACAAAGTGGCTAAAAATTCTTGTCCTCATGGTATCTCTGACACTGTTTTGGAAGTAGCAAGGATGGGCGAATCCCGTCCTCGTGAACAACTATGAAAATATTCGGTTAAAATTGTCGCGACTTGGGCAATCGTGGCATTGTTAGTACCCTCCATAACTGAATTTGGAGGGTTCGACCTTCCATTGTTTTGTGATGGAAACTATGATCTCTAAAGGAGGTCAAGAAAGAGTGATGTGTCCTTGTGGCTTCACTAATGGGTTGTGTCTTGATAGTATTGGAAGGTTTGGTGGGTTGGGTCTTTGGTGGAGAGATATTAATTTGTCAATTTGATCCTATTCTACTCACCACATTATGGCTACGGTGATAGTTCTCATGGTGATTGGTCTTTAATTGGAATTTATAGATATCCTCAGACGGATCAATAGGTCCTAATGTGTATAGGTTAAATGCTCAATCGAACATTCCCAAGAGTGAGGTGTTAAAGTGACCAATTGGTCAAAGACGAGGAGTTTTTAATTATATGTATTATGCCTTAATTGTTATCCTCATCAAAACAAATGTCAACTCCGAATTCGGTTTTCCCTTGATATATGTAAGCACATAGATGTTTGAAGGATAACGAATATATTTTAAACGAATTAAAAAAATTCGTTTAATCCATTGCGAAACAAGATTTTTCCCTTGGTACGCTCATTTCCTCCTCGGTTCAATTCGTGCCGAGCCCCGCGATCGCGGTTTCGCTCCTACATGCTATCTCGTCCGAGCACCACTATGCCCTCCTAAGACCATTTGCGACCGGTCTCATGGTCGTGATACTTCTCGTGATTAGGTTCCAAAGCCCTCCGACCCAAATGCCAACGCGTCATCTGGGCACCGATGGAGCTTGCATGTTCAATCGTGCTCGAAGTCGAGCCACAACCCTGGTGCCACCTTGTGGTCGACATCCATCCTTCCTGAGAGGCTTTTTATTAATTTTTTATGGGAAATATGTGGATTTTCATATCTGTTACCCACGGACTACACCAATTGTTAGTGCAAAAAATCGTTAGATATATACTAGGGATCTCGTCTGAACCCTAATACGTCTTGAATTCCACTAATTACTCCTTGAATGTTTCTTCAATCTCCTTCACCTGAACCTGCAAAACAATGGACAAAGAGGGTCTAACCCCCTAATCCACCTCTGATGCCTCACTGATCCACCTTTTACACGATTGTGATATCACAAAGCGTGTTTGGGATGATCTTCACCCTCCTCTTGCTAGAGAAGTTTTTTTTTAGTCTATTTTCGCCTTTTGGATTCGTTCTAATCTTTCATGTGATAAAAAACATAACAGTGGTGGTGATTGGAATTGCATTTTCGCTACCGCTATTTGGTGGATTTGGAAGTGGTGTAACCAAAATGTGTTTGAAAATACTCCCTTTTTAGGCAATCGTATTAATTGGGTGTTGGATCATGCTGGTGAAAGTGCTAGAGCAATGTCTTTGGACCGGCTTGGTGTGGATACAATACGAAGAGAAGAATGCTATATTTTATGGTCTAAACCACCGGAGACATGGATCAGGATCAACTCAGATGGCTCGGTTCGAAACGATGGGGCGACTGTTGCGGGAGGCGTTTTACGTGACAGTGATGGCCGTTGGCAGGTTGGTTTTGTCCATTATATTGGTATGTGCACGATTCCTATGGTTGAATTATGGGGTGCTCTTCAAGGACTCCACCTTGCTTGGGAACGCGGATACAAGAGGGTTGTTTTAGAATTAGACTCACAAATTGTGTGTTTATTTCTAAAAAAGCTTGTGGATTGTTATCACCTCTTATTTAACTTGGGGTCTCAATGCCAAGACTTCATTTGTAGGAACTGGATTGTCCAAATCGGTCATATTTATAAAGAAGTGATGTTGCACTTTTTAGTTGGTTTTTTAGGGTAGTTTTCTAGTTAGGTTGAGTCTTTTCTAGGTTTATTGTGTTGTTTTGCATATAACTTCGACCCTCTTTCGAGAGTTGGAGTCGTTTGTGCTTGTTTTTTGTTTTTGTAAGTATTTGAAGCGTTGAGGAGGAGATATCCCTAGTTTTCAAGCTTCCTAGGAGGTAGCATTAGAGTTGTCGTGTGGTGTTGTGGATAGAAGGACGAGAGATGTTGATCTTTGGAGATATTGATGAAGTTTGCAAGATGAAGATGTCTTAGAAGGAGTCTAAATAAGTCTACGAAGACCAAGGAAGTTTAAGGAAGAAGCATTGAAGAAGAACCGAGCTTTGGGGCAAGATTTGAGCAAAGAAATGAAGAATCAAGTGCAGAACATGGTCGGTGACGACCCACTTCGGGTCGGTACCGAGCGCCTCCGTGCCTTGCGGGAATAAAACTTGCGCCTTAAGTTAGGTTTCATTAAATGTTTTATTTATGGGTCTTTTTAAGATAAGATTTAGTTTCCATATGAGAACATTCCTACCACTATTTAAGGGCCTTTTAGGTTGAAAATTAAGGGGGGACGTTTTTGGGAGGCACGAGAAGAGACGGAACAAGTTTGCAAGTAGATTTTCTAGGGTTAACTCTTATTCAAGCTCTTGGACAATTTTAAGAGAGCTTTTGGAAGTTTGTATTGAGATTCCTAAGTTGTTATTTCAATTGAAGTTTGCTTGTTTTGATTCATGTCTTCTTTTCTATCTTTGGTTGATGATTGCACAATGAATTGTGAGTAGTCTACCTTTCTAGTGTTGGGGTAAAATCCGACAAGTTGCGCATGGTTAAAGCATGAATCTTTGATTAAATTACTCTTTTAATCTCTATCTTTATCCCTATTAGTTGTGCTTGATTCCTTGAATGAAAGTTAAAGGCATGTTCATCTTCATGATTGAATTGAAAGATTAAATTGTGAAGTTTGAATAATATTTTGGTTGAAACGAAAGTTAAGACCTTAGATAATAAATAGGGTTACAAGTTTTATATCTTTACGAAAGTTGGGATGTCTTGCTTGTTTGTTCATGGCGAAAGTCATTCATGAGATTATTGTTGGTTGATCTTTGATTCATGTTTACATGCAAAGCTTGTTTGTGGTGGATCCTTTTCTCTAGATTTATTTTACATTGATTTTTCTGAGGTTTTATTGCCCACTGAATAGGTCGTCGCCGATCACCTTTAGGTCGGTACCGAGCTCCCATAATTTTCCGGTTTTCTCTACGTCGTTGTCCAGGTTTTAGGTTGTCACCGAGCACTAGTTGGGTCGGTGTCGAGCACTTGTTGCGATTGTTTTGTTTTGTTTTGCCTTCTTTTTGTTAGGATTGGTTGCTAGACTTAGATACTTCTAATTCCCATGGACGAACCTGACATCTCTGTACTCAGCGGGGTCTTGATCTAGGAATTTATTTGCTTGTTAGGATCAAGGTAAAACCCTTAACACAAATTGGCGCCATTGTCGGGGAGTTAGTCTAGTTTCTTTGTCTAGTTATCTTTCGGGTTCGGGAATATCCCATACCCTTTTGTGTTTACTAATTCGTTTTCTCGTGATTGTGTGTGTAGGTGCATGCCCTCTAGTTCGCGAAGGAGAGTCGACTATTTTCCTTTTGATCCCGAACTTGAGAGAATTCTTCACCGCAGGCTAAGAGAACGAAGAGCAATGGCCAATGCTGAGGAACTTGCTCGCCAGATGGCTGATCTTCGCCTTCAGATGGAAGGTATGCAAAGAGAGTGTGATGCTCAAACTGCTGCTGCATAAAGAGAGATAGAGGTTGCTGCCCATCTCCAAGAACAACTTAATGCTATTCCGCGTAATGCAAAGCAATACATGCATCCGGAATTTAAAGTTCCCGAATCTGCTATTGTTCTCCTTGTGATTCAGCACGCCTTTGAGATTAAGTCACACTTCATCACTCTTATCAAGAGGTCTCAATTTGAAGGCAAGCCCACTGAGTGCCCCATGGAGCACATCAAGAACTTCACGGACCTCTGTGACACTATCGCCGCTGATGATGTATCACTTGAATATGTACTCTTGAAGGCGTTCAAATGGTCGTTGGCCGGAAAGGCACTTACTTGGCTTGAAAGTTTACCCTCTAGGTCGATTACTACATGGAAGACTTTACATGATCAGTTTCTTACTAAATTCTTCCCGCCGGCTAAGACTACAGAGCTAAGAAAGCACATCACTTATTATCATCAACTTCCCAATGAAACTTTTGTGGAAATGTGGGAGCGGTTTAAAGAACTTCTTCGGTAATGTCCTACTCATGGACAACCACCCTATGTGCTTCAGAAGATTTTCTTTCAGGGGATTAACGCTGCTACAAAGGACCGAATCAACCTTCACACCGATTGCGGGCTCATTGAGATGGACCCCGATCAAGCTTGGGCCTTGTTGGACAAACTCACCAACTATGATGCAATGTATGGCACTCAATAAGCCAACAAGGTTCCGATGAAGAAGCTATATGATCCTAATGCTGAAGCGATTGATCAAAACATGAGGTTTCAGTTCATGCAAGATGAGATCAACCGGCTTAAGAAGCAAGTAAGACACTACAGATCCACCGCTCAATCATGTCAAGAATGTGGTTCCCAAGCTCATCCTACTACTTCTTGTACAAACGTGGATCAAGTCCGGGCCGTCGAAGCTTATGCGGAGGCGAATTATATGCGAGGGCCCTACCGAGGTCAGAACAATGCTTATCCAGGAAGGAGAAACAACAACAATTATCCTCAATGGAACAACAATGGCCATGGTCAAGGCTTTCAAAAGCAGCCACAAGAGCCAAGAGCCCCTCCTTACAAACATCCCGGTTACCAAGAGCCACCAACTTGGGCACAAGGACTCCTTGAAGGAATGAATGGCGTCCGCACCGATCTTAAAGGAGTTCAAAATCAATTGGGAGACTTTGAAGCTTGGAGGAAGAATGTGAACTCTCATCTTGGGGACTTAGCGGCCCAAATTCCACGACCTCAAGGGCGATTACCGGGCCATCCCGATGAGAATCCGAGAGGACAAATTGTTGCGGTCCATTTGAGAAGCGGAAAGAAGTTGTCGGATCGAGAAACAGGCAAGAAGACAGAGGACGAGAAGGACCAGCCTAGCTCAGAGGCGGTCGTTACCGACCCACCAAGGGTCGTGAGCGACCCGCTTCCCCTCACAGAGGAGGTCGTCACCAACCCTCCCCAGGTCGTGACCGACCCTCTTCCCGGTGTTCTTACACCCGTTCCTTCTACATCAACAACGAAGGTGCTTCCTTTCCCATCTAAGAAGTCTAAGGATTCCACGGAAGGCAAATTCAAGCGTTTTGTGCAGGTTCTTCAAGGTCTCAACATCACCATTCCTTTTATCGAAGCTTTGAATAAGATGCCCGCTTACACCAAATTTCTTAAAGAGATCTTGTCAAAGAAGCGGTCTATGTCCGAGTTGACCGATAAGGTGCGATCTGTAGAGCTTCCAGAGAAACTTGGCGATCCGGGTAAATTTGCAATTACTATTGGTATAGGCGCTCATCGCTTTAAAGCTTTATGTGATGTTGGTGCAAGTGCTAGTGTTCTTCCTCTCTCTATATGGTCCAAAACCAACATGGGTCCTTTGGTCCCGGTGAATATGAGGCTCTATATGGCAGACGGTTCTTGTGTAAAGCCAACCGGTGTTGTCAACGATTTCCCTATTCAAGTCCGCAAGTTCTTTGTGCCTAATGATTTTATTGTTATGGAGATGTCGGAGGATCCCGTCGTCCCGATCATTCTTGGGCGACCTTTTCTTGCAACCGCCGGAACTATCATTGATGTGAAGAAGGGCCTCCTTACTTTTGAAATCGGTAGGGCTGTCCAACGAGTGGGTTGACCCGTAACCCGACCCGACCCACCCGTAATTTTACGGGTTACGGGTCAAATTTTTTTTAGTTTACGGGTTACGGGTCAGGGTATTTTTAGTTTACGGGTTACGGGTGGGTTACGGGTCGACCCGTCGGGTTACGGGTTGATCCGTAATATTAAAAAAATAAAAATAAAAATTTATTTTTATAGTAAGTTAAATAAATAAATAAAAGTTTACGGGTTAAATGAGTTAAAAAGGGTCGAAAAGGGTCAACTTTACGGGTCGAAAAGGGTCAAACGGGTCAAATTTTGACCCGTTTGACCCTTTTCGACCCGTTTGACTAAACGGGTCAAACGGGTCAACCCGTAACCCGACTCGTAAACCCATAACCCGTTTTACGGGTTAAGGGTCAGGTCACGGGTTGACTTTATTTTTTTTACTGGTCGGGTCGACCCGTTGAACAGCCCTAGAAATCGTCAATGAGGTGGTTGAGTTCCGGTTCAATCCAACGATTAAAGAGACCGATGAAGCTATGGAGGTGAAAATGTTGTACACTCGCTCGGATTACATTGACTGTGAAGATCCGATCGAACGCTTGCTTGGAGCTTACACAAGTGAAGATGAAGACGAAGAAGAAACTGCGGGGTCGGCACCGACCACATCCAAGTCGACACCGACCACATCTAGCTCGACACCAACCCCCATTCCGCTCATTTCTGAGGATTTTGCTATTGCCTCTGGCTCGGTACCGACCCCCTTATGGTCGGAGCCGACCCTTTTGGAGGTAGATGATGAAGCGCACCTCTTCACTAACAGTGATTACTTTGAGGAGCTTTTCAAAATGGAGAAGGATGATGACATTGTTACACCACCACCACCTACTCCAGAGCTTAAGACTCTCTCCGAGTCTTTGAGGTATGAGTTTCTTGGCCCAAATTCCACTTTTCCATAATTATTAATTGTAACCTTAATGCGGAAGAAGTTGGAAAGTTTGTTGCATGTTCTTAGGACTCATAGGAAGGCCATTGGATACTCACTTGAGGATTTGAGTGGCCTCTCACCTTCTTTATGTATGCATCATATTTTTCTTGAGGAAGGACACATGCCAACCATAGAGCACCAACGGAGGCTTAACCCGAATATGAAGGAAGTGGTAAAGAAAGAGGTCTTAAGAATGCTTGATGCAGGTATCATCTTCCCAATTTCGGATAGTAAGTGGGTAAGCCCAGTTCATGTTGTTCCTAAAAAGAGTGGCCTTACTATTGTTGAGAAGGAAAAAGGCGAGTTAGTTCCCACTAGGACTACCACTAGTTGGCGCATGTGCATAGACTATTGAAAGCTTAATAGTGCCACTAGAAAGGATCACTTCCCCTTGCCTTTTATTGACCAAGTGCTAGAGAGATTAGCTTTGCATGACTATTTTTGTTATCTCGATGGCTATAGTGGTTTTTGGCAGGTTCCGATACATCCCGGTGATCAAGAAAAGACCATATTCACATGTCCTTATGGTACATTTGCTTATAGGAGGATGTCGTTCGGGCTTTGCAACGCCCCGGCCACCTTTCAACGGTGTATGATGGCCATCTTTTCCGACATGATTGAGGTTATCGTGGAGGTGTTTATGGATGATTTCTCGGTTTACGGTACCACTTTTGACTCTTGTCTTGCCAATCTTGCTAGAGTACTTAGGAGATGTGAGGAGACTAAACTAGTGCTTAATTGGGAGAAGTGTCACTTTATGGTTCAAGAAGGGATTGTCTTAGGTCATATAGTGTCAAAAAGGGGGATTGAAGTTGACAAAGCTAAAATTGAATTAATTGAAAAATTGTCACCCCCTTCTTCCGTGAAAGATGTTAGGAGTTTCCTAGGCCATGCCGGGTTTTATAGACGGTTCATTCAAGATTTCTCTAAGATTACTAAAACATTAACTAACCTATTAATGAAGGATGTTGTGTTTGAGTTTTCTTCCGAGTGTCCTGGAGCTTTTCACAAGATCTGGGATGCGCTTGTGTCGGCCCCTATCATGCAACCTCCGGATTGGACACTTCCCTTCGAGATCATGTGCGACGCTAGTGATTACGTTGTGGGCGCGGTTCTTGGGCAAAGAAGAGAGAAGAAGCTTCATGCAATCTACCATGCGAGCAAGACGCTCGATGAGGCCCAAAGCAAGTACACCACCACGGAAAAGGAGTTCCTCGCCGTGGTGTTTGCTTTTGAGAAGTTCCGGTCATACTTGGTAGACTCCAAGGTAATCGTCTACACCGATCATGCAGCTATCCGTTACCTTATGGATAAGAAGGAAGCCAAGCCGAGATTACTCTGATGGATGCTTCTATTGCAAGAATTTGACCTTGAGGTAAGGGATAAGAAAGGAACGGAGAATCTTGTGGCGGACCACCTTTCTCGATTGCCCATCGAGCACATCAAGGAGTCCGGAGACACGGTACCCATCAATGACTCTCGCCCGGACGAAATTCTCTTGAGCAATGAAGTCTTACGGATCGAGGTCGACCATTTTGGATCGGAGACGACCACTTCTGGGTCAAAGACGACCACTTCTGGGTCGACCACTCATTGATCGGTGACGACCCCCCATATGCAGGATTCGGCCGACGCCGAGCCAGACAGCACGACTCCGACCTTCACTACGGTCGATTCAGGTCACTTTTCTCCCTCTTCTTATATACTTACTAGTATTCTTCACTCTTCTCTTCCCATTCTCTCTTGCCATTCTTTATATGCTATTCGAGGGGCAAAAACCCCTTGGTTTGCGGATTTTGCTAACTATGTTGTAGGAGGCATTATCCCTGATGGATTGACTTCCCAAGACAAAAAGAAGTTCCTCCACGATGCCAAGCAATACTATTGGGACGGTCCCTACCTATTCAAGCAAGGGAGTGATCATATCTTTAGGCGTTGTGTGCCGGAAGATAAGATAGAGGGAGTAATCCGACATTGTCATACTCTTCCAACGGACGGCCATGCTAAGGGATTCAAAACCACCACAAAAATTCTTCAAAGCGGATTCTATTGGCCCACCCTCTTTAAAGATGTTCAAGCATATGTAACGGCATGTGATGAGTGCCAACGTGCGGGAAATATCACATGGAGGAACGAGAACCCACTCACGGGAATTCTAGAGGTCGATCTCTTCAACGTATGGAGAATTGACTTCATGGGACCCTTCCCCTCTTCGGATCCCTATAAGTACATCCTTGTGGCAGTCGATTACGTTTCTAAGTGGGTCGAGGCCATAGCCACAAGAACCAATGATGCACGAGTGGTGGCCAAGTTCATGAAGACCAACATCTTTCCTCGCTTTGGTGTTCCCCGAGTCCTTATTAGTGATGGCGGTTCTCACTTCATTGAGCGTAGCTTCGAGGCACTTTTGACCAAGTATGGGGTATCTCATAAGGTGGCAACTCCTTACCATCCCCAAACAAGTGGTCAAGTTGAGATCTCTAACTGCAAATTATAAGCATCTTGGAGAAGACGGTTTCCTGCTCAAGGAAGGATTGGGCCTCCAAGTTGGATAATGCAATTTGGGCATACCGCACCGCATAAAAGACGCCACTCCGCACTACTCCCTACAATCTTGTGTATGGCAAGTCATGTCACTTGCCCGTCGAGCTTGAACACAAAGCTTTATGGGCTCTCAAAGAGCTCAACATGGACCTCGACGCGGCCGGAGCAAAGAGATTTATGGACTTGCAAGAATTAGAGGAGTTAAGGCTCAAGGGGTACGAGAATGCCAAGATTTACAAAGAGAGAACCAAGAAGTGGCATGATAAGAAGCTCGTACCAAAGACCTTCAACACCGGTTATCAAGTACTCATGTTCAACTCTAGACTTCGACTTTTCCCCGGAAAATTACGATCCCGATGGAGTGGACCATTCGTGGTTCACCACATCTACCCACATGGAGCGGTCGATCTCATAGACAAGAATGGAGAGATTTCAAGGTCAACAGGCACCGATTGAAGAAGTACTATGTAATAGCTGCGGTTTTTTAGGATATTTTTGAATTTTTCTCGGATATCCTTTTAACCTCTTTTACCGTTAATCTAATATTTTTGTTGGAGAATAAATCCTAGAAAATTCTTGGTGATATCCTAAAATCATAAAGAAATGATTTTATGGATCGGTATGAATTCTAGGATTTTTCAATGGAAAAAGTATATTTATTGGATAAGCCATCTTTTAAACTATGTACTGTAAAGGATTTAAATTACGAAACGGAAGCCTTAAAAATTGAAGGTAGCAGGATAAAATCATGGAAAATTGGTTTTATTGATCTACATAATTTCCGGGACGTTTTTCGTTTAGTAAGTTTTTCCACCCGAGGTACATAATTTTACCGCTTTAACGCGAGTCCCATTCCGAGACGGGTTTTGGATTTTAAAACTTATCTTTTTCTTTGCCTTATTAGTGAAGGAACCAGAGATAGATAAGGGTGGCATATATTTTGCCTTGTCAAAGTCTATCCCTTCGTTGTCAAAAGAGAGGAAGGACGACGGGTCGGGAGCTCCTTCACCGCCGACTTTCTTCTTCCTCTAGCTTCACCACCTCTCCTCCACCTCATCTCCTCCTTCTTACTCGATGTTGGGCTGCTGCAAAGGAAGAGCCAGAACCAGCGAAGAATCAAGACGGAACGATGACAGTTTCGGGTGGAAGAATTCCTTCACCGCCGGTTAGCTTCTTACCTCGCCAAGCGACGTCGTCGGCGTTCGCTAGCTACTCCAACCACCACCCACCACAAGGGCCGCTGTTGGGCAATGCCCAGCCACCCTTGGGCTCGGGGATCGAGCCAACTGAGCCATGGGCTCGAGTGAAGGTATATACGATCGAAATTAATTAGCGGGTTGATTACGGAGCCACCGTAAGGGCCTTTTGGTTCCGCTTTGCTAATTAAATTTATGGTTTTTATAATATTGACATTGATACGGTCCCACAGGTTCAAACCGCTCGTGAAACGGACGTCCGGATCTTCCGTTATAGCGAATACAAGTTTTGGTTACCGATTGGCAGGTAAAGGACTTCGGTTAATTACTCGGGATTCGTTGTTAATCCGTTTGATCCAAAATTTGGTAACCTTTAAGAAATGTTACTGAGGAACACTTTTTGTTTAGAAAGTTGTTTCAAAAGTTAAGCGGATAATTAGTTATAATTCCTCCAAGATGGCTCCTTGAAGCATGATAACTAAGGATTTATTATATATTGATATTCGGAAATTAAATCGTTTATCGATTAGGAAGTTATAGGAGTTGAGAATACAACTAAGAAGTGTTTCTGTGAGCTCATTGCTGAGAAATCCTTTTGTTATATTTGTCAGAAGGATGATAAAGATTACTGTTGGAATTACTAAGGACGTTGAGCACGCCTTCTAAGGCAAGTGGACGATTCTCTCTTGCGTTATTGTTATTAAATGAGGAATTGGATCCCATTTAATATTTGTGTTGGGAACAACTTGTATGATTAATAAAATATGATAGGTTGTTATATTTGTTAGAAATAATGACCATGTTGTTATTCAGTTTTGCGCTAGAACTGGATTTAGGTCCGTTATGGGTGATCTTGTATGTTGTCTCACGCTGAGACTTTGTTGTGATTAAGGTAGTTTCAGGGAGGGGAACGTGGTTCCATATCCTCTCTTTAAAACAATATTACATTACGAGGGGCCTAATCCTAATGGTGGGTCATGACTCTCTTCCCCTACTGTTCGTGTGAGAGGGTTGATAGGCATTGTAGCTAAGTGCAGGTTTGGCACGGTGTAGTGTAGACGACATGGTAATAGGCCTCTGTGATCTCTACCTCACCATATGCAAAATAAAAGATCAAGGATAGCTTCAGACCTGTGATCTTGGTACATGGTAGATGACAATGGATGAAATACTCCGATGATCTCTACAATACCAAAATATTTCGGCAGTAGTTCAGGCCGATTAAAAGCCAACAACTTGTTTGTGAAAAGTTTTGAAAGTAATATAATATAAGTGCTTAGGCACATTAATATACCTGAATGGTTCGTCTAGTCGGAAGGCCATTCTTGCTCCCGGTTATGAATGATTCTTAATCAAACTTTGATTAAGTTAATCTGAATAGTCGATGGAGGCTTTTCAAGATGTTATGTGATTAATATGAATTCCCAACAGTTGTTTATGCTTCTTAAAAGAAACCACAAGCGGTGGTGTTCTCTCTCTTGATTATGCAAGTCTCCTTCTTATTCTCTATAAGACTGCTAACTATTGGATCATAATTCGAGTCTATTCGGATTTTGGATGCCAATATGTTTAGTTACAACCACAAGAACCAAGTTAGATTCTCCTCTTGCTAGTCTTTCATTAGACTAACCCGTCCATTTTTTTTCTTTTATATGGTCGGCTGGTGTCCACCGTTGTTTTACGATACATCAGGTATTTCTTGGAAGTTGATTCAAGAGGTTGATTCAGATGTTAGAAGCTCCAGAAGTTGAATAAAGGTTTCCAATGGCTATACTTGAGTGAAGATCATGATTGAACTACTTCAAAGCGAAACTGAATTTCAGATTTAAGAACTCAAGGAAGACTTGATGAAGATTTTGTTTAAATAGAAGATTGTTCTATTTATTTATTCTTTTAAGTTAAGGTTTGTATAAGACCTTTTACGTGTTTTTCCGCTGTAATATTTAACTTAAGTTTGTTAGGTTTTAAATGGTTTCATTTACCTTGTTTTTAGTTTGTTCAGTCAGTCTAAAGCCTTGGGTAGCTTCGGTTTAGTCTTAATCGGGGTTACTGGCGGTAATACATCCAGGGTAGGAAGGGGGTGTTACATACTATGCATGGGTCAAACCCGATGAGGAAATCCGAGCGACATGGGCTCTCATGTCTTCTAACTAAGCTAAGGTACCTCTCGTCTAGCTAAAGACGTTAAATTAAGCGCTTACGGGAGGCAACCCACTTTGTTTTTGTTTTTGGACTTTCTTTTTAGCTTAGTTTAATTTGTTTTTATTAGTATAGAGTAGCTAGGATTCTTGTCTTGCATCTCCACTAAGGTTTTGTAGGGACCCGAGGCGTCGGAAAGGGAACGTAAGGGTTGGAACACTTACAACGCAAGGGAACGAAGTCAGGGGAGGTCGGGGACGACCCAAATCCGGTCGGTACCGACCCCTTCAAGCAAAAACGGTAAAATTTCGGAAATTCCGAAAATTGCAGGTAGCTTGAACTTTTAACCCTTTTAACCCCATTCCTCCCCTTCTTTTCCCCCACGCCACCGACCCATACCTCTCTCAAAACTCCATTGCCTCCATTACTACCAAGGCTTCACAAATCCATCAAAACTCCTCCCAAATCTACTAAAATCCATCCTTGTGCTACTTAATCTTCCACATCCATCACCAAAAACCAAAAAAAATCGGCCCCTTCCCACAAATCTCAATTTTTGAACCACTCTAAGTGCTCGTCTACGACCCTTTTTCTACTTTCATTCCTCTAATTTCACTCGTTTTGGTATGTTCTTCTACTCCCTTGCTCTTAAATTCAAGTTCTACTTGATTAATTTTGAAGGGTTAGTTGAAAAATCTAGGTTTTAGGTGTTCTTGAGTTTGAATATGGAAATTTGGGTTCTTTATATGCTTTAGTGGTTAAATCAACATGATTATGATGATTTGTGGTTTGAAGGTGATTTTCTTGATAGATACTTGGTTGTTTGGTTGATTGTGAGCGTATATGTTTTTTTTCTCCATTTTTGGTAGCCATTCTAGGGTAATTATGTTGGAATTTCGAGCAAAATTTTGCCCGGAACGGTCGGTGACGACCCAAATTGGGTCGATCACGACCCTACAGCACCGTTGAGAATATCTTTTGGAGAGGATTAGGTCGTTAACGAGCTTCCAAGGGTTGGTTCCGACCCCGGTTGCCTCGAACTCTTGGTTGTTGCATGCTTAATGACCCTCTTTATCCATGATTTGAGTAATTTAAGCATGAGATTCCCCCTCTACCTACATATTTTTCAGGATTAAGCATGCTTGGTTGAGATTCTTTCTAACAAAATTTGAGCATTTTGCTTAGTGTAAGTATGGGGTTCTTCTTTGGTGGTATGTGTGCTCTTTGTTTGTTTTTGCCCTTTAAAACTTTGGAAATTATCTTGGAGGTTTGAACGTTTTGTAGGACAATGGCCTCTTCTTCTAGTCATCCTGCCAAGAAGCAAAAGAAAAACAAGCAAAAGGTGGATTGTGTGGAGTTTGGATCCAATGAGCAAAGGGACCGATTTCTTGAGATGTGGCGCGGAGATGTTAGTGTGCGAGCTTATCAGAGGGTCGGAGCCGCTAAGATTGATTTCCATGCGGAGGTGCTTAAGGCCTTCTCTTGAATTGGAGCTCAACACCTTATCTTGCATCCAATTGATGAACATTACGTGGCTCTCACGTGCGAGTTCATGTCTGATTTTCGCTTGTACCCGGATGAAACCGACTTCAACAAGTCCATGGTCAGATTTCAACTCGGCAATAGGCATAACGAGATGGACATTAAAAAGTTCAACAAACATCTTGGCTTTCGTGCACCGTCAGGGGTGTACATAGCAAAGGACTTCCCCACCAAGGATTTGTGGCATTACCTCACCGGTAGGGTTGAATTCCCCACCAACGCCCTTCCCGGTCGATTCATTGCTAGCCCGGCTTTCAAGATTATCCTACGCATCCTCGGCTTCACAATTTTGCCAGGGTACGAGCTCTCGCGCCCCCACAAGCAAGAGATTGCGTGCTTATCCACGATGCTTTTTGAGACGCCCATTCAAATGAATTTGGGATACGAGTTTGCCAATGCCATCATAAGCCACCAAGCTCAACAGACCCACACTAGCACTTACTTTGGTTGGCTTGTGGCTCTCCTTGCCAAGTCCTTAAAGATCAAACTTTCCGCCTATTCTTCAAAGAGGGTCATTTCTATGGATGTGAAGTACTACACAAATGCTAAGGTTATCATCCAATCCTCTGTCGGCTTCATCAACAAGTTCAAGATCGATGACAACACGACACATGATGTGGTGCTCACCAAAGAAAATCTTGAGCTTTTCTACCGCCCCAAATGGTATGATGCATGTGCCTCCACACCTTACCCTTTGGTGCCAAATGTCTGAGTTGATGAGAGGATTAGACGACAGCCAAGCAGGTATCTGAGAGCCGAGCCTAACCCACCGCCGAGAGAGCATGTCTTTGAGTGGGAATCACCAAGTGACCGGCAGGAGGTCGGAGACGACCAGTATGGGGTCGGTTACGACTCGACAGAGGGCGGTACCCACCACCAACAGCATGGGGCCGACCCTATGGACTTCACGATGGGACCTCAAACTGACATGGTCCCCTATTACTCACACCCCTACGGCCTTGATGGGTCCGGCGGCTCTCATTTTCAAGGACATGGCACGTATCATACCGGGTCGAGTTCGGGTGGCAACCCTGACATTTCTCTCCTCTCAGCTAAGATTGATGCCCTAATGCTTCACCAACATGAGCTTCAAGACTTCCGGATTAAGTATTATGAGGACCACAAGCAAGATGTCGCAAGGTGGAATGCTCAAGTGGAATACAACAATTGGTTGGCACAACAACTCTTCCCCACTCCGCTTTTACCTCCTAACCCTCCTCAAGAGTGATTCTCCTTTTCCAACGCTTGAAAGTGTCCAAGTTAGTTTCTCTTTCCTTTATCTTTACTTTTCTAATCATGGGGACATTGATGTTTTAAGTATGGGGTGGTTTGGGAGATTATTTGTTTGAGTCATGTGTTGTCATGTGTTTTGTTGATGATTTTGTGTTTGCTTGTGTTTGCTTGAGTCTTTTTCCCTTTTGATTTTAGATGGATAAATACCCTTTTTCTTAGATGTCCTAGGACGAAAATTGCTTGCATCATCATGTAAATCCTATAGCATGCTTTAAGAATTGCCTAAACCATGATCTTGCTTTTTGAGTTTTGAGCTTATAATGGATATTGAGCATGCATATTTCTAAGTGAAAGCAATCCAACAAAATTGAACCTAAGTGAGATATTTTTGGCCTATAAAGGATGTATCGTCTTATTCCTTTCTCTTTCATGTGTGATTACTCTTCCAAATGCAATTTACCACTTGACAATGGCATGGTTATTTTGAACTTGAAACCAATGGAGATTTACTCATTATTTGATTGAGTCAAATGATTTTGAACTTATTTTTATAAGCCTATCATATTCCTTTTCCTACCTTATCATGATCCATCTATTTATAGCCCCTTGTTTTGAGCTTTAAGCCTATTTCTAGCTCCACAAAAATTCCCTAGCCATGATAAGCTTGACCCTTTGATCCGGGAATTAGGACTTAGAATGGATTGTTAAAGATTGTTGTGGATTGATGGGGTGAAAAAAAAGTGATTGCAAAAGGTAGAAGAAGGAGAGTGGTCTTTAGAAAATTAAGGTATGAAGCGTTTCGGGCTCAAAAAATGCACAAATCAGCTCGTCACCGACCCACAAAGGGTCGGTACCGTCCCCTCTAAAAAAATCAATAAAAATCGGGGTAAATCATATAAAAAGTGCAAGAGTCCGGAGCCTTCTAAGTAAGAAGAGAAGAAAGACAATGAAAATAGGTGAAAAAGGGAAGTGTGTTGAAAAGTTTGAAAAGTGTTTGGTAAATGAATGAAGCAAGTGTGTTGGTCGAGTATTGTGTAGTCTTGGAGTCTTGGTTCTCGGATTAGTTAGCACCAAAAGGATAAAATATTTCCACGCCCTTTGAATTACCAAGCCCCATTACAACCCGGCCGAATGAAGCTTCTTTGAAGTTTTCATTGAGCCGCCTAAGTTCATTTGATGATTTGACTTGTTTTGATTTCTTCGGTGGAGAGTTTGGTAATATAAGTTCCATTGTCTATGAGGTTTTGTGTTTGGAATTTGAGTTGATTGATTATTGATATGCCCTAAACACTTGAGAGTTGAGTGAGACACATTCCTTGGTGAGGTTGGATTGTGATTGCTTAGAATGTTCATGTGTGCTATGATGTGGAAGTTGTTTGCCCATTATTCTACTTGTGCTTCTTTTTCTTTAAAGGTGATTCTTGAGCTTTGTTATTTGGTGTTGATGCATGTTGAGTAATTGCTTGAGGACAAGCAAGTTTAAGTATGGGGTATTTTTATGTCGCACTTTTTAGTTGGTTTTTGAGGGTAGTTTTCTAGTTAGGTTGAGTCTTTTCTAGGTTTATTGTGTTGTTTTGCATATAACTCCGACCCTCTTTCGAGAGTTGGAGTTGTTTGTGCTTGTTTGTTGTTTTTGTAGGTATTTGAAGCGTTGAGGAGGAGATATTCCGAGTTTTCAAGCTTTCTAGGAGGTAGCATTAGAGTTGTCGTGCGGCATTGTGGATAGAAGGACGAGAGATGTTGATCTTTGGAGATATTGATGAAGTTTACAAGATGAAGATGTCTTAGAAGGAGTCTAAAGAAGTCTAAGAAGACCAAGGACGTTTAAGGAAGAAGCATTGAAGAGGAATCGAGCTTTGAGGCAAGATTTGAGCAAAGAAATGAAGAATCAAGGGCAGGCTATGGTCGGTGACGACCCACTTTGGGTCGGTACCGAGCGCCTCCGTGCCTTGCGGGAATAAAACTTGCGCCTTAAGTTAGGTTTCATTAAATGTTTTATTTATGGGTCTTTTTAAGATAAGATTTAGTTTCCTTATGAGAACATTCCTACCACTATTTAAGGGCCTTTTAGGTTGAAAATTAAGGGGGGACGTTTTTGGGAGGCACGAGAAGAGATGGAACGAGTTTGCAAGTAGATTTTCTAGGGTTAACTCTTATTCAAGCTCTTGGACAATTTTAAGAGAGCTTTTGGAAGTTTGTCCTCAGATTCGTAAGTTGTTATTTCAATTGAAGTTTGCTTGTTTTGATTCATGTCTTCTTTTCTATCTTTGGTTGATGATTGCATAATAATCATGACTAGTCTACCTTTCTAAGGTTGGAGTGAAACCCGACAAGTTGTGCATGGTTAAAGCATGAATCTTTGATTAAATTACTCTTTTAATCTCTATCATTATCCCGTGGACGAACCTGACCTCCTTGTACTCAGCGGGGTCTTGATCTATAAATTTATTTGCTTGTTAGTATCAAGGTAAAACCCTTACAACAAGAAGCAAATTGTGTTGCTGACTCGCTTGCTTCTTTAGCTTTTTCGGTTAGTTTAGGATTTCATGAATTGGTTGACCCGCCGAAGAGTATTATTTCTTTAATGTCTGATGATGTAAGGGGTCGGGCTATCCCCCATTTGCTGACTACTTATCCCTTTTTTATTAATAATAAAATGCTCCCTTAAGGAGTCGGAGTGTGTCGTCTCTCCTTCTAACAAAAACAATAAGGGTCATAATTGTGTTGTGTTTCTAAGACAAAGCTTACCATATTTATAGAGAAACTCGTTCTCTCAATGGCTAGGGCCGACACCCTTTTTCTTGTCTCACAAGCAATCTGATATTCTATCCATTCATAGATAGTAATATCTTATTCATCAAGTAATTATCAAGACAAGAGAGATATATTCTTTCCATACAATTAATACATAGAGGAGAATAATTATTGTGAGAGAATGGATTCAATGCCCTTAGGGCTCCTTCATTATATTGATAGATATATATAGTGATACAAGAAAGATATCAACAGAAAGATATACACAAGATACTATCTAACAATAATACAATTGTTTCCTATTATTACATAGTCTATCAGCCCCCCTCAGTTGATGCGGGAGGTTCACGAACGCATAAACTGGATCGAAAGCCTAGAAACAATGGTGAAGATAACCCTTTGGTAAGGATATCTGTGAACTGATTTGAGGATGGGACATGTTGAACCCGAATGATTCCGAGTGCCACTTTCTCTCGCACAAAGTGTATGTCAATTTCGACATGTTTAGTCCGTTGGTGTTGAACAGGATTTGAAGATAGATAGACAACACTTATATTGTCACAAAAGACCACCAAGGCTCGGTTTACTGGTATATTCAACTCATTTAGCAAGTTGCGCACCCAACAAGTCTCTGCTTCAACATTGGCGACATCTTTATACTCGACTTTAGCGCTCGATCGAGCGACAGTTTGTTGACGTTTGGACGACCAGGACAGAAGCTAGTTGCTGAGAAACAGACAATAACCAGATGTCGAGCGGCGCGAGTCAGGGTATCCAGCCCAGTCCGCGTGAGAATATACTGTGATCTGATCAATTGGGCCTAAAGTAATCTATAAACCGAGGTTTATGGTGCCTTTGATGTACCTGAGTATCCGTTTTAGAGCAAGGAGATGTTGGGGGCGCGGATCATGCATATGAAGACAACACTGTTGAACGACATAACAAATATCCGGCCTTGTGAAGGTCAGGTATTGAAGCGCACCAGCCAAGGAACGATACTCAGTTGGGTCGGAGACTGGTTCACCAGCATGGTTTGATAGCTTGCAGTTGGTGTCAACCGGAGTGCGACTTGGATTATAGTCTTGGAGACCGGCCTTTATGAGGAGTTCCTGTGCATATTTTGCTTGGCTCAAATGCAGACCTGCTGAATTTTTGGTAACCAAAATTCCCAAAAAAAAGTGTAATGCACCTAGATCAATCATGTTGAATTCACGGCTGAGGGCCTGAATAATGCGTTGTAGGAAGGCTGTTGAAGAAGCCGACAACACAATGTCGTCAACATAGACTAGTCAATGGGCTTGATGAACTCCTTGCTTATATATAAAGAGTGATGGATCGGATTTGCTACTGTGGAAACCAATTTTGAGGACGAAAATGGCAAATCTTTGGAACCACGCGCGCGACGCTTGCTTTAAACCGTACAAGGCTTTGTTTAAACGACACACATGATCCAGGTATTGTGGATGAACGAACCCCGGCGGCTGTTGGCAGTAGACTATTTGTTGTAGTGTACCATGGAGAAAGGCGTTCTTCACATCGAGTTGATGGATTGACCAATTGCGAGAAATAGCCAAAGTCAAGACTGAACGGATGGTTGCAGGTTTGACCACGAGGGGGAGTCTCCTCAAAATCAATGCCCTGTTTTTGTGAGTATCCACGCACCACCCAACGAGATTTATACCGTGCTAATTTTCCATCAGCTCCGTATTTGTGCCTGAAAGGCCATTTCCATGTAACAACATTTGCATTTTTCGGTCTTGGTACAAGATCCCAAGTCCTATTTTTAATCAAGGCATCATATTCTTCTTTCATGGATTGAAACCATTGTGGAATGTGGATGGCTTTCTTGTATGTTGTGGGTACTGTAGAGATGGTTGTGTTTAGATTAAAAACGGGATTCGGTTTGAAAATTCCCGATTTTGAGTGGGTAGTTATGGAATGTGTATTGATTGGGGGTGGCTAATTTTTAGGATTGTCGTTGGTTTGGGCCAATGGAATAAGAGCGTGTAAAGGGTTGTTTGTTAGACTTGGATTAGGGGAGAAAAGGGGGTAGGATTTTGGTTTTGATTTGGATAAGATTTTGGGGTTGTTGAGTTGGATAGCACCGAATGTGAAGGTGCCGAATTTTGAGTATTTTGTAGGATAGAATTTTCAAGAGCGGGGCTAGGGAATATAGGATATTCATGATGTTGATTTTCTGGTGAGATTTGGGACATGGTTGGTACAGCAGATGTGAAAAAAGGCGATGAAAAAGATGTTTGTTCCATGCTGAATTTTTCAGCATCTTGTGGTACACCAGGCGCTATTTTGTTTTTGAAAGGGAAGTTATGCTCATCGAAAATTACATGTTCGGAAATTATAACTTTATTTGAGGACAAATTAAGACATCTATATCCCTTATGATTGAGAGCATAGCCAAGAAAAATGCAGGGGGCTGATCTATGGGAGAGTTTATGAAGCATGGTTGATGAAATGTTTGGGTAACATAGACAACTGAATACGTGAAGGTGGGAATAGGCTGGCTTCTTTTGAAAGAGAGATTCGAAAGGGGATGACATGGATTGAACTTTTGTGGGAAGAAGATTAATTATATGTGTGGCGGCATTAAGAGCTTCAACCCAAAAAATTAATGGGTAGAGACACATGAAATAACATGGTTCGCATCATATTATTAAGGATTCTTAGCATTCTTTCTGCTTTGCCATTTTGTTGGGAGGTTTAAGGACAGGAGAAGTGGAATTGAATTCCATGTTGGGTGAAGTAAGAATGAAAAGAATGGTTGTCAAATTCACCACCATGATCACATTGGAAACTTTTTATTGTTGTATTGAATTGAGTTTTCACGTAAGAGTGGAATGATTTGAAATTTGCAAAGGTATCTGATTTGGCTTTGAGAGGATAAGTCCAGCAAAAATGTGAATAATCATCAATTAATACTAAATAATATTTGAGGCCTGTAACACTATGTACAGGAGAAGTCCACAAATCTGAATGAACTAATTCAAATGAAAATTTTGACTTGGAAGTTGAAATGGGAAAAGATAATCTAGATTGATTTCCTAGTTGACAAGCATGACAGAGATCAACACGATCTTTATTAATTGAAAAAGACTTGGACGACACTAAATTTTTTATGACATGAGCTCCTGGGTGAGCGAGTCTGCAATGCCAAAGATGTGAAGACGATGAAAGACGGGCCGAGAGGGCGACTTGAACTGTGGACAGAACTTGTGGGAGGAAGGGATAGAGGTCACCCCGACTATTGCACTGATGGATCTCTTTCTTCGTTGGAAGATCCTTCACAGAAAAACCAAAAGGGTCAAACTCGACAGAACAGTTGTTGTCAGTTGTAAATTTTCAAACAGAGATTAGATTTTTAATAAGGTTTGGTGTAACAAGAACGTTTTTCAGGTTGAGGGTGGGTGAGTTTGAGAGTTTGGTGTGGCCAATTTTTGTGATTGGAAGGGTTTGTCCATTTCCAACAATGATTTTAGAATTAGAATAGATGCCAGGATTAAAAATGGGAGTGAGATTACCTACATTAGACGTCATATGTGAGGATGCGGAGCTGTCCATGAACCAATTGTTGTCGTTATTGGAGTTGTACGACATATTGTTCAAGGCGTTGATCAAGGCATGTTGGTCCCACTTAGCCCCATACATAGCTTGATGGTTTGGTGCTGAGTTGTTGTTAGGGCGAGGACCGGCGCCAAGGATGCCAGTGGACCATGGATTCCAATTGGGATTCCAATTCGGTGAACTTTGTTGTTGTTGTGGAGTCCACTGTTGTAGCCATTGAGGAAACGAGTAGCCTCGGCCTCCACCTCGTCCCGAGCCACGGCCTCGTCCGCGGCCTCCTCTGCCCCTACCGGAGTTAGAGTTTGAATTTCTTGTATTGCTGGATTGATGTTGTTGAGTAGGCACGGGTTAAATGGCCGGAGGTGTGCTTGATTGAGTAGAGGGAGTGGAGGTTGGTGGTGGGGTTACTGTGGTGTTGAGCGCCGAAGCCGTTGGCGCTTTGTTAGCCCAACGAGATACTTCCAACAATAACATGCTTCTCATTTGAAGAAAGGATGGAAAAGGCGTTTGGGTAGGGATGATCGCCACCATAGTTGAGAAGTCATTGTTGAGCATGCGAATCGTCTGGAGCACAAGAGTCTCATCTGTAACAGGTTGGTCTACATAGGCAAGGCTATCAACAAGCGTCTTTAGTTTTTTACAGTATTCCGATACCGCCATCGATCCTTGGACCAAGCTGGGGAATTGGGCTTCCAAGTGAATAGCCCGACTCTTTTTGTTATCTCGAAAGAGATTGTCGATGGCGATCCAGATTGTTTGAGCGGAGGCGTTGGGCTTCACAACAATGTCGAAGATATCCATGGATATAGATCCATATATCAACGAGAGCACAATATAGTCGTGCATTTGCCAGGTTGGGTCTGTTGATGATTGAGGAGCCATCAACATGAGATTTGAGGGCAAACTTGCCCAAGGTAACCAAGAACAACTCTCTCCATTTGTTGTAATTGGAGGAAGCAAGATCCAATTGAATGGGCACATGGGTTTTTATACTGGCTACATGTAGGGCTTGGTTTGAAGTCGGTTGTGCCTGAGAAGGGGCAGTGGCGGATGCATCACCGGTGGAAGTGATGATAGACAGGGTGATGATTGGAGGATCCTGGGAAGTTAGGTTTCTGGGAGAGGTGTTGCCAAAGATCGACATTGTGGGAAGAGATGGAAAATATGAGAGGAGCGTAGATTAATCTGATACCGTATTCAATGCCCTTAGGGCTCCTTCATTATATTGATAGATATATATAGTGATACAAGAAAGATATCAATAGAAAGATATACACAAGATACTATCTAACAGTAATACATTGTTTCCTATTATCACGTAGTCTATCAATTATGTGCATATAAAAGTAATAACTAAAAGAGAACATTACTCATATAATTAATTACCACAAAACTATACACATATTTCGTGATCGATATTGAAAATTTAACACCCCAAAGTCTTATGTTGTAATTTGATTTCGTTTGAGAACTAGGTGGTGATGCCCGTGCTACGCACGGAATAATTTTTTTAATTTTTATAAACAATATTTTAATATAATTTTACTTTAAAAGGTATTCTTATGTCATGTACTTAATGCTTGGATTGGCTGTTGTGGCGCTTTTACATTCGTAAATTATATATTTTTGCATTCTTAAGGTATAATATTGTAGTTGTGGTATTTTTTATACATTGTAATCAAAAAATTGATTTATGTTTAAAATTATGATTGTACATTCACGACCATATGAATTAGTTTTGCTTACGCAATCTCGTCTATCATTGATAATCCCCTTTTTCTCCTCCAACCATTGACAAACACATATTTGTATTTTACAATATTGATTTGGAAATCATTCTTATGTCCAACCATGATGATGATTGTTATCAAAGCCCGTTTGACATGTCATAACTCTAGATGATGATGATGACGACGACGATGATGATGATGATGATGATGATGATGATGATGATGACACAAAAGTTCATAACGACAACAATAATAATACTTTTATGCAAAATAAAAGAATGTATAATGTCACACCAAACTTCTAACACTTGGATCTAATATCTCCATGTATTTCTATATGTGCAAGTGTTTAATTTATCCTACATTATCCACATTCCAAATTGGCTTCTTATAGATTCTTTCAAATCTCTCCTCTAGTTAATGATTCATTCACGTTATGAAGATGAGATGGCTTTTATAATAGAGTAAATTACAAAAAACCACCCTTAAATTATACTACTTTTCAAAAAACCACCCATAAAAATGTAATTTTCACAAAACCACCCATAAACACAAAAAGCTTTCAAGTAACCACCTCTAAAAAGCTAATTTTCAAAAAAACACCCATAAACACAAAAATCTTTCAATTAACCACCCAAATCCTAACTTTTTAATTTTCCATTAATATTTTAACATGTAAAGAAATTTATACCCTTATCATCATTCTTTTTTTTATTCTAATTATCATTTTATAGTTGATAAAAGGAGAAGAATAATAGCTCGTTAACCTCTTTTATGTATTGTTCAAGCTTAAATTTATGAATAATGACAAATTGTCGAGATTGAAGTCGACGACTTGAAACTTTCAAAACCCACGTTGATGCAAGTTCTCTTCTTTTCGCATTACTTTATATAAATAAATCTCTAATAAATGAGTAAACATAAGGATATAAAGGTCTTTTTCTTACAAAAATAGGATTGGGTGGTTATTTGAAAGTTTTTTATTTTTATGGGTGGTTTTATGAAAATTAGCTTTTTAGGGGTGGTTAAGTGAAAGCTTTTTGTGTTTATGGGTGGTTTTGTGAAAATTAGCTTTTTATGGGTGGTTTTCTGAAAAGTAGCATAATTTAAGGGTGGTTTTGTATAATTTACTCTTTATAATATAGTAATTGAATGTTTCTAGAATTTAAAATGATGTTTGAATTTAGTTATTTAATTAATTTAATATATCTAAAATTCGCTTGTATTTTACATTGTAAGAATTTTAATAATCATATAATTATTATGAATGGAGTAAAGTGAATTTATTTCGTGAATTATTTAATAGATCGATTATAAATGGATTTTATGGTATATTTACTTTCTTCATACCTTTTGAGATTTTTATACTTCCACTACATAGTAACACCAACCCTGCAATATTAATTAGCATTATATTTTAATAAAGTATTTTAACATTTTTATTGAGTTTGAAACAATTAAAAATTATGAGAAATGATAATTTATAATATTTGAGAAATGAACAATGACGATTTTTAAACCAATGGCCATTGGTTATTATAAAGTTTTTTAATAAATTATTTTTTATTTTTTGTTTATAAAATGATATTTATTAAACTCTAAATACGACTATAATTAATTAGTGCAATGTACATGGTCTAAATTTATAATAAATTTGAAAAAGCTCCACTATTTTAAAATGGATTATTAATTAATAAAAATTGAAGGAATCTTATGTTTTTATTTCACTTAAAAGAGAATTGTATGTTTTTAATAGAAATCACATGTGAAAGAGAAATGGAATATTGTATGAATTATAATCAATCTACATATGTGCTTTTCTTTCACATTATCAACTATTGAGTCTTTGCAATGTATTTCTACTCTTGCAAGGGTTAGCACATGAGGGAGATTGCAAGAATTGTATGTTTTAATCAAAATTACATGAAGAAGAAAAATAAAATACCGCAAGAACTATACAAAAGGTTTTTTTAAAGATCGATATGGATGCACTAATTTCTACAATTTTCTACAATCGAGGGTACTATAAATCTACTTTCTTACACATTATCAAATATTGAGTGTCTTCCAAAGATTTCTACTCTTGCAAGCTCGGCGTGATATTTGTATTGAATCATTCATGCATAAATAAACAAAGAAAGAGAAGGATAATTAAATTTTTATTTTCTTAAAGATGTTTAGGATTTGGTATAAGGAGAATCAGAGAGGAAACGAAAGAGATACAAATCAGACAGGGAGAACCTACTTTGCTTTGATCTTGTTTTGAAAGAGATCGATTACAACTTGGCTTCTTGTAGAGTGTTTTATAGCTCTCATCCAATCAATGATTCGTTCACCCTTATTAACACGTGTGCGAAACAATTCTATATGGCTAGTTATAAGGGTGTCAAAGTGATTATATGACTTTTATAACAAGGTCCCTGAAGGTTTCAAGAATTTAAAAGGCTGTTTGGATTTAATCATAAAAATTAAATTAATAATATAATCTTAAATTCACTTATATGTTACATTGCAAGAAATTTGAATAGTCAAACAATTAATTATGACTTTATGCTTTATCATTAAATTTCTTATACTATTTTATGTTGTCATAGGATTCCTTGTAGGAGGAATAAACCTAGAATTAATCCCGTCATTTAATTATAGGTTGACTAAGTTTTTATTTTATTTTCCTATGAACTTAATTGTGGGGTCATAGGATTCCTTGTAGGAGGAATAAACTAGAATTAATCCCGTCATTTAATTATAGGTTGACTAAGTTTTTATTTTATTTTCCTATGAACTTAATTGTGGGGTAGCATTTTTTCTAATTGATTTTGGCTTATGTATTTACTTTGGAATAAAATGTCACATAAATTATTGTCTTACATATGAAGTATAATAATAATAAACTATAATAAAAATGAATTGGGAATCGAATTGCTATCTGATTTGGTCACAATAGCAGCCCTATATTATAAACTATATATAGACTAATTTAGGGTCTGGCGTCGGGAAGCCATGTTGAACACATATAATAGATTGAGGGAAGATGGATAATAAGAATGTAGGGATATTTTTTGGGGATGGAAAAAGGATGTTGGGGAGAGGTAAACTAATTTAGGTATAAGTAAATATGAAAATTAGTAGTAGCATTTAGAGGAGGGGATGTTACAAAAGGATTATAAACTCATTTTGGAATTTAAAGAGATTAGTCAAATGGTAGATTAATTTTATTAAATTTCTTTTATTGTCATTCAATGCTGGATTAAAGTGGGTTATGACATTGTATAGAATTCATATAATTTGTATAAAATGTGGGGGCATTAATTGCCATGGAGATTTTTAATCTTATAGGTTTATAGATGATTGTTGAATATTATATGTATATATATATATAATAAATCGAATAACGATCACTTGCTCCAAATGTACGTGTCTTTGCCCTTAGACATGTTAAATGGGTCGTACGGATCGAAACTGGATTAATTCTGGTGGTCGAATTAAAGATTTTTGGCCATTTGGGTTGGATCTCTTTGAGTTTGGTACAGATTTGGGTAGACCAAATGGGTCAAAAGCATCAATTTTTAAAACATTTTTAATGATTATGAAAAATTGAAAATCATATTAAAATTAGTTATTATTATTGTATTAAATTATTATTTTTATAGTTTAATAATAAAATATATTATAATTAATATTCAACATAAATGATACATTTTTTTGTAAAATAATGCTTCGGGTTGACGCAACTCATCGATTTTAGGTTTCAACCTATTAGTGATCGAATGGCTCTTTGACTCACTAATTTTGAGTCGGATTTCAAAGCAAAAATCTTTAGCCGGATCAGATCACCGGATTGGGTCGAGTTTAATTTCTTACATGTGTATTCTGCCAGCAAAATACTAGTGAGATCATAGAATAGACATTTTAAAAGTGGATGATAGTTAACATGAGAATCCAACCAGAATGGGATAAATGCACACGTTTAATGGATATGGATAGTGATTACGAAATTATTAGGTGCAGCAGCACTTTCTTTTGATGCACAGGTCGTCGACAATCTCACGATCCATTTTTATTTTCAAAGAAAAATAATGCATGGGCCCACGTGCTGATGCAGTGCCGTAAAATGAAGGGCATGGTGTTTCTCCAAAGGGCCCGATTCATGGTTCGAAGAAGTGAAGTATAAACTCAGGTTGAATGCATTTAGAATGACAATTCAATATTACTGCTGAGTGCTGGCTTGGGTCATCTTTTTTAAATAAATAGGAAGATCTTCCCAAAATTCGAAATCAGGTGGCCATCCTTTATATTAAGGAGTTGCACACTCCAAAAGCTACACATTCACATTCTTAGACATTTATATCTTTTTTAGATTTATATTTGGACATTTGTATTATACATGGACATTTATATTGTATTTTTTTTGAGGGATTTATATTGTTTATGTAAATTTGATTAACGTGTAAATTTATAGAATGTATTGGGTTTGTTTGGTTGGGCCTATTGAATTAACAGTTATAATTTTCTTACATTTTACTAGTTATGGTTTGGTTTCACTTGAAACGTGGAACCGAACTAGAACGGGAAATAGCCCTGTAGCCGATCCCGGTCCCTGTTGCGGGATATGCCAAACTGCCAAACCGGCAGCGGTTCAGAACCGCCTGGTGAAACCGACTAAACTGTCGATTCCACCAGGTTTTTTTTAAAGGGCTATGCTAGCGGTTCGAACCGCCGGTTTATAGTCATTTCCAATGATAATGAATATTTTTTCACCTATTTTTCTGACAAGTTTACTCCTGCATATACCATATCTAACCTTCAATTTTATTCACACCAATCTCATACTCTTATTTCTCTCTACGATTCTCATTCATAATTGTATTCTCTACAAGCTTTCAAGTTGCAAATCTCTTCTTAAATCTCTTATTAATATTCTTCCTAATCCTCTTCAAATTTTAAAGTTCTACTAAAAAAATGGAACATGATTTTGTTGATGAGTTAGTCGAGCAACTCTTTACTGGTTCAAAAGAAAGTCAATTTCATCCTAACATCTCGTTATATATCCTCCTCCTATGCCTAGGTAACAATGACACCATTTCCCGCTTCCGTTCCTATTCATAGCCAAGGAGTTCAAGGCAATGGGGGGACATCTACGATGGTCATCCAAAGCACAAAGGAGCTCACTTCCGAAGTTTTTACAAACTGTTTCACCTAAGGTGATTTAATGGATGCACAAGACCGATATGTTGTCAACTGCAACTATTGTTCCGTGAAGTACAATTGGAAGCACAATGGAGGATACGGCACTTTGAACAAGCATTTGGCGACAAAGCACAAAGACAAGTTGGGCATGATGCAAGGACAAACACAACTTGTCGGGTGTGCACCTTCTTCCTCTCAAAATCCTCATTGTTTTAGTTATAATCATGAATGTAGTATTTATGTTTTGTTTGGAGCTATATATGTTGATCATTTGACATTTCAATTTGCGAAAAGTGTGGGTCTTAATGACAAGTTAGGCATGATACAAGGAGAAAAACAACCATTTGCAACCCACTTATAAACAAATTACTAGAAAAACAATTAGAAAAAATGTGCTTAAAACATATAAGATTTGTAAAAACAATTTTTCTCGGTTTTTTTTGCTAAAAAATGATTCATGTTTCTATTCGTAGTTATGTTTGGAGTCATCCCAAGAGGATACGTACACAACTTAATATTAAGTTCAAATCTTTTAATTTAACGTAATGTCAATCTCTCTTAAGGTAGGCTGATAAAAAAATGCTGGAAAATAGTTGCAAACATCAAAGTTCATCTACAAGAAAATAATCAAAGTTTCAATTTTTAACACATTCGCCAAGGAAAGTCAATAGGTTTGTTGATAAAATTGTTGGTATTGGGGGCGGGGCGGGGAATCCGACCTACTATTATGCCCTCATCCCCGTCTAATCTAATCCCTGCGGGGAATTCCCATCGATTATCGTGTTGTTCTCAAACTCCATTTATTATAAAAAATATTTTAAACTTTTAAAAAATCACAAATATCAAATTTAATAAATTAAATTTTAAAATTCATTATATAATTTGTAGATATATATAAGTTTTTAAATTAAAAGTACAATTATATTTAAAATATATTTTTATTTTATGTTTTATAAATTAAAAAACACATCGGATATATATGACGCGTTCAGGGCGGATAGTACATTCTCCGTCCCCGTCCATTTTAAATCAGGGCTACAAATTGATCACCGTCCCCAACGAGTTTTTTGTACATTCTTAACGGGCAAGGATTTAGGGGTGGGGTAGGATATGGTGTAGCCCACCCCAAAATTAATACGTAAAGTAGTTTCTATATACTTGTGAAATTTACAGCACAAATGGTTAAAGTGCATGAATAGCAATTTTGCAAATACCCGCCTTCGAGTTAGGTTGCTTGCAATTTGTATCCTTTTTTCTTGTAACTAGTTGAACCCGTCGTGCCTTGCATGACTATGCCTTTACATTTTTTAGATATATTATAAAAAGATATTAATAAATAAAATGTAATATAAAATTTAATATAAGTAATTTATTGCCTATAATATGTATAAGAATTATTTTGTTTTTAAAATCAAATTAAACAAATTAAATCTAGATTATTAAGTTTAAAATAGAAGATAAACATAGATTATTAAGATAAAATAATCTACATTGCTCTTTTTCCTTGACAATATTTCATAACCAGGTTTAAATTGTTATACTCGTTGTGTCGTGCATGACTATATGGATTTATTTAATGTATTTTAATTTAATATAGTGTGTAATGTTAGTTTTTATAAAATTAATATTAAAAATATCTTCCTACCTTATTATGATAGCAACATTTCGAGTTTGATTCTCATAAAACATCCCTTTATCATGAAACGGAAGGAGAAATTTGGACCCTTGGATCAAGGAGATCCAAGGGCTGATTTTATTTCCCCTTTTATTAGACGCGGGGGCATTTACGTCTTTTAACTCTCTAATTTGTTCTGTCTAGGGTTCGTTCAAACGTAGAATGCATATCGAAGATCGTGGAATTCGATTGAAACGCAAGGAGATCGCACCGAACGAGATCGCCATCGCCGAATCCAAAATTCAACGAGTTTGAATTTGCGACTCTCGTTCCAACCATGGCAGAACGTGGTAAGAGGGATTCATAAATACACTGAACGAGATCGAACAATTTCCGGAATCTGTGTGATTGAATCTGTGTGAGGGATTGAATGTGTGATTGAATCTGTGTTGTAAGTGGTAAGAGGGATTGAATCAGTGTGATTTTTTCGGAATCGATTGAACTGGTCAAGTGTGAATCTAGGTGGATTTCGATTGAACTGTGTGAATCGAACTCAATACCAGACGAATCCGAACTGAGTGAATCGATTGAACTGTGTGAATCGACGTTGCACTTTTGGGACTTAATACTGCACTTTTATGACTTAAGAATGCACTTTTAGGGCTTACTAGTGCACTTTTCATACTTAAATAACGCACTTTTGCACTTCTCGTTTGAGAATGCACTTTTAGGACTTAATAATGCACTTTTAGGATTTAATAGTGCACTTTTCCTAGTTACTTGCACTTTTCATAAAAGGAGTATAACTAGTATATGACAATGCACTTTTCAGCCTTAATAGTGCACTTTTTATACTTAACAATGCACTTTTCATTTTGTTTAGAGAACATATATTTTGACCTTATAGAGAACATATTTTTATTGCACTTTTCACAGTTAATAATGCACTTCTTACACCTAAGAGTGCACTTTTGCTACTTAATAGCACTTTGTATGACTTCTTACTTTTCACTGATTTAAGTAATGCACTTTTACTAGTATACAATGCACTTTATTATACTTTCAATGCACTTTTACTTCTTTTCAACTAACACCTTTATATTTCCCCTTTTATGATAGTTGTAGCGGGGACATCAAACTCTTCTTCAACTACTATTCTGAATGAGGAATCACCTAAAAACAATTGTGAATATTCCATTGAGCTATCTCAAGGGGGAACGACATACTATTTGCCCACGTGTCCATCCGAGTTGAAACCATATGAAGGTCACCGTTTCACCACTTTGGATGAAGGTACGGAGTTCTACAAAAGATATGCATCTTCTTGTGCATTCGAAGTTCGTCACGGGACTCGCCATACAAAAGATGACACTGTCATAACTAAGTGGATGACATGTTCAAAAGAAGGTTACAAGGATACTCGAATTAAACGAATTCATCAAAGAAGATCGAAACGGGTTGGTTGTGTGGCAAGAATTGTTTTTAAATTTGCTGGGAGAAAGGGCTATGTAGTGAGCACATTTGTAGAGCGTCATACACATATGCCTGTGGAGCGTAGATTTTCGCAGTTTTTAAAGTCCAATCGAAATCTGCATATGGGCCACAAGAAGTTTATCCTCGATTGTTCTAAAGCCAATGTCGGTCCTACAAAATGCCATAGGGTGTTTAAGGAACTTGTAGGTGGCTATTCAAACGTGGGGGCTTCACTTGTTGATTTCAAAAACTTCCGAAGAGATTTGTTGGCATTCTTTGCCGGTTCAGACGCTCAGGTGTTAATCGATAAATTCAATTAAAAAAAAGAACTTTGTGCTGCATTCTTCTTTGAATACGATGTGGATTCCCAAGACCGGTTGACAAGGTTGTTTTGGGCTGATCCGATCTCAAGAAAAAACTTTGCCTTCTTTGGAGAAGTTGTGTCCTTTGATGCTACATACTAGACTAATAGGTATATTTTTTCATATGCGCTATTATTAGTTTCGAGTGCACTTTTACCTATTTTTAATGCACTTTTACATATTTTAAATGCACTTTTACCTGTTTTCAGTGCACTTTTTGACCTTATACTTGCACTTTTTGGCTAGTTTTAATGCACTTTTACCTGTTTTCAATGCATTTTTTGACATTTACTTGCACTTTTTCCTTATGCGCTATTATTAGTTTCGGGTGCACTTTTACCTGTTAATAATGCACTTTTACCTGTTTTCAGTGCACTTTTTGACATTATACTTGCACTTCTTTCTTATGCGGTATTATTACTTTCTGGTGCACTTTTAGCTGTTGTTAATGCACTTTTACCTGTTTTCAATGCACTTTCATGTCGTGTACTCTCTTTTTGTTTTTCATATAGGTATGAAATGGTTTTTGCTCCATTTACCGTTTTGGATCACCATAAAAGGTGTGTTACATTTGGTGCCGGGTTGTTGTTAAATGAAAATATTGAATCCTATGTTTGGCTTTTCGAGAGGTTTAAGAAAGCAATGGGGAATGATCCAAAAATAATAGTCACAGATCAAGATATGGCCATGAAGTCTGCAATAGCGCGTGTATTTCCTAATGCACGTCACCGTCTTTGCATGTGGCACATCATGCAGAAGGTTCCCGAGAAGACAAAAGTTGATGCAGATGGTCCAGCTTTCAAGGAGAAACTTCATTCTATTTTGTGGAATTATTCTCTCGAGCCGGCTGAATTTGAGGAGAAATGGTTGGCTCTGGTAGATTCTTATCCACTCGACAACAAAAAGTGGTTCCATGATATGTTTGCTATTCGTCAGTATTGGATCCCAGCCTACTTTAGAGATATAATGTTCGGTGGGTTGGTTAGGACAACTTCTATATCTGAGGTACAAAATAATTTCTTTGGTCACTTTACCGATAGAAATTACACGCTTGTGGAGCTATCAGTGCACTTTGATAGCGCATTAGACGCTCAAAGACATACACAGTCGAAGCTGAACTACGAGTCTTCCACTATGGTTCTTGATTTTAGGACTACCCTTGAGTTAGAAAGGCATGCAGCAGAGGTTTTCACATTGACTGTCTTCAATTTGATTCAGACGGAAATATGTTCTGCTTGTTTTGAATGTCGTTTGACTAGTATGGTCTCAGAAAACGAAGCCATCACATACACCATTGTGCAAGCTGGTAGGCCCACAGTGCAAACTGTGTACACTCAGAATGACGACAATGTGGTTTGCTCATGCAGAGAGTTTGAACGTGCTGGCATGCCTTGTCGCCACATGTTTTTTGTCTTTAAAAACATGGACATGGCACGCATTCCCAACAGATTTGTCCTCACTCGGTGGACTAAACTTGCAACCGTAAAGCCGATTTTCAGTATTGCCGGTTCATTGGTTGATCATTGTGTTGAGTTGGAAGAGAGGCAAAAGTTAACAAATACACTGATTTCTGACTTTTTCTGCTGCATGGGACTTTTAGAGCGAGATACTACTCAGCATCTGAAGGACTTTGTGTCCCTTATTAGTGATCAGAAGGAAGCTCTTATGAAAAAAGGCTTGGTTATGCAAAGTTCTAGCTCCTTTAATACACAAATTGCTGAAGAATTTGCTGGTACATCATTGCCTACAACAATAAGTATCCATCCACCAGAACAAGCTAAGACCAAGGGGAGTGGGAAGAGAATTCTAGGTGGTAAGGAGTCCGGAATTCAAACCAGCAATAAGAAGAAAAGAAAATGTGGTAGATGCAAGAAGTATGCAAATCACAACAGGTCAACTTGTAAGTATATTACTTTGCATTTTTTACTTGTATATAGTGCACTTTTTCTATTTTATAGTGCACCCTTTTATCCATTAGATGCACTTTATTAAAGTTTGTAATGCACTATTTGACACTCTATGCATTGGCCAAAAATTTACATTTTTATTTCCAAAAAATGCAGGTAAGGAAAACATTGAGGAAAGTGAAGAATCTGCTGAGATGGAAGAATTTGACCCAAATACATCATGTAAGTATTTTTGTTGTGTTTTCTTTTTTTCTGTTTTAAGACTTTCTTCTAATGTGTCCCCTTTTTTTTATTTTCAGGTTGATTTCATTCTTCAAGGCAACCATCAACAAATCATTTTTATATTTTTTAGTTTACCTATCTAGACATTTTTGACCTTATCAATATTAATTTTGCACTTTATCATTACCAATTTAAGTATTTTTTTTTAAAGGAATGTAATGCACTTTAGCTTTATATCGATGCACTTTACTCGTATTTGTAATGCACTTTAACTATATATTGGTGCACTTTTACCAATATCCTAATGCACTTTATCTTTATATTGATGCACTTTAACTATGGACTTTTATTATGCCATTTATGAATGCACTTTTCTTATGTCACAATGCACTTTTGTAACTTTTCAATGCACTTTTGAAACTTTTCAATACACTTTTGTAATCAGATGATGCACTATTCATATGTCATTTATCAATGCACTTTTCCTATGTCACAATGCACTTTTGAAACTTTTCACTACACTTTTGGAACTTTTCAATGCACTTTTTGGAATATGTGTATGTTGTTAGTAAGCCATGAAATTAAACTTTACTGGTTTTGTGTAACCACAAAACTTGAATCAAAACTTTACTGGTTTTGGAGCTAACTTTACTGGTTTTGGAGCTAGCTCTTTTGATGACCAAAATTCCAGGAGAAAATGTCCCACTTTCTTCTACTTTATTCACTCACAATTGCAAATCAGAGAAAATACGCCAAGTACTAATTCATAACAAATAGCATCCTGAAAAATTTATTTCACCCACATAAGTACTAATTCATTGAGTAATGCATCATATTCCCCTAAAAAAAGGTTTTTGTACTGCAATTTCAGAGAAAACACGCCACAAAAACCTCATGACCCTTGTGATCCACAAAAGTAATCCTAAAGCACTTGCAAATTTCAGAAATCCGATAATCAAATAGTTCAAGGAAATAGTTCCAAAAAAAGTAGACTCTTAAAGTCCTAACATAGCTATCTAAATTGTTCAAGGTTAGAAAGTAGCCATGGCTACTTTCTAACCATCTGAGCTACTACATTCTTTAACTTCTCCATCACTGTGTTCTTCATTTCATTACATTCTGAGTTGATGATGGCGTAGGCGTACTTCTTCCTTAGCATATCCATGGCCCTTATGATTTGACTATTCGAGAGTTTTCTCCCCCAACACTCCTCTATTTTGCTCGATGGACCCATATATGTCTCCAAATGACGCATAGCATATATCCCCCCGTTGACATCACTTTTTGGGTCTTCCCACTCGAGGTTGAGCTTGTCTATCCCATTGTATTCTTCAAGCCTGCCAACTTTTGCATAGAGCTTCCACTTTTTGAGATATTTTATAACCTTGGTCTTCTGCAAGGTATAAAATTGCAGCATAAGATATAAAATTACATCATTTAATAATTATATTTATGAATGCACTTTTCACAGTTTAAAATGCACTTTTACTACTTCATGGTGCACTTTCTATATACAACTACTATATGGCGCACTTGTTATACTCTATGATGCACTTTTTCTAATTTAAGATGCACTTTTTTATCCAATAATTGTCTACATCAACAATTGTCTACATCACACAAAGAAGGAGATCCCAGCAATTAACTGGTAATGTTTTATCTAGCATAAAATTTAGACTTCAAGAACTACCAGTACAGAATCATGTTGTAGTTATCATGTTGCTATAATTACAGTAGTGAATCGACTAATGAACTACCAGTATTTTCTAATAGTTCAAAATCTAATGCAATGCAATCAGTTTGCAACAGAATACAACTATCAATATTTCATACTCATGACATCACACATGGAGCTCAACAACGGAGATTTTTTCTACATATTGTGTTCAGAGAGAATCCTAAAGCTTGATTATATGATCAACTGAAACAACTACATTATCATCTGAGTTCTCTACTGTTGAGCATATATCAAATGATATCAAAAGTAAAGACACGTATGTTCCAAATTCTCCACTACTGAGCATCAACTGAAACAACCTTCATCAGCTTATTCAACACAACACATCTGAAAAAGGGAGCAAATATAAAAAAAGGCTTACCAGGTCAAAAAACTTGAATTGACAGAATTCTTCAATTTGTTCCTTCTTTGTTCAGTTGTGAAGAAGCTCCATAATTCCATTGATCTTCAAATTGAAACTTACTACAACGTAAGTTTCATTTTCCAAAATCACAGGAATCAATATCTACAAAATGGAGACAAAACCTTTGTTAGTATTTCAAGCACTGGAATTAAAGTGAAAACAGTTTTAATTGCAATTTTAATGGAAAAAAAAAATTACCAAGTCGATATTCTTCATTAGTCTTCCCTCAACGATTCCTAAAGCCAAGTCCATTCCATCATCAAATACATCTTGGGTAACTTCATCAGACTGTTTAAACGGATTTTCTTTAAAAGTCAAATCAAAATTAAAATAACAATTACAAAAGATACACGTTTAATCCTTGAAATACTTACAGTATTGTACACTTTGCCAATCAATCTTGAAGGCGACTCGTTGCTCTTCAATCTCTCCATTTCGTTGACATAAAGAGTGAAACAATCCAATACACAAGGAGCCAAGTCCTCTGACATGGAAGAGAAATTTGCTCTTGTGGCAGTGAGATCACCACGTTTGAACAACACCTCTCTACATAACAAAAACACACACATTAGGTTTTTGAAGATGAGAAAATACAAAGCTGGAATTCCTTTTTAAAACAGTTCAAAAAAGGATCAGTTTTTAAATGCACTTTTACCTGTTTTTAATGCACTTTTACATGTTTTTAATGCACTTTTTTGACATTATACTTGCACCTCTTTTCTTATGCATTATTATTAGTTCTGGTGCACTTTTATCTGTTTTTAATGCACTTTTACATATTTTTAATGCACTTTTACATGCTTTTTAGGACTAAGTGGTTTATAAACTGATAAGCATGGTACATGTGACATAAGAATGCACTTTTCATGATTAACAATGCACTTTTCACACTTAAGAGTGCACTTTTTATACTTGTCTAGTATTACCCTATATCTAGAATGCACTTTTCACATTTTTTAATGCACTTTACACATTTTATGTTGCACTTTTTCTTATCATAAAGGGAAAAGAAAACAATAAGAATTTGAATATAGAACTTACTGTTCACTACCATATATTTCCTTTTCCTGCCCAAGTGGCTTAACTGCAAACTCCCACATGTGCCTTTCCTCTTGTCTTAATTCATGGAAGATATTGATCATTCTCATTTCGTAAGGGCTTACCACTGAAATTCCAGCTTTCTTGTGTCGTTTTCCTACAACAACAGGATTTGGACTATCCATCTTTCTTTTTTCCTTTCCAATATACAACATTAAAACAATTAAATATATATTTATTAAAATATGAACACAAATGTATTAAATGAAAAGAGAGAATTTTTTTTTGACAAGTATACCCGCTTCTTTCTTGGCTTTTGTACTTTTGATGGCTCCTCCTTTTCAACCTTCTCTTCTTCCCCTTGTTTCACTTCCTCTTCAACCTTTTTCCCTTCATCCACTTGTTGAACAACTTGTTGGTCATACTCCTTAGCAATCTCAGTCGCGATCACAATTGCATTTTCACCTACTAGTTGTTCATTAGTCCCCTCTTCTAGCCTAGTGGATGCATTCTCATTTGCAGAATCTGTTTTACCTCCAACTATGGTGAGATCTTCCCTTTCTTCATGTGTATTAACCTCTTCAACTTCATTTACCTGCTCTTGTTCAGAATCTGTTTCTTTCTTGTCTCCTCCTTCAGATTCAACATCATCCTCTTCAGTTTCAAACAAGTTGAATGAGGGAGGAGTGAAGTCGGCTGAATATGGCTTCAGCTTCTTCTTTGAGGTTTCTGCCTTTGCTGCCTTCTCCAATGCATCCAGAAGTTCTGGATCATTCCAAAATGGATCATGCGAGCTGTCCCAAAAGGTCTTCCAATCTGCAATTGGGTCAACTGGAGAATCCGTGGCAACTTTGGAAGATGTGGTCTCTACCATATTAGAGAACTTCTCTATTGCCCGCCCGACTACAGTATTTTTCTCCTTTAGCTGCTCTTTGATACCTCCACAATAGTCTGAGAGCTCTGCAATGCTCTCTGCAACTTTGCTTGCTTTTCTTGAGACTGTCTTCACAATAACCTATTAAAAACATATTACTTTAAGTTAATATGTATTCATTGTTTAAGGATGTACTTTTTGACATTTAACAATGCACTTTTCATATCTTAGGATGCACTTTTGCAGAAAAATTCAGCTTAGTTGATCAAACCTGTATTTAATAAAAGTGAGTCATGAATTTGGAAAATCTTAGCTTATCTATGTTCTTCAACCTTATATTACACACTTCAGACCTTAAGTTATAAAAATCACAAAAAATACAGGTATCATCAATTAGGAAAAACACAGATTTCTCACTCAAAAACAAAAGACTACATCATTCAAACGCCATCCTGCATTATGAAGTGATACCAAATCTTCAAATGCAAAGCAAGTTACAAAAGCTTGATGCATGGATCAATGTTATGGAAGGAGGCAAAATCGAGAGTAATAATGTAGAGCTTAAACACTGACTGACCAACGTTTGGTTCTAGAGAAATACAAACAATTTACAATTCTAATTTATCTTCCAATGAAGTCACAACTCACACCAACAAGTACAATATACTAACTAGAATTCTTTCCTAGTAGGCTAGTATATTACAAGTTAAAACCACATCACAAATGTTACAGGTGTGATATACGATCAGAGTTTAAGCCATTGAAACATAACAAAAGGTGAAAATGTGAAGAATTTTAATATACCTCCAACTCTGATAAATCATCACGAGGCAAATCATCATCTGAATCAGCTGGTTTGGATGTTGTCGGGCCTTTCGCATAAATGTTTGAATTTGCTCTTGCTTCCCGCTATATGTACTTCCCCGAAACTGCCCACTTTTTTCCATTCATTGCTTTGCCTCTCAAGCAAAAGTTTCTCATTCCAACCCAAGAAGACTGGAAAAGTTGATTCATGCTCTTCGCCCAAAAATATGCATCTATCAACATATACGAGCTGCAAAAAATTAAGAGAGTTAAAACATTTATTCTATCAATAGATAAAAGATAAATGAAAAGACTATAAATTTATTCTATCAGTAGTGAAGCAGCAACAACAGTTTACATAAACTATATATGGTTGGCTTGAGAAAAGAAAGTTATACTTACAAGGAGCAACAATATAGGTCCCTGAAATTTCCTTCCTCCTTTCTTCTTCCAGTGTAAACTTTTCTCAACAAGTACTTGCCTTAGAAACTTGCACCAATCCAATCCTCGAATGTCATCAACATTGTCAATCAGAATACTGTGGTTTGCAAGTCCATTGCCCCCGCCTTCAATTATTGATGACACGAATAAGACAATGAAATGCCTTTTGAACCAAGTACCTCCATCGGTGCATTTCACCATCACTTCCTCAACTGTTGTAGTTGTAATTGAAGCATTTGACTTGGCAAGGTCATCCTCATCTTCAAAAACAGTGCCTATGAATTGCTTCTTCCATTCTTGAAGCAAAGCAACTGAATCCTTCCTTTTTCTCTTATGAATCTCCTTCCCACCAAGAGGTATTCCAAAAACCTCATTCACAACTTGATTATTGATGTGGATGATCCTATTGGTATCAAGTTGTATCTCACACCTAGCTCCTTCAAACTGTTGTAGCAACCACAAAGCAGGGTTGTGTGGGATGTCATGTATCTTGAACTGAAGTAGATGGCCAAAACCCATAGACTTGATGCTTTCTTTTTGGACATCATTTAAGGATGCCATAGCTTTTGAAAATGCAGTGGGAACAGTCCTAGTTACCAAACTAGGATACTTAGCTGATATCAAATTCTTGACCTTCTTCTCATTTTCAGTTTCGGGAGGCATTCTACTATTCCTTGTACCTGTTTTTATAATCATAGAAGAAAAAAAGAGAATCTGAATGTAAGTAAATAGTTTTGGAATGAGATGATGTACTTTTGTAATCAGATGATGCACTTTTCAGAGTTTTCAATGCACTTTTGTAATCAAATGATGCACTTTTCCTATGTCATTTATCAATGCACTTTTGAAACATTTCAATGCACTTTTCAGAGTTTTCAATGCACTTTTGTAATCAAGTGATGCACTTTTCTATTCCTATGTCATTTATAAATGCACTTTTGAAACATTTCAATGCACTTTTCAGAGTTTTCAATGCACTTTTTCAATCAAATGATGCACTTTTCCTATGTCATTTATCAGTGCACTTTTCCTATATTTCAATGCACTTTTCAAAGCTTTCAATGCACTTTTCAAAGTTTTCAATGCACTTTTCAAACTTATAAAAAAATCCTGGATTCTATGATTTTTCTTACCTTGGTCAGAGGAGGTGCCAACTTCCATTCTATTTCCGGGGTCATGTTTGTTTTTGCTCCTCCTCTCTGATTTGGATTTTTGTTCATCACCCAAGATCCTCATTGTCCCTTCAGGTAGATGTATTTCCTTTGTAACTTTTCATATGAAATAGAACACATCAGAATAATGACCAAGAATTCAAAGAAAAAAGTAGCATAAAACTTAACTCATAAATGCACAACACAAGATGATTAATGCCTATAACAAGGTAGAAACAGAAATGACGTGGACACAGGGAAATAACAAGTTTCAGACATGAAAAAGTAAACAGGAACAGAGGGAAATATCAAAAATGAAGGCAGCAAGATCAACTAAAGTAGAGCCTTTAATATGCAAATATGTGAAGGTTGGATGCTTAAACCTGCTCAATACATGCACTATATACGTTTCACAATCCCAACAAATCTCTTGTAACAACTGCTATGTCATCTAAATCAGTTTAAATCTCATCTAAATCAGCTTATTCTAACACTCAGTACCATAAGCATGCTACAACCAACGTCAGAAACACAATAGAAAGCCACATCTCACGATAGATTCAAGTATTAATCCTTCTGATTCGTCATCTATATCAATCGATCAACATCCACAGACAAACAAATCAAGCAAAACAGCACATCAAATCAGTCGCCCCAAACAAAAAGGGCGTAACAAACGCAAATCACAAAGTGTACTACTGAACAAGAAAACTGCAAGCGAGCCAACGCAAAAACACATCGATTAACATACAAAATTCATCGGCATAAGGTGAAGAAAATTAGGGCTTATACCTTTGCGATTTGTTTTTGGAGGCATCGTGTAATGTGAGAAAGATTGAAAAGTTCGCTTGTCGAGATCGTCCTTCGAGCGTCCTTCGAGCGTCCTTCGAGCGTCCTTCGTTTGGAGAGTTCGATCGATTTGAGCCTTGGATCGATCGTTGGAGAGTTCGCAGGTCGAGTCGTCGTCCCGGTCTCTTTTGGTAGTTCGATCGATTTGAAAATGGAAGAATCCGAAATGGAGTGGAAGAATTCGAATTGGAGTCGTGCGTGGGATAGAAAGTGAATTCACTTAAGGGTATAGAAAATTAGATGTATTTACAAAATTGCCACCATGTTATTTTTTTTTGTAAGAACACAGAAGTAATCTCAACCCTTGGATCATGTGATCTAACGGCCCAAAATTCTCCTTCCGTTTCATGTTAGGAGTTGGTTTTATTTGAACCAAACTCTCTATCATTATATATTAAAAAATCTTATGTTTTATTTTTCCTTTCGTATAATTTTTTATTAAAAATATTAGAATTTTGGTTTTTATAAAAATTAGATAGATTTTTAGAAAATTTAAAAGAAAAAATTATAAATAATAAGAATACAAAATTACTTTTTAAATATAAGGTGGGGTCAGAATTGTTTTAATGGCTCGAAAAGGTTTGGATTTAATATATAGTTATAGATATATAGATGGATATTTCAAAGATATATCATTTATATCGATATTTTTATTTCAAAGATATTATCATTTATATAGAATTTCTTTTTTTTTTGTCGAAAAATATGGTAAGAATTTCTTACCTACAATAATATCAATTTTGCTTGATTTATAAAATCGAACTTAACTTGTTCGAAATTGTGATTTTCATCAATTTATCTGTAACCAAATTATCTTATTAGTTTGTACAATTTAGTTGTTTTGAGGACTAACAATAATTTGTAAAACATTCATATGGTTAAATAAAAAAGCTAAAATCCAAAAACATAACCAATAAATCTTAGAGAAAAAAAAAGTATATCTTAAATAAAAGATTCACCAAATATTTTCAAAATAAAGTGATTTACAACATAATAATGAAATTTGGTATGAGTCACTATTATTTAAAAAAAACAAAAGCTATGAGTAGATAAAAAATGAGTAATCTTGTTAGTTTTATTGTATTTCAGATATTAACCTATTTTTAGAAGACTTAAGATTTTATTTGTATAATTTGGAAAAAAAAATCTTCTTCCATATACGTAATTTCAGAATAAGTTTATATGGTATTTTTAGAAAAAAAGAAAAATTACGGCAATTTTTATATGGTAATTCTAGTTTTTTTTTATGAAAATATTTTTATGATGTGTAAATGACATGGCAAATATATTAATAGAATAAGTTTATATGAAATTTTTAGAAAAAAAGAAAAATTATGTTATTTAATATGGTAACGACATGTGGCAAAAGTTGAGATGACGTAATTTCGGAACGACATGTGGCAAAATCCTAGGTGACGCATTGTGGTGGCTCCAAACCTTATTGCTTTTTATATATATAGTAGATTCTTATATAACACGACATTGACCCCACCTTTTATCTTGTTTTCTTTTTTAACATTTATTAAAAATCAATCTCCTTTTTTCTCTCATTTTGAGCAAATCTCTTCATACAGTATAGGCCTTATTGTTGAGAAAACACCCTTTGTCTTTTTTTTTGATGAACCCTTTGTCTTTCTATTTCTTAGAAACAAAATAAGTATGTTAGATTATTTATAGTTACAAGACATTAAAAATCAAACTCCTTTTCTCTCTAATTTTTTTCCTTTTTTAGGCTTGTCCACTAGTTCTCCCCGTCGTGCCATGCACGACTATGACTCGATATTTTTTAGATATACTGTAAAAAGATATTAATAAAAAAAATATAATATAAAATTTACTGTAAGTAATTTGTTACCCGTAATATGTAGTAAGAAGATATTTCACACATAAAATCGAATAATTGTTATTATAAAAATTATGAATTCAATTAAACAAATATACTCTTTTATATTTTCCAATGCGTTCATTAATTGAAAAGTTGGAAAGTATATATATATTGATATGGCTTGATATGGTGGTTGTACATAAATTGCCTAAAATTCTTCTTGATTTTAAGATAAATTGCCTTATGTAATCATTGTAATTTTTTATTTGAATTATTTATTATTTATTAATTATAGTTAAATATGACATGTTAATGATAGGGCAAAATATAATATAACGTGGTATATGACGTGTAAAAAATATAACGACATGACTTAAGGAAAAGGTGACATATGGCAAAATCCAAGGTGGCGTATTCTCAAAACGACATGTGGAAAAAGCTGAGGTGACGCAACGTAAAGGCTCCAAACCTTAGCTTTTATTTATATTGTAGATTCTACGTCGAACCGACTGGATTTTTTTTTTTTTCAATATAGGAAAAAAAACCAGACCGAATTGTTTGTTCCATATTGACTATTGAGGTGGGTGATTGTCTGATTGATATACACGACGTACCCCCAAAGCAACCGCAGTTGCGTTTGTTTTATATCTGTGCACGCTTCGTTCTTTAACAACGCCCCTCTATTACACCAACAGTGAACGTTCTCGCACAGCCGTCGATTTCCCCATTATTATCATAATTGATAGGCTTCACGCATTATACTGTGAGCTCGTATCACGGAAAACTTTCTGGTCATCTTGTTTTTGAAATAGAATAAAATATTGAATCATCCTTTTTTTTTTGTTGTATATTTGGGAGAAAAAAAAAGCATTTTTATTTATCGAGTGTGGGGTGGTTCAGTACTGAGCTTTGCAGAGTGAGCTGTGAGCTGCTAAAGAGAAAAAGAAAGGGGAAACGCCAAAAACGAAAATTGAACCCGAAGATATTTCTCCCTTCATTTGCAAGCTTCCTCCCATGGTACTCCTCTCCTTATTTCCTGCTATTTTCTAGCATTTTGCAGTGTCAGTTTGGTAATGCGTTCGTCTTGATGTCGTCCATTGGTTTTTGAATTCATTTTTGGTTATGGCGTCATTGTTTCTGTCAACACAGGAATGCTAGATTTAGGGTTGGAGAGGACTGGTTTGAGCTCGGTAAGTTTCAGATCTGCGCCGCTTGCTCCATTTCTGCTGTTCTGCCATGGCCTTTTCCCCCTTTCAAATCGTACCTCTGCTGTGTGTTTACTTTCTAATTTGGGATATTTAGATCTTTGCTTGTCATATCTCTTCCTATTTTGCTCGATGATTTATATGGAAACTCTTGTCATTTCAGTCGGGGTGAGGCATGAAATTTCTTTACCGTTTTGATACTGAGACGCTTTTTCCTACCGAATTGAATCCGATAGAGGGAGAGATCTGTTAATCCAAATGCCCTTTATAATAAAAAAAAAACTTCTATTAGTATTATCTGTCGAAGATGGCTTGTGGCCATTTTTCTATCAGCTGAAGATCTGAAAGTAATTTCTCCCTATTTTTGTTCAGCTATATCCGGAACAACACGTGAAATTGCTTCTTTAATTATGAACTGATATTTTTGCGCGTGCTACTCCCTCTCAAAGACGATCTCCGTAACCTCCGTTCTATATAGCAATTTGTAATTGTTTGGGAAGAGGATCCATGATTTTTATTTTTTTGCATGCGAGGTATTTCCCAGTGGTCATGTTATGTTCTTTAGTTTATAATGAAATTCAGGGCCCAATTCAGGACATGGTTGGCTCTGATGAACCATCAATTATGCTGTCGCATGATCAGTTGATGCCTCATAGTTCAGTTATATGTGTTTCTGCTAGTTTATATCTGTAGTGGACAGCAGCTGAATTGATGAAAGGAGCAGGAGAGAAGTTGCTATATTTACTTTACTCTTGAACTGGACTAGTTTTTGGAATTATATTATATTCACTATCTACTAGTTTTCACATGTCAAGAGACTGTCTATGCTTGTTTCAACCTTTTGATTGCTGTCCCGTTGAACAGTGAGTATGAAAGTTGCCTGTGCCTATGAGCATTGTCTTTGCTAGTTTCATTGTTGAAGTGAATGTACGTTTAACATTAAAGAAGAGCTAAGCTAGTGTCTATTCTTGTCCAAACTCCAAAGTCTTGTTGCAGTTAATGTGTCTTATCCTTTTTTACTGTTATTACCCTGGTTCTATTGCTCGTTCTTTTTTAACATATCTTTATTTATTTATTTATTTGGATTAAACTTGTTCCTTTGGTATATCAATTTCTGTGCAATCCTTGCACTAACATACCCTGAGAGTACCTTGTGTCATTTGTGTTTGTATATCTTGAGAGCAAAGGGAAGATGTTTCAGAGCATATATATGAGTACCTAAGTGATAATTGTAAAGACTTTTGTAAGCTGTGATTGCATTTGATATTAGATGCAGTTATCAAGTTATATTTCAGATAGAAGTGGCATTTTTTTTCGTGGCATTATGATGTCTAATTATGTGGGCTTATGCAGACACGGAGGCTTAATTTGTGATTATAGTTTCTCAACCATGGGCAAATCACCAGGAAAGTGGATCAAAACTGTGTTGTTTGGGAAGAAAGCCTCAAAATCTAACCATGCCAAAGGAAAAGAGGTAATCCTTTTTCTTTTTCTGTATACTAGATAGATGTTTGAAACTTCAAATTCAGCTTTTTATTTGTTTCATAATGTCCTAATCATTTGACACATGCTTTATTTCAGTTAAAAAATTCTGCTAGTCAAAAAGAAAATCTTGTTCGTGAGAATGCAGCTGCTATTCCAGCTTTGAATCATCCAGCTGTTTCTAGCAATGTGCCCAATACACCTAATATAGATGAAAACATATCGAGATCTGTGAACAAGGAGGGTCCTGTTATCCAACAGGATGCACTGGGTTCTGAAAATCAGAGTTCTAACTTTGAACCTAGCACAGAGCTCAATACATATAATGAGACTGAGAGAATTCAAGAAGAAAATGCTGCCACTAAAGCACAGGCTGCATTTAGGGGCTATCTGGTATTATTTTTTCCTCATTATACCAAGTATTTTTAGTTTGAAGTCTTGGACTTGTTGGTTAATTCTTTGTAGTGATGCATCACCAATAAGCTTATGTGTGTTGCAGTGATAATAAAACTCAATTTATTGACTTATCATGTGTAGGCTCGCCGAGCATTTAAGGCCCTCAAAGGCATCATAAGGCTGCAAGCACTAATTCGTGGACACTTGGTGCGGAGACAAGCTGTCTCAACACTGCACTGTTTGATGGGCATAATCAAGTTGCAAGCAATTGCCCGTGGGGCAAAGATTAGAGGTTCAGATATTGGGCTTGAAGTTCAGAAAGTGTGTATTCTAATTAAGCCTCAGGTAACTCCCTATATTGCTGAATGTCTCCTCTTTCTTTTCAAGTTGTGCAGAAATGCAAATGTTTCATGTGTATTTACTCTTGGGTCTATATTTGAGTGTTAATCATGATTCCTCTACTTGATCCTTGAGTCTGATGAATGACAGATGTAATCATTTATGACCTAATTAATCTATTTGGAAATACAAGCAGCAAGAACCTGGTGTTTTGGCTTCCTCATTAAATGAATTTTTAGATATGATACTGTATAGCATAACTGTGCAAGTGGCACAATCTAGTGGTAATGTGGTATCCAGCCTGAGTTTTTGTTTTGGGCAACCCTCAAGTCTAAATCAAGAAAAGATAATAATATTCTTCTGCCCACCCTGTAAAAGGGGAACATATTATCAACAAATGGCATTTATTAGTATGAACAAGAAGTGAGTTTAGAAGGCTAGTTGAGAATGGCGTGTCATCATTTTGGTTTTTTTAGGCATTAATGCCAAGAATCTTTTTAAACCAAGGCATTAACATTCATTTACTTGCTTTTGTATTAGAGGTTCTTTGCGCATTTGCATTTCTTACAATGGGCTGCTTCTTTGTGCATCAATTTTTGCTTATTTCATCTTATACTACCCATTTCTAATCTCCAGCATGGCAAGCTGAATGATTTCACTACAGAGGATATGTCTTCTCAAATTGTGATCTCATCATCAAATGTATTTGTTAGAAATGTAAGTTGTCTGTTTAAGCTTTTATTTCATCCTTTTTAGGAAGGTACTATCTTGACTGTAGTTTGAAGACATAATATGATGACTGTTAATGATGACTAATCATTAAAAAGTGTTTTAGGTATCACTTTAATTTACACGTCAGCTTGTGCTATGTACAAACTATCTCTAATTAGTTTAGTGAGGTCCTCCTCTCCCTTTTTCTTCTCTTGTAGCTTCTTAATTAGCATAAAAAAAATCTATATATTTTGATAGGAGTCACCATGGTCTGCATGTTTGGATATGCAATTAGTGTTATGCTATTCATGTTCCATGCAGAGAGCAACCCTCGGCAATTCCAATTATGACAGCCTTTCTGCATAATTGAGTTGGATTCATTGACCATAGAGATTTGAAAGGCAAGAAATCATAATATAGACCATTATCTACAGAATTTAAGTATACTGGGAAATACTTCTCTTTTTATCAATATTTTTGACAATAAAAAATGATATATGTGATGGATGTCACATGATATATGTTGTCATGTTAAAATATGTATCTGCATCCTGGTTTACACGTTTTGAGCATTTTCATCCCAATCTAGTTGCTCACGTACTGTTCCAGGAACATAAAATTTATTCTTTAAAATTTCCATCTGTGATAATGAGCTGTTTCTCTTTTTCCTGTTAAGCTTCTTGCTGCACAAATCACAGTGATACCACTTCGAGTCCAGTATGATCCTGAAGACCCAAGTTCCGCACTGAACTGGCTAGAAAGATGGTCTTCTTCCAATGTGTGGAAGCCAGCTCTTCAACCAAAGAAAGCACCTGAATCAAAATCCCTTAAAAAACAAGAACAGTCCCAAACAGCTGAAGGTGAACAACGTCGGCCTAAGCACAGTGTCCGGAAGATTCGGGGAAGCTTTGATGGTAATTCAGGTCCCTCAAACTCTGAATCTGAAAATCCTCGGCGCAATCCAAAGAAATCTTTGAACCATTCAGCAGAGCCAGAAAATCCACAACAGGAACTGGAGAAGATTAAACGTAGTTTGAGAAAGGTTCACAGTCCTGCTGTGGGAAACAATGGTGAGTCTGAGGCAGGTGAAAAGCCTAGACATAGTCAGGGTAAAATTTCAAGCTCTGCAAAACATGATGTTTCTGGGGCAAATGAGTCGAATCCACCTGGGAAAGTTGTAAACTCTGCAAAACATGATGCTTCTGTTGCAAATGAGATAAATCCACCTAAGAAAGTGTTAAGCTCTGCAAAACATGATGTTTCTGGGGCAAATGAGATAAATCCACCTGGGATAGTGTTAAGCTCTGCAAAACATGATATTTCTGGAGCAAATGAGATAGTTAAAGAAGAAACATCAAAGGAAGTTAATGCAACTATTGAAGAAACTGTAGCTGTATCCCAACCTGCTGAAGTGATGGATATTGAAGAGCACTTAATTGCAAGTGAAACGGTTGAAATCTTGAATGGTGATCATGCTATAATGGTTGAGTCTCCTCCAGCTGACAGCTGTGAAAGGGATATGAATGATGACCCTATCCCAAATGGGGAAGACATGAAATCAAATGATGATTGCCTTCCGAATGAGAACCAGAAATCTAATAGAAGATCTTCATTTCCAGCAAAGCAGGAAGCTGAGGATGGCCCACAGAACACTCCTAAGTTGCCAAGCTACATGGCAGCAACTCAATCCGCCAAGGCAAAGCTGAAAGGACAAAACTCTCCTAGGTTTAGCCAAGATGGGAATGAAAAGATTAGTGTAACTCGGCGTCATTCGTTGCCGTCTTCAACAAATGGCAAACTGAGCTCATCATCACCAAGGACCCAGAAACCCATCCATGGTAGCGGGAAAGGTGGAAGCCAAAGTCACAAAGCAAGAGATGGTAAATATTGTATAAATCAATATATGCTTTTGCCTATTTCTTGGCCCGTTTTGTTTGATTTCAGAGTCTTTCTTCCTATGCCTTACTTTTTTGCTTTTAATTTTCCAGGGAAGGCTGGCCAGACAGAATGGCGAAGATGAAGCCAAGATTGCTTCACTTAGTAACTTATCTGTGAGGGCTATTTTCTTGTTAAGTTTGCCTCTTGTGCTGTGTTGCGGTTTGACAGAAATGAAACTTGGGATTTGAATAGAAATGAGTTTGTGTGGATAAAGTAGTCTTTTTCAGACTTGTCGGGAGTTTATTGTGAGTGAATGTGAATTGCAGGCTTCACTTGTGTGCTTCTGTTCTGTTAAATTTGCTAATATTACTATAAATCATTTTGGTATGTTGGTGGCTTGTGCTTTATTTGCATATTCCTGTAATATTGCCATTGTTGTAGTATGGTTACTGCCAAAACAACCTCTTAACATCATTGCATCATAGACTAATGCCGTTTGATAAAAGCATTAGAATAATCAAAATCACCTGGTAGCAGAACCTTCCAAGTGGGTTAGCGAGTTTTAATATTTATTTATTGAATATTCCGCAGGTCGAATAACCTAATCCAACTAAGAAACGTGTGAATCAATCGATGTATGGTTTAAGTAGGATCCCAGTTTGAAAATTTCAGGTCAAGCGTTGTATTTGGGTTAGGTTGAGCTGTGTTCAGACAACTCTATTAGCATTATCTTGCTCTATTTCATGACCCTTTTGTTACACTTTCCTTTCTGGATAACTTGCGGAGTGGGTTTACCTCTTGACCTCCAAGATTCTGCTAAGGTTGGGAGTGCCCTGGGTGGCTGGGTCGATGTGGGTGGTATGAAAAATTGCAATTGATTTAGAACTTTTATTTTTGTACAAGGAAAGTTATTCATATTGACTAAGATTCATTTTTTGAGAAGACGACCAAGATTTATTCTTATTTCTTACCTGAGTGCTCATTCTCACACGACTCTTATTTAATGAATGTTTAATCATGTACACGTATACATATTCGTATATGTACATGTATACATATCGCATGGGATTAATTTAGTGATTTCATAATTATCCCCCAAAATACTTTTATCAAAATCATAGGAGCAACTCCTAGCAACTATTTAATAAAAATAGTCTTTAAAACATATAGAAAGTTAACTAGGTTTCGGAACTCCATAAAAGAGTATCCGAGTATTACAAAGCCTATTATACAACCTCTTTGAAGCAAAGGAATCTCGTGTTCGTTGTGGCCTTGAGAGAAGAGGGCACGAACCTCCAAGTGCACGATCATGCGACCGAGGGGTTAAAAGAGTTCGAGAAGAAGGCATTCACACCATTCAAGAACATGAGAGAGAAGCTCTATGTTGGTGAGTGTATGACGGGGTTTGCTGCAGCCTACAAAAGGGATCGAATCGCTCTTGGAGAGGTCACGTGATGTTCTTGCGTGGACCATAGATGATCTAAAGGGAGTGCCTAGGATTGTCACCCAACATTCCCTCAATATTGATATCGCAGCCTGAACGATTGTTCAAAGAAGGAGGAAGATGAAAGAGGGGAGCGCTAATGCCGCCAATGCTGAATTGACAAGCAATCGCAAGCGGGGTTTATTTGCAAAGTCCAATACCCGAAGTGGCTCTCTAATATCGTTTTGGTAAAAAAAAAGGTAAGTGGCAAGTGGAGAATGTGCATGAACTTCAAAGATATCAATAAGGTATGTCCTAAGGACATGTTCCCTCTCCCATCTATTGATGAACCTGTGGACTCTACCATGGGGCACGCGGTCATGAGCTTTCTAAATGCCTACTCAAGATACAACGAAGTTTTTCTAGATCCTTGGGATTAGGAGGACATTGTATTTATTACTCAACGTGGTACTTTCTATTATAAAGTGATGCCTTTCGGTTTAAGGAATGTGGGGGTAACCTTTCAAAGGCTCGTGGACTGTGTGTTCATAGAGCAATTGAGAAAGAATGTGACTGCTTATATGGACGACATAGTTGTGAGGAGCAAGTATGAGGCAAAACATCTTGTTCATCAGGTTGAAGTATTTGGCACGATCTAGAAGTATAGGCTCAGCCTCAACCCCAAAAAGTGTGTTTTTGGGGTATCTTTGAGAAAGCTTCTAGGATTCATGATCAATGTGAGGCATCAATGTCAAACCTGCCAAGATCGCTTCAATTATGGAGATGAGATCACCTCATTATAGAACTGAGGTCTAGTGCTTGAATGGCACTGTGAATTATCTCAAGCGATTATGCTCTTTCTTAGCAAAACGAACCATGCCTTTCTTCACGACATTAAAGAAGAATGAGAAATTTGCACGGAATGAAATTTTGATAAGGTTGCTCCAAGAGCTAAAAGAATACATTAAAAGGCTAACCACCTTATCTCCTTCCATTGTAGGTGAGGATCTACAATTGTACATAGATATGAGCCAATAAGCAATCAGCACAATGTTAACAAGAGTCTATAGATTTAGTATTTGTAGCATCGTGCTTCAACCCAATAAGTGCAGGTATTCCCCAACCGAGAAGATGGTGTTTGTGGTGGTGTCTACAGCATGCAGATTGAGGCCCTACTTCCAATCTCACCCGATCTAAGTCTTGTCAGACCTTCCACTTCACTAGATTCTCCACCAACCCCTGCTCTCTGGATGAATGAAGAAGTGGGCTATTGAGTTACTAGAATTTGATGTGATGTATCTAATGAGAATTGCGATGAAAGGCTAGTCTTTAGAAGACTTTATGTTAGAGGTGACCTTCACTGAAACCGATAAGAGTCCCGAGGAGTGGAAAGTATTTGTTGATGGCTCATAATGTGAAGTGGGAGTCGGCGCGAGGATTGTATTAAGCGGCCCCTCTTTAGAAATTGAAAAACTCCCTCAACTACGTATTCGAGGCAGCCAATAATGAGGGTGAGTATGAAGCAATCAGCGCGGGTATTGAGATGGTGCATTTAACTAGCGCATTGAACATTCGAATCTACACCGACTCGGAACCAGTGGCCCGACAACTCTCTAAGTAGTATGAGACCAAAATAGGTTATCTCCCCGCATATTGTGAGAAGATTAAAGCTTTTATATCATTCCTCGAAACCTTTGCTGTTGAGGCTATATCGCACACATCAAACACAAAAGTTGATGCACTAGATAACCTTGGGTCAGCTCTCGTTATTGAGGTTGGGAAGTGCATGATGGATGGTTGAAAGAAAAATGTTCTAAGTGTCACCGAGAAGGGTTTTCTCAAATGATAGTGAGGGCTGGATGAAATCCATCACACACTACATTAAAGACGAGGATCAACCCGATAATCTTATTGAGGCTAGAAAATGGAGGGTAAAGGCCACACAATATGCGTCATAGGCAATTGACTCTACCATCGAGGGTTTGTGGAACCTAACTTGCTCTGTGGTAATGAGCTAATGACGAGGGAAAATATTGAGAGAGACCCACGAGGGGATTTGGGAACGACATCCAAGGTGGAGAGCCTTGGCATACATGATCATAAGATTGGGCCTTATTAGCCCACACTAAAGGAGGATGCTAAAACCCATGTCCAAAAACGTGATCAGTGCCAAAGTCTCATGAACATTCAACACTTGCCGGTAGCAAACTTGCAATCAATCCACACAAAGTATCTGTTCTCCATGTAGGAAATGTGTTGAAAGGGTTTCTTGACAACAAATAAATTTATATCAAGACCTCGCTGAGTACAGGGAGGTCAGGTTCGTCCACGGGAATTAGAAGTATCTTCATTTGATTTGATAGGTAGGAAAAGGAATATAATAGGCTTATAAAATAAGTTCAAAATCATTTGCTTTGATCAAGTAATGAGCATATCTTCATTGGTCTCAAGTTTTAAAATAACCATGCCATTGTCAATTGGTATATTGCATTTGGAAGAGTAATTCACACATGAAAGAGAAAGGAGTAAAAATGTACATCCTTTATAGGCCAAAAATATCTCACTTAGGTTCAATTTTTGTTGGATTGCTTTCACTTAGAAATATGCATGCTCAATATCCATTATAAGCTCAAAATTCAAAAAGCAAGATCATGGTTTAGGCAATTCTTAAAGCATGTCATAGGTTTTACTTGATGATGCAAGCAATTTCCATCCTAGAACATCCAAGGAATAGGGCATTTATCCATCTAAAATCAAAAAAGAAAAAGACTCAAAACAAGAATCAAACAATGCTAAATACACACATCAATCAAAACACAAAACAACACATGACTCAAACAAGTAATCTCCCAAACCACCCCATACTTAAACATCAATGTCCCCATTGATTAAGAAAGGAAAGAGAAAGGAAAGAGAAATTAACTTGGACACTTTGAAGCGTTGGCAAAGGAGGAGAATCATTCTTAAGAAGGGTGAGGAGGTGGTTGTGCTTGGAAGAGTTGTTGCGCCAACCAATGGTTGTAATCCGCTTGAGCATTCCATCTTGCAACATCTTGCTTGTGATCTTCATAGTACTCAATGCGGAAATCCTTAAACTTGTTTTGGTGGTTGACAAACTGATTGTGGTGGTGGTTGAGCGCCCCATAAAGACGGTGTTGGTGAAGCATAAGGGCGTCCATCTTAGCTGAGAGAAGGGAGATATCGGGATTGCCACCCGAACTTGAACCGGTATGATATGTGCCTTGTCCTTGAGAATGAGAGCCGCCGGACCCATCAAAGCCATAGGGGTGAGAGTAATAGGGGACCATGTCAGTTTTAGGTCCCATCGTGAAGTCCATAGGGTCGACACCATGCTGATTTTGGTAGTGGCCGCCCTCTGGTGGGTCGTCTCCGACCCCATTTTGGTCATCTCCGACCTCTTGTGGGTCGTCCCCGACCCCCTGTTGGTCGTCTCCAACCCCCCTGGGCTTTGTTCCTTGCGTTGTGGTGTGTTCTGGTCCTCTTGTTCCCTTTCCGACACCTCGGGTCCCTGCAAAACTTTAGTGGAGATGCAAGACAAGAATCCTAGCTACTCTATACTAATAAAAACAAATTAAACTAAGCTAAAAAGTCTAAAAACGAAAAGAAAAAGAAAAAGTGGGTTGCTTCTCGTAAGCTCTTTATTTAACGTCTTTAGCTAGACAAACTTTCCTCAGCGGATCAGGGCGGTTTCCATCCAGCTTTGTCGAGATCAAAAGAAACCCCATACTTAGGCGGAAAAACATCCAAGCTTCTTTCCAAAATATTTGGACTTTGATCATCCACAAGTATGCTCGGTAATCCTACAACAGGGTTAGTAAAATTCGAAAACCAAGGAGGTTTTGACTCCTTCATATGACTAACAGTAGGATCTAATATAGAATGAGGATATAAGCAAGGATCATGCCTAGAATTGATTGGATAAGAACAAGAAAACTCACATGGATTATTCGAGAAGTGGCTCGTTACCAAGGTGTAGGGGGTCGTTGAAGACCCTGCAGAATGTGTTGAATCTTCGACAACGGGCGTGAATCCACCTCCAACATTGTACTTCTTTAGAAGAGGGTCGTTACCGACCCAGGGTGGGTCGGTAGGCTCCTTAATACTACAACTAGCCACTTTATTCACGACTGATTGAATTGAAATTCGACCTTCTCTTCTCCAATACCAAACGAGAGAAGTCACTTACTGACATCTGCACGTGCTCCTGCGGTGGCTAAGAATGGTCTGCCTAGAATGATTGGCATCGTAGGTCTTCAGGCATATCTAGCACAATGAAGTCGTTGGGAACAAAATATTTTCCAACTCGGATAGGAACGTCGTCAACGACTCCAGTTGCTTTTACACAAGAGCCATTTGCCATATAGAGATTCATATCAACGGGCTCCAATGGTATCGTGTTGGTTTTGGACCATATAGAAAGGGGAAGGAGACTAGCACTCGCACCAAGATCACATAAAGCTTTAAAGCGATAAGCACCTATGCCAATAGTAATTGCAAATTTACCCGGATCGCCGAGTTTCTCCGGGAGCTCTGGAGATCGCACCTCATCGGTTAGTTCGGACATCGACCGCTTCTTTGACAAGATCTCTTTAAGAAATTTAGTGTAAGCGGGCATCTCATTCAAAGCTTCGGCAAAAGGAATAGTGATGTTGAGCCCTTGAAGAACCTGCACAAAACGCTTGAATTTGCCATCCGTGGAATCTTTAGCCTTCTTAGATGGGAAAGGAAGCACCTTCAGTGTTGATGTAAAAGGAACGGATGTAAGAATTTCGGGCAGAGGGTCGGTCATGACCTGGGGAGGGTTGGTTACGACCCTGTCTGTAGTGGGGAGAGGGATGGTTACGACCTCCTCTGAGCTCGGCCGGTCCTCATCGTCCGCCGCCTTCTTGCCTGTTTCTCGATCCGACAACTTCTTTCCACTTCTCAGATGGATTGCAGCAATTTGTCCCCTCAGATTCTCATCAGAATGACCCGGTAATCGCCCTTGAGGTCGTGGAATTTGGGCCGCTAAGTCACCAAGTTGAGAATTACATTCTTCCTCCAAGCTTCAAAGTCTCCTAGTTGATTTTGCACTCGTTTAAGATCGGTTCGGATGCCATTCATTCCTTCAAGAAGTCCTTGTGCCCAAATTGGTGGCTCTTGAAAACCGGGAGGTCTATAGGCAGGGGCTCTTTGCTCTTGTGGTGGTGCTTGAAACCCTTGACCGTAGACATTGTTGTTCCATTGATAAAATTTGTTGGTGTTCCTCGCTGGATAAGCATTATTTTGGCCACGGTAGGGTCCTCTCATATAATTTGCCTCCGCATAAGCCTCGGTGGCTCGGACTTGTTCCACGTTCGTGCAAGAAGAGGTAGGATGAGCATGGGAACCACATTCTTGGCAAGGTTGAGCGGTAGACTTGAAGTGGTTCACTTGCTTCTTGAGCCGGTTTATCTCATCTTGCATAAATTGAAACCTCACATCTTGATCAATTGGTTCAGCATTAGGATCATAAAGTCTCTTTTGTTGAACCTTGATGGCTTGTTGGGTGCTTGTTCGGGATCCATCTCAATGAACCCGCAATCGGTGTGGAGGTTGATTCGATCTTTTGTAGCGGCATTAATTCCCTGGAAGAAAATCTCTTGAAGCACATAAGGAGGTTGTACATGAGTTGTACATTGGCCCAAGCTTGTTCGGGATCCATCTCAATGAACCCACAATCGGTGTGGAGGTTGATTCGATCTTTTGTAGCGGCATTAATTCCCTGGAAGAAAATCTCTTGAAGCACATAAGGAGGTTGTCCATGAGTTGGACATTGCCGAAGAAGTTCCTTAAACCGCTCCCAAGTTTCCACAAAAGTCTCATTGGGAAGTTGATGATAAGAAGTGATGCGCTTTCTTAACTCTGTAGTCTTAGCCGGCGGAAAGAACTTTGTCAGAAACTGATCATGTAGAGCCTTCCATGTAGTGATCGACCTGGAGGGTAAACTTTCAAGCCAAGTAAGAGCCTTTCCTGCCAAAGACCATTTGAATGCTTTCAAAAGCACATATTCAAGTGATACGTCATCAGCGGCAATAGTGTCACAGAGGTCAGTGAAGTTCTTGATGTGCTCCATAGGGCACTCGGTGGGTTTGCCTTCAAATTGAGACCTCTTGATAAGAGTGATGAAGTGTGACTTTATCTCAAAAGCGTGCTCGATAACAGGGAGCACAATAGCAGATTCAGGAACTTTACATTCAGGATGCATGTACTGCTTTGCATTACGCGGAATAGCATAGAGTTGTTGTTGAAGACGGGCAACAACCTCTCTTTCCCTTTGTGCATCAGCAGTTTGAGCATCACGCTCTCTTTGTATACCTTTTTTGAGAGGGTTTCTTGACAACAAATAAATTTATAATCAAGACCCCGTTGTTGTATAGCAGAGTCAGGTTCGTTCGTAGGGAGAAAGTCAGTATCAAGTTTTGTAACTTATCACGCAAGCAATCAATAAAGTAAGGGTTTTTAACAAGAAAGAGAGAGATTCTAAGGTAAAGGTATCCCCACAACAACAATTATGCATGCCAAACGCTATGAAACATAAAGATCATGCTTTTATCACATAAAGGTGTCAACTTTCGTTAACTTTAAGCAAGTAAATCAATCAACTTTCGCTAAATCAATAAACCTACTATCTAATCTCTTCTACTTCAACTAGGATAGATCTGCTTTCGCTTCAAAACCCTAATTTGACTATTCTGATTCAAGGTTTCTGCTTTCGCTCCAACTATGAATGAGAAATTCCCTTCAACTTTCGTTTCAAGGATTAAGAGCAAGAGAATAGATTCATGTAATAAAAATAATCAAGACATGATCATAAACAAGCATGCACAACCATTGTTGGGTTCAACCCCAACCTTAGAGAGGAAGACTACTCACAATTCATGATATTTGAAAACATATAAATTAAATTAAAAAGAAAGCTTACAACTTTGAATTCAAAACAAAACTTGTCTTCCAAGCAACACCACAAACTCGTCTCTCTACTCTATCCACACGCCCCTCTCTATCGTCTCTCCTCCTCCTCCTCTTCTAACTTGAATGATTGTCGGATTAGAAAACTAAAGAGAGGACAAGTGTATTTATAGAGAAACTATTCTTTCTTAAATCTATCTCTAAGGAAATAAATCTATCTTAAATCTAAGGAAATAATATCTTCTAATAAGATATACTCCTTCTATTTATCTAATAACATAATAAAAACTTACTAAACTAAAGATTAAAAGATAAAAGATAGAAGCTTTTAATTAAACACCGACTCGGATCTCGTTGTGCCTTGGGACCTCGTTAACGACCCTATTCAGCACTTCGAACAGCCTTGAGTAAAACTTGCGTAGAGGATTCGTTACAACTTCGTTTGACTCGATTCTTTTTCCTATGTTCTTGTAACGAAATTCTCTATCTCTTTCCAAGCTCAAAATTGATCTTCAATAACTTTAATTGAGCATTTAATCTCCATCTTCTCTTCATTCTGAGTGCTATCTTTCACCGGTTTTGCTCCTTTCTTCAAAAATTGCTCCAAAAAGCTTCTAAAACCCTAAAAAACACCACCAAAGCTTATGTAGACTCCATATCTCAAGAAAATACAAAAACCTACACAAATGAATCATAACAAAACATAAAACTAAAGAAAAAGACTCAAAAACACTAAAAACACACCCTAAAAACATGACTAAAAAGGAGGACATCAAAATACCCCATACTGAGACTTGCTTGTCCTCAAGCAATAAACTAGACAACAACCAAAACCATCAACACATATATCAAGTCAATGCCTTTATCAAAAAGCAACATCATAGCACAAGTAGAACAAATAGACAAGTGAATCTTAACGTCATCACACATATATGCAACCTCAAGCAAAAGCAACCAAGAATCCAACCTCACAAGGGATATGTGTTTCACTCAACTCTCAAGTGTTTGGGCTTTAAATTTAACTCTCAACTCAATCCAATATACAAAAATCAACATAGTCATTGCTACTTATATCACCAAACTCTCCACCCGAGATGTCAAAACACATAAAAATCATCAAGAGAACTTAGGCTCAATGAAAAACTTCATAGAAGACTTCATTCGGCCGGGTTGTAATGGGGCTTGGTAAAGACAATAAGGCGTGAGAAATATTTTGGCCATGTGGTGCTAATATTATCCGGGAATCAAAGACTCCTAAAAACTCGCATCTCTCCAAAAACTCTCATAAAAGATACCAAAATCACTCTTCTTAATCTTGCTTAGAAACAAAAGGAAATTTGGCTCATGCACACTTTCACTATTCAACTCTTTTTCTTTTTTTTTTCTTTCTTTTCCTTCCTTATGATCTTCATTTTTCTTCTGTGGGAGGTCGATATCAATTTCTTTTTTTTTCTTTCCTTTTCAACTCTATTGGAAGTGCATTCAGGGAACCAAAATCCTTTTACATGACAAACTGCAAGATCTCAAATACCCAACCCATATTACCCCACACTTGAACCAAACAACTCACTCAACAAATATCATCACAACAACCAACACTAAGTCATAATCCCTGGATAGGGTCAAGCTTACATCGGCTAGGGAATAATTTTGTGGAGCTGAAAATAAAAGGCTTAAGGCTCAACTTGGCTTCAAAAACAAGGATAATACATAAGGTAGGATAGGGATTAATAGGGCTTATGAAAATAAGTTCTCTATCATCTGATTTCACATGTAATGAACTAATATCTCATATAGGTCTCAAGAAATAGATAACCATATCAATGACAAGAGATAATATGCATAAGGAGAGTAAATCATACAAGAAAAGAAGAGGGATTTTTTATGTTCTCCCTATAAGGCCAAAAATAACTCACAAGGTAGCAATTTTTGTTGGATTTCAAGTCACTTATACTAAAGATCATATGTGCTCAATTTCATCACATGCTAAATATCCACATAAAAACAATTTTCAACATGATTCAGGCAAAGCTATCCAAACATGCTAAGGGAATTACATGATCATGCAAGTTAAAGCATATCATAGGACATCTAAGTGGAATATTATCAATCCTAAAAAACAAAAAAAAAACACAAACAAAGGCACAAAACTGAGTTACCCTTTTCCCACACCCCATACTTAAACCAAACAGTGTCCTCACTGTTTAAAGCAAAGACATACAAAAAGAGGATAAGAAAAAGGATACTCACAAAATAAAACTTGAAGCTTATTTGGAACCATTGATCACGTGAGGAGTTTTGATTTTCTTTCTCGGTTCTGTAAATGTCGGTACCGACCCTGTGAAGGTCGGTAACGAGCTTGCGTGCTTGTCCACCGATTGCTCATTGATTGTAGCACTTCTTCACTTCTTGTACCTGAGTCACTTTAGAAAAACTTCTATCCTACTACACTAATCTAACCTAAAAACAAGTCAAAAGAAAGCTAGCAAAAAGATCTAAGAAAGCAAAACTAAAACAAAAACTAAAAGCTAAAAAGCGGGTTGCCTCCTGTAAGCGCTATTTTTAACGTCGTTAGCCCGACGAACTTACCTCGGCTTACGTAGGGCGGCTGCCATCCAGTATCAAAGGGATCATAAGAAACCCCATACTTAACCTAAAAAATATCATAGCTTCTCTCCAAAATATTCGGCCCTCGATCATTAATAAGAATGCTTGGTAATCCTACAACAGGGTTAGTAAAATCCGAAAACCAAGGAGGTTTTGACTCCTTCATAGGACTAACAGTAGGATGTAATATAGAACTAGGATAGGAGAAAGGATCATGACCAGAATCAATCAACTCAGAATAAGAAGACTTACCTTGATTGAGCAGATAAGGGCTCGCTACCGAGGTGGTGTGGGTCGTTAACGACCCTGCTGGATTTGGAAATGGCTCGATGTCGTGCCTGTATTCACCTTCAGCTTCGTACTCCTTCAAGAATGGGTCGTTACCGACCCATGGGGGATCGGTAGGCTCCTCTTTAGGCGTGTCTCCATCGAATCGGCCCGTTTTTGTACTCAGGGAAGGGTCGGTACTGACCTTGAGGGGGTCGGTAATGAACTCAGAGTTGAGGGCAGGGTCTGGTTTAGAAGACTTACCTGGCCTGGAGGACTTAGTATTGAGATGGGGAGCCTCGTTAACGACCTTGTTCGGGTCGATAACGAGCCTGACCAGGGCATCATCTTCGTTGTCGTGCTCATCTTCTTTAGGCTTGGTTCGATCTGGAAACTCCTTGCCACTTCTGAGGTGTAAGGCTGCAATTTGTCCTCTAGGGTTCTCTTCGGGTCGGCCCGGAAGTTGCCCTTGAGGTCTTGAAATCCGTGCAGCTAGGTCCCCCAGTTGTGAGTCAACACTCTTCTTTCCAGTTTTCGAACTCTCCCCACCTTTTCATTTGATAATTGAAGTTAGCCTGGACTCCATTGATTTCATTGTTCACTCTATTGATCCCTTCATAGAGTCCATTCACCCATGATGGCGTCTCTTGATAGTCCGAGAGTTTGTAAGGTTGAACTCTCTGTTCTTGCTGAGGAAGTTGGCTCCCTTGGTCGTATGCATAATTGCCCCAAGTGGGCTGATTGTAATTCCTCCATGCATAGAAAGTATCACCTTGGTTCCCATATGGACCCGTCATGTAGTTAGCCTCTTCATATGCCTCAACAACTATGGTTTCCCTTTCTCTCTGGATCTCCTCTATCTCTAAAGAGAGCTCAGCAATCTGCTTAGCTAGTTCTTCATGTATATCCATGGCTTTGTTTGTTTAACGACCTTCAGCTGGCATACACTGTAAGCAAAAAAAAAAAAATGAAATCAAAAAGCAAAAACGGGGTCTCGGACAGGGTCGGAAACGAACCTGGGGGGTCGTTAACGAGCCTGGAGTGATCCCGTAAAAAACGAAACTAAAAAGAAAGAAAAAACTACCTGTCGACAGGGTCGTTACCGAGCCTGGGTAGGGTCGGTAACGATTCGACAGTGGGCTAGAAACTAAACTAAAAAAACACAAAAACTGGGTTTCCCAGCAGGGTCGGTACCGACCCTGGGGGGTTTCGTTACCGACTCAGCGAGTCCCAAAAAACGTAAAAAGAACAAAACTTGGCACTATTGAAATCTCCCCGGCAACGGCGCCAATTTGTTGATAGGGTTTCTTGACAACAAATAAATTTATAATCAAGACCCCGCTGTTGTATAGTAGAGTCAGGTTCGTCCGCAGGGAGAAAGTCAGTATCAAGTTTTGTAACTTATCACGCAAGCAATCAATAAAGTAAGGGTTTTTAACAAGAAAGAGAGAGATTCTAAGGTAATGGTATCCCCACAACAACAATTATGCATGCCGAACGCTATGAAACATAAAGATCATGTTTTTATCACATAAAGGTGTCAATTTTCGTTAACTTTAAGCAAGTAAATCAATCAACTTTCGCTAAATCAATAAACCTACTATCTAATCTCTTCTACTTCAACTAGGATAGATCTGCTTTCGCTTCAAAACCCTAATTTGACTATTCTGATTCAAGGTTTATGCTTTCGCTCCAACTATGAATGAGAAATTCCCTTCAACTTTCGTTTCAAGGATTAAGAGCAAGAGAATAGATTCATGTAATAAAAACAATCAAGACATGATCATAAACAAGCATGCACAACCATTGTTGGGTTCAACCCCAACCTTAGAGAGGAAGACTACTCACAATTCATGATATTTGAAAACATATAAATTAAATTAAAAAGAAAGCTTACAACTTTGAATTCAAAACAAAACTTGTCTTCCAAGCAACACCACAAACTCGTATCTCTACTCTATCCACACGCCCCTCTCTATCGTCTCTCCTCCTACTCCTCCTCCTCCTCCTCTAACTTGAATGATTGTCGGATTAGAAAACTAAAGAGAGGACAAGTGTATTTATAGAGAAACTATTCTATCTTAAATCTATCTCTAAGGAAATAAATCTATCTTAAGTCTAAAGAAATAATATCTTCTAATAAGATATACTCCTTCTATCTATCTAATAACATAATAAAAACTTACTAAACTAAAGATAGAAGCCTTTAATTAAACACCGACTCGGATCTCGCTGGGCCTCGGGACCTCGTTAACGACCCTATTCAGCACTTCGAACAGCCTTGAGTAAAACTTGCATAGAGGATTCGTTACAACTCCGTTTGACTCGATTCTTTTTCCTATGTTCTTGTAACGAAATTCTCTATCTCTTTCCAAGCTCAAAATTGATCTTCAATAACTTTACTTGAGCATTTAATCTCCATCTTCTCTTCATTCTGAGTGCTATCTTTCACCGGTTTTGCTCCTTTCTTCAAAAATTGCTCCAAAAAGCTTCTAAAACCCTAAAAAACACCACCAAAGCTTATGTAGACTCCATATCTCAAGAAAATACAAAAACCTACACAAACGACTCATAACAAAACACAAAACTAAAGAAAAAGACTTAAAAACACTAAAACACACCCTAAAAACATGACTAAAAAGGAGGACATCAACCTTCCATCTGAAGGCGGAGATCAGCAATCTGGCGAGCAAGATCCTCAGCGTTGGCATTTTCTCTTCGTTATCTTAGCCTGCGGTGAAGGGCTCTCTCAAGTTCGGAATCAAAAGGAAAAAGGTCGACTCCCCTTCGCGAACTAGAGGGCATGCACCTGCACACACACTTACGAGAAAACGAATTAGTAAAGACAAAAGGGTATGGGCTATCCCCAAACCCGAAAAATAACTAGACAAAGAAACTAAACTAAATCCCCGACAACGGCGTCAATTTGTTGAAAGGGTGTCTTGACAACAAATAAATTTATATCTAGACCCCGCTGAGTACAGGGAGGTCAGGTTCATCCACGGGAATAGAAGTATCTAAATCTTATTAATCCTAACAAAATAAAACAAAACAAAGCAAAACACACGCAGCAGGTGCTCAGCACCGACCCACACCAGGTCGTCACCGACCTACGACTCGACACAAAACGCAGGAGAAAACCGGAAAGGACTGGGAGCGCGGCACCGACCTAAAAGGGGTCGTAACCGACCTATCCGGGTAACAAATAAACTTCGAAAAATCAAATTAAAAGAGATCTAGAGCAAAGGATTCACCACAACAAGCTATGCATGCAAACATGAATCAAAATCAACCCATAGTAATCTCATGAATGACTTTCGCCATGAATAATCAAGTAAGAATCTCAACTTTCATAAAGATCTAAAATTGCAATCCTACTTGTTTTCTTAAGGTTTTAACTTTCATTTCAACCTAATTATTATCTAACTTCACAATTTAATCTTTCGATTCAATCATAAACATGAACATGCCTCAACTTTCATAAAGGAATTAATAGCAAACAAGAGGATAAAGGATAGAGATTAAAAGAGATGGTTTATTCAAAGATTCATGCTTTAATCATGCACAACTCGTCGGGTTTCACCCCAACCCTAGAAAAATAGACTACTCACGATCCATGGAACAATAAACAATCATAAATAAAAGAGAAGACATAATTCAAAACCAAACAAACTTCAATTAAAAAGACAACTTACAAATCTCAAACAAATCTCCAAGTCTCTCTTAAAATTGTCCAAGAGCTTGGAATCAAAGTTAACCTAGAAAACAGACTTGCAACTTGTTCCGTCTCTCCAAAATAACGTCTCTCCAAAAAAAGCTCCCCCCTCAAAATAAACCCTAAAAGAACCTTATATAGTAGTGGGAATATCTCCATAAGGAAACTAAATTCTATCTTAAAAAGGCCCATAAATAAAACATTTACTAAAACCTAACTTGAGGCGCAAGTTTTATTCCCGCTAGACACGGAGGTGGTTGTCTCCGACCTAGAGTAGGTCGTCACCGACCTAGGCAGCACTTGTTTTCTTCACTTCTTCGCTCAAAACTTGCTCCAAAGCTTGGTTCTTCTTCAATGTTCCTTCTTTAATCGCTCTTGGCCTTCTAAGACTTCCTTTAGCTCATTTTAAAGCACCTTGATCTTGCAATCTTCACCTTGGATTAATCAAACCTTCAAATGCAATCAACTCTCGCCCTTCTATCAACATCACCACAAGACAACTCTAACGCCACCTCCTAGAAAGCTTGAAAAACCGGGATATCTCCTTCTCAACGCTTCAAACACCTACAAAACACCATCAAAGCTTATGTAGACTCCATATCTTAAGATAATATGAAAACCTACACAAATGACTCAAGACAACACAATAAACCTAGAAAAGACTCAATCCTAGCTAGAAAACTACCCACAAAAACCAACTAAAAAGTACGACAAAATGGAGATTCTAGGTCCTTTCCTAAAGTCCACAGGGTAGGTGCAATTCATTTTGGTGATAGGTTAATATGTCCCCACATGGGTAGTGGTCTAAGTTATGGAAAGAATCAAGGGAGGAAAGTATGCTTATTCTATGGAAAAATCTCGTTTGTCACTCTCGATTCCCTATGGCGATCATGATGGACCATGACCCTCAATTAGATAGCGAAAAAAAGCAGCATTTTTGTAGTGCTTGGAGAATCTAACTAAAGTTCTTGTCTATATCACACTTGCAATCGAATGGTCATGTTGAACATGTCAACGTGCGAATCCTGGATGACCTGAAGAAAAGAATAGGGATTGTGCAAGGGCAGTGGGCCAAACTACTTTCACTGGTAATATGGACATGCCAAACTACCTCGCCCAAGGTGATGGGAGAAACCCCTTTTGTAATGACCTATGGAGTGTACATTGTACTCCAAATCGAGACTCTAGTATTGTCATCTTGAGTCTTTGAATTTGATGAAGAGGCCAATGAAGCAATGCTAAAGGCTAAAATGCAAATAAGAGATGGACACAATACTTGAAGATTTGTAAAATACAAACGTACAGTCACGGTCTATCATGACAGGACGGTGCACCCCTGGGTTCTAAAAATTGGAGATCATGTCCTTATTAGAGAACATGGAGGAAATCTAGACCCAAGTTGGGAGGGCCCCAACCTTAGGACGGAAGTCACCCCTAGAGCATTTAAACTTCAAGACGAAACTGAAAGAATGCTAACCAAAACCTTGAATGTTGTGCATCTTGAGAAGTATTTCATGTAAGTACTTGCAAACTCCCTTTTGTGTTCATGATGAGGTGTTTTCAGTGGTCATTAATACCTATCAAAGAAACCTTAGCTTAACCAACTCAGTAGAGCGGCAAGTAAGGGTCGATCCCACAAAGACTTGTGTATTTGTGTTATTACTTGAATGTGAAGTAACTAAGGGGGGGGGGGTTGGATTGGTTATCTAAACTACTATGCAAAAATAAAAGTAAATATGAATGCAAAAGTTGAATGTAATATGTGAGAGACAAGTGTGTTCAACTAGTTAAATCCATCATGACATTGCTTTGTTTATCATCGATTCTCTTGATTCTCTTCTCTCTTGAATAATCTATTGTGGATTATGACCCAAACTTCAGATTTAGTTGATAGAACTACCATTCTAACAACCCTAATCATCTAACAACATACAAGACCTTCTAGATTCAATTAAACAACAACATAACGATTCAAGTTATCAAAAGAAACAAATACTTAGAGCAACCAGACATCTAAGTGACTTGTGAATTTATTCCCTTCTTTAACCAACTAGTCCAACCGGTACTAAACTGATTGCATTATACTCTTGATCAAATTAACTCCGATCGGTAATTAATCAGATTCAGTTATAAGTAGAAATTCAATTAGGTGATCAATCTATCAAAACCCTAGTTTAGATTCAATTAAGCACAGGGAATAAACTCTATTCAAGTTTGTTGAGAATCAAATCAAACCTCACAAGAATATGCAAATCATGACATCAATAACTAGCCAAACATAAGGGAATTTAGCAATTCATAATTAAAATGAAGAAAAACTTACAAGAGGTTCAAAGTCTGCCTCTAGAGAGAAAAACCCTAGCCTCCAAAAGTATGATTAATGTTATGAAAGAGAGAGAAACTAACAAGAGTTGAAATATCTCTTAAAACTATTAAAGATATCCAAGGAAACAAATCTCAATCACCCATACATAAGGGTGGCAAATTCTGATCCGATCCGAAATAACCGACCGAACAACCCGATTTGAAAATCGATCGCTATCCGAAAATTTTTTCAAAATGAAGTCTGAAAACGACCCAATCTGACCGATTCTAATCCGAACCCGAAAGCAACTCGTTTAAAAAGCAACCCAAAACCGATTATATTCAAGAAGACCAACCCGATATATACCCGAATCCGAGCAACTCGAACCCGATGTACCCGAACCGGTTGTACCCGAAAAACGGAACAATCTGAACCCGATTACACCCGAAACAACCCGAACCCGATCGTACCCGAGACCTGGAATAAGATATTATTTATGATTAATCTATAGGATCATATAAATATAAGAGATTAGATAATTATTTGGATATTAGATTGAAATCATTTTAATATCATATTTGTTATTAATATATAAGATCATATCAATATAAGAGACTGTATAATCATTTAGTTATGAATTAGTCTTAGTTCTTGCACCTGGTACGGAGTTTAATAAAATTTTAAGAATTATATATATCTTATCTAAAAAATAATCCTATCAAAAAATAAAACACTTATAATAATTTTTGTAATATATATAAATATAAAGAATTTAAAATAATTCGATTAAATTTAAACTAATCGGATTGATTTAAAAATATGAATGATATATGTTAATATGGAATCATTTTATATATTATTTTAACATCCGCTTCAGTATATAGTAATGATTGAAATCATTTTAATGACTTTAGAACTACTTAACATAGTCTCATATAGTCATAGATTCCAATATTATTATTCATCACAAAAGATATATTTCTTCCATAAAATATAAAGATTTTATTGATTTATGTATATGATCTTAAAAATGTACGTGACTACAAATTTATTATTTATGAACTAAGATCATTTTAAATTATTAGAGTATAACATCATATAATCATTAGTTGTAAGATGTGATTAGTTGTTTGCAATATCATAAGAATTTTTTATGCATATAAAATCTTACATATGTTTAATATCATATAATCGTTACTTGTGATTTGTGTATATTCTATCTTATGAATTTTTAAATTGTGATCATCTATTTAATTGATTGACTTTTCATCGGTCAAATATTAATTGATTTATTCTACAAATGGTAAATGCCTATTTCATCTTTAAAAACTCAATATCAAATTCAAATTCAAGCAGTATATTATAAATACATCGATTCTTAATATTATCATGACCCATTCATTAAATTCATATAACTTTTATCACTTAAATAAAGTTATTTTGAACTCTTAATACCGATTTCAAACGAAATTAAGTCAAGGCCTAATTCAAACAAAATTTGATTTAAACGAACACCGATTTAACCAAGCTAATTCAACCGAAATCCGATTCAACTTAAATTCGATTCAATCAAAAATTGCAAAAACTGACTCAACCCGAAACAGACTTAAACAAATCCGACTAAACCGAAACCCAAATTTGCTTGACCGATTTTGACCCGATAACTCGGATGTAACAGACAATTTACAAATCCGACCCGATCCGAAATACCCGATTACCGATCACACCCGTTACTGATCGAAACCCGACTGATCCGAAATCCGAATAACCCAACCGAAATTCAACCGATTTACCGAATCGCTACCCCTACCCATACAAGACAACTCGTCGGAAGTATAAAGCCAAGCCCAAAACTAAGCCCAAATCTCGGCCCAAGACACCTCCGTGTCAAGTCTTAATTGCACGGTTTGCCTCCAAATTACGCGGCCGCACAATTACATGATAACCCGCGCTTTTAACCTCGGTTCGGCATTCAAGCGACACTTTAGAGGCTGTTTTGACCCCCTTAGATGTAGAATTTGGACTCGGAGTAAAAATATGAATCGTAGCTATTCGAATTAGATTTCCAGTGATACCAAATTCAGCTTCATCCGATCACTATAGCTCCCAAACAAATCATTGCAAGATAGAGGTTTCAAAACAAGAACTCCAATGCATAGCCCGGGTTTAAGCGTTCTTTTCATACAAACTCTTGGGTCTTAGCTCTTCTAATCTTCACTTGTATTACTCTAAGCTTCATCAAACTCCACAAAAATCATCTAAGATCCATCCCATCCATGCTTGTTTACCTAAAGATATGCAAAACCGAGCAAAACAAGCGCAACTACCCAACAACACAAAATCCTAGAAACTAAACAAAAACCAATCTAAAACTAGCTAAAACTTACGTAAAACATGCATCTAAACTACTACTATATGCAAGCTATCAAATTCCCCCATGTTTAACCCTTGCTTGTGCTCAAGCAAGACATAAATCCAAAACACACCACAGAAATGCAATCATGCATCCATCTCATAGTCAAACAAGCATTTCACATAGAATCCAAAACCCGACCAAGACTTTCTAGCATGCATCACAATAAGCAAAGAGAAAAGATTATTCATTCATTCTAGACCTCACCAAGGTAAATGTGTTTGCACTCAAACTCTCAAGTGTTTAAAGGTATGTGTTTCACTCAAAATCAACCATCAGAACTAGACTACCATAAGCTTGCATCAGCATTCTAAATCTCCACCGCTGGGGATCAAACACATAACAAAAATCATGAGGTCTTTTTAAGGGTTGTAATGGGGCCAAGGTAAAGAGAAATTTAGAAGGGATCATATTTGGCTTGTGGTGCTAAATCCGGGATAAAGAACTAATCCTAAACCCAAACTTAAACGCTTCATCTTATCTTTCCCAAACTTCCTTCACTAACTCCATAAACACATTTAAACACTTTGTTTCTCTTTTTTTCTTGCCTCTTCTTCAACTCTTTTCTTTTACACTTATAAAGATTACTAACAATTGTATCAACTTTTTCTTTGCTTTGCAACATACTTTTCATCTTCATTTTTTTTACTTTGCAACCAGAGTTGTATTTCCTCTCTTACACCTTTTCTTCAATTCCCCCCATACTTATATCAAACTCCCATAAAATAAAACCAACCTAAAGTCCTAAATCCCGGATGAGTCAAGCTTATTAGGCTAGGGATCACTTTGTGGAGCTAATAAAAACAGGCTTAAAGCTCAAAGAAATAGGGGTGTCAAGAACATGGATCTTGTAAGGTAGGAAGGGAAATAATAGGCTATAAAGAAACATTGCCTCAATCATTTTAATGTCATGCATTCAATCATATAAAGCAGCCTTGAAAAAGAGTCATAACGCAAGTTCTAGAGCTAGAAAATCATGGTGATACACTCAAGAATGTAGAGAACAAAAATAATCGTGAAAGGCCAAATAATCTCACAAGGTAATTTTTTTTGTCTAGAACTTCAGAATGAATCTAAAACTCAAGCTAAATACATGCTCAATCCTATAATCAAGGTAATTAATCAATGATCATGCTCATATCATAGAAACTTCAGCAAATCATGCAAATCATGGTTAGGACTTATACTTAGCATAGAAACACAAGTGGTATCAAACAATGGGGAAATAAGAACCTAAATGCAATATTTTTGTATTTTTTTTTCAAATTTTTCTGATTTTTTTTCATTTTTCAAAATTTAATCAATACATGTAAAAAATTTAAATATGACTTAATCTAATCCAACTACATGCAATGCAAAAGTAATTCCCTTCCCCCATGCTTAAAACATACTTTGTCCCCAAAGTATAGTAAAAAGTAAAGAGAAAAGAAAAACTCACAACGATCTAGCTATCCGGGTAATGCGGCGAGAAATCCGATGGTGGTAGTGGTAAATAATCTGTCTTCGGACCTTAGTATCTAAAACACACACAAAAACTACCTAAAAAGCAAAAGATTATAACTGAAAAGTAAATCTACTCTAAACCTTGGGTTGCCTCCCAAGAAGCGCTTGCTTAATGTCATTAGCTTGACTCTTAGCATGATTTGACAAGATTAGACATTGTCAATGCCCTTAATAACCTGTCAAAACCCTGTGCACACATCTCAGAAAAGCATATGTAACACAATGATAAATTAAAGATGCATAATTTAGCTTGCAAAGACCATTTTAATTTATCAAAGTCATGTGCCCAATTTTCATGAGATGGCATTTGTTCAAATAAATTCAACAAAAGTGGTGGCTTTAGAAAATACTTACAGTATGAATCAAAGCACTTGTCAGCAATACCACTTTTATCCAGCATGAACTTCATATATTCTCCATCTTCCACCTTGTGTTGTAGAGTTGGATCCTCATCTTGGAATTCCATAAGCTCCTGAAGTGAGAAGGTGGGGAAACTGAAGCAAGGAGTGTCAAGGCCTAACATAGGGTACACCATGACAGCGGGAGACTTAATAGATGCATCGTGTTGATTTTCTCCATCATGGTTGTCTACTTCATCAACAGAAAAGTCATCATGGTCGACAAAAGAGTCTTCTTCCAAAACCGTAAATCCCTCAAGCAATTTACTCCACATGGGTGAATATGACTCAGGCTCCCTAGGCTTTGTAAGAATCTCAATGCTTGCAAAAAATTCTATTGGCTCTGTGATGATCTGCTCAACTTGCCTTATAGGTGTGAATTCATGTTGGGCATCAAATTCATCTTCGTAACTCACATCAAGTGTAGTAGATTGCTCCTCAACTTGAATCTGAGTGTCTGACTCATGATCGTTTGACTCCAATGTGATTCCACCACTCCTTTCACACAACTCAAAAGGACATGAGATTGTGGAATGAAAACATGAAGAACATGACTCACAGTGCTCTATGATTATAGCATCTGCCCCTTTTGAGATATCCTTGATTATATCCTCAAGAGACTTATCAACCGGATGGGGTGGTTGGGAAGATGACTCAACTAGAAAGCTTTGATGGCTCATAAAACAAAAGAAATTCCAGCATTCCTCAGGTCCCATAAATAAAAGCCTTTCATTGCTCATGTAGTCGGTCAACCCTCTTGTCTCAAAATTCATACCATGGATAACTCCCATGTTCACCTCTCTATCACTGTATCGTAATCCCCAAGCACCAAGTTCAAACACATGGTCTTCAAATCATGAAAAATAGTCATGGAAGTGTTTATCCTACAACTGTCTACAATCGAACAAAGCCATAGATTAGAAGCAGGGGTCTTATGAACCGTAAGATAGGTTCACAACACCAAGAATAGCACAAAAGTAAAAACACAAATAGCAACGAGTCCCCCGCAACGGCGCCAAATTTGTTGAGGTATTTTCAGTGGTCGTTAATACCTATCAAAGAAACCTTAGCTTAACCAACTCAATAGAGCGGCAAGTAAGGGTCGATCCCACAAAGACTTGTGTATTTGTGTTATTACTTGAATGTCAAGTAACTAAGGGGGAGGGGGGTTGGAATGGTTATCTAAACTACTATGCAAAAATAAAAGTAAATATGAATGCAAAAGTTGAATGTAATATATGAGAGACAAGTATGTTCAACTAGTTAAATCCATCATGACATTGCTTTGTTGATCATCGATTCTCTTGATTCTCTTCTCACTTGAATAATCTATTGTGGATTATGACCCAAACTTGAGATTTAGTTGATAGAACTACCAGTCTAACAACCCTAATCTTCTAACAACATACAAGACCTTCTAGATTCAATTAAACAACATCATAACGATTCAAGTTATCAATAGAAACAAATACTTAGAGAAACCAGACATCCAAGTGACTTGTGAATTTATTCCCTTCTTTAACCAACTAGTCCAACCGGTACTAAATTGATTACAGTATACTCTTGATCAAATTAACTCCGACCGGTAATTAATCAGATTCAGTTATAAGTAGAAATTCAATTAGGTGATCAATCTATCAAAACCCTAGTTTAGATTCAATTAAGCACAGGGAATAAACTCTATTCAAGTTTGTTGAGAATCAAATCAAACCTCACAACAATATGCAAATCATGACTTCAATAACTAGCCAAACATAAGGGAATTTAGCAATTCATAATTAAAATTAAGAAAAACTTACAAGAGGTTCAAAGTCTGCCTCTAGAGAGAAAAACCCTAGCCTCCCAAAGTATGATTAATGTTATGAAAGAGAGAGAAACTAAAAAGAGTTTAAATATCTCTTAAAACTATTAAAGATATCCAAGGAAACAAATCTCAATCATTCATACAAGACAACTCATTGGAAGTATAAAGCCAAGCCCAAAGCTAAGCCCAAATCTCGGCCCAAGACACCTCCGTGTAAAGTCTTAATTGCGCGGTTTGCCTCCAGGTTACGCGGCTGCACAATTACATGATAACCCGCGCTTTTAACCTCGGTTCAGCATTCAGGCGACACTTCAGAGGCTGTTTTGACTCTCTTAGAGGTAGAATTTGGACTCGGAGTAAAAATATGAATCGTAGCTCTTCGAATTAGATTTCCAGTGATACCAAATTCAGCTTCATCCGATCACTATAGCTCCCAAACCAATCATTGCATGATAGAGGTTTCAAAACAAGAACTCCAATGCATAGCCCTGGTTTAAGCGTTCTTTTCATACACACTCTTGGGTCTTAGCTCTTCTAATCTTCACTTGTATTACTCTAAGCTTCATCAAACTCCACCACAATCATCTATGATCCATCCCATCCATGCTTGTTTACCTAAAGATATGCAAAACTGAGCAAAACAAGCGCAACGACCCAACAACACAAAATCCTAGAAACTAAACAAAAACCAATCTAAAACTAGTTAAAACTTACATAAAACATGCATCTAAACAACTACTATATGCAAGCTATCAGTTCATACCAAATTTTCACTATCTATAGAGATGATGAACAAGTGAGCAGAAATCTCGAGTTTAGAAATTTAGCAATAATCTTTGAAAAGACGTGATCTTTCAAATTAGCCTTGAACGATCGACGTCAACAATCACTTAGGTTCAATTCAAGCTTCCTGCTTAGGGATGGAACCAATGATCTATAAAAAGGGCACGCACAATCAATTAATGTGGCATGGTGATGACAAATTTGATATCAAAGGCCACAAGGTAGTATAAGTTGATGATAGTTTTTATTGTTGACGAACTGATGGTGACAAAAATTCTTCTTTGATGTTGATGACAATGTCTACTAAAGAAAGATGATGATATACGATGTTGATGACAAAGAATAATTCCATGAGACATGGTGATGACAATTACTATATATGACAAATGATGATCGTAGTGTTGATGAAAGATGATGTTGATGACAAAGAATAATTAAATGAGACATGCGATGATAGTTTTGATTACATAAATGTAAATACTCAATCATAGTATAAGTTGATGAATTTTTTGATGGAAGACTTTGCTCCCAATACCTCTCTCATTTATTAAAACCCTCTAATGGATGCTCCAATTGAATAAAAACATACTTGAAGCTGTTATTTTTGCTAATCTCAAGGCATGTGTATGTACCAATGTTGACATATTTGAGCATGTGGTAATATGCAGGAACAAGTACATAATTTATTTTCGGGTGCACCTCTTATCAATTGTTGTGCCCATTCTTGTGCTCTCTAAGCTTTCTAGTAACTAATATTTTGAAAGTACTCGTTTATCATACATTACGGATTATTTTTTGAGTTGGCCCTTAGGCCTTGGCTAACACTTTAAAATATGCATTTGGATTTAGCAAACACCGATAAGTACCGATTTAGCGAACAGAGCCTTAATGAAACAAAGTTGACATTTTTTATAAGGTAAGAATTCGGATACCAAATAGACTTGGTAAACCGAGAGGTCGTTAGAAACGGCAGCTGAGAACGGCTAAGATAGACTAAGCAAGCAGGAAAAACTATGAAAAGTACAAATCTCCGCAAAATAAGAACTAAAAAGAGTTTGAGATCGGGGTGAGTAGAGCACTATAAGAATAGCACCGCAGGCAGCAAGTCGACCCCTACTGGGCGTGCAAAATGGACATTTGATGTTCCCTTCACCGAGATGAAGGATGTTCATAAGCCTTTGAGCACCTAGCGCCTTGGTCAATACAACTCGATCCAATGTCAAACTCAGCTTCAATTACTCAGAAAAAAGTACATGAATAAGCCTCGAGCAATCCTGCAAGAAAAAAGTAAAATTTACCCCGCAAGTAGACACAAATAAAACACCAATGCCTTGCCAAGCAAGGACTTAATTTATTTAAAAATTATTATTACATTTTTAATTTGTAATTTTTCCCTTCCCTTTTTTATTTCCAACTTGATGCCCAAGCATAATTTTTAATTTTTTCCTTCTCTTATTTATTTCCAACTTGCTGCCCAAGCATAAAGATTTTCAAAGTATTTTTTTTATTATGCAAGGAACTTGAAAATGGTGTACGAACCCGTAGATCACGGAAAGCCGAGCAATCAAGTCGATGAATCCGACGATGGTTTCCGATGAACAATCTGACGGAGGATGGGGTCGAACGACCAAGCCGACGTGTAAACTTGACTCACCAACAGAGAGTCAAAAAACCAAACAAAGACAAAAATCACGTTCTCAAAAAGACTAGATGGAGTAAACACCACCATTTTTGGTCTCCTCAACCTAGGTGGTGCTTGATCTCCATTGTTCAATTGACTTCGAATTTTCAAATATGGTTCTTTACCAAAGAAAGGAATGAGTGCTCTTTAAAATTCAAACAGAGGTTCTTTAAAATCCAAACAGAGGAAGGTTTGGTCCACCAAAGGAAATCGAATATAGCATACGGAGGTAAGAGCCCGACGTCGGAACGCCACCACCACACCCTGCACAACCACACTCGAACTCCATGAACCAACACACTCAAATTTTGAGTGTATTCCGATATTGATTTGGGGCCAATAACAAAAAACAGGATAAAAGCAAAGTTAAGGCTGAAAGGGAAGAAATCTAATAGATTTCTACATCTAAGGGGCTAAAATAATTTATATGGAGGGGCCAAACAAAATGGTGGATCTGAGGCATGAAGCCGGCGGCAAAAAATTTTTAGGTTTACAAAGGCCTGGATATGGGGGGCATTTTTCTCGAGAGCGTTTTCTTTCCTCAAATTTGACATTTGATGAAAGTAATGATGAAAATTACCTTAATTTTTTTTTCTTCAATGACTTGATAGGATGGTTGAATATTTCTCGTACATATCCCTTCAAATGGGCAAGTATGTTTATAATTGAATATCCTTATCTCAAAATAATTTAGCCCATTTACTTCACAGTCCACATATTCCATTCATAGTTTTTATGAAGATATTTCAATCTATAAAGGTCAGTTGTGGATCTGTCAACTCCAAATATGTCTATTCATGAAATTTCTCTCACATATTGCAATATTACACAATGCTCTTTTTATCTCTTCCTTTGATGGGTAAAGTTGAACTACTTGTACAAATTGACAATCTGGTGGAAGATTCACTTCATCATCTTCATCTATTGCATGCCCTTCATCAATTCTTAATGGTTGATGATTATTGATGAAATTCGATGACAATTGGAAGTTGTTGATGATAATTACTGACTGTTGAAAGTCGTTGATGATTGTCGTTGATAGTTGGAAGTTGTTGTTTTCATTTGATGACAAATCTAGATTTTAACTAGCAAGTTCTTATATATTGTTAGATATATAGGCAACTCCCAAGAAATTTGAGGTGTGCTGTTAATTTGTTAGAAGGATTTCAGATCGTCATCCATTTCAAATGTATATGGATTTTGCAATCTTTTTGTTGGATGCAAATGGAACATGCAAACAACATTTGGTGATGCGTTTATATTAAACCTTTTTATAATCATTTTCTTTAAAAACTCTGGATTGACATTGTTTTCTAGCACAAATGCATTTGAGTTCACATCCATGACATATGAACAATCTCCACATCCAATCTTCCAGTTTCCTCCAAAGCACATTGTTAATATCTTAATATCAATATGTTCAACATGAGCACAAATGAAATAAACTAATTATTATCACGAGTCATTACACATTTTTAAGGTGTCATCATCAGTCATCACTAGCCAAATGAATTTGTTGACATGTTTGATGACAAAGTTTTGGTGTCATCACTGGTAGTCATCAATTGTCATCAGTATCAAAATGATTGTAGATTAGTCATATGACAAGTTGATGGCAGTACATTTGATGATAGTTTTTTTTTATAAAGAAAACCTTCATTCAACTTCACAAATCATCCTCAACAACAGAAAGTAAACTAACAGGAAAGCTAGACAAAGAGTTCAACAAAACAGGAATAGAAAATAAATTAGAAGCAAGCCAGTGATCGCGCCGTTGGCCCCTCAACAAGTAAAAGCCCAAGTGCAAGAATTGAAATCCCAAGCTTTGGCAAGCAATCGTGCTGTCAACACACCCACATTCGTACGCATCAAAGTCCCGGTCTTTAATTGGTTCACAGGGAAAGACAATTGGTCTCCATGATCACATGTTCAAACCCACATGTAGTAGCCGTCTCATGACCCCATAAAACGGCCTCGGCTTTAGCAATCCTTAAACACTTCAATTGAATCCCCATTCCCGACCTGCCAGTACAAACCAGCCTCAAGGGCATGCCTTGCATTCAAAATACTTTGCCATGTAAAACTAGGGTTGAATCTTAGCAAGAAGCGAATTTGGGTTCTGTATCAGCCTCTAACCCTTCTTTGCCAATAGAGCAATGTTAAAAGAATGAAGGTCCCGAAAACCGAGCCCTCTAAGCTCCTTAGGAGCTCCTAACCAATTCCAACTTAACCAATGTAATTTCTTTTTACTTCCGTCATAACCCCAAAAGAAGTCGCATATCATCTGTTCAATCTTCTGACATAACTCTTTTGGCATCAAGAAACATGACATAGTATAAATTGGAATCGCTTGCACCATCGCCTTAATAACGATCTCTTTTCCTACTCTACACAATGTGCTTTCCTTCCATCCCTTCAGTTTCTTTCAAACTCTCTCTGACTTCTTGAAAAATAATTTTCTTATATCTCCCAACCATAGTTGGAAGACCCAAATACTTCTCGTGTTTATCAACTTCCTTGACATGAAGTTCTACCAGAATCTCAGTTTTCCTCCCAGCTTGTACATTTTTACTAAAAGAATTTTTACTAAAAGAAAGCTCTGATTTTGCTAAATTCACTTATTGTCTTGAAACAGCTCCATAATCTTGGAGGATATTAACAATTTCTCTTGCTTGTTGACAAGTCTCCCTAGAAAAAAGGATGCTATCGTCAGCAAAAAACAAGTGGGACACTGAAGGAGCAAAATTCTCTTCTTTATACCATGAATTCGACCCACTCCCTCACTCTGTCTAATCAGGCCAGCCAACCCTTCATCACATAAAAGGAATAAATAAGGAGAAAGTGGATCTCCCTGTCTAATTCCTCTTGACGGGCTAAAAGATCTAGTCGGGAAACCATCAATCAAAACTGAAAAGGAAACACTGGATACACATCTCATAATCAAGTCCGTCCACTTGTCAGCAAAGCCCATCTGTCTCATACAGCTATCCAAATAAGACCATTCCACCCAATCGTAGGCCTTTGTCATGTCAAGCTTCAAAGCCATGAAACCCATTCTCCCCACCTTTTTAGTCTTCATATAGTGGAAGATTTCAAAGGTAGAGAGAACATTATCCGTAATAAGCCTGCCTGGAACAAAAGCACTCTGAGCCGGTGAAATCACTTTATTCAGCACCAACTTCAACTTGTTAGCCAAAATCTTTGAAATAATCTTATACAAAACATTGCATAAACTAATAGGTCGAAGGTCTTGCATTCTCAAGGGAACATGAATCTTAGGAATGAGAGAGATAAAAGTATGATTTAAATTCTCAAGAAAAGGTGCGCCATTTAGAATATCAATGCAAAAATGTATAATATCAGGACCAATGATATTCCAATGATGTTGGAAAAATAAAGCAGACATTTCATCAGGACCATGAGATTTTGTAGGATGCATAGAAAAAAGGGCAGAATGTACCGCCTCTCTTGAAAAGGGATGTAACATCACAAAGTTAGCATCATCCGATATAATAGGCGAGATTCCTTGACGAACCGTTAAAGAAAGTGCATTATGGTCAGAGGTAAAAAGTTTGCAGAAATAATCCACCGCCACCTTTGACTTCCCCTCCACAATCCTCCAAGCCATTCCATATGAATCAATAAGCTATCGGATTTTATTTCTTTTTCTCCATCCATTAGCCGTTTGATGGAAAAAAGCAGAATTTCGGTCTCCCCATTTAAACTCATTTGCCTTAGCTCTCTGAAACCACAAAACTTCCTCTTTCTCCTTCTCTAGAGCCCTTCTTTTTCAATGTGAACACCCATCATCCCTCGCTTGTTTAATTCCCTAAGCTGCTCATGTACATCTTTCAGACGAGAGAGCACATTTCCAAATTCAAGCTTATTCCACGCCTTTAGTGAATCCGTACACCTTTCGATTTTCCCCATTACTCTGTCACCCACAACCCTCGAACTAGGATTCCTCCAATCATTCTTCACAATATGGTTACACTCATTGTTAAGTGTCCACATTGATTCGAACCGAAAAGGACTCCTCCCTTTTCTCCCTTCATCCACCACCACCTCTTCATGAAAGAAGTCCACACTAATCGGCGAATGGTCCGACCCTACTCTATCAAGATGTCTGACATTTGCACCCAGGAAGATTTCAAACCAAGCGGAATTAGCAAACCCCATATCCAACCTCTCCGCAATAAACTCATAATTTGCTCTACCATTATCTCATGTAAATCTAGCTCCCGAAAAGACCATGTCATTCAATCCGCAAGTATTTAAAGCACTTCTGAACCTCGCAATTTTTCTCACTTCTGGTCGGGTTCCCCCATTTTTATCCTCATCACACAGCACTTGATTGAAATTACCTACACACAGCCACCCATCATGAGCGTCTTGCCCTAGTCGTTCTAAGAGAGACCAGGAAAAATGCTTTTTCTTCTTTCTTTGGCCACCCATAGAAACCTGTAAAACGCCACTCTCCCCCTCCTTCAGAGCATTTTACACAAGCATCAATATGATGTAATGTGTACGTTTGAATAGTGACCACCACATCCTCCTCCCATAATAGACATAAACCACCCGACCTTTCAACACAATCAAACGAAAAGCAACATGCAAACCCTAATTTTTCTCTAACCACTTCCATTCTTCTCCTATCACATTTGGTTTCCATAAGAAAAAACAATTTGGGGCCTATATTCTCACTAGTGAGCCTATTAATTGCACTGGACTTCCCCGGCCAATCCCCGATAGTATTAACTGAACACACTCATTGCTCCCGTCAAGAGGGATTCATTCATCCCGCCGATTTATCAATAATTAGTTTCTTTCGACCCTCCTCTGATTTTTCCTTCTCACAATCATCTTCCATCTTGATTCATTTCCCCCTTAGATCAAACTGTTGAGAGCTTCCACTTTCTCCTCTTGGCAAACGCTTCCACTTTTTGTTTTTACTGGTGACCCCTCGAGCTATATCTTTTTCCGCCTTATCTTTCACATTTTCACCAACTTAAAAAATCAGAATCTCCCTCACTTTTTCTGTGTCTCCTTGTACACCCTCATTTACAGCATTCTTTTCCTCTCCGCCTTTATCTTTCCCTTATGAGACATCCCCATTTTTCTCTTTTTCTTTTGGCCCAATTACATCAGCGTCCTTCTCAAAACTACTTTCTCTACTCGGACCTGTATCTGGCTTGTAGCTGCTTCAATGTCATCACATTTTTTTCCCAGCCTCTACAGTCTCCGAGTTACTCCCCTTTGTCTCTTCTTTATGAACTTCATTCAGCAACATCAACAGATATTTTCGGCTAGTCACTTTATGCACATTATCCTGAATAGCATTCTTATTTCCCCCATTCATGCCAGCTATAATGGTGCATTCATGTTCACGCTCCCTGTCTGACCTGGTTGTCATTGTTTCAGCAGTGATGCCCTCAACCAATCTCCATATTCTTGGTGAACATTCCTTGATTCCTCATCCTGGCAATCCATATCCACATGCCCTAAAAGCCCACAAGAATAGCAGAAGTTTGGCAATCTCTCGTACTTGATTTCTACCCACATTCTCTTTCCATTCACTTTCATTATGAGGCATCTACGTAAGGGTTTCATTACGTTCACCAGAACCCTAACGCGGAGATAACGAGCGTAGACAAGGTATTCTTCTTCATTTATTTCATGTAAGCCTCCAAAAGCATTGCCTATAGTTTCAGCAGTCTCTATTGGCATGGCATCAATTGATAGATCATAAACACGTATCCAAAACAGAACTGTATCAACTACCATTTTAGACAGCTGTTCCAATCCCGGTGTTTTCAGAGCCAATAATGCCCTATCAAAAGACCACGGCCCGCCTTTGAGAACCATCTCCATGTTCTTCTTATCAGCAAACTTGAAGACAAAGAGATTAGAACCATTGAGAACCCTTTACGTAACTTCCAAGCACCATTCATTGTAGCCTTTAATGCAAAGCTGCTTAACGGCCTCGAAGTCATCAATCAACCCACGAGAGTCGGGTTTTTCGATGCACTTGCTGATTTATTCGGATCAGTGTTATCTTCCACTTCTACAAATTCTTCCTCCGTTAACTGTAGATCTCTATGTTGCCCTTTCTCCTCCATTGCAAAACCTAAAACCTCTGACCTGTATGCATTTTCCTCCACTGGCAAACCTTGCACAATATCAGCGAGAATACCCTAGCCCCCACGGCCCTTGCCGGAGAGACGGAAGAACGATCAGAGATAGATAGTGAAATATCGCCGAAGTCGCTCTCTATTGCCCTAGGGTTTTCGTTTCTAAATGTTCGTTCATTTGATGATAGTTAATGACAACAACTTAGATGACAAAATATTAGGTTTTAATGACAATAAAATTTTATAAAATGCCAAACAGAGAAATTCAACCTAAATTGATGAAATTCGACTCTAATATATCATCTACTATCATCATTTTAAAGCATGACAATATATTAACACCAAAATACATTGTAATCAAACTAACAAAATGATGTCGAAACAATTTTGATGTTAGAATATGTCTTTTAACTCTAATCATAAGTGATGACAATTTTTTATGATAAAGAGTTTGAAGACAAAATATTATCTATATAATGTCATCAACTCATTTTTTCATCTCAAATCAAATATCATTGATAGGGATGTTCATGGATGTGGGTCGTCGACAATCTGCACTGACCCGACCCGTAGATAATGGGTCGGGTTTAAACATTGCTTTTTTAAAAAAATTTGGGTTGCGGGCCAGTTCAGGTTAAACCCGACCCGCAACCATTTTTTTAAAAAAAATATATTATATTATGTCATTAAAAAATTAATAATAGAGTAAATTGTTTCAAAAACATCAATAATAAAAATAAATTTTTTTAATATATTTAAGACGTTTTAATTTTTAACAAAATAATATAAAAAAATTATTATGTCATTTCATTATATAGATATTTGAATTGCGTGTCAAACGGGTCGAGACGCAAAACCCATCACTCCTATCATTGATTATCATCAACTATTTTTTTTCAATATTCATCAAACGATCAATACTTATGTCATCAACTATTGTGAAAATTGTCAAATTGATTTCAAAGATAGAATATTATTTTGATGACAGTTTTGATTGTCATCAACTTGTTTATCAATTGTCATCAACTTTCATTAATCGTTATCAACTCGTTTTTTCAACTTCTATAACTATATATTAAAGTTGTCCCTTTTCGAGCTACTAGAACGATTCTGGCCCCACTCCATATTTAAAAAACCTTATTTTCCATTCTTATTTTTTTATTTTTTATTTTTTTATTTTTTTATTTCTATCTTATTCCAATAATCTTTATGACCCGTACACTCAAAAAATATTATTCCATTAATATCGTTTCACAAATTCGGATATCTATCTACTATCTATCTTTTATAAAATTGATTTTTATTTTTAATATTTTAACTTTTTCCTATTAAATTCTTCTTTAACTATTTAAATCTATCTTTAACATCAAACAAATATCTATTTAGTATAACAATATATTTTGAAAACTTCCTTATACAAATATTTAAAATTAAAGATAAAAAATTTAAAATATTTTTAAATAAGTATAAATATCTTTTATCTTTTAGCATGATGCCTTTTTCATGAATTTATTTATAGATATATAGTGATTTTCTTTTATAAAAAAATAAATATTTATAATTCTTAAAATTAATAAAAATAGATAAAAAAATATTTGAAATATTGAAATATTTAATAAATTCTAAATTTACGTACATGAAAAGTAATAAAATATGAAGAATATAATATTTGATTAAAAAATTATATACATTCTACGAGCAATAAATTACTTAATTATATTAAAATTTATATTATATATTTATTTATTTATTTATTAATATCCTATTTATAGTGTTTATAAAATATCGAAATATCAACAACTTTTATCAAGTGGTTTCATGAAAGCGGATGTTAGACATTGTCTGTCATCAAGTCATCAACTTTCATCAAATTCAAAAGTAATGTAAAAATCCAAATTGCTAGTATTTTCGCACATAAGAGAAGGTGGTGATGATAGATCACGTAAATTGTACTACTTCGCTTGTCCTCAAATTTGAATCAAATCTCAACAAAAAAAAACAAATTGTTGGAATCAAAAGCTCCTTACTCGATTTCAGTTTTGAGGATAGAAAAAGCTTGAATTTCCAATGTTAATGACAGTAGATGATGGGTCAAATGTTGCATGTGATTTTGCCGCAGGCAGAAGGCATACATGTATAGTGCTCAATTGAAACATTTGCCAGCTAACGTGCTATGTTGTCCTCTATTATGGACTATTTATGAAAATAACCTATTAAAGTATTCAATACGGAGTATAAATTAGATGAGTTGGGATCATATGAGGAGGGGGCTTAAGCTAAAAAATAAGGAGTAAGGAGAGCCGTCAGATGGATTAAATCTAATGGCTCACGTTATATCCTAATTTTTAAAACGGGGGTATTTTTGTCTTTGTATGTTCTAAAATTTACAGCCTCCTCCTTCCTTCCTCTGAATCTACGCAATATCCCTGCCGTACGTCGCTCTTGCACAACCTCGTCGTAGCCCATGCCCGTCCTCTTCTTCCTTTGAGTCCTCGTCGCAAGCTTCGATTGGGAGCTCCAATGATCTTCTACGTACACGCTCAATAGAGCTATCTCCCCTCTCCAATTTTGGGCCTTTGCCTCTATCAAAGATTTTATTTCTCTAATTTCAAACCCAAATTAGGGATTTTCCTATTAATTGGTCAAATTGGGGAGCGTTCTCAACTTGATGGTATGGGGGCGGCAAACAGCGTGGGAACGAGATTGTGATAAAGGCGAAAGACGGGAAGAGCGTCAGGGCTAAGGTGGTGGATGAGTGTGACTCGACTTGGGGGTGTGATGAGGTTCACGCGTACGAGGCGCCTTGTAAGCACAACGGGGTCGATGCTTCTAGGGGTGTTTGGAGGGAGTTGGGTGTGTCTGAGGGGGAGTGGAAAGAGATGGAGGTCACTTGGGTTGAAGTCTAAACTGACGAGGTTTTAATGAGTTGTAGTTCTATTTTACGAATGTTTTTGTTGTTTGGTTTGAATTTGAGCTTCAAGTTTGTCTTGGTATTTTGATTGTGGTCATGGATTTGGCCAGGTTTAGTTTGTGTTCATAGTGATGTGCTCCGAAGAAAAAATGTTGTAAAACTTATTTTAATGAATGAGATGTGTGTTTGCCATCGGTTATGTGTTATGTTCACTCAATTCGGGATGAACTTTAACTTATTTGTAATGCACATTTACTGATTTGGATTGCACTTTTAGAAACATGGAATGCACTTATACTACAGTATGTAATTTCACTACTTTGAAATCCACTTTTTCTATCTTTTAGAAATGCACTTTTTCATCTTTTACAATGCACTTTTACTACTTCAGAATGCACTTTAGAGTTCAATTTTACTACTCTAGAATGCATTTTTTTATCTATATAGAATGCACTTTTGCTAATTTATAATGCACTTTTACCACTTTAGAATGCACTTTCGAAAGTTAATTCCACTACTCTGAAATGTACTTATTCTATCTATTTAGAATGCACTTTTTCTACCCTTATAATGCTTTTTTGCTACTTTAAAATGCACTTTAGAATCCATGGATACGTAACAACTATTTATGAGTTTCTTTCACATGATTGCACAATATGTCATTTAGGAATGCACTTCTGCTACTTTAAAGTGCACTTTTACTATTTGAGAGTGCACTTTAGATTTCAATTTTACTACTCTGATATACACTTTGACTACTTTAGAATGCACTTTGAAGTTCATATTACTACTCTGTAATAACATTTTCTATCCATTTGGAATGCATTTTTTCAACTCTAGAATCCAAGGACACAAAACAAAATATTCAAGAATTTCTTCCACGTGATTGCACTATATACCATTTATGAATGCACTTTTAGACTTTTACAATACACTTTACTTTGTTTAGAATGCACTTTAGAATTCAATTTTTATCTATCTACTTGGAATGAATTTTTTTAATAATCTTTTACTAACAATTCATGTGCATTTCTGAAACAAATCAACCTATGTGGGATTTGAACCCACATCCTTGTGCGAATGCACATTGCTCTTCCATTTGAGCTAATAGGCTTTCTTTATATTAATAATTTGTTAGCTTCATAAAGTAATCAATTGCTTTTTGTACCTTTCGTTATGTTAATCTATACTTTTTTAACTTGAACCTCTTACAAGAGTCATACTTAAGCAAACTTTTATGTTAAAAAACACACAATCTGGTTTCTAGCCAAAAACTTGAACTTTCAACCATTCTTTAAGTGTGAAAAGTGCATAATTCACTTTACTAACTTGGAATGCACTTTTTGTAATTTGAAATGCACTTTTATTACTTCATAATGCACTTTACTAACTTGTAATATATGCATTTTTATATGCATTTAGGAATGCACTATATGGCATCTTCAAAGCTATCTTCATATTTTCTGTTAAGCTCAATAACGATCATATAACTTCTTAAAGTCCTTCACTTACAATTCAAGCTCATATCGAAAATCTTGTGAAGCTTTCTCCTTTTATAAAAAATACAAGCCTCCTAGGTCCAATAAAGATAAAACCATTGATTGTCTCTTCAAAAATTGCCTCTTGCTCATCGAGCATGATCTACATAGAGCAATATCTGCACCACCCTTCATCAAACCCATTATGGAAGAAGGCAAAGCATCCAAACACAAGCACAAACATAAGTGCACTAAAATCAATAAAAACAGTCAGCGTTTCCACCATCTCTGTTTCAAAATCCACACAAAAAAAAATCAAACAAAAAACTAAAAGACAATCTCAATAGAACACCATATATTATTTTCATAAAGACAACTAAAAGGAGACTAATAGGCTCCAATTATGCATAAACACACATAAAATTCCACACAATAACAAAGCAAACTCATTAACTCATCCAGAAATACAAAATCAAGCGGAAAAAAATTCTAGGGTTTCGATTTCACCTTGTTTCCTCTTTCCTTTGTTCTTATTCACCATTCATAAAAAATGAGACTAAAGAAAGAAAAGGCAATCAAAAATCAATGTGAGACACTCGCCAAATCTATTGAATGCTCTTCAATTTTGAAATTGGAGATGGATGGTGCTCGAGATCGATGAAGTTCAATTAGGTGGGAGTTGGTTTTTGTGTGGGCGGAATCGGGAGAGATATACAATTTCGATCGATTTCGGATTATTGATGGGGATGATGATGCTTTTGATTGATCAATTGCTCATTGAAATCGAAGTGCTCGGGAGTTCAAAGGACTCGGTTCTTACGTGAGTGGATTTGGGGAAATTTGCACAAATGTGGGAGGAGTCCAGGGGTAATTTTTGGATTTTATTCATGTTTTAAAATTTAAAGTATTTACAAGAATGCCACCGTTTAATGATTTTGCCCCAATTTTCTTGAAGCTTAACTTTTAATCCTGACTGTTTAAATGCTCTATCTAACGGTTCAAGTTGGTCCTCATTTTTCAGCATATCACTACTATGTACAGGAAACGGACTCTAAATTAGATTATACAGGTGAAGCAGTCACGTAAATAGCAATCCAACAAATTTGAGGCATTGATTTCTTTAGTTGGGTCTTATTTCCAGGACTTTTGGGTGGATCAGATTGTTAAGTTTTGGTAAGACTACAGGGAATAGCATTCTCCGACATGTTGGTGCTCAACAATGCCTAGAAGGGCTCAATGTCAAAGGTGATTATTTAGGGGGTGGTATTGTACAATTTGTGTATCTAACTTTGCACAAATGTTCATACATTTAGCAAAACAGGTCCAGACCAGCACAGAAGTTTGGAGCTGCATTGGTCTAGTTTTGTGAAGTCCCAATTCACATACTGAATCATCATAGTCCCGGTTATATTAATCAGATTATTAATTTAAGTTGATGGCAGAACCACAATATCCGAGTTCTTCAGACTCTCAACAAATGTTATAGAGTAAGCCTTGGTAACATCCATTAAAATCAAATGATTATAGTTTCACCAAGTAGGTTCTCCCTGAAAAATCAGGGACATGGATTCACTACACCTCAGTAAAGAGGATTAAATCATCACTGGCAAGTCATTAATTTTGTTAAATACTACGCTTTTAGTTTTTTTTTACGAACTAGGTTTCAGATCCAAGTAGCAAAACAAATTTGACTCAGAAACATATACAGCTTTATCTATCATGAATTTTCTGAAGCAGAACTGGCATAGCTGTGAAATGATCATCATAGTCAAACAATTTACCGTCAAAACTATAAACTTAATTTATTTGGCTCATATCAAGAAATTCAACCATATTAAATCCTTTGCTTCATTGAATCGTTAAACCCTCAGAAGCGCGGATAAATTGTAATCATCGCCAACAAATTAAATAATGAAATCTTTAGCGGATAATTTTAGAGGAATAACAAAGGGAAGATGCGAACCTCCACGTTAACACCGCATTTAGTCTATGCCTCCATGACTGGACTCTCATCGAGTTATAATTAGATTCAACGTAAGCCTAAAGGTGTGCGAGGCAAACCAAACCGCAGAAAGGAGAAAAAAGCCATTAAAAGCTCAAGATTCGGTGCTTCAGTGTAAATATATCCGTTGAATTGACGCAGATCAGCCTTTAAAAAGAAGGTACAAAGAGGGCATATCTGTAACACGAACGGAAAAACTAACTCTAGCATGAGCATTGGGGCTGTCATCTTCATGGTAATGATTCAGAGAAGCCCGGGGTGCAACATGCGGAGGAAGAAATCTGAATGAGAAGTACAAATTTTCTGAAATAGAGGATTTAAGCTATCGTAATCGAGAAAATGATGATCGAGGAAATGCAGAGCAGATGTAAAGAAGAAGAAAATAGATATTTCGGCGCCATTTGATGAAGAAGAGTAACGTTGAGATGGGTCTAGATAGGATTGCTGAAACCCTAGAAGCCCAAAACAGAGTTTTAAGATGGGCCGAGTGGCCCAATGGCGTATGCTTTCATTTTGACTGATTTTTGTGGAGTATTGTGTGATTTTAATATTTAAAGATGACTGTAAAATTTTACAAGGTAATTTTTTTTATATAGAAAATGTAAGAATTAGGAGGACCTCCTTACGAAGGTCGACCCAAAACATCTTTACGGATGAAAACTTGGAGTTCTATCTCTAATTCGAGAGTTGCTCGCTAGGGTAAATGTGACCCAGTTTAGCAATTATATCAGTCACAACTTTACAATCTCTAATCACGTGAAGCAAACGGGCTGACTCAAATTCTTGAAGTGAAACCAAGATGTTTAAGATTAGAAGTTCAATTTACATGGACATCTACCCACACCCTTGACAGCATTAATGATTGTTATGTTGTCTCCTTCAATTTCCATTCTTCGTAATCCTAGTTCAAAAGCTTTATGAATTCCCTCTCGGAACGCCAACGCTTTCGTCTGCAGGATTGAATTTCTCCCATACCTTTTGGCTCCCATATATTTTATCTATGCATTTTGATCTCGGATTACAAATCTAGTGGATGTCGAGTCTTCCATAAATTTAGATCCCTCAGAGTTGAGTTTGAAGAATCCATGTGTTGGTTTACGCCATTGCTTCAATTTAGCTTTCCTCTGTTCTCTGGGTTGTTCTCGGCGGGCTTTCTCTTCATCCTCCTCATTCCATATCTTGGCTTTCTCCCATGTAGTTAGTTGGTACCAAATATAATGTTCCAGTTATAAGATATAATCATTTGGTTTTTGTTGGACTAGTTTCTTTGGTGCTAGATACTCCACCAAATTACGGCCAATTCAGTGAATTCTCGATAACCAAATGTTTCTTTAAAGTCATTGATCCAGCCATATACCGTTTTGTTTCCAGCATCATAGTTTCGTAGTACCTCTTCTGCCTTTACATTTATTTTCCTTGTTATGCTATGAGTATGTGTGCATTCTATAAATAGATGTCTCGAGTCTTCATGGTTACAATAACACATTAGCCATCCTAGGGTAGGTATTCTTCTTTATTATAGCCGTGCTTTAGTAGGCAGTCCATTATTTCCAATTTCCATAGGAAGTACTTTACTTTTGGATGTGTATCCAGTTTCTATATCCAATTGTTTGAGCTCGGGTTTTGGTTATTTATTTTAGTGATTAGTTTGATAGTTGAGGCTATTGAAAACTATTCGTTTCTACTAGGAGCCTAATATATTGGGTATCTGATGAAGTTCTATGTAGTTGGTACTGCTAGTGTTTTTCAATTATATCAGATGGGAGATACAATTGAAGCCTATCAAGGTTCCACTCTTGTTCATGGGTGAGGAGTTCTCTAACCATGGTTGTTTCATTCACTATGTTAGGGTCTGTAGCATAGTTTTCTAGTGTCTCTTACATAATTCATTTATCTTTCTAGAATTTTATTGTTTCTCCATCACCAACTTGCTAGATTATTCCTTTTCTGAATTCTTCTCTAAGACTCATTAATCTAAACCACTATCAAAATTTGTTAGCTTGTTTTTTTATAATTAAACATGTATTCGTTTTTCATATATTTTTCATTCATTGGTTTGACCCTTGTATTTTCTAGTTCTGCTAATATTTTCCAAAGGAGTTTCATTTGTAATGCTTTGATGTGTATTATTATCACGAGTAATTTTGTGAATATTCTTACCTTGTAAATTTTTGAAAGAATTTTCTAAAAGGGCAAAAAATATTAACTTAATTAGGCGCTTGTAACAAAATCTATTTTTTTTTAGGTTTTTGTTAAGTATATAAGGGCTTTTATTTTTATTTTTCTCTTACCTGACTCTCTCTCTCGATGACTCTCTCTCGACCTAATCCTCCGGCGGCCATGGCCTCGCCAAATCCCTAGGGGAAGAACCCCCCTTCGCCATGCTCTCCGGCTCCGATATATTCTCTCTCGAGATGTCCTAAACCGAAGCCCTTACTCAGGCCTTCCGTAGATCTATCGGTGTCCAAGAGGAGACGAAGATTATTGAAGTCGAAGTAGCCGGTGGAGATCCAGATTGACTGGCATGCGGTGTCCCCCGCAATGGCCGATGAGGCTCCAAAAGTATCATGGAATCTTCGTGGCAAGACCAACCGGAGTAATGTTATTGCTCTGTCGACGTGTTTCTTCACGCAAATACGTAGAACAGGAGGAAAGAGAAGAATAAGGCGACTGAGAGCGAAGAAAAAGTTGTTGTTGCACCAAAGTATTCCAAGGCTGCTCGGAGGTTCTACAATGAGAGATTCTGAGATCTTCCTCAACAGCTTAGCAAAGTTCTCCCCGATGTTGGAGGTAAATTGGATGCTCTTTCTTATATTCTAGGGTTTTACATTTAAGTTAATTGTAATTGGGGACAGAAGTTGAAGTAACTTTAGAGATATTAAATGGAAATTATGGATTTTTGCAATTTCTTAGTAGTACATGTTAGCACCAGTGATTCAATACTCATGAAATGAATGAATTTGAAGAAATATGGTTGAAAGCTATGAAATTTGTAGATGAGGCATTTTGTTTCAGTATTTAATTGTATATTGCGTGCCTTGTTATTATGCTATTGCTCACCAAAAGAAGAAAATTTGCAGTGGCAGCAAGGAGTTGTTGCGAAGAGCTTATATTTGAATGGAAAGTAATTGTTAATGGCTCTGTTTGCAGGCTACTTCATGTTAGATAGTCCTTCTGAATTTGTATTGTATGCTACAAATGTGTAGAGGATCAGAAATACAATATATTATGTGATGTTCAAGGAAATGGTTCTCAATAGCAACTAGCAAGAATTGACATGTGGATGTTCTAACTGGTGTCAATCATTTTAAGCTTTCGTTTCCCTTGTTTACATTCCTTTTGGATATGACTTTGAAAAGCTTCTTAAGGTTTATTTTTATTTAGCGATTGACATTTATAGATGATATGCAAAGTTATCCCATAATTTATGTCTTTTACTTCAATTGATGGCAAAGGTCTTGGTTTCAGAAGTGTTTTTTGAGTTTTTCTGAATTTGTTGAAAGTTTAACAGATTTACTATTTGTGTGGCTCTTGACGTTGATGACAGAGTTACAAATATGAGATTGTGAATGCTTATCTAGTAAGATATGATTTTCAATTCATGTCATTACAAATCCCTTCTTATACTGATGCTTTACTAGTTTTTGATGTGTAATAGCTCAAATTGATGAATGCAATACCTAATTTGTATATAGTGTGAGAAAGAGTATCATTTCAGTTGCTTGAGAGACAACAAGCTTTGTGATTTGAAGGTAAAGTCAAAGTCTTCTTTTATATTTGATTTTTTGATAGTGCTGGTTCTTCTTAATGCTAAACTTGTTCCTGCAAGCACTTCCTATTATTCTGCTCTCAGATTGAAATTTGCAATGCTCATATTGACTAATTGCTGCTCAATTTAAATTTGTAGAAACTCTAGCTTGTTGGTTTTCTAGAGCAAGACAAGAAATGCATAGGAAAGCATCTTTGGTGCTTGAGGATGCTGTCAGAAACATTTACCCTGTTGTAGCATATTGTGTTGGCAAAAAGGTAATGGAGGATGGCTTGGTGCAAAGAAAATGGTTCACAAAAGAGGAAGATGAGATGATGAGAAAGGTTGTATTTGACTATATAGAATCAAGGCATCTGGGTGAAGATGAATAGGGTCTTGATATGATTCTTCATGTTAGAAAGTATCCAAAATTAATGTATTGTTTGAATAAGATAGCAGCTGCATTGCCTTGGAGGCCATCTCTGAGTGTTTATAACAGAGGTCACGTGTTCTTCATTATCAACTGATATCTTTCATAAATAAATTAATGTAATGATATCTTTCATTACCAAATGAAAATTTATTTAAGTGCAAAATTAAGTATAGCAACACCCATTATAAATCAAACAAAAAAAAGAAATTTATTTACCGTAACTTTTGTATAGAGTGAGTTTTATAACTCTCTTGTATTGTTAGTTACTTAATTTGGTACTTACTTGATCCATCTTTATCTTTCATAAACGAGAAGAAGAAACAAAAATCTTCTTACTTTGTGTGGAAAAGGTTGGTAAAAGAAATGAAAATTTATGGAATAATCGTACGCGATGACAATCAATCCGTGTCATTAATATTTTTTTGATGACAATTTCTAAAAAAGTGATGACAATTAAACCATCATACATTTGTGGTTTATGAAAAAGTGATGATAACTTATGAAAAAATCCTACACGATGACAATATTTGATGACAATTTGAATGATGATACTAAAAAATTATATGTGATGACACATGTATGATGGCAATTGAATCGTCATCAAGTAGCGATGATAGTTGATGACAATGGAAATATTATCAAGTAGTGATGACAGTTGTGATGACAATCGAACCGTCATCAAGTAGCGATGACATTTGTAATGACAATTGAACCGTCATCAAGTAGGGATGACATTTGTGATGATAGTTGATGACAAACAAACCGTCATCAAGTAGGGATGACATTTGTGATGACAGTTGATGACGGTTCGAACCGTGCCATCAATTTTTTTTGATGACATATATTTGATGAAACTAGAAAAAGTTGTATGTGATGACACATATTTGATGACACTTTGAATAATGATACTAAAAATTATATGTGATGACACTAAAAATTTAAACGTGATGATATTTGATGACACTAAAAAATTAAACGTGATGATAAATATTTGATGACAACTTTGTTTTTTCATTTGTGATGACAATTGTTTTTTATGCGGTGATGACAACTATTTTTATGTGGTGATGAGATTTGATGACAACTATTTTTTGTAATGATGATAAAAACGAACAAACTTTGAGTGATGACACTTGATGACGGTTGTTTGTCTTCAATACCATTGTCATCAAGGCCCTTTTGATGACAAATTAATCGAACTGTCATCAAGTAGCTATGATAATTGATGACAATCGAACTGTCATCAAATAGCGATGATGATTGATGAGAATCGAACCGTCATCAAGTAGAGATGACATTTATGATGATAGTTGATGACAATCAAACCGTCATCAAGTAGTGATGACAATCAAACCGTCATCAAGTAAGGATGACAAGTGATGACAGTTGATGACGGTTCAAACCGTGTGATGACAGTTGTTTTTATATGGTTGAATGCCTTTGATGATACTTTTTGTTATCAAAAAGTTGTCATCCAGAGATTTCGATGACACTTTTTGCCTTTTATTGCACTTTTTGTCATCAAATTTTTTTTATCACGGTCAAACTAATTGTGATGACGGTGAAATAAATTGTGATGACAATGATGACAGTTCTTTTTATGTGGTTGAATGTCTTTGATGATACTTTTTGTCATCAAAAAGTGTCATTAAGACATTTTGATGACACTTTTTACCTTTTATTACACTTTTGTCATCAAAAAATTGTGTTGACAGTGAAAAAATTGTGATGACGGGGGATGACGGTTTTTTATGTGGTTGAATGCCTTTAATGATACTTTTTGTCATAAAAAAATGTCATCAAGACATTTTGATGACACATTTTTACCTTTCAATACACTTTTTGTCATCAAAAAATTGTGATGACAATGAAATAAAATGTGATGATGATGAAAAATTGTGATGACGGTTTTGAAAATGATGATAGTGATTATTGTGATGATGGTCAACGCCGGTCAATGAACGTTTAATATCCGCTAAATTCCAAATAAAATAAAAATGAATAATTATCCCAATAATTTTTTTTAGAGAAGTTAATAATCTTTATAATTTCTTATTATATTATAAAAGGTTACCCAAATGACAATTAAAAATTCATTTAAATATATTAAGCAAGTTAAGTATTTATTTAAATATTTTTCTCGTAGAAAGAAAGTTTAATTATTTTTATAATTTTCTTAATGAATTATAGAAAATGTTATAAGGGATTATTAAAGTGTAAAAGTTATTCAAATAAAATAGATTGTTATAAATTTCGAATTTTATTAATGGAGTGCTACATGCATAAAAAATGATACAAAGCAAAATAAATAAAAAGGAGTCAAGAGCCGGGACTTGAACCCGAGACCTCTCGCTCCTTACATACAAGCACACACTCCTCTCTATTCCCACTAGACCAAGTAAACTTTCTTACTCATTCACCCAACCTTTTTATCTAATATCAAATAACTCTTCTTCATCTTCCAAAAAGACATCAGAATGATGTCTGATTGAATTGACGTAGATTTGAATGGAGCCAATGCATGCTCTTCTCCCACCTCCTTTGCCTTGCAAGACCACCCTTCCTACATCATATTCTCATCACCACAAGAAGCACACCATTGACCTATAAGAGAGCTTCTCCTTCTTCCTCCATTGGTCTACTTCCATAGACATGGATCACAAGCATCATCAATTTGCCTAAAAAGGGCTTTCATTCACAAATTCAATCACACAATGGTCTCCTCTCCTCTTCTAGCACTTTTGCTTTCAAACCAACACTCTAATTCAAGCATTTTCAGCCTCAAAAGTAATTTGTTCAAATCTGATTTTTCCCCAAACAAATTCACAAAACCCTAAATTTTGCTCAAATCACCACCCAACCACCCACCGTGTCGCCGGCCGACCACCACCACCACTCGGCGCGCCACCTCCGGCCACCAGGAGAACCGCTCTGCCCCGCCTGAAGTCGCCCTGGTGTCCGTCCGTTGTTCCGCCCTGTGCGTCTCTCTGGGTTGTATGGCAATCAGAAGAAGAAGAAGAAGGCAAGGAGAAGTTGGGCCTAATTTTGGGTAAATCCTAACTAAATTTGGGCTGAAAATTTTAATTAAAATCAGATCCAACCCATCTCATTTTCCTAAACATTAAAAATCAGATTTTAATTATTATTATTATTATTATTTACTAGTGATTAAATGGATTTATTAACATGCATGTAAACTTAAATAAAAGGAAATAAAATATGGCAAGACTTGGAATATTTTTTAATAAATTATGAGAGTATTGTTTATATAATCAAGTTTAACAAATTAAATAGATCTCATAATATTTGTTAGCCTACAAGTTTTAAGTTTAATAGAAATATTATTTGAGATCTTGTTAGTTGTAGAGAAAGAGTGAATAATTTTGGAAAAGATATTAGTTACCATGGTAAATATAATTCCATTAGATTATTTAAATCATACCATGTTTATAAAATTATCCTAGACATGAGACATTTATAATATTACAAGATTCTTACAAGAAGATTACTTTATTAAATTACTAGCATATGAAAAATAATTCTTAATAATAAGGATATCTCTTTTATAATGAAATATGATTTATATAGGATGATGTTGCATGTCCTTAGTTATAGAGAAATTAAAAATATTTGAACTATTGCTAATAATAATGAACATATTATTTAAAGTTGTCATGTCCATAAAAGTGTAGAGAATATCATGTTATAGGAATTTAATTACGACGATGATAGATATATTAGACAAAGTCATTAATTAATACAATATAAAGTTTAGCATGACACTAAGTGTAAAAGTACTACAAGGTGTAAACTTTTATAATATGATAGATGTGACTATAAAGAGATATGTTACTATATGGTTTTAGTTATAATACATGGTAGTATGGATAAAATACCTAGGACATATTTAATGACAATAAAATTGTAGAGAACCCTTATAAAAATATTATTATTACAAGGATTGTAGTCATGGACTATAGTGGACACTAGATATTGACTTTTATAAAAGAATAATGTTGATAATAATTATATTATTAAATTCATCATGTGAGAAAAATATTAATTTAGTAATCTCTAAGTATAAAGAATTATTGCAAGACATCAGTTCTAGGTTAATATAAGAAGTATGATCCTATAATGAGTTTATGATATTATATAGCATAAGGTTGACTTGTATGAAAAGAAATAAGTGAGATATAGGAAAGATATTATTTTATAACCTAAAATATTATAATAATGGACTATAAGTATGAACTAGAATATTTTATAAGCAATGATGATATTACAAGCCATGATTATTTTATAAGCCATGACCCTATTTAATAATATTATGATCATAGATATTTTATAAACCATATGATGTGAAAAGAACTATAGGAATAAAATAAATAAGATTAATTTAATATATGTTAAATTTAGGAAGTTACGTTATAAAGAAAGTAGAAAGCCCTAAGTATGGAAACTTCCAAGGAAATAGATTATGAGCCTATTAGCTTTATTTAGTGTGAATTATATAATTAAATAAAATTCTACTAAGAGAATATTATTAATAAAGTATTCTTGGTGAGGGAAATAATATTCTAAGTTCACTAAGGAATAATGGGAAATTAGGAGTAATATTTTAATTAAGATAAGTATGTCAAAAGGTTAAAGTAAATTCTTTAAAGCTTAAAAAGAATTGTACATTTTAATAGAAATATACCTTTTAGATAAAGTATGATATTTTATGAAATTATACTAGCATAAGTTATATTAAGGGAATTAACAAGTGAAGTTAAAAAGGATTATTTTAATAATATTGAATAAAGATTTTTATGGAATAAAAAGGATATTACAAAGCGAAATTAATAATAAAGGAATATTATTATTTTAAGAAAATAACTTTCTAAATTATTATCTTAATAATTTAGAATTTTCAACTCTCTTATAAAATATTATAAGAGGGAATCCAAACCTTAAGAGGAAGTCATGATATAAATTCGCTCTTAAATTCTGTGTCGATAGGTCGGGATTCTCGCTCGAAGTCGTGAATCACGTAGTTCCGTCAAAGCTCGATTGTTAGAACTCGTCAAAACTAAGGCAAGTGGAATTTCCCCTTGTGACCTTTATATTTCATTCCGTGAACATTCTCGATGTTGGGAACAACATGTATGCTTAAATAAAAATGAACCTAGGAAATATCGATTGCTAGAAATAATGACTATTGTTAGCATAAGTACGCTTTACATTCCTATGTTAGGATTTTTATGCTAGTGTAATTGTTATCTTGATTGTTTGCGAACTCGCTCATAGTTCAACGTCGAACAAACTAGAGAGGGGCGCGAAATAGCCGACGCCTCTATATCACCTTACTAAGTCGTAAGTGCCTACGCGTTTGAAGTACGACTTTCGGGATCATGATCTCCATCCGCTCCGATTGCAAGGAGGGATGAGCACACTCAGCTAAGTGCCGGAAAACGGAGTTTTTCCCTCGGGTGGCTCGGATTATCCGTGTCCCATCACTGTCTATTCAAAATCATAAATGAAATCGAACGTCTTTTTGTCACTAAAGAAGATAAGTGCCCAATGCACAATTAAGACACCAACACCGGATCGGTCTCAAATGATCGATCCGGCTCTCGGTCCGCTCAGGGCGCGAGAGGTTTTTGACTCGTATAAATTAATATCGTTCCCAACATACTTTCTACGCCAAAGAAGTCTACAATCTAGTAGCTCTTCTGTCGCTTATCGAGTTATCTTCGCTTAAGATATACTCTCCTGCGTACTTTTAAGCCCCACATAAATAGCTTCATCGTAAACACAACCTTATTATATCCTTCGATAAGACTTGAAATTACCGAAATACCATCGGGAAGTTCCTTTCCCACTTGCTTAGTCTCTTAGACTAATTCTTCTTTTCCGCATGTTTGCCTGACATTCTCTCGCCCCTCGCGAATTATGTCAGAATCTAGGAATCCCAACAAGGCGTGAAGTGAAGTGAAGACGAAGGAAGAACAAGGATTTTCAAGATGTACCTTCCTATCATTTTGCTTTAGTTTCATTACATTTCAAGGACAAGCAGGTTTTGCATTTCAACTCCAAACTACTTTATGTTTGAAAACAATGTAAGATGTTTTGTAAGAACCAAGCTCCCTCGGGAGCACCTTTTCTGATTATGTATTATGTTTTCATTCCGCATTTTAATTGTTCTATATCATTCTAAAAGTCTTGGGTGACTTTGAAGGGTAAAGTAATGTTGTAAAATAGGGGTGTTACAGAACGGGCAACGGTCAGTCAACGCCGATCAACGGACGAGTCAAGTCGGTCAACGACCGAGTCAACTCGGTGGGGGTGGGGGTAGGGGTGGGGGTGGGTGATGGGGTTTTTTGCTATTTACCTAATTTTCACACCCTCCTTAATATCCACCTAATTAGCCTTTTTTTATATTTATTTAAATCATCCTAAATTTTTTTGTGTAATATATTCTATTTTTTTTTTGAATTTACAAAGTAATGAAATTTGCGAAGAATGATGGTATTTGGCTTCGTGGGCTTCATTTGAGCTATACCCCCATTCTTTGTGGTTTTTTTTGGGTTTTCTTGTGAAGTCTGCTCGATTACTAGTTTTTCTTTTAGTTGTTTTTTTTTTACGTTTGTTTGGTCGTGTGTAGCGTTGTCGATGTGTTTAGCAAGATTGGGGATGTCGTGGCTTCGTTTAAGTGGTTGCTACTTTCATTGCTTTCGTTTTGGTGCTTAGGTGGACGTGTTTCATTTGTCGTTTTTCAACGCTTACATGTCTTCCCTCCCTCCCTTAAATATCTAACCGGCTTACATGTCTTCCCTCTCTTCTTCTGGTGCCTTCATCTTACCGGCTTCGTCCAGTGAGAGGTTTTTTCCAGTCTCTTGAATTTACTACTTTCCTAGTAAATTGAATCCTTGCCTTGAAAAAAAATTGAAAAAAAAAGGAGGGGTGGCTGCTATAGATTATGCATTGTGAGAACCAAACTGACCACCATTGTTCAACTTATGAAACTTCATTATGACTTTATTAAATTTGTGGATTTATCATGTCTTTCAAGAGGTGAATGAATCGTGTGGCTGACCACACTAATTTATTTGAGCTATTCATCGATCCTTGATTGTGGTGCTATAATATATAAGAATTGATTAATTAAAACAAACTGACCACTGTGAGAACCAAACTGATAAATCGGTCCGGGACTCGCCGTTCCCGAGTGGACCTCCGTAAGGACTCGGGATGAGCCGTATCAATCTCTCCCCCGATGAGATTCGGCTTGTCCTCAAGCCGCAAGGAAGGGAAGGACTGCAGCAGCTGATCGGTGGGTTCCCACGTGGAGTCGTCCTCGGATCCATCAGACCAAACCACGCGCCATTCGGTACGAGCAACACCATCGACCATCACTTGGCGTTCTTGGACAGCTCTCACCGACCGAGAGAGAGGGCGATCATGGAGGAATTCGGTCGGGAATGCTGGCTGGGTAGGTGCGGCGTTGGTGGCCACAAATGGGCGCAGTAAAGACACATGAAAGACGTTGTGGATTTTGGCGTCTTTGGGCAAGTCCAGACGGTACGCCACCGCACCGATACGCTCCAATACCGTAAAAGGACCATAAAATCGCCGGGCCAGTTTTGTAGATAACGACCGAGCTACAGAGTGTTGTCGATATGGCCGAAGTTTCAGCAAGACGAGGTCACCCACCTCAAACTGGAGGTCGCGACGATGGGTGTTGGCCTGCGTCACCATGCGTTGTTGGGCTTTCAATAAGCTTCTCTTGATGAGCTCAAGAGCACATTCCCGAACCTGAATTGCCGCCAACGCGGAAGATGGCGAAGCGGTGGGCTGAGTAGGACGACAGAGAGGCGGCGGATCGCGACCATAAAGAGCTCAGAAAGGCGATGTCTGCAGTCCCTCATGATAGGAACAATTCAAGGCAAGCTCAGCCCATGGTAAGTACTCGGTCCATTGCTTGGGACGGCCCTGCGTGAATGCCCGCAAATATTGCTCCAAAGCACGATTCTTTACCTTTGTTTGTCCATCCGTTTGAGGATGATAGGCGGTACTATGGCGGAGAGTGGTACCGCTGAGCCGATGAAGTTCCTTCGGCTTTGTAAGGCTGGAAGTGTTGGTTGTCAATTTGTTGGAATGACAATACTGACAAGGTTCTTCATGGGCCAGGCTTGGCCAAGAGAACAACAACTGATGTCGCACTAACACGATCAAGGGTACTAACTGCTCAAAAGCAACAAAAGTGTGTGTTGTTTTAAAGTGAGAGCATGTTGAGGTTATTGTAAAGAGCGACATTTTTGTTTTGATATCCGCCTTGAAAGGTATATTCCGCTGGGGAATACAAGACAACGTAAATGCTCGCTATGTTGGATCTTTTTAGAAATTGTAAAGAACTGATAAGTTTGTTTATCGGTTGGCATTGCCACCTTCAGTGCATTCTATCCGTGAATAAGAGAAAATGCCAGTTTCGTTACGTTGGCCTATTAATGGAGGTAAAGAAAAGACTTGAGAAACTAGACGGGAAATGCTGAGTCGTTTTCCAAAGTTAATGAACGTTGTAAAGAAGAGTTTGGTAACTAAGCAATGGTTGATTGTGCTTGGTGCAGAAGTAACAGTATGTTTTTTTAAGGGGGTACTACAAACTTCTGTATAGGTTTGTAGTGGTGGTGTGTGTGTGCTTGTGCTATACTTCTTTGTGATCTGAGTTCTCCTTGGTTTCGAGGACGAAACCATTTTTAAGGGGGTACTGATGTAATAACTGCGGTTTTTGAGGATATTTTTGAATTTTTCTCGGATATCCTTTTTAACCTCTTAGTCTGTTTTAACGCTTAATCCATTATTTTTGTCGGAATTTAAATCCTATAAAATTGTTGGTGATATCCTAAAATCACAAAGAAATGATTTTATGGATCAGTGTGAATTCTAGGATTTTTCGGTGGAAAAAGAATATTTATTGGATAAGCCGTCTTTTAAATTATGTACCGGAAAGGATTTAAAATACGAAACGGAAGCCTTAAAAATTGAAGCTAGCGTTATAAAATCATGAAAAATTGATTTTATTGGTCTACATAATTTACGGGACGTTTTTCGTTTAGTGAGTTTTTCCACCCGAGGTACATAATTTTACCGCTTTAACGCGAGTCCCGTTCCGAGACGAGTTTGGTTTTAAAACCATCTCTTAATTATGAAGGAACCAGAGAAAGGGGAATAGCCACGCATATCTTCTTCGCCTTGTCAAAAGTTGTCAAAGGCTATCCATTTGAAACAAATAGGAAGGAGGGGAGAGAGGGCGGACGAACGTCACGCACTCGGGAGAAAGCTTCTCACCGCCGGCCACACCTTCTTCCATCCCCCCCCCCCCCCCCCCCACCACCTCACCTCTTCTTCACCTTCCTCCATGTGTGAGCTGCTTCTAGGAGGAACCAGAACCGAGAAAGAATCAGGCGGAACGACGGCTCGGGAAGAAGGAATTCGAATCCTCACGCCGGTCTCTTCTCTGCCATGTTAGGCGACGTCGCCGGCGTTCAACAGCCCTCCGACCACCAACCACCATGGGAGCTGCTGTCGGGCAATGCCCAGCCACCCTCGGGCTTTGGGATCGAGCCATGATCGAGCCACACGAGCCATGGGCTCGAGTGAAGGTATATACGATCGAAATTAATTAGCGGGCTGATTGTGGAGCCACCGTAAGGGCCTTTCGGTTCCGCTTTTCTAATTAAATTTATGGTTTTTATAATCTTGACATTGATACGGTTCCACAGGTTCGAACCGCTCGTGAAACGGACGTCCGGATCTTCCGTTATAGCGAATACAAGTTTTGGTTACCGATTGGCTGGTAAAGGACTTCGGTTAATTATTCGGGATTCGTTGTTAATCCGTTTGATCCGAAATTTGGTAACCATTAGGAAATATTGCTAATGAACAATTTTTATTTAGAAAATTGTTTCAAAAGTGAAGCGGATAATTAGTTATAATTCCACCAAGATGGCTCCTTGAAGCAGGATAACTAAGGATTTATTATATATCGATATTCGGAAATTAAATCATTTATCGATTAGGAAGTTGTAGGAGTTGAGAATACAACTAAGAAGTGTTTCTGTGAGCTCGTCCTGAGAAATCCTTTGGTTATATTTGTCAGAAGGATGATAAATATTTCTGTTGGAATCGCTGAGGACGTTGAGCACGCCTTCTAAGGCAAGTGGACGATTCTCTCTTGCGTTATTGTTATTAAATGAGGAATTGGATCCCATTTAATATTTGTGTTGGGAACAACTTGTATGATTAATAAAATATGATAGGTTGTTATATTTGTTAGAAATAATGACCATGTTGTTTATTCAGTTTTGCGGTAGAACTAGATTTAGGTCCGTTATGTGTGACCTTGTTTGTTGTCTCACACTGAGACATTATTATTGAATTAAGGTAGTTTCAGGGAGGGGAACGTGGTTCCATATCCTCTCTTTAAAACAATATTGCATTAGGAGGGGTCTAATCCTAATGGTGAGTCATGACTCTTCCCTTGTTTTTGGGCAAGGGGTTTGTTGCGCACTCTAGCTAAGTGCAGGTTCGGCACGGTGTAGTGTAGATGACCTGGTAATAGGCCTCTGGGATCTCTACCTCACCATATGCAAAGAATGAGGGATCAAGAATAGCTTAAGTCATGTGATCTCGGTACAAGGTAGATGACCATGGATGAAATACTCCGAGGATCTCTACAATACCAGAATATTTCGGCGGTAGTTCGAGCTGATTAAAAGCCACCAAATTGGTTGTGAAAAGTTTTGAAAGTAATATAAGACAAGTGCGTTAGGCACATTAATATACCTGAATGGTTCGTCCAGTCGGAAAGCCATTCTTGCTCCCGGTTATGAATGATTCTTAATCAAACTTTGATTAAGTTAATCTGAATAGTCGATGGAGGCTTTTCAAAATGTTATGTGATGAATATGAGTTCTCAACAATTGTTTAAGCTTCTTAAAAGAAACCACAATCGGTGGTGTTCTCTCTCTTGACTATGCGAGTCTCCTTCTTATTCTCTATAAGACTGCTAACTGTTGGATCATAATCCGAGTCTATTCGGATTTTGGATGCCAATATGTTTAGTTATAACCATAAGAACCAAGTTAGTTTCTCCGCTTGCTAGTCTATCATTAGACTAACCCGTCCATCTTCTTTTCTTTTATATTGGTCGGTTGGTGTCCACCATTGGTTTACGATACATCAGGTTCTTCTTGGAAGTTGATTCAAGAGGCGGATTCAGATGTTTGAAGCTCCAGAAGTTGAAGAAAGGTTTCCAATGGCTATACTTGAGTGAAGATCATGGTTGAACTACATCAAAAGTGAAGCTGAGTTTCAGAGATAAGAACTCAAGGAAGACTTGATGAAGATTTTGTTTAAATAGAAGGTTGTTATGTTTATTTAATCTTTTTGGGTTAAGGTTTGTATAAGACCAATTGTATTTATTCCGCTGTAATGTTTCTTTTAGTTTGTTCAGTCAATTTAAAGCCTTGGGTAGCTTCGGTTTAGTCTTAATCGGGGTTACTGGCGGTAATACCTCCAGGGTAGGAAGGGGGTGTTACAACATCGCGATCTGACACAATGGAAGACGGAATACCATGATGCTTAACGACTATGTCCACAAAGAGGGCAGCCACCGTCGGAGCATCATATGACGGGCCAAAAGTACCAAAATGGGAGTACATGGACAGGCGGTCGACGACGACCAAAATGGTCGTTTGCCCATGCGACGGGGGAAGGCTCGTGATGAAGTCCATGGACACTTCGTCCCAAACCTGCTGCGGGATTGGTAGCGGCTGAAGTAGATCGGTAGGTTTGCGCGTGCTATACTTTGTCGATTGGCAAATCATGCAAGAGTCAACAAAAGTACGTACATCCTTGCGCATATGAGGCCAATAAAAGACCTCAGCGACGCGACGAAATGTCCGGTCTACGCCCGAATGACCTGCGCTCTGCGAGGAGTGGAATTCTTGCAGAATTCCGATGATGATAATAAAGGACCCTGTCATGAACCTGAAAAGGGGTTGGCAGCTCGCCTTTGGCTGCGGCTGCATGCAATGCCTGCAGGTCAGGCTTGGCCGAATTTTCTTGTTGCAACCGCTAAAGCAATTCGCGCAATGGCGACGACAATGCTGTAAATTCTTTCAGAGTGGCGTCATCCTGAATCATACAACGAGACAACGCATCAGCTACCTTGTTACTTGCTCCGGTCTTGTATTCAATACGAAACATATATCCCATGAGTTTCCGAATGAAGAATTGTTGGTTCGGAGTTTGAATGACCTGGGATAAGAGTTCCTTTAGACTCTTTTGATCAATGCGGATGATGAACTCCCGGCCTAATAGATAATGTCGCCATTTATGAACCGTGGAGACAATAGCAAAAAGCTCACGGTGATATGCGGAAGAGCCCTTCCGCCGAATGCCCAAAACTGTACTGAAGAAGGAAATCGGTTGCTCCTGCTGTAACAAGACCGCGCCTATCCCCTCATCGGAAGCATCGGTTTCGACAACAAATTGTCGAGTGAAGTCGGGCAGCTGTAAAATCGGTGGCTTCAGCATAGTGTCCTTAAGAAGACGGAAAGCAGTGTCTGCAGACTCGGACCAAGAGAATTTGTCTTTCTGTAATAAAGTCGTGAGTGGGGCAGCCAACGTTGCGTAATTCCCAATGAATTTTCGGTAATATCCTGTCAACCCCAGAAATCCTCGTAATTGCTTTACCGTGGTCGGAGTCGGCCATTCAGACATGGTTGCTAGCTTAGCAGGATCGGCGACCAGCTGCCCTGTCGTCACTATGTGCCCCAAATATTCAACCTGTGACGTGCCAAAAGAACACTTGGAACTCTTGACGAAGAAGTGGTTGTCGCGCAATATCCGGAGCACAACATCAAGATGGCGCACATGATCGTCCAGGGACGCACTATATACCAAAATATCGTCAAAGAAAATGATCACAAAGTGCCGAAGAAACTGAGCGAATATCTGATTCATCGCGGTCTGGAAGATTGATGGTGCATTGGTCAAGCCGAAGGGCATAAACAAGAACTCGAAGTGGCCGTCATGCGTCCGGAAGGCAGTCTTGTATATGTCGGAAGTATGCATCCGAATCTGATGATAACCCGAACGCAAGTCGAGTTTAGTAAAAATCATGGCCCTGCCCAACTCATCAAAGAGCTCATCAGTTGTCGGAATTGGAAATTTGTCAGCCACAGTCGCTCTATTCAGAGCGCGATAGTCAATACAAAATCGAAAGCTGCCATCTTTTTTCTTGACCAACAGAGCCGGGGACGAGAAAGGACTCGTACTATGACGAATAATGCCCTGTTGCAACATGTCCTGAACCTGGTGCTCTATCTCGGGCTTCTGAAAATAAGGATACCGATAAGGCCGGACATGCACCGGTTTAGAACCGGGTTGTAAGTGAATCCTGTGATCCCAAGTCCGTTGAGGTGGTAGCCCAGATGTAAGCTGAAAGACCTCTGTGTGTGCCTGCAAGACTGTGCGGATCGAGGGGTGTACGTCCGACGGGAAGTCGACTGTGCCAGGAGCAGAGGGTGCATCGTCATCGGCCAGAAGGGGTATGATCTCGAAAAATTCAGCCATTGAATCCGTGCTACACAAAGACTGAAAGGCATGTACAGAGAGCTATTTCGGCGACAAACGATCACCCCGTAATAAAATAACGTCGTTGTGGCATGAAAATTCCATCGAGTTCAATAAAAGCTATGCCCTACGGTTACCCCGTAATAAAATAGCTTACAAGGGTTTATATAAGCTATGCCCTACGAGTTCAATAAAAGCGACTCAGGAAAGAAACCGAAAGAAAACCTGAGAAGGGAGTAAAACTCCTATTAAAAAAATTACAATAATTAAAACAAATAATTAAAGTAAAGAAATTAGTCTCTAAATCGGTTCGGGACTCGCCGTTCCCGAGTGGACCTCCGTAAGGACTCGGGATGAGCCATATCAGATACTTGCTCAAGAAAGCTTTAACCCATCCATTTGGTTGAAAGATATGCCTACAAACATGTCCCTCCCTATATAGTAGTTTACAACTTTGTCATCTTGTTCTCAGCTTACCACACAAAATTAAGATGTTGGTAAACAAACTTGGGCAGAAACATGCTACACATTCGTCACTTGGATTTGAGTGTGTCTTGAAGTTTGATCATAAGGAGACATACTTCATACACGGTCATGCCATAAAATCTACCCTAATACATTATAAGAGGGGAGTTCTAGTGAGAATAAAGCTTATAATGAGAAATGAGAGCAAATATGGACCATTAGATTAGAAAAACGGACGGTGGAGATTAAAGAATATTGGTTTGAAGGGGGGAATAAGATAATATGATGCGGTGGCATATATTGTAATTTTGCTAATTTTTTAATTTAGGGACAAAAAAGCCCCCACAAGAATTAATATGCCCAAATCAATGAAATTCATTCCCTCTATCTCTCTCTTTCACGAACGAAGGACCACAAAAAAACCGAATAGCGCTCTCGATCGTTTCGCCTTCTTCTATCTCTGCTCTCGCTCGATTTCAATCGATTAATGCTCCAAATCAACAATGGTGAAAGCAATTGATGAAGGTATGAACCAATTTCTCTTTTCTAGGGTTTAGGGTTTCGATTGTAGCTTCATTGTTTTGAACGAAGGTATTTTAATTTGCTATACTTGAAATTTGAATGTTTATGTTTGATTTCACTTGAATGGAGAATTCATTTTAAAAATTGGAACAAGTTGATTGAGTTAGATAAGTTTTTTCCATTGTGTTGAAGGACTGTTAGATTTGTATACCAATTATTCTTGGTCTGGTAGATTTGTGCTAAGCAAGTTGATACAATCATGAGCCAAGTTAATACTTTTGGTTTTTCTTTATTTGGTTGTTAGATTTGTTTGCCATTGTAATAGTCAATTAGTAATCTAGCTATTAGAGGGTTGCTTTGTGGGATTCGAAGACAATAGAGGGGTTTCTTTATCGGATTTTCATGCTGAAATAATTGGTTAGGTTCATAATTTTGTACATTAAGGTTCAAAGTAAGTGGACGTATGGTTCATTGATTGTGTTCTATTTACTTAGTGTTACCAGGAGTGACATCTTACTCCATATGCCTCTTCTTCTCAAAGCTTGTTGGCTACACATTTATCTACTGGTTACCGTTCTACATTAGACACACATGTATACACAATTCCACCAAGCTTCCTTCAATTTCATCTTATGGATAATGATTGGCTTAATGTTTTTTTAATGTGCGTGAATGATGTTGTTGTTGGTGTGCAGTTCCCACACAAGACAACTGAGATGCTATCAACAATATTAGACATTGGATGTGTTTTTGGAGGTATAATTGTTGGATTGATCATGATTGAAGCTAAAGTTGTAACTTCCATCTTGTTCTTTTCACTATCAATCTTTGCACTCATACTATACAACATATATGGCATCATTTCAATGCTCGTGAACATTCTCTTATTGTTTATATATCGGAAACTTGTGACGTGCCTTATGCACTTATAACAACTATTGTTTCATCTCACATTGGATTGAACAATGCGGTTGGAGGCAACTCTCAATCGTTCCTTGTCCACTGTTGTTGCAATTATTGGTGGAACCAGATTGGTCGGGGCAATGATAAGCAACGTTTGGAAATTTATTTGATAGCCTATTAGCTCAAATGGTAGAGCAATGTGCATGTGCACATAGATGTGAGTTCAAATCTCACATAGGCTAATTCTATATACATGTCATAATCACAAATCACTTTGCTACATTGTAATTTTGAATGCTTAGGTTCATAATAGGTGTCTTGGTTCATAACTTTGTATAATACAGTTCATTATAATCATCATGACTTTAGGTTCATAATAGTTTTTTTTATTGGTTCATGATTTTGAATGCTTAGGTTCATAATAGGTGTCTCGTTGGTTCATAACTTTGTATAATACATTTCATCATAAGCGTCATGACTTTAGGTTCATAATAGTTTTATTGATTCATGATTTTGAATGCTTAGGTTTATCATAGGTGTCTTGTTGGTTCATAATTATGTATAATACAGTTCATTATGAGCGCGCGTCATGACTTTAGGTTCATAATAGTTTTATTGGTTCATGATTTTGAATACTTAGGTTCATAATAGGTTTTTCGTTGGTTCATAACTTTATATAATACAATTCATATAAGTGTCATGACTTTAGATTCATAATAGTTGTTTTATTGGTTCATGATTTTGAATGCTTAGGTTCATAATAAGTGTCAATGTAATACATGAAATTTGGTATCCTATTAGCTCAAATGGTAGAGTGATGTGCTTGTGCACATAGATTTGGGTTCAAATCCCATATAGGCTAATTCTTCTCATGGTTTATGTTATTGATTCCATACTAGTTGTTATTTGGTATTGAAGGTCGATGTTGCAATTTGGATTTTATAGTCGAATGCACAGATCCGAGCTCACATCTCTACAATCCTCTAGCCAATGTTGATGATGATTCGTGTCCGATAGATTCAAATTTTGAGGATAATTGACGAATGATTTGGGTTAAACCAGCCTATACCGCCTAAATACATAATATATAATGTAAATACGTATTGTACCTTTAATTTTATCTTCATTTTTATAGGGATATACATCATATCTTCATTTTAGAGATTCGAATACTTCGAAGTTCATATTAACATAGAACATAATTAGAAAACCATAAAAAACCATATATGAACAAGTCAAAACTGGCAACATATACCCTTCATACTTCTCATCCATGTAACATGAAACCTTGAGAATGCAACCTAAGAATTGAATTCCAAGTACTTGCAAGCGAGTGATGCTCAAATGCAACTGTGAAATTTGTGTTGTTAGCAACTATTTTTGATATCTTCTCTAGGGCTCGCTCGTCTTGCCTTGTTCTAGCACCCCATATATACTTGTCTTGCGTTTGACATAAATCCCAACAAGAAACACGAAAAGAATGATGACCCCGACACCCATTGCCCAGTCCATTGTTTAGTGCCCCCTGGTGCCCAGAAGCCTCACAACTTGCAGCAAGTTGAGGCATTATATAGCAGGTTTCAAACAAAGCAACCTAAACAAATATCGTTGTTCTTTTGGTTCACAAAGATCGTCATTACGGTTCATAACATTATGCATTAAGGTTCATTGAAAATAACAACACAGCTCATGTAAATTAATGTACTAAATTTGTTCAGGCATTTTATCAAACAATTGGTGGGCAATCAAGCAAACATACACAATCAACCTCTATTTTCAATGGAACTTAGCATCATTAAGGTATTTTTCAATCAAATAAGCATTTACATTGACAAAAGAATCTCTTCATCACTTTATGCACATGAGCAGATAATGTTAGTTCTTCCCTTTACCATCCAAGTCAATTCCTTTCATCAACTCTTCAACTACTATTGCAGGTGTGATCCGTTGAAAACTTGAATTCTCCAAAAAATCTTTGGAATTCTCCATGCCTTAAGCTCCTCTTCTCTGTTTGTAGCGTAAAATACTATCGATTTCGTCGGCGACCTTCTCCAACTTCAGTGTAACCAAATTTTGATAAAAACATCAATATTCACCTCCATATCCGCCATTTTCACTCCAAAACCATAACTTAATCTTCGTTCTTGGTTATCCTCAAATCCGAAACACCTATCTCCAAAAGAGAAGGTAGAAGAAGACGGTTGGATCGAAGGCCCTGGTAGCGACATTGTTGAACGGAGGTAGAAGAGAAGGTATGACGAAAATTATAATTGTACAGAAAGGGAAGTTCTAATATGAGGGGCAAATGACTTAAATGCCCTTATGATTTTAAAACCTATTAAAAGAGCGTGGCCCTTTAAAACCGTTGATTTTTCAAATCTAATGGTCCATATTTGTTCTCATTTTACATGATAAGAATAATTCTCATTTGATCCCTTATCTACATTATAAAGCAGAACCCAAATCTATTGTAAAATTTGTATCACGTGACATTTTTGAATAAATTAATGTAAAATTATATTTAATAGATTTTATAACAACTTATAGTATTCTTGTTATATATACTAAATAGATAACATGTTTATATAATTTTTTTTATATATAATTTTCTATCTATGGATTATGTATTAGTTTACTACAACAGATAACACATTGATATAATTTTTATATACATAAATTCATATGAGATGATATTTTCCATATTAATTTAATATTTTCATCTCTTAACAAGATTTAGGGTCTTAATATATTTTTTTTTATCTTTTAATAAGGCTTGAGCTTCAAGTATGAAATTTATATCTATATAACGATGTAATTTTAAATAATAAATTTTGTTATGTTGATATATGTTTATTTTGAGAAAAAAGATATAATTTTATGTTGATGAATTATATGTATATGTCAAAAAAAAATCGAATTTTAATTTAAATTAATAAAATTCAAAATAATATATAGATAATTTTCTCTATATTTTATATCTTAAATCAAGGACAATGTTCTTTTCTATACTAATCTTTATATTTTATTTTTTATATTTACAAACATTCTTATTATTATAGAGTAAAAGATAAGAACTCTAATATATAATTTTAATAAATTAACTTTACAAAAATATTTTAATAAATTATATTATGCTTTATAGATAACCTATCCTATTTATTATTATCTTTATAAAAAAACAAGTATTTTATACATATTAATGTCTAAACAAATAAGAAAATATTATTTAAAAATATTCAATAAAAATTAAAATCAATATTTTAATAATTTCAATCTAAATTTGGACAAGATCTCCACAAATAATAGAAAAATATTTATAAATATATTCAATGAAAATGTGGAGTATAATCTAATAAAAATAATTTGTCTATTGCGTAATTTATTATGATATTATATAAATATATTTATTATTTTAAATTAATATCGTAGAATTGCATAGTTTTTTAGTAAAATTATCCCGTGAATATCACGGTAATTCAACTAGTTATGTATAAAAATGAGAGATAAATTAGAGAAACAAAGTGATTGTTATTACAATGAGATTTTTGAATATATCCAAAAATTATGGTAGTTAGAAGGACGCGATTAATAAATTAGATTCCTAAAATATAGTAACAAAATAACTTATTTTATTTTTTTTCTTGTCATGCCCCTTCAAGCATGACATCCATAGAAAAAGTCTAAGCTTGAATATTTTATTTCAGCTTTAAACTAGCTCCTTATGCCCCGCCTCAGTTGAAGAATTGGCGATGAATTTCTTCATTCTAAAAGCTTCGATGTAAGGTATAAGTGTTCGACCAAGTTAAAGGAGACATCCTATTTCTAAGACATATTCATCTTTGTCTCCCTTCGAATTAATATTAGAGAACCCATGCAAAATAGGGGTGATAGAGCGGAAACAAGAATACCCAAACCAGAGATATGGTAAAAACCGATGATCCTTCACTTGAGCTTGTATGAATTATGAGAGTTTTTGACAAAAAAAACATCAAGAGGTGTCGACCCTATATATTGTAAATTCCCAACAAGAACACGATAATACGTTGGATTCAGTCCACTTTCGAGTCCATAACGTTGGATTCGACATCATTCAAGTCTTCCGCTTCGCTTACGAGACCTACTACATGGATTCAGTCCACTTCCCTCTTAAAACTCAAGACCACAAAGAATCTGGTTCCTTCAACATTCTGTAGGTGTCTTGGACTCTTGCTTCGTAGTTCTCACCGAAGATCCTGTATCTGCTGGTACTCAGGGAACAGTGCGATGCTAAAGCCGTGGAGCTCCTCTTCATGGATGTAGTTGAAGACGACTCTTCAGTAGATCAATCATTTGCAATACTTGATATAGGTTTGAATCACGTAGAAACGCTTTCCGAAATCAATATTTCGCCCCCTACATAGCCTTGGGGAATCCACAAAATTTGAAGTGAGATAAGACAAACCAACCGATCTCTAACATGGCTCTTGAAAGAGATCGAACCTTGGAGTTCATGTAAAATGGATATTAGACTCTATTTGAAGTTCAATCTTGGAGAGAGACGCTCTCCTCTATTATGTGAACCCACGTGAACCAACCCGACACTAATCTCCCAATAGCTTTTTATATAGGCAAATGAAAACCGTTTCAGGGAACGGTTACCAGCAATTACTAGCGGAGTAGCGGTTACTAGAAGCTAACAACGGTTACCAAGTGCCACGAAAGGTTATCATCAATAACCCACGTCACCCATCAGTTATTAACCCATTAAGGAACTTACAATGCATTTAAACAACGATTACATGACTGTTATCAACAATTAACAACGTGCCGAACTTTTAGGCATGCGTCAGAGAACTACTGTTCCCATTCAGGTGAACCACTGTTCCCTCCAAGGAAACAAACATTGTTCCCTCCCAGGGAACAAACACTGTTCTCTCCATTAGGGACCAAACTCATTGTTCATCCATAATGTCGTATAAGTATTCTTGTCTTAGACACACGTAACTTCTCCTTAATGTTTCCCTCTAGACCTCAACTATGCTTACACGAGCGGGCACTCCGCACACCCAAACCCGTGACATAGCAAAGTAAGATCTCATAGTGTCGTATGAACCCCAATCACACTAAAAGGCATTGTTCTCATATATGGTACAATCACTTGATAACACTAAAATCACTAACAATCCTCCCCCATTTTGTGTAATCCTTGATTCATAAAATAAGCAAGCTTTTGACATTGGTATTCCGAAGTATTTGCCTAAGTCACAGCACCTCTTGATCCCACATCCAGACCCCATTCTCATCAAATAACCAATCGATTGATTATGTTCTGTCTTCGTCTAACCACCGCCCAACTGCCCAAGCATGGAAAAAATTGAGTATTTCTATCCCCGTCCACAAGAGCACCTGAGCTTGCTTTCTGTTGCTAGAAATTGTGAATTTGTTCAAGCACTATATCTAGTTGACTTCGAAGCTTCTTCTCCAGTTCGGTCAAACCTCTTATAGGTCCATTATCTAAGCTCTGTTGAATTCCTTCAATTCGCTTCCATAGTCGGGCCCTCTTTCGAAAGAGGTTCCTAAAACCGCTTTATTGCATTCATCCAGATGCAGGCCATATTGCGCAATGATTGGTTAAGTTCCACCCCTCACACCCAACTAGTCGCAAAGAACTATTGAAACTATGCATAAGCCAAGCTGCTTGAAATCAAAACGGCTGATCCTGAGGATTTCACATGTTGAATCTGCTTGAATAAAAAAAGAGAGGAGTATGATCCGATTGAGTTGCCGCTAATTGCCAAATCGATCCATTCTCAAATAGCTCCCTGCGTTCAACATGTTCAACAATGATTTATCTACATCGACACTTTTTGTTATTTACAAGATAGCCGAAATCCTAGATCCTCCTCATCTTGATATCCTTACCCACACGACCCAATTCTGTCAGTATTTCTAGCAAGCAATCCTCCTCAGGTCAATACGGTCAAGTCTCAGCATAGGGTGAATTTCACAAAACCACCCGTCAAATAGAGGTTTGTGCATAAAACCACCCTTAAAAATTAAAATTGCTATAAACCACCCTTAAAAACTATCCGTTAGCGTATAACCACCCTTTAATTTCTTCCGTTAAACTTCCGTTACAGATCAGTTCAATTACAAAAATACCCCTATCTAGCTATCTAATTTGTACTCCCTCCGTCCCATAATGTTTGTCCATCTTTCCATTTCGGTTGTCCCAATAAGTTTGTCCGCCTTTCAAACTTTCCATTTATATCATACTTTTCTTACCATATTACCCTTATTCAATCTTATATATTACCCCCATTACCCACCTTTCCCATCAACTTTATTACTTTTTTCTATAAAATTACAAAATTACCCTCATCCAATCTTATATATTACCCCCAATTATCCACATTTCCCATCAACTTTATTACTTTTTTATATAAAATTACAAAATTACAAAATTACAAAATTACCCTCATTCAATCTTATATATTACCCTCAAATTCCACCTTTTCCATCAACTTTATTACTTTTTTAAACTTTTTATACTCTAATTATTCAACTTTTCAACTTTGTATTAATTACCGTGCCAATTGTATTTTATGGACAAACAATTTGGGACGGAGGGAGTAGAAAGCAGAGAGAGTGGGAGTGGGGTCCAATTCCATGTATACAAATTTGTTTGCGTTATCCATTATTCGATTAAAATTTCACCGAAATTTCCACATTTGAGGTCAAACTTAAATCTGAATGCTGAATTGAATTTCACACCAATAAGAAATCAGATCTACAACATCCAGTTTGAGGCGTAGAATTAAAATGCAAGGCAAGTGAAGAAGAGGAAGACGGTAACTGAAGTAGTTCCAAGTTCCGAAATCTGCTCCTGTGTGTTTCCAGAATGTTCTTGGACATTGGAACGAAGAGGTTGGAGATGAGCCTTACCTGCAAAGATTTAAGAAGCCCGGCTGAAAATCCCAAATTGGGTTTAAGAAGACCTAAATTTCGAATCCCTAAACCCTCCAATATTGAGTATGCTGTAGAGCATTTCGGGGAACAGGCAGCGATGCTGAATTGAATTTCACACCCAAACGGGTATGTATTCGCCTCTCCTCTCCCCGGACCCCCCATCGAACCATCGCTTGTGGTTTGCACTGCTTATCATGGCACTGGATCCACCTTAATTCACACTCTCACATCTCTCTCCTCTGTCTTGAGCTCATTGCATTACTCCTCAATAAAAATTAAAAAACGGTTTATTTTGCTAAACCAAACACCCGACTTATTGAAAATTGAACTAGTTCTTTCTTAATACTGTTAATTCCAGCCTCCTCTATACATTCAAGCTATACAATTTCATACTGTAATACCCAAATTGAAACAGCGTAGCAAAACCCAAAATTTTGCCCACAAAGGACAAAATTTGTATAAGAATTTGTATAAAATCTATTCCATTCAAATGGGAAGTTGGTTTTATGTACAATCAGAGAAATGAAATTGGAATTCTTTGAGGATTAATTTGTTTTTTTTTTTAAATTTTACCTATATTAGAAGAAGTGCATGTGGGTCTCATTGCCATTGATGTACAGGGAGAGGAGTGATAATATGCTCTGAATGGCTACAACGGAGAGAGATTTTTTGACGGAGATTTAACAGCAGAGCTAATTGGGTGGTTGTATGATAACTTTTTGTTTTTATGGGTGGTTATGTGCCATTATCATTTTTAAGGGTGGTTTAGTGCAAAACACCTCGATTGAAGGGTGGTTTTGTGAAATTTCCCCCTCAGCATAATACTTGTTAAACATCAAATTTAAGGAGTAAACACTTTTTTTATCAACAATCTTGTTCTTCATAATAAATTGGTCCTTCATTAGGCCATTTCTTTCATAAAAAAGATGCAAAATGTTTGAATTTGGAGAACGGAAGTTCACCCCTCTCCAGAAGCATGATGAAAAAATTGAATATGAAAAGCTTGAGATTCAATACCGATCCCAAACTAAAGGCCAACTATATATACTAGGGATTTTGGTTGCTATTGGGTAGCTCGCAAGCTTTCATTTGATCCTTGGCCTTGAAATTCCCAAGCATTTCAGCAACAGACCTGCACCTGCATTGGTTCCCTGGCCGGATCACATCTCCATAAACAGCCATCTCAATTATGTCCAGCTCCTTATCTGCAGAACCACAATAAAACATTCACCTTGTGAATAAACGCAGTCTTTAGATAAGTTAAGGTAATAGGTATGTTTAGCATTTTCTTGATCTCTACAAAAGTATGCCAAAACTCAGAATGGAATGACTTCAAGATCATTTTTATTATTTTTTGTCAACCATGTATATGATACAAAATAAAATTATAAACCACCAAGAAGTTATAAGGACCCTCAATGTAGTAGTAAATTTATTAAGTATAACTTAATGGAGAATTTCTTTCCATTTATTATACCCTCTAAACATTTTCCTTAACTAGTGACACAATTAGATGAATTGGCAATATGTTGGAAATCAAGCAAATATGATACCCGCAAGATACAAATTTGTATAGTTTCATCATTTTGTTGTTCCTGGAAGTAGAAGCTATCTTGATTTAGCAGATCAATTATTTGACATGGCTCATCTCAATAGTGAAGAAATCAAGAGTTAACATGCCAATCAGACATACCACTAAATTTAAGATCACATGAATAACCCCGTAATACGGTTGGATCAACCACTTTGTCTGATTTGTATCTGTTCACCCTAGTCTGAAGAATCTGACAATTGTCTGATGTGGATTCACCGCCTATAACTTAAAGTATGTTAGTACAGATACTCAAATGCTGAGATCAAACAAGCTAAATAGCATATGCGAAAGGAACATGGAATCAATAGAAACCAGCTTACATCAATGGCAACAAAATCAGGGATCCAACTCAAATAGCATCAATAAACACCACTCAGACAAAAATTTATAACAGTTGAATACAAAATCCAAATTCAAGCAAAACTTCCTTTCTCAACTGAAGAGAAAAGAAAGGACACATTCATTCACTAGCAGAAAATGGCATTCAAAAGGGGTACATGAAGTACCACACCTAGAAAAAGGAAAATTCTCATTAGGTGCTATTAAGTATGGTGTAATCATTTACATATAGGTGCCATTTAGGTGGATTGAAGTTTGAATCCTTATTTCCAAGTGACAAAGCATACCAATACGTGTTTTACAACTAACATCCTGATTATAACATAAACAAAACTTGGCACTTGCAGTATCATAGCAATAAACCAAAGAACAGAAGCCAATTGTGTACACTTTATGTGAGTTCAGGCTTTAGATTTTGAAAGTGTAAAACCAAATGAGATTTTCCAACTCATGTCAACTGTCTACAATTGTAAAGTAACTCAGAAAAATTTACAAGGAATTCATGCCTAATTTCCACCGAGACAGCATTGTGTCCGTGTTGTTGTTGTGTCTGCTAGTAGCAGCTAGATACGATCTAACAAGCTCAAACAATTGTCCTTTTAAAATCAGAAAAGATTTTCAGATGGATCAAGTTCATCAAATCAATGAGCTCGCAGAATTCCTACAGAAAAGGAAATCGAAGTACTCACAGCAAAAAATTGAGCAAAATGAATGACAATTACGCTTCCAGTGGATTCAAATTTCAACCAGAAACGATCAGGGGAAAAGAAGAAATAAACCTTTGGAAAAAGGAACGACGTGGTCGTACTCAAAGCAGAGGCAGCCGGAGCAGTTGCAGAAGCGCTTGCATACGACGTTGCCGGCGGCATCCTTCCGCCAGCGGTCAGGGTGGCGGCCGAGGACGATAGCGGCTTTGGACCAGCAAATGCTCTTGGCTTTCTTGTCGAAGAACCTTGGCCTTTCTCTCTCCTCTCGCTCGCCGGCGCCCTTCTCCGACGGATTCTTCATGTTCCCGGCCGCGGCTCTCGACGTCGTCTCGTCCAGCAGCAGGATTTTGCTTCTTTTTTTTCTCCGGGGAGAAGAGGGGATCTCATGCGGATCAAGTTTGGATGTTTGGGCCGGGAATTTGTGTTGGGCCACTCATCGGTTGAATTTCATACTACGATGCAAAAATGGTCTTCTTAGAAGATATACGAGCCCATGTTATTAAAGGTCCAATTCCGCCAAAGCAGTTATAATACCTTGTCGAATGGGCCACAAAATGAGCTCAATATTTGCGGATCCACTAAACCCCCACAATAGCATTGGCTCCAAAAGAAGAGGTGCTAAGGAAACCAAACCAGTAACCATTTCTAACAGAATGTAGGAAAATAATCTCTGCATGGCAAATAAACGTTAGTATAAAACGAATGTAGGCCAAGGGACTTTGATGTGTTACTACTGCGTCGTGGGATACTCCATTGACTTAGAAACAATACGCCTGGACACTGGTACAAATCCGATCGAGCGTTTGTCCCCTAAGGATTGAGCGCAACTTCCTTCGAACCCGTGTACTCGAATAAGAAGGATTGAGAATGGAAGTATTCTGAACAGAAGAGAGCTACGAGATTTGTGTTTTGTAAAACTGTGAAGATAGAAGTGTCAGATGTATTGGAGAAGAAGCAGTCATGGGATTAAATAGAACAGAAATTGCTCAGATCCCACGATCTGCTCTCAACCACCCACGAAATCCTCTTCAGTTGAAAACAATTTGATAAAATCGCTTGACCAATTCGACGGGGGTAGTCCTAGTTTAATAAAGAAAATAAGTTAAAATATACCGTAAAAAGATAAGCCCAAGCCCCACACCGCGCACGTGTTACGAACACGAGCCGGACGGACGACGGCGACGATGCGCGAGGGGGCATTCCTCTCTTAGCTCTCTAATTGGTGGTGTGCATTTCCTCTTTATAAACAACCCCATTCACTAACATAAAGTCGATGTGGAAAGTTCTCATTTAGAGAAAAGTTGCACAACACCATCAAACACAAGTCTGCATTATTTGGACATTTATTGATATTGAATTCCAACAATCCCCAACAATACAGAACTTGTCACTAGACTGTTCTGAATAGGTTTTATTATTACTTAGTGCTTAAGAAGGTGATTCCAACAATACCTTAGTGAACTAAGGGACGCTCTCTGATGTTCGTGTTTTTAGTATATTAGTTGTTTTTCTTAGGTTGTTTGGTTTATTTTTAGTGAGTTTTAGAGTTAGTTTTGTGTGTTTTTGGATAAGTTTCATATTTTGTGAAAAGTATGGAAGCTACTCTGTTTTGTGTCTTTTTGTAGGCTTTTGAAGCGTTTTTCAAGCAAGCTGAAGTCAAGTGGTTTATGGTGGAGTGCATAAAGGAAAGAGAAGAAGGATATATTTTGAAGATCCCGGTGAAGTCTAAGAGAAGCTGTGAAAAGTGTACAAAATACCCAAAATAGAGAGCTCGTTACCGACCTGTGAAGGATCGATACCCAGCTGTGCAACGAGATATTATTGGGAGAATTCAGCAAGAGTATACCGACCCTGTGCAGGTCGTTACCGAGGTGACCTATGTCAGTAGGCGGCGCCGACTTTGGAAAATTCTATCTTTTATCTTGTAATCCTTTTAGTTTAGAAAGTTTTTATCGGCTAGGATCTTTGTTAGATAGTTTCTTTTAGTAGTTTTGGAAGAAAACAAGTCGTTAGTTTGGGGGAGTTCGACTGGTTCGACCGATTGAGAGAGAGGTCTTGTTGAAGTTCTTCGTTGTTCCTTAAGATCAAACTTGGTTGTAAGACGAGAATTCTTTAATTTCAAGTAAGTTTTATTTCAATGTTTTCCTTGAATATAGTTGTTTGTTTTGATTTAATCATGAATGAGTAGTTTACTTTTCTAGGATCGGGGTTGAAACCCGACATAGTTATGCATGGTTGAATGAATGTGTTGATGTTTTGAATGCCTTCTATCTTTTATCTACTTGTTTGTGCTTATACTTAGACGAAAGTTGAAGTAATTTGAGTTTATTGCTTGATCGAAAGAGAAAGCTGTAAACTTGAAAGTTGATATTGTTCGTTAATGAAAGTTTCGAACTTTGGATCCAAACTAAGTAGAATGTGAATTGATTTATGAAAATTGATTGATTTGCTTGTTTTAGTCAACGAAAGTTGATAGATTTATCTTAAAGGCATGATAATTATCCTTCACACTAGTTTGTATGCATGATTATGTCGTGGTAACCCTTGTCCTAGTTGTTTTTATCATTTGAATTTCCTTCGTTTCACCTTCGAATAGACTCGTTACCGAGGTACACAGGTTGGTACCGAGCCTACAGTTGCTTTGTCTTGTTTGCGTGATTTGAGTAGAAATCCAGCATCGTTACCGAACCTGACAAGGTCGGTACCGAGGGCCGTCGTAGCCTAGTTTTGCTTTGTTTTCTTGTTTTCATATTTTAGTAATTAAACAACCTTGCTTTCCGTGGACGATCCTGACCTCCCTATACTCAGCGGGGTCTTGACTACAAATTTATTTGTTGTTAGTTAAAACCCTCTCAACAAATTGGCCCGGGGAAGCAACAATGTTTGTTTGTTTACCTGTGGGTCTGGGAATAGCTCAACCCCGTTTTTGTTTTTAATTTTTGTTTTCTTTTGTCTGTTTTCTCAACTTATGCCAGCAGGACGTCGAAGGCTCGAGTTTGATAATACCGATTATTATTCAGAACCTGAGCGTACCCTCCATCGCAGAAGAAGAGAAAACCAAGCCATGACGATTACTCCTGAAGAGATGGCTCAACATATGACTGAGCTCCAAAGGCAGCTCGAAGCCACAAGGATTGAGAGACCGCTCTACAAGAAAGACTCAAGGCCTGTCCGAGAATGCCAAACAATACATGCATCCAAAACTGAGGGTGCCAGAGTCTGCAATCGTGCTTCCGGAGATAGAGAAGACTTTTGAGATAAAGTCTCAATTTATATCCTTGATAAAATGTGCTCAGTTTGAAGGGAAACCTACTAAGTGCCCTATGGAACATATTAAAAACGTTCTTGATTTATGTGACACTATTGCTACTGAAGGTGTCTCACTAGAATATATATGTTCTATTAAAAGCTTTCAGGTGGTCTCTTACTAGAAAGGCCCTAAGCTGGTTGGAGAGCTTACCTCCTAAGGCTATCAGGACTTGGAAGGCTTTGTATGATCAATTTCTGACAAAATTTTTCCCTCCTGCCAAGACAATGGAGTTGAGAAAGCGCATCACCTCCTATCACCAGCTGCCTAACGAGACCTTTGTGGAGACGTGGGAGAGATTTAAGGAGATGCGTAGACAATGCCCCACTCATGGGCAACCACCATATGTTCTCCAAGAAATCTTCTTCCAGAGGATTAATGCATAAACGAAGAACCGCATCAACATGCACACTACATGCGGTTTTATTGAGATGGATCCCACAACTGCATGGGTGTTGCTGGACAAGCTGACCAATTACGATGCCATGTATGGAGGCCCAACAACCATCACAGCCACCGAAGCGTCTCTACATACCTAATAAAGATGAAGTTGATCCTGATGTCAAAAATCAATTTCTACAGGATGAGATCAACCGTCTGAAGAAACATGTAAGTTTTTTGAAAACCTCTCAACCTTGTCAAGAGTGTGGCTCTTTTGCCCATAGTACTTTTGCTTGCACTAATATCGAGTAGGTTAGAGCCGCTGAGACCTATGTTGAGATGAAATATATGATAGGACAATACAGGAACCCGACTAATAATTTTGAAAGGCCAAACAACTACTGGTCTTGGGGAAATCAAAATCAAAATCAGAATTATACAGCTCCCCCTCCAGATAGACGGCCCGCACCGTATCGACCTCCAGGCTATCAAGAGCCACCATCTTGGGTGCAAGGACTCTATGAAGGGATCAATGGAGTAAAAAATGAAATCACTAGAGTCCAAGCAAACCTCAATAATCAGATGAAAAGATTGGGAGAGTTCGATATTTGGAAGAAGAGTGTTGACTCACAATTAGGGAACCTAGCCGCATAGATTCCGAGGCCGCAAGGGCAACTCCCGGGCCGCCCCAACAAGAACCCAAGAGGATAGATAGCGGCTGTACACCTCAGGAGCAGGAAGACTCTGCCGTACCGTGCCAAAACCAAGGAGAAGGACCCCGTTACGGAAGAAGACACCTCGGCCCAGGTCGACAACGTGCCGAAGAGGGTCGTTACCGAGCCTGAACCACTCGGTATCGATGCTTCCAAGCTCGTCACGGACCCTAATCCTGGTAAGTTCTCTACACTGAGCCACTCTCTTAGTCCCAAGCTCGATACCGACCCCACTAGGGTTGGTACCGATCCTTCAACGGCACCGATCGACCCTAAGGTCGACCCGGTAGCACCACCTCTCGAGCCCTCTTTGGCTCCGAGATTGGTGAAATCTCTTCCCTTTCCTACTAAGAAGTCTAAGGACTCAACAGAAGGCAAGTTTCAGCATTTCATTAAGATTCTTCAGGGCTTAAATATTTCTATACCATTCGCTGAGGCCCCTAAGCAAAATGCCGGCTTACACAAAATTTTTGAAGGGCATTCTTAGCAGGAAAAGATCGATAACAGAGCTGACAGATGAGGTCCGACCCATTACCCTTCCAGAGAAGCTAGATGACCCAGGGAGATTTGCTATCACTATTGGGATTGGCGACCATCGATTCAAAGCTTTATGCGATTTGGGAGCCAGTGCCAGTTTACTTCCCTTATCGATATGGTCAAAAGCTAACATGGGACCTTCTAGAACCAGTGGATATGAGGCTATACATGGCGGACGGATCAAGTGTAAAGGCTACAGGAGTCGTTGATGATTATCCCATTCAAGTGGGGAAATCTTTCATACCAAACGATTTCATTGTCCTGGATATGTCTGAAGACCTTCTAGTGCCAATCATTCTAGGCATGCCATTCCTTGCTACAACAGGTGCTCGAGTTGCTTGAGTTCATGTTCGAAAAGGACTCTCACCTTTGACATAGGGGAGGAACAGGTCGAGTTCAACCTTAATCAAGATGCCAACGACACGACCATGGCCGCACAGATCGAGACACCTCAGCACGAGCTCGACATTGCTAAACCCATAGTTTCTCTTCCAATCAATAAGGACTATGAGAACACTACTAAGGAAGCTACTGACCCCCAGGGTCGATACCAAGCCTTTCATACAGCAATATGACAAAGGCGGCACATTTTGGCATGATACCGAGAGAGGTTTTGCTTCTGATAGGTCGATAATGACCTCAACCGACTCGATGCCAACACCCTCACTAACGGATCGAGGTGAGTACTCTAAATCCATATTCACTATCGATGGTCATGATCCTTCCTTATATCATATTCTTACACCATATCCAGCTATTTATGCTATAGAGGACTTGAAACCCCCTTGGTTCTCGGACTTCACTAACCCTTGTGTAGGAATACCGGGCATACTATTAGAAGATGAAGGACTGAATTTAGTGATAAGAAATAACAATGCCTTTACCGCTAAGTATGGGGTATCCCAAGACCCCGACAGTGCCGAGAAGGAACCACCTTGATTAGCCAAGTAAGTTCGTCGGGCTAACGACGTTAAAAATAACGCTTACGGGAGGCAACCCGGTTTTAGTTTTAGGTTTAATTTGGTTTTCTTTTTATTAGTTCTTTTTCCTATCTTTCTTTTGAGTTTTTTTAGTGTAGAAGTTTACATGATAGAATGTTTTTGAGCTAACATATCACAGAAGTCGGGCTCGAAATGACGCTGAAAATTGAGTCGACCGAGCTGAGAGCCTCGGTACCGACCTGAGACGACATCCAAATTCGGCAACGCGCGGGCAAGTAAGTCTTTTAAACCTAATTATATCTTCTAACTTGCCTCACCCTTCACGTGGCCTCTTGCCCCTCTTTAAAAACACTCTTAATCCTCAAAATCCTACATCAAATCTCAACCAAACCCTCAAATTCTCAACCGATCTCCACTAATGCATCCTGGGGTGAAGCCATTAATGCATCCTGCTATGTGATGAATCGAGCCATGCTTCGTCCACTTCTTGGAAAAACTCCTTATGAATTGCTTAGACGAGTTAAGCCCAGTGTCGCCCACTTGCGCACCTTTGGATGCAAATGCTATGTTCACAATAATGACAAGGATAGTCTGGGAAAATTTGATCCAAGGAGCGATGTTGGCACTTTCGTAGGCTATTCCCCTCACAGTAAAACTTACAAAGTGTTCAACAAGAGGACGAGGAAGATTGAAGAAAGTGTTCATGTTGTGTTTGATGAGAACACTATGGGAGGCACGATGATTGAAGACTTTGATGATGGTGATCAGGGGTACAATCTAGTTCAAGATGACTCACTTCCAGTTTCTACAACTCAGAAGGAATTGACAGTCAATGACAATGCTGTTGTTACCGACTCAGACAGAACAAGGGGAAGTATTCAAAATCAAAGTTCAAGTGATAGTGATTCCGATGATGAGAAAACAACTGAGAGAAGACCAAGTTCGGAGAACTCAGAAGAAGATTTAGAGACAACGCCTCAGACTCAAGTCGGTGACTTGACAGATCTACAAGTCAAGAACTATCAACAAAATAGTGCTCATCCTGTCACTAACATCCTCACTGATTTCTCAAAGGGTGTGCAAACCAGATCTTCTCTGAACAATTTCTTTGCTTTCAATGCTTTCATCTCAATGTTGGAGGCTAAAAATGTTGAACAAGCGTTGAAAGATTCGGGCTGGGTCAGTGCCATGCAAGAGGAACTTCATCAGTTTGAACGAAACAAGGTTTGGCATTTGGTCCCAAGGACAAAGGGAAGATCTGTGATTGGAACACGATGGGTGTAGGGCGGTCAATTACCCATGGGTGACCGATCCACCCGTTTAACCCACCCGAAATAAACGGGTGAAAATCCAATCAAAGCGGGTGACGGGCGGTTCGGGTGACGGGCGAAACGGGTTATGAGTCGGGTAAGGGTGAGATTTTATCACTCAATAACCCACCCAATAAATTGACCCGTTAACCGAACCATCACCCGTTTCACCCAAACCACCCGTATAACCCGTTTTAACCCATAATTTCTAATACGTATGGGCCTTTGAAGTCACCCATATAACTCATTTTGAGCTTGTGTTATGTGATTTATTTTGTAACACATCTTTAACTTCGTTTTGATATATATTGCTTATAGGATTTGTTTTTGTTTATGTATGGATTATGGATATTTGTTTTAGTTTATGTATGACAATTTATTTATAGACATAAAATAATGCAGGTACACAACGGTTAAACGGGTGAACGGGTCACCCATCTAACCAGCGGGTGACATGTGGTTTGGTTGACGGGTGGAACATTTCACGAGTGAGGGGTGGGTCTGGTGGGGCATTTTAACTTGCGGGTCGGGTGATGAAAATGCTCCACCCACCCATAACCTAACCCATTGACAGCCCTAGATGGGTGTTTAGAAATAAGCTGGATGATGAAGGAAATGTGGTCAGAAATAAAGCAAGGCTAGTAGTTAAGGGAAATAATCAGCAAGAGGGCATTGACTATGATGAGACGTTTACTCTAGTGGCTCGTCTTGAAGCTATACGTTTGCTCATTGCCTATTCTGCGCATCATGGATTCAAGCTACAACAAAATGGATGTCAAGACTGCATTCTTGAGTGGATATCTAAAATAAGAGGTTTATGTTGAACAGACTCTGGGTTTTGAGGATGTCACCCACCCGGATCATGTCTACAAACTAGACAAAGCTCTTTATGGATTGAAGCAAGCACCGCGTGCTTGGTATGATCGTTTGTCATAGTTCTTGATTCAACATGGTTATGTTCGAGGAGAGGTTGACAAGACTCTGTTCTTGTTGAAAGAAGGAAGCCATATGTTTGTTGTTCAGGTCTATATCGATGACATTATTTTTGGTTCAACAGATGATAAGCTGGTGAAGAAGTTCGCTGAGCTCATGTCTAGTGAGTTTGAAATGAGTATGGTCGGTGAGCTCAAGTTCTTTTTAGGACTTCAAGTTGTTCAAAGTGAGGATGGAACACGAGTTCATCAACAAAAGTATCTTAGAGAATGTGTTAAAAAGTTTGGTCTCAAAAACGCCAAACCTTTTGATACTCCTATGTCACCAACTACCTTACTTGGGAAAGATGACAATGATCCATAATTCAATGCTACTATGTATCGGAGTACGATTGGATCATTGCTCTATCTTACAAAAAGTAGACCCAATATTATGTTTGGAGTTTGCCTATGTGCTAGATTTCAGGCTGATCTGAGAGAGTCTCACTTGAAAGCTGTTAAGAGAATCATTCGGTATCTTAAGGGGATTGATAATCTCTGTTTATGGTATCCAAGAGGTTTTGATTTTGAGCTTGTTGGCTATACAGATGCTGATTTTGCTGGAAACCGGGTTGATAGAAAAAGCACTTCAGGGATGGCTCAATTTCTTGGGCCTTGTCTTGTCTCATGGGGATCTAGAAAGCAAAATTTTGTGGCTCTATCAACGGAAGAAGCAGAGTATATGGCAGATGCAGCGTGTTGTTCACAACTCTTATGGATCAAGCAACAAGTCGGTGACTATGGTGTGAAGTGTGGGTCAGTGCCCATACTATGTGACAACATTAGTGCAATCAACATCTCAAAGAATCCAGTGCAACATTCGAAGACAAAACACATTGAGATAAGGCACCACTTTCTTCGAGATTGTGTAGAAAAAGGCATGGTCACTATGGAATTCTGTAGAACAAGTGATCAAAGAGCAGACATCTTCACAAAGGCCTTAAATCGTGAACCCTTTGAACAACTCCGCATGGAATTAGGTATGATATCTCTCAATGATCTATACATAAATTCCCTCGATGATTGGCTAGAATTGATTGATTTGCATATGTTTTGAAGTCATGCTTTTATGGTACTATTCTTAGCATTCTTGATAGACATCATGTTTAGGAAACCCCATGCATTTGACTTGTCGATGACTCTTACTACATTCAGTATGTGTACAACCTTTTTGAGCTCTTTATTTCATCCCAAAAGAATCAAATTGATGATCCTAACCCTCATTACAAGCCCAAATGATAGTTGATTCTAAAGCTTGTCCCTGACCTATCATGTTTTGAGAGTCTCTATGAGCCACATTTGATCTTTCTTTATAAAATGGAGACTTATCATCACGATCGACAAACTCTCAAAATAAAGCTTTTTACTGGTTTACTTTGGCACTCCCTGTGCAACCACAATGTCAAGTAAGTTCTTTAAGATAAAGTAATGTAGTGTGTAAAAGTCATAGACAGTTGAAGAAAGCAGTTTTTGTGATAGATGTCGCCGACTTGGTCAAGGTCAGTGACAATGTACTTTGGCGTGAGAAAAAGATAATGGCTTAAATAGTATCTTTTGAACTTGGAAAGTTATTTGCAACAAGGAGGAAAGAGAACATCTTGAGATTTGACAACTTCCTTAATGATGGAAGTGAACTTCCTTATTATACCCCACCCGTCAAAACAAAAGGTACACTTTTTCTCAAATCTTCCCTTCTCTCTCTCGACTTCTACTCTCTCTCTCTCGAACTCAGACCCTCGAACCTTCAAACTCCTTCAATGGTGTCTCCCTCCAACAACTCAAACATCCCTGCCTCTTCCAAAACTCAAGCAGAAAGTTCTGAATCGACAAAGAAGAAGATTCTCACCTTGTTTGGCGATGATTTTCTCCGAACCTTTTTGTCTGGGGAATCATCTTCCTCAATCGTTCTCCCAACCGTCATTGAAACACCATCTTTGAACCCCACTTCTCCACTAGACCATAATCCAAACCCCTCTCCTCCAAAATCAACTCCCTCTTCTCCCATTCCCACTGCAAAATCTCAGAACCCTCCATCACCACAAATTGAAAACGAAACCCTAACCCTTTCACTGAAGTCTAGAATACTGCGCCAAATGGTGCAACCGGTTGTTATTCCAGAAATCGGTGACTCCTCCACACCCAAACCCTCTGAACAAGAGATTGTAGAGGAAGAGAGAGTGAAGACTCCAATTTTGGAGTCAATGGATTTTGAGGAAACGACAAAGGTTGTCGGGTCATTCGCGGAAGAGAAGGAAGAAGAGGATGTGGATACTGAAATGGAAGGCATACAATAGCGTGCCAAAACAAAGGAGAATCAACGGCTATTTCCTCATGATCAAGCAAAGGCTGTCAATGACTCTCCAAAAGTCATTGACACAGATGTTGATGTGGAGAATGTAGACAAGGCTTCTGACAAGGAAATCGTCCAAAAGGAACCAACAGAAACTTCTGAAGAAGGTACTCATTCTGACCCCATCTTGGCCTCTAAAAAAATCTAAATTTGGATATTCTGTTAAGAGGAATTTAGAGAAAGATCTGTTTGTCGAGGATTCTGATTTGCTCAAGGATGATGAAATAGAAATGCCCCCTCCCTTTCGCCCCAAAACCAGATCAGCAAGTGCTAGAACCTCGACTGTGGCTCTTAAAGCCAAGAAGGGCAAGGGGTTGGAAACCCTTGAGGCTGCCTCAGAGGGAGGTGACTCTTCTTTCCTTGAGAAGGTCACTAGGAATAAAAGGGGGAGATATCCAAAATCTGCTGATGGGTCTAGCAAAAAGACAAGAAGATCTAGTGTGATTGTTGACATGACATCAAGGGAGTTCACTAAAGATTTGCTGTGAGAAGAAAATTTCTTACAGGAGTTCAAACTGACTAAGGTCACCGACTAGCTAAAAAAGCAAAAATGGGATAAGTTAGTGCAGGGGGAGCATGAGTACAACCCGCAGATGGTCAAGATGTTTTATGAGTCCCTGGTGATTGAGGATACATGGAATATGACTATAGGGAGGTACATGGTTGATAAGAAGACGTACTCCTTCACTAGCAAGGATGTCAGTGACATTCTGGAGATACCTCATGAAGGTTTTGTTGAGTACTACAAAGGAGGTTGGCCTGAAGGGGTCGATGAACGTGAGATCATCAGAACTATCACTGACAGTGATGATAATTTTACCAGTCCCTACCTGGTCAATAAAATGGGAATTGAGAAGAAGGTGATGTTCAATTACCTCAGAACAGGTTGCATAGTTCTTGTTACTGTGATTATGTTTTGTATGCTGCATAGTTATATCAGAACAGGTTGTTTGTCACCATCAAAAGGGGGAATTTGTTAGAAGTTAGAAGATTGAGTTTTGATGGTTTCAAAGTCAGTGAACCTATGTTAGCAAGTCGAGTCGGCGACCTGGCAAAGTCATTGACGTGACCAGCTGGCGAAGTGATCTATTTAAGGAAGGAACGCACAACTTTTGTGCGTATGATTGAGGACAACTGCGTTGTTCTATTTTAGGAGAAGATCATCACAAAAGAGTGCTAAAATCAAGATGAAGATAATTTGATTCTCCTAGAATATTTTAGTGTACGCATATTGTATATTTGGAAAGATTTGTAAGAGATTAAGTGTATATTGTTTTCCTAATCGAATGGGAAATAATATACACAAGATCTCTCTTACCTTAGTTTAAATACTCTAGTGTTTAGGCTATTGGTAAGACTCTCGAGCAACATTTCAATATCGTGTGTAAGAATGAAAGAGTAGGACTTGTGCGTGTGACTCGTACAAGTGGTGTGTCAAGAGACCTTAGGCATAGCGTGAGATTGAGAGTGTGAGTGCAAAGGTGGAGCGTGGTTCACGGGTGTGGGATTCATTCTTGTACACGGGAGAGCTTTGTAATCACTCAAGAAATCAATAGAGCGAGTCTAAGGACTCTTGAAATCCGACCAAGTGATAAACTTGGAAGGGAGTGGTTTTTCTCTAAGTAAACTAGTTGGTTTACAAGGAGTTTCTACTATACATCGCTTGTCATTGACCGTTGGTAATGTTTATTTTCCCGTCTAATTATTCCGCTTCTTTATCACTCAAAGTCGATGACTTCGCAGGAGTCGCCGACTCGTTTAATTACATGTCTTCATTGCCATCGTTTTCTATTGCTTTTATGATTGGTGTTTGATCTTGGTTGATTTTCGGTTCTTCTTGCTGGAATTGAATTGAATTTTTTATAAGACAAGCATGAAGTAACTTGTTCTCGAATTGAATGATTTTCACCATGAGTTTTGGCAATTGTTGGCATGATTAGATAGGGTTTCGAGCAAGTATGGGGTTGCATGATCTTGATTGTTTGTTTATATGTGGAATCGTGATTGAAATTGTGCAAAATAGTCGAACGAATTGAGATTTGGAACTCGGAATTGATTGTGTTATGTTCTTGCCCAGGCTCGTTACTGACTTGTGAGGGTCGATAATGACCTGAGAATGCCCAGAACCAGAGCCAAACCCAAAGACCTCGTTACCGACCCAAGGTATCGAAGTGGGTCGAGACCATTTCCGAGTGCAAATTTGGGGTTTTATTTTTTTGATTTGAGTGGATCGTATCTTGGATTTTTATGGTATTTTCAAGTACCAAATGGCAAGCACAAGCCGAGCCAACGCTAGGGCGGGAAAGAAGACAAGGACTCAAAGATCTCCGTCTCCTCCATAGATGGACATAGTCATTTTGCCTAATCGGGAGCAATTGACGGTTTTTGATTCCGTCCTTCAGAAGGACCACTTCACTAGGTGGTTCTCAAGATCAAGTGCAAACGCTAGCGGCATTTATGAGGATGTCAAGCAAGCCTTTGCCATTCTCGGTATACCTCATCTACTCAAGAAGGAGGAAACCCCGCACTACCCGACTCTCACCACCGAGTTCATTGCCACCCTCCGAGTCAGTTTCAAGTCAAATATGTTGGTAGGGAAGATCAAGTTCCGATTAGGCAATGCCGATCATGAATTCACAATGGCCCAGTTCAATCAACTCCTCAACCTCCCTAACCATTTTCGGGATTATATGGTTCTCGACGATTTCAAGGTCACCAGCACTTGGAGCTATATTTCCGGGGAGGTCAATCCTTCTGCACCGGCACTTCCAGGGGCGCGTGTCATCAACCCCATATTCAAGATCATTCTTCGAGTCTTGGGTGCCACTTTTTGGCGCAAGAAGGAGCTTTCAAGTCCAACAAGGACGGAGGTTGGATGCCTCCGCACTATTCTTTTCGAGGACCCCGCCCCCATGAATTTGGGGTATGAATGGCTGAAATATGTAGAGAGGTACGAGGCCTCTTCAAAGGAAGTCTAGTGTGGGAACTTGGTGAGTCTTTTAGCGGAGAAGCTCGGTGTCAACCTCACGCGCTACACCCCACACCTTCCCCAGAAGTTGGATACAAAATACTGGTGTTCTTCCGGCATTTTTTTGAGAGTTCACGGTGGAGTCGCTATCAAGGTTCTTGGACAGGAGGTGAGGATTATGCAGGATAAGCTGGAGTTGCTCTACGTGCCAAATTGGTACGAAGCCTGGACGTCTCATCCGTTCCCTTTGGACAAGAAGCCTCAGGATGAACCTACATTGCGGGAATGTGAGACAAGATATGATAGAGATGGCGCTTCCATGGACGAAGATGAGGTAGCTACGGAGGAGCTCGATAATGAGGATGATGATTTCGGTACCAAGGTACTTGACGATATCGAGCAAGACGAGCACACTGACCTCGGTACCGAGCAACCTGGGCTCGATATTGAGTATTTTGAGGTCAATATCGAGGCATTCAACTTCGGTACCGAGCCTGCTCTTCTGCCTACCGAGCGTCATTCGTATAACATGGTGCCTTACAACCCGGTCATTTATCAAGACCACTTCCAGCCACATGACCACTACCAACCGCCGCCCCAGCCCAGCTGCACTAGTTTCGTTCCACCTCCCTGGGCTGATAATTTATCCTTCCAAATGAAATAGCTGAACCTGCAACAGACACAACTCACTCAACAAATAGAGCATTGTGAGGGTGTGTATTCCTCTCGCATGGCTCTTAAGGATGCAAGGTAGCAACAAGCGGATGCTCGCTGGAGGACGATGGAGCAGCGTGTGACGGTTTATGAGGAGCGATGGAGGACAATGTATGAGTTCATGGGCAACTTTGAGCGCCAGTTTCCACCACCACCACAGTGATGATTCAACTTTCAAGAATGTTTCTTCTGGTTCTTTGTTTATCTTGTGAGTTTCTTTCTTTTTCCGTTTCTTTTCTTTTGTTTTGCTTTATTACAGTAGGGACACTGTAACTTTAAGTATGGAGTAGAGAGGGAAAAGAAAACTTGCTTGTTTTTTTGTGTTAAGTTTGTTTTGTTTCTTGTTTTCATAAAAAATAAAAAAATCACAAAAAATTGAAAATTTAAAAAATTCAAAAAGATTTTAAAATAGATGAGCACCCTCTCTTTTGATTCTATGATAGTTAATTGCTTGCATGACCATTTAATTTCCTTTGAACATGTTTCTGATAGTATAGCCCGAGTCTTATGATAAAATTGTTTTTATAGAGGAATAACATTTTGATGAAATTGAGCATGTATAACTTTTAGCATTAGTAGTTGCAATCCAACAAAAATTGCTACCTTGTGAGTTATTTTTTGCCATATAGGGAGAACATCAAAAATCCCTCTTCTTTTCTTGTGTGATTTACTCTTTATACATCCTTCGGCTGGCTGGCAACGCTTGGCCCAACATTGGATTTGTTTGAAAACAAGCAGCGTTCATTTAATCAAATCTTTTTTTTATGCTTGCCATCCCCCTCTCCTTTCAGTCGAGTCACTTCGTACCTCGGTTACAATAATGAAAATTTGGGAAAAGGCCTCGCTACCCGAACAAAGAAGATTTTGATCAACACTGGATACCATTATCTCTTGGAATTGTGATGGTTATCTATTTCTCAAGACTTGTATAAGATTTTTAGTTCATTACTTGTGAAAGTCATATGATAGAGAACTTACTTTTTTTAAGCCTTATTAATCCCTATCCATCCTTACATGATCCTCTTTTTGACAACCAATTTGAGTTTTAGCCTTTTATTTGTTGCTCCACAAAAATATTCCTTAGCCGAGATAAGCTTGACCCTATCCAAGGATTAGGACTTATTTGGAGAGGTGTTGTTTTTGTAGAGTGAAAAAGTTATGTTTTGGTTCAAAATAAAGGGTTTTGGTGGGGTAGATTGGAAGTCTCTTGATTAATTTTTTTAAAAAGATCTCTTGGTTAAAAGATTGCACAAAAGGAGAATAAAATGATCTATGGATCGATACAGCCTATGTGGGATTGGTACCGATGTTTAAGAAGAAAAAAATCGAGGAAGGAAGTAAAAGTTCAGCTCGTTATCTACCCTCTCAGGTCGTGCCGAGGCAAGTCGAGAGGAGAAAAGAAAAAAACGCAGGAATAAGAAAATGAAAAAAAAGAAGGAAGAATAAGGAAGATGTGCAGTGTTTAGAGTTTAAACCAGAGATTCTTTATGTTTTTAAGAGGCTTTCTAGGATTTAAAAGGTGAGTGAAGAGATGTTCTTTAAAGAAAGTGAGTTTGGTATATGTTTTTTAGAGTTTTGGTATGTGTGAGTTTTTAGGAGTTTTGATTCCGGGATATTATTAGCACCATATGACCAAAATTTTACACGCCTTATTGTTATTACCAAGCCCCATTACAACCTGACCGAATGGAAACTTCTATGAAGTTTTTCATTGAGCCTAAGTTCTCTTGATGATTTTTGCTTGTTTTGACAAATCTTTGGTGGAGAGTTTGGTGATATAAGTTCCAATTTCTATGAGTTTTTGCATATTAGATTGAGTTGACAGATGAATTTATAGCCCAAACACATGAGAGTTGAGTGAACACACTTTATCCTTGGTGAGGTTGGATTGTAGTTGCTTATGTCTATAGTGCTTTTATATGTGTGATGTTAATAGTCATTTGCTATTTTTGCTATGTTGTGATGTTGCTTTTTAGATAAAGGCTATTGCTTGATAAGCATGATGTTTGGTTTTGGTTAGTGTTTAGTGATTGCTTGAGGACAAACAAGTTTAAGTATGGGGTATTTTGATGTTGGGGTTTTAGTATAGTTTTAGTTGTTTTTCTTAGGTTGTTTGGTTTAATTTTAGTGAGTTTTAGAGTTAGTTTTGTGTGTTTTTGGATAAGTTTGCATATTTTGTGAAAAGTATGGAAGCTACTCCGTTTTGTGTCTTTTTGTAGGTTTTTGAAGCGGAATGAAGCGTTTTTCAAGCAAGCTGAAGTCAAGTGGTTTATGGTGGAGTGCATAAAGGAAAGAGAAGAATGATATGTTTTGAAGATCCCGGTGAAGTCTAAGAGAAGCTGTGAAAAGTGTACAAAATACCCAAAACAAAGAGCTCGTTACCAACGTGTGAGGGTCGGTACCGAGCTGTGCAACGAGATATTATTAGGAGAATTCAGCAAGAGTCTACCCACCCTGTGCAGGTCGTTACCGAGGTGACTTGTGTCGGTAGGCGGCGTCGACTTTGGAAAATTCTATCTTTTACCTTGTAATTTTTTTAGTTTAGAAAGTTTTTATCTTCTAGGATCTTTGTTAGATAGTTTCTTTTAATATAAATACCCTTGATCTAGAGTAGTTTTTGGAGGACGCGAGTTTTGGAAGAAAACAAGACGTAGTTTGGGGGAGTTCGACTGGTTCGATCAATTGAGAGAGAGGTCGAGTTTGTTGAAGTTCTTCGTCGTTCCTTAAGATCGAACTTGGTTGTAAGACGAGATTTCTTTAATTTCAAGTAAGTTTTATTTCAATGTTAACCTTGAATATAGTTGTTTGTTTTGATTTAATCATGAGTGAGTATTTTACTTTTCTAGGATCAAGGTTGAAACCCGACATAGTTATGCATGGTTGAATGAATGTGTTGATGTTTTGAATGCCTTCTATCTTTTATCTACTTGTTTGTGCTTATACTTAGACGAAAGTCAATGTAATTTGAGTATATTGCTTGATCGGGAGAGAAAGTTGTAATCTTGAAAGTTGATATTGTTCGATAACGAAAGTTTCGAGCTTTGGATTCAAATTAAGTAGAATGTGAATTTATTTATGAAAATTGATTGATTTATTTTAAAGGCATGATAATTATCCTTCACACTAGTTTGTATGCATGATTATGTCGTGGTAACCCTTCTCCTAGTTGTTTTTATCATTTGAATTTCCTTCGTTTTACCTTTGAACATACTCGTTATCGAGGTACACAAGTCTGTACCGAGCCTGCAGTTGCTTTGTCTTGTTTGCGTGATTTAGGTAGAAATCCAGCATCGTTACCGACCATGACAAGGTCGGTACTGAGGGCTGTCGTAGCCTAGTTTTGCTTTGTTTTCTTGTTTTCGTAGTATTGTAATCAAACATCCTTGCTTTCCGTGGACGATCTTGACCTCCCTATACTCAACGGGGCTTGCCTACAAATTTATTTGTTGTCAGTTAAAACCCTCTCAACACTCTCAAGTCAAAAAGTGGACAAGTCTTGAACTTCTTACTTTCTTTGAGAGTGTTACCTAAGAACACACACTTTGTCAGTTTTCCTTCCATTCCCGCGATTGAGATCTCACTCTTTGAGTCTCGTTCTCTTGGGATGCTCATGAGTGCCCTCAAAGGTCTTTCCAAGCCTCTTGGATTACCCAAATGCACTCAATTAGGTGATCTCATCAAGTTTGTCTAATTACAAACCACCCTTTTCGGGCTATGAAATTATTAAGTGCTTGAAGCTCAACCTCTCATTTTTCTCGTTCATTTCGCCATAGGATTATGAAAGCTTAAGCTTTCATATGGGTCTCAATCCCATTCCCCTCGATGATTTCAGGACCAGTTTCCTGTTTAACCCTTTTGTTAAAGGATCTGCTAGATTTCTTTCTGACCTTATATACTCCATTGTGAGTACTCCATTTAGAAGCAGGTGTTTCACAGACTCATGCCTGATACGTATGTTCCTCTTCTTTCCATTATAAGCACTACTCGTAGCAACTCCCATAGTTGCTTGTGAGTCACAATGTAGAGATACGGGAGGTGTCGACCTCCCCCACAATGGGATGTCTGCCATTAGGCTTCTTAGCCACGCGGCCTCTTTCCCAACTAAGTCAAGAGCTATAAACTCCGACTCCATAGTAGATCTTGCTATAACTATATGCTTTGCAGACTTCCAAGATATAGTTGCACCACATAAAGTAAACACATAACCACTAGTAGAGCTTACTTCATCATTATCAGATACCCAGATTGCATCACTATAGCCCTCTAATACATTAGGGAATTTCTTATAATATAAACCCCAATTTGCAGTACCTTTTAGGTACTTCAATAATCTTTTTAGGGCATTCCAATGTTCCTTACATGGATTATGGGTATATCTGCTTAATCTACTTGCAACATAAACGATATCAGGTCGAGTATAATTCATCAAGAACATCAAGCTACCAATTAGCTTACCATATTCAGATTGAGAAACACTTTTCCCTTTATTTTTCTTTAAGTGTATGCTAGGATCATAAGGTGTTCTTGTAGGTGTGATATCAAAAGAATCAAATTTTCTTAGTATTTTCTCTACATAATGAGATTGACATAAAGTGAAGCCATCTTTAGTTTTTGTAAATTTCACACCCAAAATTACATCAACTTCACCTAGGTCCTTCATCTCAAATTTTGAAGATAAGAAATCTTTGGTCTAATTAATTACATCTAAATGTGTCCCCATAATTAGCATGTCATCAACATACAAGCATATAATCACACATTTAGGATGTATCATCTTAGTATAAACGCATGCATCAGAGTCATTAACGACAAAACTAAAGCTCATAATAGTCTTATGAAATTTTTCTTACCATTGGTTTGGAACTTGTTTTAGATTATATAAAGATTTCCTCAACTTACACACCCTGTTCTCTTGTCCTGGGGATCACGAATCCAGGAGGTTGCTGCATATATATATATATATATATATATATATATATATCTTCATTTGGATCGCCATTTAGAAAAGTTGTTTTAACATCCATCTGATGTACAAACAAATTATAAGTGGATGCTAGTGCAATCAATACACGTATAGTGGTGATCTTAGTAACGGGTGAATAAGTGTCAAAATAATCAATACCATATTTTTGTGTAAATCCTTTGATTACTAATGTTGCCTTATACCTTTCTATAGTACCATCGGTTTTCAGTTTTTTCTTGAAAATCCATTTACACCCAATGGCTTTACTACCTCTAGGTAAGTCTACAATTTCCCAAGTCCCATTAGATATAATGGAATCCAGCTCACTGTTAATGGCATCTCTCCAGAAACTAGCATCTATAGAACTTGTTGGGACGTTGTTGGGACCTCTGGTTCTAAACAACGGATCAACGATGTAATTCTCTTAAGTTTTGATAATGACAAACACCATAGGGAACTAATGTGGTTTGTTCAAGTATTTCTAAGGAACGCAGGTACATCCAAGAACTCCTATGAATGACCAAAAGCCACTGCAGGCCACAATGAAGAGTTTCCATCAAGGGAACTCTGAAGAGGAAAGTTCCCATGAAGTGGGAACTCCCAAAAATGATCAAGAGCACAAGCTTACAACGATGAAGAGTTTCCATCAAGGGAACTCTGAACAAGACAGTTCCCATGAGATGTGAACTCACATGTGAGGACAACGACCGTTCAGCGCAGATCGCGGGATTCTGTCTCAGACAGCCCAAAGGAACAGTCTGAGGATCAGACTGTCACGCTTCATCCAACGGTCCGATTGATCCAAGAAGTTGACCTAGTTCAAACCAAAGTCACATGTGAAGAAAGTACAACTTGGGCATCAAGCAAAGGGTATTTTGGACACAAACGAAAGATGCGACTGCCCAAGCTCAATGGACTATAAAGCCAAATGAATAGTACTCGGATTGAGTACTTCTCCCAGAACTCACAAACACCCACACCAGAGAAAAGAAAGAAAAGGAAGAGAAGTCCCCGCCGGCGAGTGTGTGATCTCGACGACGGTGAAGCTGAAGTTCCCAGGAGAAAGGGATCTGAGAAGTCAGTGTAAGGTTTGAGTTACTTGTGTTTTGGTTGTGAGCTTAGGAACTCAGTTGAGAGGATTTACTAGTGTTGCTAGAGTTAGGAAGAACTCGTAGGAACAAAGAAGTGTAAATCCGGCTGTGTAACTAAGGAACAAAGCAATTAATATAAGTAAATCATTCAAAATCCTCCAAGCGGAGGTAGAGGTTTACCCATACAACTAGTTGGTTGTAGTGGGGTTCCTCTATAAAGGAACTGTGTTATTTACTGTTTTATTACTTGCGAATTGTTTACTTTCGCTGCCTTGGGAACAGCTTAACTGCCAGTTCCCAAGCTCTTTGCTAACGTTTACGATCCAACAATTGGTATCAGAGCCTGCGCTCTAGATTTGTGTTAGCATCGCAGGTATCAAATGGCTCAGGAACTTACTCAGGTGGGGAACAACACTAGTAAGCCGCCAAGGCTTATTACAGGAAGATTTGAAAGCTGGCAACGCGACATGAAGGATTGGATGCGTGGCCAAGACTACCAAGCCTGGTGTGTCATCGAGAGAGGCAACTTCGAAATCGATCCAGCTATAGTCAACGACCTCTCAAAGTGGGGACCCAACGAGTACAAGTGCATGGAGGCAAACTACAAAGCCAAACAGTACCTAAAGAGGTCCATGTGCGTACAAGATTGTGACAGGGTTGCAAACCTTGACACAGCTAAGGAAATATGGGAAGCCATCCAACAAATGCACGTTGGGAACTCAGACCTCAGAGAAGATCTTCAGATGAATGCAAAAAGGGAGTTCTACAACTTCCAAATGGAGATGGGAGAGTCCGTCGATAGCTACCAATCCCGATTTGAAGGACTTTGCACTAAAATGGAGGGATTGGGGATCACCAAAGAAGAAATCACCCACAAAATGAAGGTCCAACAACTCTTCAACGGATTGACTGGAGAATGGGCAAACGAGAGAACGATGTTCAAGGAAAATCCAGAAAATCGAACACTCATGCTCCATCAAGTGTTTGGAAAGCTAGTAGGACACGAGAAGAGAAAGATCGATGATAAGGAACAAACTCGAGCTCATCGAGGGATCGCACTCAAGATCGATAAAATGCTCAAATCGACCTAAGAACAACATGAAGACTCCGAAGAAGAAGAGGATGAGGAGCTAGTTCTCGTAACAAAGGCTCTTAGAAATTTCTACAAAGGGAAGTCTCAAAGGAACAGTGGGAACTAGGGAAAGGGACAGAGTTCCCAAAGAAAGACCACAGAGAAGGATCTCTCAGATGTGACCTGCTACAAGTGCAACAGGAAAGGACATTTTGCGAAGGAATGCCCACAGGGAACTGATGGTCGGAAGCAAGGAAAGAAGGCCTACATCGCTACCTAGAGCGATGATGAAGACGAAGATCCCGAGTCATGGGCACTCCCAGACATGTGTGGCATGGCCATAGGAGAAACCACTGGGGAACAACCCAGTAAGGTAACCACTGAAACTGTTCTTGATTCCTTGAGTAACTATGAAAAACTTGAGTTGTTGAAAATTCTTTCAAGTCTTGTCAAAGATAACATAAAACTGCAAAACAAGTTGGAAAAACAGGAACACATAAATTCTCAATTAGTTGGTCTTGAGCCCTGTCCCAACTGCATATCCCTTCTAGAAAAACTCAAGTCCCATGTGTCTCACATTGTAGATCTAGAAAGAGAAATCAAAACTCTAGAAAAAGATGAGAACACCCTCTTGCAAAACCTGAGTAAGACTCCCGAACATCTTGAAGCCTCCAGTTCCCAAATTAAGTTTGTCCTAGCCAAACATGGCATAGGATACAAAGGTGAGTGCTCCAAGAACGGAAAGTCACCCTTGAGCGAACATGAGATCCATGAGTGTAGGGCCTTAGAACTCCAATGCGAGAAACAGAAAAATGCTCATCTCGAGGAGAAAATCAGGGTCCTAGAGAGTGGAAACAATGGTGACAAAGATTACTATACTGGGAACTCCGAACATAGAATCTATGTCAAAATTGCTAAGGGAAACGGGTCTCGGGTGTACAACAAAGAAACCATGGATAGGAACCGGATCCAGAGACCACACCCAAAATACTACATGGGAGAATACTATAAGACGTGTTGGCACTGTGGTGCTCATGGTCACTACAAGGATGCATGTCCCAAGAAGAGAGCCCAAACCCCTAGAAACCATGAGTTCCCAAACAAACAAAAACGTCATGCTAATCACCAAAGGAACTCCAACTCTCAAAATTCTAGAGACATCAACATTTCTGACTATATCTTGAATGAAAATGTTTTCCCTTGCAAGGGACCAGGCAAGAGTCATCTTGCCTGGGTCTCAAAACACTAACTTTACCTTGTAGGTGGCAGTGAGAGGGAACAATGCATGGTTCATAGACAGTGGATGCTCGAACCATATGACCGGAAACAAGGATATCCTCATCTCACTCCACACTCATGCCGAAGGAGGCCATGTCTCATTTGGCAATAAAAACAAGGGAGAAGTAATTGGAAAGGGAGAAGTATTGCTAAATAGATCAATCAAAATCAGCAATGTCAATTTGGTGAAAGATCTGGGATACAATCTCTTAAGTGTTGCCCAGATATGTGATCAAGGGAACAACGTTGTCACCTTCAACTCAGATGAATGTCTTGTCATCAACAAGAAGACCAACAAAGTAATTCTGAGAGGAAGAAGATACAACAATGTGTATGTGGTGGATACCAACTTTGAACCACCAATGAATCTGTGCCTTGCGAGTTCCCAAGATGACACGTAACTCTGGCATCGAAGATTGGGACATGCTGGTGTAAATCAAATCCTGAAGCTTTATCTACAGGATCTGGTCATTGGTCTTCCACGGATCAATCTCGAAGGAGTCAAAATGTGTGAAGCATGTGTTCGAGGGAAACAGACCAGGACCTCCTTTAAACCCAAGAAGGTGGTGAGCACAACTAGGTCCCTGGAGCTAATTCACATGGATCTCTGTGGTCCAATAAGAACGGCTAGCTACGGTGGAAAAAGGTACATGTATGTTTTAATTGATGATTTTTCAAGATTCACCTGGGTTATTTTCTTGAAGACAAAATCACAAGCATTTGAAGAATTTGTGCCCTTCATCAAAAGAACAGAAGTAAGCTTGGGGCTAAAACTGAAAGCAATCAGATCTGATCACGGAACTGAGTTTCAAAACTCAGAGTTCCTAAACTTTTGTGAGAAAAATGGGATCTCTCACAACTTCTCAGCCCCTCGCACTCCTCAGCAAAATGGAGTGGTCGAGAGAAAGAACAGAACTCTAGAGGACATGGCTAGAACTATGATGATTGAAAGTGGAGTTCCTGAGTACTTCTGGACTGAAGCCATCTCCACAGCTACGTACATCCTGAACCGAGCCATGACAAGGCCCCTGATCAACAAGACGTCCTATGAGCTCATCAAAGGGAGAAAACCAAACATCTCACACTTGAGAACATTTGGTTGCACATGCTTTGTTCACAATAACGACAAAAACAATCTTGGCAAATTCGACCCCAGAAGCGACGAAGGGATCTTCCTGGGATACTCATCACAAAGCAAGGCTTACAGGGTCTACAATAAAAGGACCAAGAAGATAGAAGAAAGCATTCATGTCGTCTTCAACGAAAAATCTGTAAAAATGGGAACCGAGACCCAAGGGAAGGGAACTCTGTTCAAGCTAGTTAGACATGAAGACGATGATGATGACGATGATGAGCCAAGGAAAAGGGATGAAGACTATCCAAGTGCAAGCAACATTCCGCAACCAGGGAACAACGACGAAGGTCCAACTCTCACTGATCAAACTTCCCTCGAGGCTCCCTCCTCAGAAGAACTACAAGACACCTCCAACTCTCTCGAGGTTCCCTCTTCAGGGAACAACTCTGCTGTCCCCCAAGACAATATCCTGCCAGAATCAAGTATTCAAGGGGAACAAAGAGGGAACCTGCCAGAAATCTATGAAGAAACATCAAATGAAGAAGCTGAAGATGAGAGTTCCCATGACAAAGAAACACCAACTGAAGATGACACACATGCAAGGGAACTCACTCATACAAGAACCTTTCAACAGAGAAAGGACCACCCCATTGAGAACATCATCTCCCCTCTTGATAAAGGTGTACAAACTCGTTCCTCTCTCAATAATTTTTGTGCTTTTAACGCGTTTGTTTCCATGGTGGAACCCAAAAGTATCAAAGAAGCCTTGAAGGACCCAGATTGGATTCAAGCCATGCAAGAAGAACTCCACCAATTCGAGAGGAACAAAGTTTGGAAGCTAGTTCCTAGGCCCAAAAACAAGAACATCATAGGAACTCGATGGGTCTTTAGGAACAAGCTCGATGATATTGGGGCTGTAGCAAGGAACAAGGCTAGGCTAGTGGCACAAGGCTACAAGCAAGAAGAAGGAATCGACTACGATGAGACCTTCGCACCGGTTGCCAGAATCGAGGCCATCAGACTCTTAATTGCCTATGCTGCTCACAAGGGATTCAAGCTCTATCAAATGGATGTGAAAACAGCCTTCCTCAATGGACATCTCAAGGAAGAAGTATATGTGGCCCAACCTCCAGGATTCGAAGATGAGAAGCTGCCCAACCATGTCTATTTTATGGAGAGGGCCCTCTACGGACTCAAACAAGCTCCCCGAGCTTGGTATGACAGGTTTGCTCAATTCCTCTTGTCCCATGGGTACCTTCGCGGTTCCATAGACAAGACTTTGTTTTTAAAGAAAGAGTCTAAAGACATTTTGATCGTGCAAGTATATGTTGATGACATTGTGTTTGGAGCAACTAACGAAAATCTTGTAGAGAAATTTAAGGACCTCATGCGCAGTGAGTTTGAGATGAGTCTCATTGGGGAACTCACGTTCTTCTTGGGACTCCAAATATCCCAAACCAAGGAGGGAACAAAGATTCATCAACAGAAATACATTAAGGAAATGCTCGTGAAGTATGGGATGGAACACTCCAAGCCCATTGACACTCCCATCTCACCAAATTCAAGGCTCAATGCGGATGAAACAGGTATTAGTGTGGACCAAAGGAACTATCGAGGCATGATCGGGTCCCTTCTCTACTTAACAGCTAGTAGACCTGATATCATGTTCTCCGTATGTCTTTGTGCTCGTTTTCAAGCTAATCCTAAGGAATCACACCTGAAAGAGGTGAAGAGAATTTTCAGGCATCTCAAAGGGAACGATAACTTGTTCCTATGGTATCCAAGGAACAGTTCCCTTGAGCTCATTGCATACACAAATGCAGATTTTGCAGGGCACATGGTCGATAGAAAGAGCACATAAGGAATGGTCCAGTTCCTAGGGTCATGCTTAGTCTTGTGGGGATCTAAAAAGCAAAACTCAGTGGCACTCTCCACAGCTGAAGCCGAATATGTGGCTGCCGCATCTTACTGTTCCCAAGTTCTATGGATTAAGTCACAACTCCAAGATTACCGTATGTCTTTTGGCCCAGTTCCCATACTTTGTGATAACACTAGTGCCATAAACATTTCCAAAAATCTTGTGCATCACTCTAGAACTAAGCATATTGATATAAGGCATCACTTTCTACGTGACAATGTTGAAAGTGGGAACATCTCGATGGAACACTGTAGAACTGAAGAGCAAATTGCGGACATTCTTACCAAAGCTTTAGACAGACATCCCTACTAGCGTTTTTGAATGCTTCTAGGGATGATAACTCTAAACTAAACAAGTCCTTGTTTGACTCTCTCTCAATGTCTGACTAGTTTATCTAAGATTGCATGATAGGGAACTTGGATTTATTGCTTTCACTATGCCATGATTACTAGTCTAGAGAAAAATGTGTACAAGGGAACCTTATTTCTTTCGGCCATAAATGATCAACCAGAGTTCCGTTTATCCCACCTTACAAGCCACTATGACGGTTGATCATATAACCAACCCTAAGCTAGGGACCAGACAAACGCGTCTCATGAGCCAAACTATTTCCATTATCGAGTCGAAAATTGTCTGGTTCCCTTTGAGTTCCCTAGCCCCACAAAAGGATGAGTGTGAAGTTCCCTTAACCACTTCACTCTCCCTGACCTCGATAAGATCATGGGAACTGATGCATCTACAAAGGGAACGCTGACTAATCTACAAAGAAAACCGTCACTTGGGAAGCAGACTTTTGTGTCAGAGGCTCTGAAACGTTGAGGGCCAAGTATTCAAATTTTGAAAAGGACTTCCCAAGAGATCGTGACGCGTGTCCAGAGGCGTGCTAGAGAAGTTGAAACGGGGCCCCACGTTCATTGGGCAACGGTTATCGAGGTTACTCCACTTCCCTTTCTACCCTTCACCTCCTCTCTCCTTTAAAACCCTTATTTGCTATTTTTGGGACCCTTATTCCATCTTCCAACTCTGTCATTCGTCTTCTCCACATCTCTTTCACTCTCTTTTCAAGAAACCTCCAAAACCTCCAAATTTCTTACAAAAATGGCCCCTCAATACACCTTTTCCCAGATCAAAGCATGGGTACATGCCAATCCTCGCATCCTCTTCATCTCTCAACTAAAAGAGATTGAGCAAGAATCGGACCCAACCATGAAGGATGTTCTTATCCAAGGGCTATACAATCAAGTAAGCCCCTTCTTGCCCCCTCCTCCTCCTCCGGCTGACGACACCGTCACCTGGACTTCTTCCTCTTCCGAATCTCTTCCTCTCCCTCCTTCAACCACCAACACCTCCTCCGGAGTCACCATTGTTGACAATTTCGGAGACGCTCGTCCTTCCATCAACGAGAAACCTTGAAAATCCAAACACCGCCATTCATCCAAACGCCGCCACTCCTCCAAAGATCCCTCAAAACCCAAAAAATCCAAACATTCCCACGACCCCTCTAAATCCAAAAAGCGTAAACACTCTGAGGCCTCTGAATTCTCGGAGCCCAAAAAGAAGGCTTTCTTCAAGTTTGAGGACTACTTGAACTGCTCCAAGGAGAGTTCATGTGCTCCCAGACCTCCTTTCCCTTTCCCTTCCGATGATGGGACCTCTCAATCCCAAAGTCTACTCCCCTCTTCCTCCTCTCTCCCTCCTCTTCTGACCGAGGGACCTCCCAAACCTCCTCCCACAAAACAGCCAACTCCTTCTCCACCACCTCCTTCAGTTCCCACCTCCAAGGGAACTCCACCTCCCCAACCTTCTTCACTTCCTCCCGTTCCCATCATTACGGGATCTCCAACTCCACCTTCACCTCACAAAACTCCTTCTCCTCCCTCTTCACCAAAACACATCTCCACCTCTCCCATTTCTACTTCGGGGATCTCTACTCCCCAAGTCACCACATCCCTTCTTCCCCCTTCCACACAACTCTCCATCCCTCTTCCTTCTTCTACTCTCCCCTCTTCCATCACATCCCCCACCACCACCAAACTCCCCTCTCCCTCACCATCCAAAAGTACCGTCGCTCTCACCTCAGACGACGACGATCTTCCTCTCTCCGTGGTCATCGGCAAAATGACCAAGGACCCTCCTCCTATCATCATGGGAACTCTGGAGGAGGAAGCCCAGCTCAAGGAAATCGAGGAAGAGCTCAATCGGGACCCCTCTGAGCACACAGTCTCCCAAGGGACAAAGTCCCCAGAAAAAGTGGCTCCTGAAGAGCCCACGAAGAGAAGGGACCTCGCACCAGCTAGAGGTGCTGAGGCAACAACAAGTCATCCTGAAGATGACGCGGAGAGCTCAAGTTCGATCTCCTCCGAGGAAGAAGGGACCTCCCAAGATGAGGTCGAAGAGGAAGAAGAAGCTCTAGCTGCTAAGGAGCCCGCACGGATCCCAACACCTGGACACCAAATGGTGGTGTCCACAAGTTCCCAACCGTCAAGGGACCGCGTGCTTATGATTAAAGCAGCTGCACCCTCTCAGCCGAAAGGACCTCGCACGTTCTCTAGGGGGAACACGTCCAAAAGCACAACAAAGAAGGGGAAGGGGACCTCTTCCACAAAGCACCATGTGGATGAGCGCAAGAAGCTCCTTCCTCCACTCATCGTTTCAGAAGACGTGCTAAATGAAAATGGCCTAGGGGAACTGTGGGACCTGATCAAGGCCCAGGGCTGGGAGAGACTCTGCCAAGAGACTGTGAGCGTAGATCCCTCACAAGTGCGTCAGTTTTACAACAACTTCACCATCACCAACGACTGCACTCAGGGAACTCTCCCATGAAGGCGACGAGTTTATTTTTACAACGTCGACAATTCGCCTTCAACTCCAGGTCCCCGGACAAGGGCTCAGTGAGTTGCCCAACAAGCTCTGGGGCGACTTCAATAGCGCCGAGGTGTGCAACACAATCTTTGAGGGTCGGGTTCCCTCTAAAGTGCTCTCGACGCACCATCTGTCCTTGGTCGCCAAGCTCGCTCACCAATTCATCATCAACGTGGTGATCCCACGCCAAGAGAAGCGTCTGGTCATCAACATCCCTGATGCCATCATCCTCTACTACTTCCTCCTCAAGAAGCCCATAAACCTTCCCAGAATCATCCTTGGGCACATGGAGAAGTGCATGGCTTCCAAGTCCCACTCCCTTCCCTATTCTGGGCTGATCAAGAACCTCCTACAAAAAGAGGGTCTCTACGACGCCTCTAAAGACGAAATCGAGCTTGGAAGGGAACTGGACATTTCAGTTGTCCAAAAGATGAGGCACTCTGAGCCCGTAGAGGAGGCGGCTCCACTCGAATCTGGTACACACGAGGGGAACTCTCCAGTGTTGCTCCGCATTGCCAACACCCTCGACCAGATTGCCAGGGATCAAGCAGCGTTGGCCAGAGGACAAGAAAAGCTTACACAAGTCCTTACTCGCCTCTGTGACGCCCTGTTCCCTCAAGACCCATGATCTCTCCCCTCTTCTCCCCTTTAATCCAAAAATGACCAAAAAATTGTACTTGGGTTCCCATTGTACATATTATCTTAAGTAATGAAATGGTCTTTATTTTGATTGCGTGTTCCCTTCCTTCCTATTATTGCTTTGCTTGTTTTCGATGATGTCAAAAGGGGGAAAGACAAAAAATGCGAGATGAGTTAAAAGTTTAAGTTATCACAGACCACACATAAGCTAAGGGGGAACAATTGCATAAAAAGCTTAATAGGAACTATGTGTCTCACCAGAAGTGGTTCCCTAAATCTAAGTGTTTCACTAAAAGTGACTTCCCAAAATCATACTTAGGAACTCATCAGCATATCATTCATTGAAATACTTGCATATTTTGTGATGGGTTTGTCATCATCAAAAAGGGGGAAATTGTTGGGACGTTGTTGGGACCTCTGGTTCTAAACAACGGATCAACGATGTAATTCTCTTAAGTTTTGATAATGACAAACACCATATGGAACTAATGTGGTTTGTTCAAGTATTTATAAGGAACGCAGGTACATCCAAGAACTCCTATGAATGACCAAAAGCCACTGCAGGCCACAATGAAGAGTTTCCATTAAGGGAACTCTGAAGAGGAAAGTTCCCATGAAGTGGGAACTCCCAGAAATGATCAAGAGCACAAGCTTACAACGATGAAGAGTTTCCAGCAAGGGAACTCTGAACAATACAGTTCCCATGAGATGGGAACTCACATGTGAGGACAACGACCGTTCAGCGCAGATCGCGGGATTCTGTCTCAGACAGCCCGAAGGAACAGTCTGACGATCAGACTGTTATGCTTCATCCAACGGTCCGATTGATCCAAGAAGTTGACCTAGTTCAAACCAAAGTCACATGTGAAGAAAGTACAACTTGGGCATCAAGCAAAGGGTATTTTGGACACAAACGAAAGATGCGACTGCCCAAGCTCAATGGACTATAAAGCCAAATGAATAGTACTCGGATTGAGTACTTCTCCCAGAACTCACAAACACCCACACCAGAGAAAAGAAAGAAAAGGAAGAGAAGTCCCCGCCGGCGAGTGTGTGATCTCGACGACGGTGAAGCTGAAGTTCCCAGGAGAAAGGGAACTGAGAAGTCAATGTAAGGTTTGAGTTACTTGTGTTTTGCTGTTGTGAACTTAGGAACTCAGTTGAGAGGATTTACTAGTGTTGCTAGAGTTAGGAAGAACTCGTAGGAACAGAGAAGCGTAAATCCGGCTGTGTAACTAAGGAACAAAGCAATTAATATAAGTAAATCATTCAAAATCCTCCAAGCGGAGGTAGAGGTTTACCCATACAACTAGTTGGTTGTAGTGGGGTTCCACTATAAAGGAACTGTGTTATTTACTGTTTTATTACTTGCGAATTGTTTACTTCCACTGCCTTGGGAACAGCTTAACTGCCAGTTCCCAAGCTCTTTGCTAACGTTTACGATCCAACAGAACTCATAGCCTCTTCATAAGTTTTAGGATAATTTTCTATCATATGAAGGCTAATCACAGATTCATCTATTTTATCTATGTCTTTTATTCTACGTCTTTTACTCTTTCTAGGTTGAACTTCATCAACAATTTTAGCAGGTTCAAACGCAGGCAACGCATTAACAGAGGTAGATATAGGCATGTTTTTCAAAGGATAATTATGCTAAAAAAATTCAGCATCACGATATTCACAATAGATTTATCATTTAATTTCATGAATCTATGGAGCACTACAATCAGCATAACCGATGAACATGCAATCAAAGGTCCTAGAACCAACTGTTTCATGTTTAAAAGAAGGCAAAGCCACTTTAGCTAAACACCCCCCACTTTCAAATATGACAAGTTAGGTGCAAAACCCTTCCAAAGTTCATATGGGGTATGTTCTAGTTTTTTTATGCGGTAACCTGTTTAAAACATGGTTTGCAGACAAAACAGCTTCACCCCACATGTTATAAGGTAAACTAGAGCTAATTAACATAGCATTCATCATTTCCTTTAAAGTCCGGTTTTTCCTTTCAGCTATTCCATTTTGTTGAGGAGTGTAAGGTGCAATCATCTAATGAACTATACCATTATCTCGACAAAACCTTTTTAAAGAGTCGGTTGAGTATTCTCCTACTCGATCAGACCTAAGTCTTTCAATCTTACGGTCTAGTTGGCCTGATTTTGCTCCTGGTTCAGTTTGGGCTCGTTTTTCTTGAACCAGGTGTGGTCGTTCTTCGGACCGTCGATCATGTGGTGGAAATGGGCGGCACGATGTCCTGGCTTGCTGCAAACAAAGCACCCTCCCTTCGCCTTTTCCGCCTTTCATGAAGTTTTGAGTTTTCTTGTTTTGAAGAGCTTTCTGATTTTTTCTAGAGTGTCCAGCATCACCCATTTTGAACCTGTCATTCTTCGGACCAGAAGATTCAACTATATTAGCCATAATCAAATTATCAGAATTGTTCGAAGGCTTGTCTTTGAGGGGATTCGCCTCTTCAATCTTCCTTAGACCGACTAGCTCCTCCAAGGTCAGATTCTTCTTCTTGTGTTTAAGATGGTTATGATAGCTGGCCCACGAATTTGGGAGCTTCTCAATCCAGAAGTTTGCTTGAAGGTCTTCACACATCTTCATTCCTTCAGCAAGGATGTCAGTAACCAGATTCTCGTACTCATGCACTTGTTCCATCATAGGCTTGTCATCAACGATCTGAAAATGCAAGAACTGACCAACAACATATTTTTTCTTTGCAGCATCATCTGAGCCACACTTTTTCTCAAGGGTTTCCCAAATGGACTTAGCAGATTTGTTAGAAATAAACAAATCAAACAAAGCATTGACATATGGCTCGGTAAGAAACCCCTTACAATTTTGTTGTCTTGTTCACATTTTTCAGTTTCAACTGTAGCCTTTGAGGCAAGATCAGTAGCAGCGGCGACCTCATCTGGTGCTGTTTGAGAGTCAGCAGTAGCCAGAGGAAGCGCCTTCAGAGGGGATGCAGGCGGATTAGTGAGCAGGATGTAGTCAACTTTGAGTTGCTCGAAGACAATCAACAACTTTTGAGACCAGCGACGGTAGTTGGTCCCATCAAGCGACTTAAGCTTCGATAGATCGAGAAGTTTGATGATTTGGCCCTCCATTGAAACAGAAGCAGAGTTTGTATTGTTACAAATTTGTAGGAAAATAATCTCTGCAAGGAAAATAAACGTAAGCCAAGGGACTTTGATGTGTTACTGTACTACGTCGTGGGATACTCCACTGCCTTGAAACAATACGCCCGGACACTGGTACAAATCCGAACGAGCGTTTGTCCCCGAAGGATTGAGCGCATCTTCTGTCAATCCCGTGTACTCGGATAAGAAGGATTGGGAATGGAAGTATTTAGAACAGAAGAGAGCTACGGGATTTGTGTTTTGTAAAACTGTGAAGATAGAAGTGTCAAATGTATTGGAGAAGAAGTAGTTGTGGGATTAAATAGAAAAGAAACTGCTCAGATCGCACGATCTGCTCTCAACCACTGACGAAATCGTCTACAATTGAAAACAGATTTGATAAAATCGTTTGACCAATTCAATGGGGTAGTCCCCAAGTTTCGGAAACAGAAATCTGATTGAAAACGCAAAAGTTGCGGAAGAGTTATCGACAAACTAATCCGCAAATCTCGGAGGCCTAGTTTAATAAAGAAAATAAGTTAAAATATCTTGTAAAAAGATAAGCCCAACTGATGTCTCTCTATTTGGTGGTGTTTTCATATGTGATTTCCTTTGTAAATATGTTTCTTTTTCCCCTTTTCTTGTGCGCTTTGTTCCTTTTTAGCCTAGTTCCCGCATTTCTATGAGATTCGGAGACTACGCACCTTTTATGTGTTTTGTAGGTAATTTGGCATGAATCGAGGATCGATTTGAAGGAGGGTCGAGACATGGAGCAAAGGCCGAGCTAAAGCGGGAAAGAGAGAAGCAAGCCATGAAGAAGAACAAGAGAAGCTAACTAAGAAGAAGGTGGAACGAGGTCAGGACCGAGTTGCAACCACATCGGGCCCGACTTTGAAGTCTCCAACCTCGGACCGAGTTGCACAGTAACTCGGGCTCGAGGTTCCTCCGTGTCGGTCCGAGTCGGTCACTGAACTACTTGGGCTCCAAGGCACGAATTTGTGGACTTCCACTTTTGCCCTTCATATAATCTATAAAAGGCCCTCTTGTCTTCTAAGAAAGGGTTCCCTCACACACACACAAAAGGGGGGTTCCAAGGGAGCCAAGAGGATACTTGGAGAGCAAGGAGGAAGGAGAAGAGGAGGGAGAGAGAGAATCGGCCAAGAGAGAGGAAGGCTTGATAGGTTTTGTTGATTGTTTAGCTTTGATTTGCTTTGATCTTGTGGATTTGAAAACCCTTGATTTGAATTTGTGGATTGCTTTGGATTTGAATGAAACCTTGCTTTGTTTTGAGATTGATTATGATGATTGCTTTCTCTTTTGATTTGATTGCTTTCTTTGCTTGTCACATGGAGTAGATCTCCTTGATCTTGGGTTATGGGGGAAAACCCTAGCTAGGTTTAGGCTAGAAACCCCAATTCCATAGCCTTGAGTGTTTGATCTAAGGAACCCACTCTACATAGAGCATCAATTCCTTGCGAAAGTTGGGAATCAAGGCTTGAGATTGGCAAAGTAGCGAAAGTGAACATGTGTCAATCTCAAGACCTTGCTTCGAAGGGGATTTCCCCATGGATCGAGGTGTAGATGTGGTTGGAACGAGGGCAAAAGCACTCGATCCTAGTCCGATCATCACTCATTGCCTGAATTGGGGTGGAAAGGCCTTAATCTACTAGGGAAGGAACCCAAAAGCCCAAGATCTACTTTTAAAATCTTTGAGTTCGACATCCCCAGCTACCTCGGGCCCGACGTACCCAGTGTCGGTCCCGACTTCCTCTTGTCGCCAACCTCGGGCCCGACGTGACCTCAGTGTCGGTCCCGCCTGTTTTCTTTGTTTTCCTTTGTTTTATGCTCTCCTTTCTAGATTCCTAGTATCTAGGCACATCGATCGAGTAGACTTCCCGAGTGTTCGACACCCACCACGTACTACAACGGGGTCGGGTTATAAATTGTATCTCTTGACCCTCGCATCCGAGAGCGATCAAAAAGATTGACGCCGTTGCCGGGGAAGTCTAAGTGAATTGAGTGCCAATTTGGTGAGTTTCTTGTGTTTTGGTAGTGATTTGGGTGAGGGAATAGCCCAAACCCTTTGTTTGTTTTTGATTTGTTTTGGTTTGTGTTTTTGTTTCATAGGTGTATGCTAGCTCGTTCCTCCCGAGGAACACTTGAGCTTGAGTTTGTGAGTGATCCGGAAAGTATTCTCAAGGAAGCCCGAAGAAGGAAAAGGATGGCGAATCAAGCTCTCCATGTTGATGAGGAGTTGGCTCAACTTAGGGCCGAAATGGCTAGATTGCAACTTGAGAGGGACAATCAAGAGGAGGTGGCAAGAAGAGAACGGGAGCAACGGATGAGAGCCGAGGCTCAACTCAACGCTCTACCCCGGAATGCACGCCAATACATGCATCCGGAGTTGAGGGTCCCCGAGCCGGCTATTGTGCTTCCCGAGGTTGCCAAGAATTTTGAGATCAAGACGCAATTCATCTCCCTCATCAAGCGAGATCAATTCGAGGGCCGTCCACATGAGTGTCCCATAGAGCATGTTAAACGTTTTGTGGACATGTGTGAGATGATCTCTACCGACGAGGAGACATTGGAGTATGTGCTTCTAAAGGCGTTCAAATGGTCACTTGGGGGCAAGGCCGCACATTGGCTCGAGAGCCAAGCTCCTAGGTCAATCACAACTTGGAAGACACTCTATGATGCTTTCTTGATGAAGTTCTTCCCTCCCTCAAAGACAACCGAGCTAAGAAGGAAGATTGCAAGCTTTCAACAAGGTCCGAATGAGCCTCTCTTCGAAGCATGGGACCGTTTCAAGGAGATGTTGCGCCAATGTCCTACTCATGGCCAACAACCATATGTGCTTCAAGACATCTTTTTCCAAGGCATCAATCCGGTAACGAAGGACAAGCTCAATCTCCACACCGATTGTGGGTTCATAGACTTGACACCGGATCAAGCTTGGGAGCTACTTGACAAGCTATCCGATTATGAGGCCATGTATGGGGTGAGTCAAGCTAGCAAGGAGGTGAAGGTTCAAGGTGAAGGTGCAAGGAAGTTATATGATCCAAAGGGAGAAGACATTGATAGGGATGTGAAGCTCCAATTCCTTGAAGGTGAAGTGAGCAAGCTTAAGAGGCAAGTCCACTACTACAAGCAAAATGCTAGAGATTGTGAGGAGTGTGGATCCTTTGCACATGCTACACAAGTTTGTCCGAATGAGAGCCAAGTGCGCTTGGCCGAGCGAATTGAGGAGGCAAACTATGTTCGGGGAAATTTCGGTGGAAGAGGCAACTTCAACAATGGTGGCAATGGCCGGTGGAACAACGGTCAAGCTCAAAGCTACAACAACAACTTCAACCAAAACGAGCCAAGGGCGCCACCACCACCATATAGACCACCGGGATTCAATGAGTTACAAACATTTGCTCAAGAGATGAGAGATGGGTTCAAGGAGATGAGGACCCAATTCAATGAGTTTGGTGCATGGAGGAGGCAAGTCGACAATCAATTTGCTCAAATTGCGACTCAAGCCCCAAGAGAGAATGGAAGACTTCCGGGCCGACCCGAGGAGAACCCTCGAGCTCAAAACAATCAAAATGAAGTCCGGGCAATTGGATTGAGAAGTGGTCGAAACCTACCCGAGCCACACGTGCCTAAGAAGAGTGAAGAGAGTCGGACCAACTTACCCAGCAAGTCGGGTCCGAAGTTCCCCGAAGTCGACCCAGCAAGAAGATCGACTCCTTCACCACGGACCGAGGTTGAGAGCAACTCGGGACCAACGTACACAGACCTCGATCCGACCCCTCTGCCCAGGACCGAGATTCACAACATCGGGCCCGACATGGTGCCCAAGTCGGTCCAACCAGGAAGTGTTGCAAATGATGCGGGGAAGTCCAAAGAAGTTGATCCAAGCAAGATTCAAGGTGCAACAATTCTTCCATATCCCTCGAAGAAGCCAAAAGATGCTGTTGAGAACAAGTTCAAGAGGTTTCTCAAACTCTTGCAAGGCTTGAACATCTCCATCCCGTTCACCGACGCATTGAGTGAGATGCCATCTTATGCCAAGTTTTTAAGGGAGATTTTGAGCAAGAAGAGGTCCATAGTGGAAATGCAAGATGAAGTCAAGACCTTGGAGTTACCACAAAAGCTAGGAGATCCCGGTCGTTTTGCTATAACCATTGGTGTGGGGTCTCAAAATTTCCAAGCCTTGTGTGATCTTGGAGCAATCATGAGCATCATTCCTTACACCATATGGAAATCCACATCTATGGGTCTCATAGCTCCGGTCAACATGAGGTTAACGATAGCGGATGGGTCGTCCATCGAACCAATTGGTATCGTCGAGGATTATCCCGTTTGCATTGAAGGCCACTATGTCCCAATCGACTTTGTTGTAGTAGACATGATAGAAGTGCCGGGTGAACCGATCATACTAGGGAGACCTTTCCTTGCTACGGTTGGGGAAATCATTGATGTAAAGAAGGGCCACTTGTCTCTTGACATTGGAGGAAGAGAAATTGAGTTTTTCTTTAGGCCAACTTCAAAAGGGACCGTACATAAGGAAGCTAAGATGATCCAAGTTCCTCTTGGATTGCAATGGGAAGCCATTTCTAAGAAGTCAAGGCCAAGGGAGCTTAGGTTGAAAGCCACCCCACCACCTAGAGAAATTGAGATAGAGCGCCAAGGTCTAGCCCTCAATATGATTGAGCATGAGCAATTGGAGGAAAGGATGTCTTACTTGGAGGTGTTCAAGGCCGAGAAAGAAGAAGTTCAAGCACCACCGGAACCATCTCAAGAACTCAAGGAGCTTCCAAAAGATTTGAGGTTGAGAGATGCCTTGATCTCGGCTCCAATATTGGCGGCACCCGATTGGAATCTTCCATTCGAGGTGATGTGTGATGCTAGTGATTTCGCCGTAGGGGCCGTCCTTGGGCAAAGGAAGGATGGAAAGTTGCATGCCATCTACTACGCAAGCAAAACTTTGGATGAAACTCAGTGCAATTACACAACAACGGAGAAAGAGTTTCTTGCGATAGTGTTTGCATTTGAGAAATTCCGTTCATATCTTGTGGGATCAAAGGTGGTAGTCTTCACAGACCATGCGGCAATCAAATACCTCATGAAGAAGAAAGATGCAAAGCCGAGGCTTCTAAGGTGGATGCTCCTTCTCCAAGAGTTTGACCATGAGATCAAGGACAAAACCGGTGCGGAAAATGTGGTAGCGGATCATCTACCCCGTTTGCCCATCGAGTACATGTTGGAGATGGAGGATGGTATGACTATAGATGATTCAAGAGCAGATGAAGTTCCCATGAGCGGAAAGGAGGAAAGGAAGGGTGGATCGACGAACCAAGTACGTCGGGCCCGAGGTTCAGGACATCGGACCGAAGGCAAGGCAAGTACGAATGAGTCGGGACTGAGGACTTCAACATCGGGCCCGAGTGACCTGTGTGTCTGCGAAGCTGGACCGGCGTCCAACCATGTCGGGCCCGGTATACTTCAATGTCGGTCCGTGGAAGAAAGTAAGTTTCCTAGCTCGATTTCCATTTCTTCTCGTTCCCAATTGATTGATTCTTTCTCTCCCACTGGCCTTCTTTCGATTAGTGCCGTAAGACGAGGGGTCTCCCCTTGGTTTGCGGATTTTGCTAACTTTGCCGTAGGGGGAGTGATCCCACCAAATTTGTCTTATCAAGCTAGGAAGAAATTCTTACATGATGCTAGACAATACTTTTGGGATGATCCATATCTCTACAAGGAAGGGCGTGATCAAATCTATAGACGGTGTGTGTCAAGTGAAGAGGTTGAGAGCATAATTCACCATTGCCACTCCTTGCCTACGGGAGGTCACGCTAAGAGTTCCAAAACCACCTCAAAAATTCTTCAATGTGGTTATTATTGGCCAACCATGTTCAAGGATGTGCATGATTATGTGAGGAAGTGTGAGGAGTGCCAAAGAGAGGGGAACCTATCAAGGAGGAATGAGACTCCTCAAAATGGCATTCTAGAAGTTGAGTTATTTGATGTATGGGGTATTGACTTCATGGGACCATTTCCCACATCGGGGCCTTACAAGTACATCTTGGTAGCCGTGGACTATGTTTCAAAATGGGTGGAGGCCATACCAACAAGAACCAATGATGCTAAGGTGGTGATGAAGTTTTTGAAAAGCAACATTTTTGCAAGGTTTGGTGTGCCTAGGGTTCTCATAAGTGATGGCGGACCTCATTTCATTGAGAGGTGCTTCGAAAATGTGTTGATTAAGTATGGGATGTTTCATCGAGTTGCTACTCCTTATCATCCTCAAACAAGCGGGCAAATCGAGGTGTCAAACCGTCAAATCAAGGCTATCTTGGAGAAGACCGTATCTCGATCAAGGAAAGATTGGGTCTCTAAGCTCGATGATGCACTATGGGCTTATAGAACCGCCTTCAAGACACCTTTGGGAACTACACCCTTCAATCTAGTTTATGGCAAGGCATGTCATCTTCCGGTAGAGCTTGAGCACAAGGCGAAATGGGCACTCAAAGAGATGAATTGGGATATCAACTTGGCCGGTGAGAAAAGGTTTCTAGAACTTCATGAGTTGGGGGAATTGAGGTTGAAGGCCTATGAGAACTCCAAGCTATACAAAGAGAAGACCAAGAAGTGGCATGATAGGAAGTTAATTCCAAAGACCTATCAAACCGGTGACAAGGTTCTCCTTTTCAATTCAAGGCTTAAACTTTTCCCCGGGAAGTTAAGGATTAGGTGGAGCGGACCATTTGTGGTCCACCGTATCTATGCTCATGGTGCGGTGGACTTGGTTGATGAACAAGGACATATTTTCAAAGTGAATGGTCATCGAGTGAAGAAGTTCTATGACAAGGACGGTCCAAACGAAGAAGTTAGAGCCTCATGGGCTCTCGTCCTCGCCGATTGATCCTATACATGCCATTGAAGAATAAGAAATTGTGAGCTTTTCATACTCTTCTCTCTTGCTTTTAAGTTTTGATTTCCTTGTTTGATGGGGACATCAAAAATTTTAAGTATGGGGTGGGGGTAAGTGTGTTCATGATTTCACTTGTTTATGTTTGTTTGTTATTTTGAGGATATTTAGTTTGTGTTTCTAGTTTGTATTTGGGATGTTTGCTTATTGGTTTGTGGAATGACATGGATGATTAATTTGGTCTTGAATGGTTTAGTTTTTGGTTTTAGAGAAATTTTTGCAAAAAAAAAAAATCCAAAAAAAAAATTGAAAAATTGTGTTATAAACAACAAAACGATTTTGTGTTTTGTAGGTTTTGGACTAGAAATTCCCATCTTAGATTGCCAAAATAAAAGCTAATGATGATGTGAGCATGTAAATTCCTTTGCATATTTTTGGATAGTTTAGCCTCTAAAAATGATGTTGCTTTTGATATGATCATGATATCTTGCTTGTTTTATTGAGCATGTGAGTTCTAGGATGAGTTCTTATGCAACTAAGTATGAGTGACCCTTGTGAGATTGATTTTTGGCCATTTTAGGGATGCTTGATCATATTTGCATATCCCTCATTTTTCTTGTGTAATTAGCTCATTCATGCTTAGTAAAACTTGCTATTGCGGTCTTTATCTATTTTCCAAGACCGTCATGAGAATTGTCCTAGCATGGTCACATTGATTTTGAACTTTATTCTTCTAGTCACATAAATGTTCCATATCCTACCATGAAGTTAATCCTTTGATTGTAGCCCCGTTCTAGCCTAAGCCTTTGTTTGAAACTCCTCAAAAATATTATTCCTAGCCTTATATGACTTGACCCTTATGGGATTGGACTTTAGAAGAGAGGTTTGGATTGTATTTGAAGAGTTGAGATTCTCTTGGGTTTAAGGGCAAACAATGGTGTTATGAATCATGTGGGTAGTGCATCTTTGTTGTACAAAAATGAAAAAAAAAGAAAGAAAAGGAAGAAAGAAAATGTTGGAAATATAAAGTGGAATAAAGCAAAGAGCTTAAGTGAAAAAAATGGTCCGACCGAGTTACAAGCAACATCGGGCCCGATGTCATAAGAAAGTCGGTCCAAATGTAGAAAGTGTTGAAAATCCAACAAAAAGCATAAGAGCAAAGATGAAGTGGAATGTTAAGTGAAATTTTGGGTTGAAAGGAAAATGTTAAGTCTTTTGGGTGGGTGTGAAAGTAATTGTGGGATTTGGTGAAGTTGGTGAGAGTTTAGGTTGTTCAATCCCCATTATAAGCACCACAAGACCAAATAATTCCCACCTTGAAAAATACCAAAAGCCCCATTACAACCCGGCCGAATGGAACCTCTTTGAGGACCTCCATTGAGCCAAGTTCGAAATTCTTTGTGTACTTTGCATTAGGCATCTCTAGGTGGAGGAATTGGTGATATTAGCTTCAATAGTAAAGTCCTTACTTGCATGATTTTTGAGCTTGAGTGTTCATTGCTAAACCCAAACACATGATGAGTGATACACATTCACATATCCCTAAAGTGAGGCTTAGTTGCATTGACTTTATTCCTTGGAACACTTAATCACGTGTGATGATGTAATCTTGCTTGAATGTCTATCACTTGTGCTTAAAATGTGTTTTCATACGAGGCTTTACTTGAAGATTATGTTTCGGTCTTGCTTACATTGTTATTGTTTGAGGACAAGCAAGTTTAAGTATGGGGTATTTTGATGTCTCTCTATTTGGTGGTGTTTTCATATGTGATTTCCTTTGTAAATATGTTTCTTTTTCCCCTTTTCTTGTGCGCTTTGTTCCTTTTTAGCCTAGTTCCCGCATTTCTATGAGATTCGGAGACTACGCACCTTTTATGTGTTTTGTAGGTAATTTGGCGTGAATCGAGGATCGATTTGAAGGAGGGTCGAGACATGGAGCAAAGGCCGAGCTAAAGCGGGAAAGAGAGAAGCAAGCCATGAAGAAGAACAAGAGAAGCCAACTAAGAAGAAGGTGGAACGAGGTCAGGATCGAGTTGCAACCACATCGGGCCCGACTTTGAAGTCTCCAACCTCGGACCGAGTTGCACAATAACTCGGGCCCGAGGTTCCTCCGTGTCGGTCCGAGTCGGTCACCGAACTACTTGGGCTCCAAGGCACGAATTTGTGGACTTCCACTTTTGCCCTTCATCTAATCTATAAAAGGCCCTCTTGTCTTCTAAGAAAGGGTTCCCTCACACACACACAAAAGGGGGGTTTCAAGGGAGCCAAGAGGATACTTGGAGAGAAAGGAGGAAGGAGAAGAGGAGGGAGAGAGAGAGAATCGGCCAAGAGAGAGGAAGGCTTGATAGGTTTTGTTGATTGTTTAGCTTTGATTTGCTTTGATCTTGTGGATTTGAAAACCCTTGATTTGAATTTGTGGATTGCTTTGGATTTGAATGAAACCTTGCTTTGTTTTGAGATTGATTATGATGATTGCTTTCTCTTTTGATTTGATTGCTTTCTTTGCTTGTCACATGGAGTAGATCTCCTTGATCTTGGGTTATGGGGGAAAACCCTAGCTAGGTTTAGGCTAGAAACCCCAATTCCATAGCCTTGAGTGTTTGATCTAAGGAACCCATTCTACATAGAGCTACAATTCCTTGCGAAAGTTGGGAATCAAGGCTTGAGATTGGCAAAGTAGCGAAAGTGAACATGTGTCAATCTCAAGACCTTGCTTCGAAGGGGATTTCCCCATGGATCGAGGTGTAGATGTGGTTGGAACGAGGGCGAAAGCACTCGATCCTAGTCCGATCATCACTCATTGCCTGAATTGGGGTGGAAAGGCCTTAATCTACTAGGGAAGGAACCCAAAAGCCCAAGATCTACTTTTAAAATCTTTGAGTTCGACATCCCCAGCTACCTCGGGCCCGACGTACCCAGTGTCGGTCCCGACTTCCTCTTGTCGCCAAACTCGGGCCCGACGTGACCTCAGTGTCGGTCCCGACTGTTTTCTTTGTTTTCCTTTGTTTTATGCTCTCCTTTCTAGCTTCCTAGTATCTAGGCACATCGATCGAGTAGACTTCCCGAGTGTTCGACACCCACCACGTACTACAACGGGGTCAGGTTATAAATTGTATCTCTTGACCCTCGCATACGAGAGCGATCACCAACCCCCCACACCGCGCACGTGTCACGAACACGAGCCGAGCTAGACGGACAACGGCGGCGCATGATGCGGCATTCCTCTCTTAGCTCTCTAATTGGTGGTGTACATTTCCTCTTTATAAACAACCCCATTCACCAACATAAAGTCGATGTGGGAAGTTCTCATTTAGAGAAAAGCTGCACAACACCATCAAACACAAGTCTGCATTATATAGACATTTATTGATATTAAATTCCAACACAGAATACACACCATATTTGGTGTGTTTCGAAATGAGTAAATCAGGTATCATCTGATTACTTAAAGGAATACTTAAAATGTACCTTGCATCCGAGGAACAAAAAGATTGAAAAAGCATAACAACATTCCACTCCCTTCTAGGATGGTTAATTAGATCAGCAACCGTCAAACCAAGATTAGAATAAGGAAGGAGATAAGTTGAACGAGCACCATCTAAGTGGGAATCCACTTAGAAGAACAAATTGAAATATGAGCTCCATTGCCCACCTGCCACATTAAACCTTCCATTAAAAGAGACTTAGCTCCCCAAATGCTTGCCCACGAGAAAGTAGGATTGCATCCTCTTCTAGAACTTGTAAAATCAAAATGTGAAAAATATTTGTCCCTCAAAACCTTTGCAATCAAAGAATTCTGATTACAGATTAATCTCCATCCATGCTTAGCAAGCATTGCATCATTGAAGACCTTTAAATTCGGAAACCTCATTCCTCCTTGTGATTTTGGATGACATAATACACCCCAACTCTTCCAATGTACCTTACGCTACTTATCCTTAGCACCCAACTAGAATCGGGCCAACAAAGAATGAATTTCATCAATGAGAGAATAGAAAACCGAAAGATACTAATAATATAAAGAGGAATAGATTGAAAAAATGAGTTGATCATGATTTCCCAAGCAGTGTAAGAAAGTAACTTCTCCTTCCACCCATGAGATTGTTTCTAAATTTGTTCCTTAATAGCAACAAACACCACATTCTTTGAGCTACCAACAATTGTAGGCAAACCTAGATACTTAAAATAACGATCAACTTCATTCACTTAAAGCAACATTTATCATTTTAGTGTAACGTGTTATTTGTTACAAGTGATATCAATCAAAGGACAAAGAGGGCCAAAGATGCAAAGAAGGTGATTCGAGACCAAAAACTAAAACCATCTTGAAAATCTCGAGGTTTTAAGTACAAGATGGTCTTGAAGACTCTCCTATTTTATGCAATCTATATATACTAGTTATTAAATATGAAGGAAAGTAAAGGATGCATATGTGCCTTTATAGAACTAATTGGTGCATCTTATCCTAGATTTTTCCCTATGCTAGTTTTTACCCTATTTAGCATACGGAAAAATCTATGGGGGTCTCTTTAAGTATTATGGGTCAATCCATATGTGTATTATGGCTTTTCCTTAGCTTGGTTTATTTTATTAGTAGTCATTAGAATAATTGGCTTAAAACATATACAACCCTATGAACTTGTGCCAATTTGTTATTTAGACACCCCCACCTTTGATGTGGACCTATTGAGCACTTGAACCCATGATTTTGGACCCATTGAACCCCTGGTGTCTAACGCAGCGTTGGGTGTGAAGCTAAAAGCTCTCTTACATGATTGATGGATCCTAAATAGTCAAAAGAATAACTGACATGGAAATAAATAAAAAAAGAAATTAAAGTTCATAAATTTGGTCAGACACCAACTTTCTTCGATCTCTTTCCCTCTTTCTCCCATTCCCACTCTTCTCTCCCCATTAATCCTCCATTCTTCTCCTTTCATTATCTCGAGTTGGCCTACATTAGTGCTGGACAAGACAAAGATCGATGTCTTCATCCATTTCAAGTGGGTATTCACAAAGAAGGGGACATGGACAACCGAAGTTTGTTTTTCCGGCATGCATGTGCGGCTATGTAGCAGCGGTGAGGCATACAGGAACGAAGAAGAATTCGGGCAGGCGATTTTTTGGCTGTCCTAACTATGGAGTAAGTCAATTGATTGAATTTAGCATGAACCCTAAAATTTGGGAATTTGGTACAACTGGTTGAAAACCCTAGAATTGGGTTTTTTATGAATTTTTGAATTGCCATTATTAGTTAACTTTCTGAATTGCATTTTCAATGATTGGTTTCATAGAATGGGCGCATACGGGTTCTTTAGATGGATTGATGCACCGGGCATTGGCGCCGGAGCATGTTATTTCTAGCTTGCGGAAAAGAGTGAAAGAGCTCGAAAAAGAAACGGATAAGGCGAGATGCCAAGCTAAGATATTGTGGTTCATTGTGTGTGCTCATTGTGTCAACTTCTTATTTTCATTAGGGAAATGAATGGTGTATTAGTTGTAGACAAAAGTCCTAGTTGGAAGGTACCATTTGTGGTCAACAGATGTTGTAATGTGTTAACCTTGATCATGTTGTAGTTGTGGCAAGTAATGAAATGTGTCAACCTTAATATCCTAGCTTGCAACTTTCATTCACTAACAAAGTTGTCCTAACAAAGTTCACTAACAAAGTGGCAAGTAATTAAATGACAAAGCTGTCCAAACAGTTTGCACTAACAAAGCTGCAAATTTCATTGAACTGATTTCCACAAAATGGAAGTTGTCCCAACAGATTGCACTAACAAAGTGGCAAGTAATGAAATGAGCTCCAACAGATTAAACTAACAAAGTTGCAACTTTCATTCAACTGATTTCCATATAATGGTTGTTGTTCATACAAAAAGAAGCCAAAAGTTGCAACAATTTGCATAAGCCTTGCCCTAATCACATAATTGTACAAAATAAGGTTGCATACTTAAGCTATCCTTACAATATTGCCAAAAAGGTAGCTTCACTACACTAGCATACCATATATAGACACATAAGCTAATCCAATATCTAAATAATATAAACCAGATGAGTTAGTTTGAGCTAGTCTAGGTACTAAATGGAACTTGAACTGGTTTGGATGCTGGTCTTTGTAGTTGCCTCCTTGTCCTTGTGATAGCAGGTTTGTTTTGCCACTTTAGCCCCTTGGTTTGCCTACTAAAATCCACACTTGACCTTGCATGTTTCATGGGTCGTGGAGCCCTCAACACCCTGATGTTTTCAGTTCCTGGCAACAATATATAACACACAATTGCCATAAGTTTAAACCACAAGTTAAGCTAGTAAGAAAAACATAGTATATCCAGAAGAGTATTGAAAACATACTCAACATTAACATAGTCAAGCCAGTGGTAGGGTTGATACAGGTACCCAATCCCACCATCTTAGAGGTCCCCTTTTTGTGAGCTCTTGTGCCTAGTGCAACTTCAGATTGAGCTCTTCCCTTTATCCTAGTCAATCAAACATTGAAGAGGGGATTAGACCCTAAACCACAAAAGATAAAGTCTATTTCTTAATCCAAAACATTGAACCTTTTCACTGGATTGTCTCCCTCTGGTTGTAATTGGAGCACTTGATGTAGGTGGTGCAGTTGAAGGTATAGTTGGAGGTGCAGCTAGGGGTGCATTTGATGGAGCCCTTGTTTGACTTCTAGAGGTACTTGATGCCATCTTTGGATTTCCCTTGTTTGCACAACCTTTCTTATTGTGCCCTTGACACTTGCAAATAGAACATGTTATCACAATTCCCCTCCTTGAGTACTTACCAGCCTTCTTTGGCTCATCTCTAGGTTTTCTTATATTCACCTTTTTTCTGCCTTTTTTCCTTCTAACCTCAGGTGGCTCAATGGGGGGTGATCTGAAGTTGGCCACATTTTCATGTCCAATACTGGCTGAATTAGAAATGCATAAGCCTTCAGGTAAGTTATCTTTTTATACCAATGAGATGCATGGTTGTCAAGATTGATCTTTAACTGATTCATTGCACAAATTGCATGTGCACAAGGAATTCCCTTCAATTGCCAGCTCTTGCAAGTTCATGTGCTTAGCCTTAAATCCACAATATGCCCATAATCACCATCCTCCACCTCGAAACCCTTATGCCCATTCCACAAGATGTTGCATTGCATTGCCCTGTCCTTGTTCCTCGCCAGCTTCAACAATGCCATAGGTGCAATGTCACAAATCCATGTCTTTGCAAACTCTTTCATCCTTCTTATATCCAGCACTTGCTTCCTTATGTCCTCTAGCATGGAAATAATTGCCTTATTTCTAGCAATTCTAATCCAATTATTGAATGTTTCACACATATTATTTTCACACACATCCCAATCTACCCCAGTCTTGAAATAAGGCTTGCAAAAGTTCTCTTTTCCATATTCCAAAAAGTCACTAACTAGTTCAGCACCTAACTTACCCAAAATATCAATGTTATCCTTCAGATGAACCTCAAATGTAGACCAACAACATTCCCAAAACTTCTTCCTTCTTTCAACACCTTTCCATTTCTTTTGCCAGTTTGGATAAACATGTTTGACACAAAATCTATGCTCAGCCTCTGGCAACTCGTTTCTCACAGCAACCCTTAATCCCTATAATAGAAGAATATTAAGTTAGTATAAATATGAATTAATAAACAAAATTTAAAGTGAGTGTTGGATCATTCCTTACCAATTGCATGTCATACATAATGGTTAGACCTTCTCCTCTTCCAAGATCCAAATCTGATTGCAAGGTCTTGATGAATTTGGTCCATGTCACAGTGGACTCAACAGATGTCATCTCCCATGCTATGGGGAACATTTGACCATTTCCATCCTTTCCCACAACCACAAACAGTTGACCCTCCACAACTCCTTTTAGAAAGCAAGCATCAACTACAATGATTCTTCTACAACCTTCCCTCCAACCTTGCTTCATTGCGTTAAAACATGCATATAACCTCTTGAACAATTCCTTACCTAACTGAACTTGATGGTCAACCACCGCAAAACAAGTAGAACCTGGGTTGGATCTGTTCACTTCATCAACATAGTCATGTAGCCTGGCATACTCTTCTTTGTAATCACCCATATGCTTATTTAAAAATTTTCTCTTTGCTCTTCCACAATTAGATTTTCCCACATAAAGTTTAAGATCCTTCCTACAAAGTGCTTGAATCTCCCATAACATAATGGATGGCTGTGACAAGATTCTACTCTCCAAGTGTCTTGCTAAGAAATCAGAGCTACACAACTTATTATTGTTATACCTCCTACAATTATGCTTGGGCATGTAAGTCTTCACTTGAAAGTTATGAGATCCCCCATCATAACTACCATGTATTCTCCATGTGCACCCTGGATGCATACATTTAGTTGTGACCCTACACTTTTCATTAGGCCTCAACTTCAATTTCACACCCTTCATCACATAATACTTGGCTAAAGCCTCCCTGAATTGCTCCACATTCTCAAAAATCATATTCAATTCCCAAACCGGGCACTCACAAGTAGGGTCATACATCACATGCCTGCTCTTCCTCCTATTCAACTCTTTGTGACCATGGTTGTCTTCTCCTCCAGACATGTCACTCTCCATACTGTAATCAGATTCACTTCCAAAACAAGGCTCATGTCCACCCAAGTTTCCATTGTACTCATTTGAGTTCTCTTCATTCCAGTCTTCATAGCCTTCATCTGGACCCACTTCACCCAAGTTAACCTCCACCATCCTCAACTGATCCTGACTCCATTTCTTTCTAGTCTTACTTTCTCTGGCTTCCTGTCTCACTTGTCTTAGCTCCTCATCGATCTCACTACCACCATTTAAATCAACTAAGCTACAACTCCCTTCACTTCCTTCACTAGTACAACTATAAGACTCATCTGTACCTCCATCAGATTCATCTCCATCACTACCTTCATCAGATTCATCTCCATCACTACCTTCATCTTCATGATCAGTTTCGGCCTAATCATTTGCATGACTAGTTTCACCCTCATCAACTCCATGACCAGTTGCACCCTCATCAACTCCATGACCAGTTGCATCCTCATCAACTCCATGACCAGCTTCACCCTTATCAACTTCATTTTCACACACATCTATAGGATACGATGGAACAAACCAGTGTTGACAGGAATTTTAACCACTTCACCCACCACATTTAGAATTTCAGGTTCTTGCACAACATGGGAAATGTAAAAATGGACCACATCTCCATCCCTTAGAGTGCTAGCAAGTTTCATTAGGGATTCATCATCCATTTTCCTATATGTAGCATCATTTACCCCCTTGTGCCAAATCCCTTCGAACTCCTTATATCCAAATTTTGTGACATACCAGGTGAATTCAAAAATGCTGAAGAAATTTGTGTCAATGTTGTTAATGTAAACAATTTGAAACTTTTCAATGTAGTCCAACTCATTATCTCCCACAAACTTACCACCATCGTGCCAGGCAATCTTCACCTTTGACATCACGAACCCTAAACACATAAAACCAGCCCTAAAATTAGACCAAGAACCATAAACCATGCTCATTTATGCTAGCAACACAGAAAATCACAACAACTTGTCCTAAGAACCCTAAAACTGAAAATTCCCCAAACTGATTTTGCCCTACGAACCCTAAAACCCGAAATTTCCCCAAATTTCTTTAACCCAAGAATCTTAAAATTTGCCCTAAAGTTTAAACAAGCAAGAATCACTAACCTTTTGTGAACGAGAAGGATTGGCTTCAAGATTTGGGGTTTTCGCAAGTCGAAATCGTCATCATCTTCATGTCGCTCTCTCTCGGCGATTTGGTCTGCTCTTCGATGTCTAATGTGGGTCGAATGAAGTAGAAAGGGGCAAATATACTTTGATTTTTATTTTTATTTTATTTAATCTATTTTCTGGATCATATTACGTCGAAACAACTAATTACGTGGTATATTTGTACCTATTACGTGGATTTTTTTTAAGTACGTGGCTCATTTGTGGATATCACGTGGCTATATCATCGAGCGCGTGAAATGCACAACACGGATACGGGGGTTCAATAGGTCCAAAATCATGAGTTCAAGTGCTCAATAGGTCCAAATCAAAGGTGGGGTGTCTAAATGATAAATTGGCACATGTTTAGGGGACCGTATATGTTTTAAGCCTTAGATAATAAGAGCTAGAAAATTAACCTATTTAGCTTGTGATGTCGTTTACATATGTGCAACCAAGTTTTATTAGTTTAGTGTCTTTAGGAAAACCCTAGCATATGTCTACTTAAATACATATGTGTTTACTTTTCTAATCAGACCAAGTTTCATTGAGAGCACGTTAGCTAAGGTGTTTCCCAATTTCAATCCAAAAGCCTTTATTGGCTCTTGATTTCGTTCTTCAACATTATGCTATGTTTTCCATACAAACTCGAGATCAAAATTTGGGAGTTTTGTGTTACCGAGCCTTGTGTTCTTCTTGTACTCATCTTCTTACATGTCTAGGAAGAGGCATGACCTTTGGCATGACAATCTAAGTAGAGTTATATAAAAAAAATTGAGGCATGTAGCAACCAATCAAACAAAGGAAAATTAATCAGTGGAAGATCGGGCCATATCAACTAATGACGCTTCTACAATGAGGCCACACGTATCAGCAAGGGTGTTTAGTTCTTACCGAAAATAGGCCCTAATTTGCGTAATTATGAGATTCGAAGAGCGAACATTGATGAGGTATTTTCAGTAGTCGTTATACCTATCTAAGAATCCTAACTTAACCAAACTTAGTAAAGTGGTAAGTAAGGGTCGATCCCACAAGGACTCGTGTATTTATGTTCTTATTTGCGTGCCAAGTAAAGTAAATATGGGGGGTTTTAGTGAATGTTTATCTAATCTAATATGCAAACTAAAAACTAACTATGAATGCAAAATATGATTGTGAGAAACAAGTATGAGAAAAGCGTGTTCAACTAGTTAAATCCATCATAGATATGCTTATTGATAATTGATTCTCTTGATTCTCAATTCCCTTGAATAATCTATCGTGGATTATTATCCAAAACTTTATATTTAGTTGAAAGAGCTAAAAATCTGAACAACCCTAATCATCTAACAATCTAGAACAACTTCTAGATTCATTTAAACGACATCTTTAAGTTCAAAGTATCGATAGAAACAAATACTCAACGCAAACAGCTAACCAAGTTATATGTGGTTTATTCCCTTCTACAATCGAATAGCTCGAACGAGTCCAAACAATTATAGTTGCTACTTTATCTAATCAATCCCGAACGAGACTTGATCAGATTAATTAGTTGTAAATTAACCTAGAAATAATATTAGGTAGCTAATTGTTGAGAGGGTTTCTTGACAACAAATAAATTTATAAGTCAAGACCCCGTTGAGTATAGCAGAGTCAGGATCGTTCCACAGGAAGCAAGGTTGTTCGTTTATCAATTACTAAAAAGTAAACAAAATCAAGCAAAAACACTCACAAACAGCCTCGTTAACGACGTTGTCAGGGTCGTTAACAAACAACCATACCCAAAAAGACTCAACTAACGACCTAAATAAATTCGGTACCGAGCCAAGTAACTCAGCAACAAAATTCACTTAAGATAATTCAAATAAAAACAAAGATCTAGGACTAGGGACACCACAACATAGTCATGCATATAAACTTGTAAGAAGATAAGATCATGCCTTTAAATAGATAGAATCATCAACTTTCGTTGACTATCAAGTAAATTAACCTACCTTTGTATCCTAATTCACTTAATTGCTTGTTTTGGATCTAAAGCTTGAAACTTTCGTATTCAAACAATATCAACCTTCAAGTTACTAACTTTCTCTTTCAATCAAGTTAAAAACTCAAATTACCTCAACTTTCATCTTGGTATAAGCACAACAAACAATCTCAATAATAGATAAAAGGCATTCAACACACAATCTCAATCATCAAACATGCTCAACTATGCCGGGCTTAACCCCCAATCCTAGAAAAGAAGACTACTCACTAATCATAACTACTAAACAAATAAATTCAATAAAAGAAATCATTGAAAACAAATTACTACTCAAATTAAATAGAAAAATTCTGTCTTACAGAAATTCAAAAGAAACCGAAAAAAGAACAAAACACCGAACCAAAATCTCGATAAACGAACTCGGTAACCTTCGTTCACCGACCTCTGAGCTCGACTCTGATCCTCTCGCCTCTTCGGCTCTTCCTCCTCTCCAAAAAAATCTCCTCCTTTCTATGCTAGATAGAAGGGTATTTATACTAAAAAGGCTAAAAACTAAAAAAAACTAAAAGATATAAACTTTCCTAAAAAGATAGAAATAAAACCCTAAAAGATAGAAACAAAATCTAAGAAGATAACAAGACCTAAAATACATAATATAATAACCCTAAAAATCACAAAAAGATACTCTACCGACACGGAAATAATTTCCCGCACAGGATCGGTGAGTCACAAAGTCAACCATCGAAATTTCTATCACGTGGCCTCGTTAACGAGCCCTCACAGCCTCGTTAACGAGCCTGGGCTTGGTTTCTTCCACACTTCATCTCGTAAATCTTGAACTCTGACTTCTTCAATCTTGTATTCCTCCGTCTTTCACTGTAGCGCTCAAAATTCAGCTCCATATAGCACCTTTTCCTTGCTAAAACCTACAAAATACACAAAATAGAGTAGCTTCCATACTTTCCATAGAAATATGCAAAACTATCCAAAAACACACAAAACTAAACCTAAACTTATCAAAACTAAACCTAATAAACAAAGAAAACCTATTAAAAACTATACTAAAAATGCGAACATCACTAATCTAACAAAACCCTAGAATAACTTTAATTGAATTAAGCGCAGGGGATAGAACCTATTCAAGTTGATGAGAATCAATCAAACCTCACAATAGTATGCAATCTATGATTTCAATAACTAGTCAAACACAAAGGAATTAGCAATGCATATTTAAATTAAAAACTAACTTAGAAGAGGTTCAAAGATTGATCCCTTGAGAAAACTCACTCCAAAGAAACCCTAGTCTCCCATAATTATGTTCTAAGTTATGACAATAGAGAGAGAGAAAACTAAAAACAAGGTTTAAATACCCCAGGAGATAGTCAGTGCTAAGTTCTATTACTTGTTATGCAAGAAATCAAAAAGTAGAGGTTTTTAACAAGGGAAAGAGAAATTCTAAGGTTTAGGGTATTCCCACAACAACAATCATGCAATGCTAACACTCATAAAACACATAGATCATGCTTTTATCACATAAAGTTGTCAACTTTCGTCAACCTAAGCAAGTAAATCAACTAACTTTCGTTCAATTAATAAACTTACTATCTATCTCTTCTACTTCAACTAGGATAGATCTGTTTTCGCTTCAAAACCCTAATTTGACTATTCTGATTCAAAGTCTCTGCTTTCGCTTCAACTATGAATGAGAAATTCCTTTCAACTTTCGTCTCAAGGATTAAGAACAAGAGAATAGATTCATGCAATAAAAACAATCAAGACATGATCATAAACAAGCATGCACAACCATTGTTGGGTTCAACCCTAACCTTATAGAGAGAGACTACTCACAATTCATAATAATTGAAAACATCTAAATTAAATTAAAAGAGAAAGCTTACAACTTTGAATCCAAAACAAAACTTGTTCTCCAAGCTATCTTCTCTACTCGTCCTCTCGCCCCTCTCTCTTCTCTCCTCCTCCTCCTCCTCTTACTTGCCCTCCAAGGCAATTGATTGTGTTCCGAATAACAAAGGGTAGACAAAAGTATTTATAGAGAAACTATTCTATCTTAAATCTATCTCTAAGGAAATAAATCTATCTTAAATCTAACTATAAGGAAATAATATCTTCTAATAAAATATATCCCTTCTATCTATCTAATAACATAAAAGGAAACAAGATAGAAGCCTTCAATTAAACACCGACTCGGATCTCGTTGCTCCTCACGGCGCCTCGTTAACGACCTTGACAGGGTCAAAAACAACCTTGAGTAAAACTTTCCGGTGATACCAGATTCAGCTTCATCCGACCAGTGTATCTCCCAAACCAAGCATTTCAAGATAGAGGTGTCGAAACAAGAACTCCAATGCATAGCCCGGATTTAAGCGTTCTTTTCACACAAGCTCTTTGGCCTTGGTTCTTCCAATCTTCACTTGTATCACTCTAAACATTATCAAAATCCACCATAGTCCTCTAATATCCATCTCGTCCATGCTTGTTTACCTAAAGATATGCAAAACCGAACAAAACAAGCGCAAAACCCGAATTTCCTAGAAAACCTAAAAACCTAAGAAAAAGACTAAACTAAGCCAAAACAAAGAAAAATAAACATAAATATGCCTCATAAGCTATACCTAAATGCAAGCTATCAAATTCCTCCATGCTTAACCCTTGCTTGTCCTCAAGCAAGATATAAATCTGAGTCACACCACAAAAATGTAATCATGCATCCATCTCATAATCAAATGAGCATTTCAACATATAATAAAAACCCGACCAAGACTTCCTAGCATGTATTATAACAAGCAAAAAACCAAAGATCATTCATTCATTCTAGACCTCACCAAGGTAAATGTGTTTGCACTCAAACTCTCAAGTATTTAAGGACATGTTTCACTCGAAAATCAACCATGAATACTAGACTACCATAAGCTTGCATCAGCATCCTAAATGTCCACCGTTGGGGATCAAACACACAACAAAAATCATGAGGTCTTTTTAGGGGTTGTAATGGGGCCAAGGTAAAGAGAAATTTGGAAGGGGTCATATTTGGCATGTGGTGCTAAATCCGGGATAAAGAAGTAATCCTAAAATCCAAACTTCACACTTTTTCTCTTAATACTCCCAAGCTCTTTAGCCTTGGTTCTTCAGATCTTCACTTGTATCACTCTAAGCTTTCTCAAACTCCACCATAGTCCTCTAATATCCATCCCGTCCATGCTTGTTTACCTAAAGATCTGCAAAACTGAACAAAACAAGCGCAAAATCCAAATTTCCTAGAAAACCTAAAAACCGAAGAAAAAGACTAAATTAAGCCAAAACCAAGCAAACTAACATAAATATGCACCCTAATTTATACCTAAATGCAAGCTATCAAACATACAGAGAGTTCTCCACCCTTTATGGAAGATTTGAGCGGGGTGCACATTGAGGAGCCATAAATACTCGACAACAAATGCAGGGAGTGGGAGTCTGAAACCAGCTGCTATGCTATCATAATACACGACCAAGAAATGGTCTTCTTGACCCATGGAGTTGCTTGAACCCTTGGGATGTGCAAGTTCTACACCCTCAGGACAAGGGTGGTCGACCGTGATCTCTGCCAATTGGGCTCGACTTATAAGTATTCTTAATCCACGCTTTAAAAACATATTCTCTACATGATCATCTAACATGGGAACCGTCACCGAGACACGCGAGGACCAACCGAGACGTAGTTGTCAATATAATGGTCATAGAAAACCTGTTGTGACTCAGAGCTAGAGAGGTATTGGCTTGACAAACCAAGGGGCTTTTCATCTGACACGAAAACAAATGCAAGATACACCCTCGAAAAAAATCTAGTACGATACATTCGGTTGAAATTTGAAATAATTTCAGAAAATGCGGGGGAGGGTGGACCACTAATGGAAAGAAAAGAAAAAGAAGGTGACTCGTTCTAATAGTCATTAGAATCACTTCTAGGGAGGTTGGGATCGAGGAAGATCTGTAGAACCTTTCCCAATCCTTGATGACCACTTCGCGTAATATGTTAGATGGAAAAGTCTCATATGAAATGCAAGAACAAAACCCAAGGCACGGAAGGCACGAGCACCTAGAAAAGAAAAGAAAATAAGAAAAAACATCAAAAAGAAGAAAAAATTCGAGAGAAAGAGGAAGTAAAGCAAAGAGCATGATGTAAAAGCATCAAGGATTTCGCTCCCACTGTTAGGAAAAAACAACTTTTGGAAACAGAATGAAGAAAAAACGGATCAAAAGGCAAGAATATCAGATCACGAGACAGCAAACCGATTAAGTTTCATTAAGAACATTCACAACTTCAGAGAGAGAAAAAGAACGCTTCATTGATGCCACCACCCAAAGCGACAAGCAACCCAAACCCAACATTGTTCCTCCTCGTAGGTGTGGAAGAAGTCACCAATTAACCAAAAGCAATAAAAAGAAGAGCTTACTTGTTCTTTCGAAGAGAAGAGGTTCGAAAACTCCTAAAGCTACAAGTTGAAGGCGAGAACCATCGGAAAATGACAAGGCATGCATGGAGAATTTGAAAATGAATGAAGAAGACAACATGAAAGGTTTAATAATGGGAAAGACAACAAATAACTCCTTTTTATAAGCTCCCTTTTTCGGCCAACTCATGAAAGATAGTCCCATTAAGCGATGTCAGTCCAAACAACCGACCCAATCAATGACTAACCTAGAATCATGAAACTCAAAAACAACCAATCAAATAAAACACCCCAAGCCTCTAAGTTACGAGAAGTCCAAAATAAATAAACTCGTACCTTGGAGATAAGGAGACATCGCATGTTTGCCTCGAAGTTCCTGCAAGTAGAAACATCAAGTCATGGGGTTGTGATGAAGCTCATATAATTCATGTACTAAACGACAAGAAGCATGACTAAAGAACAAGGAGATAATGGGGGGGGAATGACATGCGCAAACTCAAAATTCGAGGTAAATTAGATAATGATACCCCTAAAACTACACAACCTGCAAACACATACAAACACCGAATGCTCCCTACCCACACATACGCTCGACTAGAAAAGGAGGCTTCACTAGTGTATGAATAGTGTGTAGAATCAACTAAAAGCTTAAGGACCCCAAGGCGAGTTAATAGCTCCCATGAAGCCCAAACGTAAATAGAACGTTCATCCCATATAGCATCCGACTACACCTCTTAAACAACACACTTAATAAATGACGGGTGAGGTCACTGTCCATAGGACCCTAATCAATGATGACGATCGATGATGTTGAACACCTCACGTGCCCCAAACCAATAGCCAAAATGCCTCGAAGATCCAACAAATCTCTCCCACATCAGAAGATACCGAAACTTTAACTAGAACCACATCTTCCATCAATACTGAGACAACATGTCTCACACCTCACACTCCGCCAATCAACAATCAAAACCTTGAAGATCCAACAAATCTGTCCCGCATTGGAAGATAACGAAACTCCAACCAAAACTGAATCCTCCACAACATCGAGGCAACACGTCACACACCACACTCCATCAATCAACAATTGACACCTCGAAGATCAGTAAGGTTCTCCCACATCGAGGAATTATAACTATTAGCCTCCCCCAACATCTATAAATAGCAAAAGAATGTGAAGGTTACAAGGGTCGAAATATCTCTAGCTTAAGATCTTTTCTTATTAACAAATTTGATTTGAAACTTTCTGGAGAATTTTGTTATTTACGAAGGATATCCTAAAAGTTCTAAATCATATATTGTAAAAGAGAAAGCCAACTCATCGTAAGTTCTAGAATAGTGAAAAGAGTGTGCATACTCCAAATGCGATAATAAAAAACTATAAAAAATTCTTTTAAAGTGCGCTTAAAATCGTTCTCACGTGCAAAATAAAGAGTGAAATTTATGCACTCTTGTTTTATATTAATTTAAGTCCTCAAACTTAACGCTTGTTGATTTCAGATTTCAATAATATTTAATACTAATTTACTATCTACAATTAACTTAATGTATCATATTTTTGTTGTAGTATATTTGAAATACATAAATATTTTACTTTGTAACCCTTTATCATTAAGGTCTAATCAATTAACCTTCTGACCTAGCATATAATCAACATTTTCAATGGAGCTTTGCACAAATTGAACATGTAATAAATCAGCTTAAAAAGAAAGCACATATGTGCATTAAGCAAAGCTCTTAGATCAAGGTCATAGTTAAGGGAGTGCAAAGAGGCATATTGCAAATGGTTCTCAAAAAATAGGTCCGTCTTTTTTTGTCAAGGGAACTGCCATATAGGAGTCGAAACAAAACATCTTTTTTTACTCGTATATAATGAAAACTTTCAATGGATCTTCACATTTTACTCGTATATATTCAACATATACGATGCTCAAGGACTCAAGGAGCATTTTTTTTGTCAAGGGAATTGTCATATGGGAATCGAAACATAAACTTCATGATATTATCATGAAATTCTAGCCGCTTGACTAGATGCCCAAAGGCCTCAAGTAACATCTTTTACTTCTATTTTCCTCCTTATAGGTACCCACAAGTCCTTTTTTTATAATTAAAAAAAACTTCTACTTTAACGATTTAAGCTAGTTAAAAATTTTCCGTCTTGTATTGTACTTGAAGGTGTTCGGCGTCGACTTGAAGGAGTTCAACGTGCTTTAGACGCTAGGCAGTCACCAGGTCACTTTAGGCGAGAACGGGAACTACGAAAAGAGATTGAACATGTTCTCCACCAAGAGAACTATTATGGTTCCAAAAATCTCATCTTTCTACTGTAATTCGACGTCGGGCAAATAAAGTTACAACGATGCAAAAGGATGATGGCAGTTGGACCTCGGATGTTTTGGAAACTCGTCTTTCTATACTTGATTTCTTCTCTAAGCTTTTTATGGCTAAGGGGTTTGAACTGAGATATTCCACCATGTCGCCTCCTATATCTTTCCCTACTCTCTCGAAAGATCAGATTGTCGACTTAAGCCGTCCTTTTTCAGCCTCTGATGTTTGGGAAGCTCTCCGAGTGATGGCTCCATTTAAAGCACCTGGTCCCAATGGTTTCTCGACCATTTTTTCCAAAAATAATTTGGATGTTGTCGGTCCCCAAGTGTGCAAGTGCATCCTGGAATTTTTGAATGGTGGTGGCCTCCCTAATGGCATGGGTGACGCCCTTATGCATCTTATTCCTAAAAATGACAACCCAACCTCTGCATCCCACTTTCGGCCTATATATTTGCTTAATGTGACATTCAAGATGGCCACCAAAATGATAGTTAATCGGCTGAAGCCAGTGTTGCCCTTTCTTGTTTCCCCGACTCAGGCAAGCTTTATTCTGGGACGTCAAATAAACGACAATGTGGTGGTGGTTCAAGAAGTGCTTCATTCTTTTTCAGCCGCCTCTTGTAGCCGGAAAATGATGATGCTCAAAGTTGACCTAGTTAAAGCCTGTGACCGGTTGTGTTAGTCTTTCCTGCACCTTATTTTACACCGTGCTCGTTTATCACCAAGTTTGATTGAGACATTATGAGTTGTCAAACAAATGGCTCGATGGAGATGTTGTGGGACGACTCTAAGGCCGGCTCTTTTATGCCATCTCATGGGATCCGGCAACGCGACCCTCTTTCCTCGTACTTATTTGTTCTATGGAGTACTTGTCTCATATTATACAAGACATTGTTAATATGGGTTTGTGGAGACCAATTTTTGAGGAAGGAATTGGCTTATCACATTTATTTTTTGCCGATGATTTGGTTCTTTCGTTGAGGCTTCCATAAGTCAGGCTACCATTGTCAAGAGTTTTTTTACAACGGTTTTATTACTATTCCAACTGGGCATAACTGATGCTCTTCATGCCGAATTGCAAGCCATCTTCAAGGGGTTACAGCTTGCTCAATGTGTTGGTTTCAGACATATTCTACTTCAAACATATTCTATACAGGCCATTAAACTCCCTTTCCCAACCTAAAGTCCATCCTCACAGAGATTACCATATTCCGTATTAGTAATAATATTATTACCATGTAATGTGCTCCTATTATGGCTAGGATATTAAGCCTTTCCATAATATGGTCACAATATCTTTACATTAATTCCCTTCTATTACTTGATTAGTATAAATATGTAATAGTCTCCTCATTAATAAATCAAGTCTTCATTTTATATTATTCATAGTCTTATATGGTATCATCCGCCTTTAAGATCTAGGACCTCCACAAAATACGATCGTATCTTCTTCATGGCTGATTCCTCGGTTCTTCCCAATCCACATGTTCCAACGAAGCCTTTCATTGTTGTTCAACTCCCGAACATCATGAAGCTCACGTCCACAAACTACATCGGGTGGAAGAATCAAGTTGTGGCTACTTTAGAACGATACGATCTCTACAAATTTGTTGATGACTCGTATGTTCTTCCCGCATCCACCATCACCACAAAGACAACTCTAAGACACATGTTGATAGGGTTTCTCGACCAACAAATAAATTTGTAAGTCAAGACCCCGCTGAGTACAGTGGAGTCAGGATCGTTCCACAGGAAGCAAGGTTGTTTGTCTATCAGTCTAATAAAAATCAAATAAAACCAAGCACAATCACTCACGAGATGCCTCGTTAACGACCTTGTCAGGATCGTTACCGAACCACCGAACACAAAAACACCAATTAACGAGCTAATAAAATTCTAACTAACACTCGGTACCGAAGCAAGTATTCAGCAACGAAGATTTATCAGAAATAATTCAATAAAAACAAATATCTAGAATAAGGGACACCACAACATAGCCAAGAATAAGAATTCATAAGAAGATAGATCATGCCCTTAAATAGATAGAGTCATCAACTTTCATTGACTAGACAAGTAAATTAATCTATTTTCATAAACTAACTCACTCAATTGCTTGTTTTGGATCTAAAGCTTGAAACTTCCGTTTGCAAACAATATCAACCTTCAAGTTACTAACCTTCTCTTTCAATCAAGTTAAAACTCAAATTACCTCAACTCCCGCTTCGGTATTAAGCACAACAAACAAATTCAATAAAGATAAAAGGCATTCAAAACACTATCTTACTTCATCAAACATGCTCAACTATGCCGGGCTTAACCCTGACCCTAGAAAAATAGACTACTCACTACTCATGATAAACAAACTAAAAACTTCAATAAAAACAAACATTGAAACAAAAACTCAAACTTTAAAATTAATAACAAATATATCGTCTTACAGAGAATCAGAGAAAAACCAAAACGAAACAATCACCGAACCACAAACTCGATCAACGAACCTCGGAAACCGTCGTCACCGAACCTCGTCACCGACTTCCGATCCGGCAGCCTCTCCTTCGGCCTTCCTTCTCCTCCAAAACTAGCTCTAAAACTCTACTCCAAAATTAAGCCTCCTCCCCTCCTTCTCTCTATGCTAGATAGAAGGGTATTTATACTAGAAAATCCTAAAAAAACTAAAAAGGCTAAAAGATAAAAAACTTTCCTAAAAAGATAGAAACAATCTCTAAAAGATAGAAATAAAATCTAGAAAGACATTAAACCCTAAAATACATATTCTAATCACCCATAAAGATTCTAAAAAGATACTCAACCGATACGGAAATAAATTCCCGCTCAGGATCGGTGAATAATAAAATAATACTCCGAAATCTTCTTCTTCGTGGCCTCGTTAACGACCCTTCACAGCCTCGTTAACGAGCCTGGGGTTATGTTTTCTTCAATACCTCCTCTCGTTCTCTTGAGCTTCGACTTCTTAAATCTTGCACTTTCCCGTCCTTCACTGTGATGCTCCAAATTTAGCTCCTTTCCTAGCTAAAACCTGCAAAATACACAAAATAGCGTAGATTCCACCCTTTTCGTAGATTTATGCAAAACTAACTAAAAACACTTAAAACTAAACCTAAACTAGACAAAATTAATCCTAATAACCTATCAAAAACTATACCAAAAATGCGAACACCAAAATACCCCATACTTAGACTTGCTTGTCCTCAAGCAATAATCAAGATATTAACCAAAACCAAAACAAATCATGCTTATCAAGACATAGCCATCTTCAAAAAGCAACCTCTACACATAAGAAAATTATAGCAAAAGACTATTAACATCCTCACACATATATGCACTTAAACAGACATAAAATAATACAATCCAACCTCTCAAGGGATATAATGTGTTTCACTCAACTCTCATGTGTTTGGGCTTATAATTTCAATCTCTCAACTCATCCTATATACAAAAGTCATAGAAATTGGAATTTATATCATCAATACTCTCCACCCAAGATTTGTCAAAACAAGCAAAGAATCATCAAGAGAACTTAGGCTCAATGAAAAACTTCATAGAAGCTTCCATTCGGCCGGGTTGTAATGGGGCTTGGTAATAACAATAGGGCATGGAAATATTTTGGTCATGTGGTGCTAATAATATCCGGGAATCAAAGACTCCTAAAAACTCACACATAACATCAAAAACTCTCATATAAAATAACCAAACTCACTCTCATATTATGCACACTTATTTTCACTCACCCATTATCATCCTAGAAAGCCTCATAACCAAAAATAAAAGAATCTCTTGATATTATTTTTAAACACAAATGCACTTCAACTATTCCTCTTTCTTTCTCTCTTTTTTTCTTCTCTTTTTTTTTTCTCGCTGCCTCGTTAACGAACCCATATCCGGGTCGTTAACGATCCACCGTATACATTTTCTTCCTTTCAAGCTTTATTTTGTGCATCTTTTTTAATCAAGAGACCTTTTTCACATAAAATAACAAAAGACTTCCAATCTACCCTTCCCAAATACCCTTTAATTCAAGCGAATAGAAACTCTTTTCTTTTCAACAAAACACAAGACTTTACCTCTCCAATCTAAGTCCTAATTCCCGGATAGGGTCAAGCTTATCTCGGCTAGGGAATAATTTTTGTGGAGCTAAAAATAAAAGGTTTCAGGCCAGAATTGGTTATCAAAAGAAGGAATAATATAAAGGTAGATAGGGGATAATAGGGCTCATAAAAGTAAGTTATCTATCATATGATCTTTACAAGTAATGAACTAAAAAAAAATCTTATAAGGGTCTCAAGAAATAGATAACCATCACAATTCCAAGAGATAATATGCATAAGGAGAGTAAAACACACAAAAAAGAGAAGAGAGGGATTTATAAATGTTCTCCCTATAAGGCCAAAAATTTCTCACAAGGTAAGTTTTGTTGGATTGCATCATCTATGCTATAAAGTATATGTGCTCAATTTCATCTAATGCTATTCCTTTCTAATAAAACAATAATTTCAATTTTTAAGAATCCGGCTATACTTTCAAAGACATGTTTGCAAGGAATTAAATGGTCAAACTAGTGATTGCTATCATAGAACTTTTTAAGAAGGAATATCTATCAATTCTAAACTCTTTTTTGAATTTTTCAAATTTTTCAAAATAATTTTTTTTGGTTTTTTCGATTTAACAAAAGTAACAACTACATAGAACATAAAAAACACCTAGGACATAATTTTTCTACTTTCTTCCCACCCCATACTTAAAATTACAGTGTCCCCACTGTAAGAAAAATAACAAGAAGAGGGAAAAGAAATAGAAAAGAAAACAAAAAAATAAAAAATAAAAAGAAAGACATAAAACTTACAAAAGTGGAAACAAGGAAAGGAAACTTCATCTTGGGCTTGATCAACGGTTTGGTGGAGGAAAATAGTGCTCAAAGTTCCCCATGAAGTCATACATCGTCCTCCAACGCTCAGCATCCTCCGCCTCTCTCTGACGTTGCCGCTCGTCCTCCCTCGACATGCGTGCGGAGTAGACGGTTTCCCATCTATCCATCCTCCGATGAATGTGATCGGTCTGGAGGTGAAGCTGCTGCATCCGTGCAGAAAGATCCTCGGCCCATGGTGGTGGTATACTCGATCTTGCGTACTCGGGATGAGGAGGCGGTGGGTAGTGAGGCTGGAAATGGTCTTGATACATCACCGGGTTGTAAGGCATTAAGCCATATGCATGAGGGTCGACAGGAGCTGTGTTGAGAGGGTCTACAGGAGCTTGCGGCACCTCGTTAACGAAGCTGGTTGCCTCGTTAACAGTGTTGGGCGGTGGCTGGAAATGGTCGTTAACGACCCTGGTGGGCTCGTCAACGAAGATGTGGCCTCCTAATTCCTCCGTCTCCATGTCTTCTTCGGTAAAGTTGAGCTCCTCAGTGCCGCCCTCGGTGTCGGCTTCCTCGGTATCGTTGCCTACGACCTCGGTGTCCTCTTGCTCATCTTCTTCTTCATATTCGTCCACATCATCCCGCTCAAACCGGGTGTGACATGGTCGAAGTGAGAGCTCATCCTCCGGTTTTGGCTCCAATGGGTAAGGATGGCCCGTCCACGCCTCGTACCAATTCGGTACGTAGAGTAGCTCGTACATGTCGAGGGAAGGTATGACGACTTGATCTCGAACCTTCACTTTGTAGCCTCCCTCGGCTTGTACGAAGATCTCGGAACTATACCAATAGTTCTTGTTGAGGAGTTGAGCGTGGGCCGGTGTGTAGCGGGTGAGATCCACTCCAAGATTCTTAGCCAAGAGGCTAACCAAATTGCCACACCATACCTCCTTGGACTTGTGGGACTTCTCGATGTAGTAGAGCCATTCGTACCCCAAATTCAAGGGCCCGGGCTCCTCGAAGAGGATGGTGCGGAAGCATGCGACCTCCGTCCTTGTAGACCGATTCAACTCCTTCTTCGGCCAGAATAGTGCGGCGAGGACTCTCAAGATGATCCGGAAGATGGGGTTGATTATGGTTGCCCCGGATAGCGCCGCGGTGGAGGATTGAACCTCTCCGGTGATGTAGCTCCAAGTGCGGGTCACTCGGTAGTCCTTCAAGCTATAGTCTCTAGACGGGTTTGGGAGCTCCAAGATTGCATTGAACTCTGCCATGGTGAAGTCACGGTCCTCGTTACCGAGCCGGAACCGAATGCGTCCCGGTGAGATCTTCGATGAGAAGTTGGTATCCAAGGTGGCTAAGAACTCGGATGTGAGGGCCGGATAATGTGGCAAGCTCTCTTGCTTCAACAAGTGTGCGGCCCCAAGGATGGCAAAAGCGTCCTTGACATCCGTGTAGATGCCCGTAGAGACGGCGCTAGACTTCGAGAACCATCGGGTGTAGTGGTCCTTCTCCAAGAAATCCCGGTAGCGCCGTACTTGGCTTTGACTGCTCAAAATCACATCGTCCACCCGGGGTGGAGATGGAGACCTGTGGTTCCTCCTCTTCTTCTGGGCTCGGGTAGCGGGTCTGCTTGAACTAGCCATGGATCCTACAAAATAATCGAAAATTTTCCAAGATAAGATCCACTCAAAAATAATAGATATGAGACCCCATACTTGGTCTCAAAATTAACCTCGGAATTATTAATAAACTACCCAATTGGGTTGTTCACGAAGCTGGCCTCGGATCAAGCATTAATGAAGTGCAGGGTCGTTAACGAGCCTGGGTGGGTCGTTAACGACCCGCCGAGAGCAAAACCATTAATGTCCGAAATTGAATCTACCTCTAATTCAGCACAAATCAAGCATGCAATCTTATATTATTCTCCACAATTCCCTCATTGGTTAAATGCACCCCATACTTACTCAATTACCCATCCCTGAACATGCTAGAAATTACCCGGAATTTTGACATGCAAAGTTCGAACTTTTAGATCTAGAACAAGAAAAATTCATGCTTTCTTAACTAAAGGGTTACAATAGCTAATCTATCATGAATAATCCTACCTAAAACATGAACAACTAAGCACAACAAGAATTTTAGAACGGAATTTAGGCATGCTCATCGATCTCCCTAAAAATCATGATTCAAGATATGAAATTTAACCCTATAGATAATCAATCATGCAAATTCAAGCAAGGGTTTGGAAATCATACCGGAGAACCGTAAATTAAAAGAACAAGGGTCGGAATCGGGGTAGGTTAACGAGCTCGTCGTCGACGGTGAAAAGCTTTCGAACCCCGGTAACGATGGCGTCTCCGGTGGTCGTTAGCGTGGGATTTCCGACTCGGTGGGAGAGAAGGGAAAGGGGTTTGAGAGAGTTTTGGGTTTGAGAGTGAATGTGGGAGAGATTGTGGTAGAATTTTGGGAGGGGTAGAAGGGTTTTTATAGGAGGGGTAAAGATAGAGGGGGTGGCGGCTAGGGTTAGAAAAGTTAACTAGGTTAGAGTTACTTACCTGCCCCGTATTGTGATGAATCGGTTCGTCCGAACTGGGTCGTTAATGACCCTGGGTGGGTCGTTAACGAGCCACCGTAGCCTCCTTGAGTGAATTTCGACCCCTTTTTTCCTGAAATCTTGTTAGCTCAAAAAAATCTTATCTCTATCCTATTTAATCTAAAAAAAAGAAAGCTAGGAAATAATCTAAAAGAAAAAAGAAAATAAAATAAAATAAAATAAACCTATTCTAAAAAGCGGGTTGCCTCCCGTAAGCGCTATGTTTAACGTCGTTAGCCCGACGAGCTCTCTTGCTAGTCTCATGGTGGTTCATGTCTGGCCATGTTAGGGTCTCGAGATACCTTGCATGTAGCTTTACTGCCTCTGTGCACTTGAATTGCTAAATTGGGACCTTTTTCTTCTATCAGTAAGCTCGATATCCCTGGGTTATTGGTGTAGTCCGCAAGCCAAGGTGGTTTGGACTTTTCTGTAACCTCTGTAGTAGGGCCTTTGTGCATGGGAGCATCATTGATCGGGAGATGTGGCTCGGTAGGGACTGTGGTGTCGAGTTCGGGTTGAGTCAACTCTAGTTGTGCCACTCCAATTGGGTCGTTAGCTTTCTGATCTAAATTGAATTCCACCCGTTCCTCTCCTATATCAAAAGTGAGGAGTCCTTTACGCACATCAACTCTTGCTCCTGCCGTGGCTAAGAATGGTCGCCCGAGAATTATGGGGACATGGGGGTCTTCAGGCATATCAAGGACAATAAAATCATTCGGTATAAAGAATTTCCCGACTTGAATAGGGTAATCGTCCACTACTCCTGTTGCTTTGACACTTGACCCGTCTGCCATGTACAGATTCATATCCACTGGTTCCAGTGGTCCCATATTGGCTTTAGACCAGATTGAGAGTGGAACAAGACTAGCACTGGCACCAAGATCGCATAAAGCTTTGAACTTGTGGTTGCCTATGCCGATTGTGATTGCAAACCTTCCAGGATCTCCAAGCTTTTCCGGAAGAGCTATGGATCTGACCTCATCTTGCAACTCTGTAATAGATCTTTTCCTGCTAAGAATATCTTTCAAGAATTTTGTGTAAGCCGGCATTTCGCTTAGGGCCTCAGCGAATGGGATGGAAATATTAATGCCCTGAAGAATCTTAACGAAACGCTTGAACTTGCTCTCAGTAGAGTCCATAGGTTTCTTAGCTGGAAATGGAAGAGTTTTCACCATTCTCGGAACCAAGTTAGGCTCGAGAGGTGAGAGTACCGGGTCGACACTGGGGTCGTTCGGTGTCCTCGGCGGGTCGTTACCGACCCTGATGGGGTCGTTAACTACCCTGGGATTTAGAGGAGGACTCGGTTTAGAAAACTTACCTGGGCTGGGCTCGTCAGGAATCCTCGGAGCCTCGTCATCTTGGCTTGTAGGCTCGGTACTAGCTCTCGCTGGCTGGCTAGATCTTGTTCCTCCTTCTCTTCAGCTTGAACTCTCTCCGGTAGTGTCTTCCCGCTTCTAAGGTGTACTGCTGCTATTTGGCCTCTAGGGTTCTCTTCGGTACGACCCGGGAGTTGCCCTTGTGGTCTTGGAATCCGAGCAGCAAGGTCTCCTAGTTGGGAATCAACACTCTTCTTCCAAATATCGAACTCTCCCCATCTTTTATCCAATCCATTGATGCCCTCTTTAATCTCTTGAGCCCATGATGGTGTCTCTTGATGGCCTGGAGTTCGATATGGTGCAGGTCGTCTATCTTGCGGGGGCCCTGTGTAATTATGATTTGCATTATGATTGCCCCATGATTGATAGTTGTTCGACCTGTCATTGTAATTAGGCTGGTTCCTGTAGGGTCCTCTCATGTAATTCATCTCAGCTATCGTCTCAGCGGTTCTAACCTGCTCAATGTTAGTGCAAGCAGAAGTACTATGCGCAGAAGAACCACATTCTTGACATGATTGAGAGGATTTCAGAAAACATACATGTTTCCTCAAACGGTTGACCTCATCTTGTAAGAATTGATTTTTAACATCGGGGTCAACTTCATCTCGATTGGGCACATAGAGACGTTTTTGAGTTTGTGGAGCCTGCTGGGTTCCGTACATAGCATCGTAATTCGCCAGCTTGTCCAACAGTTCCCACGTCTCTATCGGGTTCATCTCTATAAAACCGCACGCAGTATGCGTGTTGATGCGGTTCTTGGTCTCCGCGTTGATACCCTGGAAAAAGATTTCTTGCAATACATATAATGGTTGCCCATGAGTAGGGCATTGTCTAAGCATCTCATTAAATCTTTCCCATGTTTCAACAAATGTCTCATTAGGCAACTGGTGATAAGAGGTGATACGTTTCCTTAACTCCGTTGTCTTAGCAGGAGGGAAAAACTTTGTAAGAAATTGATCATACAAAGCTTTCCAAGTCCTGATAGACTTAGAAGGTAGGCTCTCTAACCAGTTCAGGGCCTTTCCAGTAAGTGACCATCTAAAAGCTTTTAACAGAACATATTCTAGTGAGACACCTTCAGCAGCTATGGTGTCACATAAATCAAGAAAATTTCTAATATGTTCCATAGGGCACTCAGAAGGTTTCCCTTCAAACTGAGCCCGTTTAATCAAGGATATAAATTGAGACTTGATCTCAAAAGGTTTCTCTATCGCAGGAAGCACAATAGGAGATTCTAGCCCGTTTAATCAAGGATTTTTAGCTCTTCTTGCAGTCGAGCCTTGTCTGCATCAGCGCCGTCTTTCTCGGCTCTTAGTGCCTCCATCTGGGTCCGGAGGATCTCTAACTCTCGAGCCATCTCTTCAGCGGTGGCCATGGCTCGGTTTTCTCAGAGCCGTCGGTGCAGGGAACGTTCGGGTTCTGAGTAATAACTGGAGCTATCAAACTGAAGCCTTCTTCGTCCTACCGGCATACACTGAGAAAACAAATAAAGAAAACAAAAAATTAAAAACAAAAACGGGGTCGGGCTAGTCCCGATCCCAAAGATAAACTAACAACTCGTTGCTTCCCCGGCAACGGCGCCAATTTGTTGATAGGGTTTCTCGGCCAACAAATAAATTTGTAAGTCAAGACCCCGCTGAGTACAGTGGAGTCAGGATCGATCCACAGGAAGCAAAGTTGTTTGTCTATCAGTCTAATAAAAATCAAATAAAACCAAGCACAATCACTCACGAGATGCCTCGTTAACGACCTTGTCAGGATCGTTACCGAACCACCAAACACAAAAACACCAATTAACGAGCTAATAAAATTCTAACTAACACTCGGTACCGAAGCAAGTATTCAGCAACGAAGATTTATCAGAAATAATTCAATAAAAACAAATATCTAGAATAAGGGACACCACAACATAGCCAAGAATAAGAATTCATAAGAAGATAGATCATGCCCTTAAATAGATAGAGTCATCAACTTTCATTGACTAGACAAGTAAATTAATCTATTTTCATAAACTAACTCACTCAATTGCTTGTTTTGGATCTAAAGCTTGAAACTTCCGTTTGCAAACAATATCAACCTTCAAGTTACTAACCTTCTCTTTCAATCAAGTTAAAACTCAAATTACCTCAACTCCCGCTTCGGTATTAAGCACAACAAACAACTTCAATAAAGATAAAAGGCATTCAAAACACTATCTTACTTCATCAAACATGCTCAACTATGCCGGGCTTAACCCTGACCCTAGAAAAATAGACTACTCACTACTCATGATAAACAAACTAAAAACTTCAATAAAAACAAACATTGAAACAAAAACTCAAACTTTAAAATTAATAACAAATATATCGTCTTACAGAGAATCAGAGAAAAACCAAAACGAAACAATCACCGAACCACAAACTCGATCAACGAACCTCGGAAACCGTCGTCACCGAACCTCGTCACCGACTTCCGATCCGGCAGCCTCTCCTTCGGCCTTCCTTCTCCTCCAAAACTAGCTCTAAAACTCTACTCCAAAATTAAGCCTCCTCCCCTCCTTCTCTCTATGCTAGATAGAAGGGTATTTATACTAGAAAATCCTAAAAAAACTAAAAAGGCTAAAAGATAAAAAAACTTTCCTAAAAAGATAGAAACAATCTCTAAAAGATAGAAATAAAATCTAGAAAGATATTAAACCCTAAAATACATATTCTAATCACCCATAAAGATTCTAAAAAGATACTCAACCGATACGGAAATAAATTCCCGCTCAGGATCGGTGAATAATAAAATAATACTCCGAAATCTTCTTCTTCGTGGCCTCGTTAACGACCCTTCACAGCCTCGTTAACGAGCCTGGGGTTATGTTTTCTTCAATACCTCCTCTCGTTCTCTTGAGCTTCGACTTCTTAAATCTTGCACTTTCCCGTCCTTCACTGTGATGCTCCAAATTTAGCTCCATTTAGCTCCTTTCCTAGCTAAAACCTGCAAAATACACAAAATAGCGTAGATTCCACCCTTTTCGTAGATTTATGCAAAACTAACTAAAAACACTTAAAACTAAACCTAAACTAGACAAAATTAATCCTAATAACCTATCAAAAACTATACCAAAAATGCGAACATCAACAAACTAATCCCGCCTACACCACTTGGAAGAGACAAGATCGCCTCCTCTATGGCGCCCTTCTCACCACCCTTTCGCCCTCTGTGAACAATCTTGTCACCATGGCTAAAACTTCCAAAGAGGTTTGAGACATTCTCAAACAAACATATGCCACCGCCTCTCGCGGGCATATCCAACAAATCAAATACAAACTCAATCACACCACAAAAGGCACCCAAACCATTTCCGAATATATGGTGGCCATGAGAGCTTCCGCTGATCTACTTGCATCTCTTGATTCCCCGGTGTGTCAAAAAGACTTCACTGACAAAATCTTAAACGGACTCGATGACTCCTATCAGTCCGTTATTGATGGAGTCAATGCAAGGGACACCAAAATCTCATTTGAGGAACTCCATGAAAAACTCATTGTCAAAGAACATAGCCTCAAAAAGATATCCTCCACAAACTCGGTCACTGCCCTAAATGCTCAAACCCGATCTTCAAAATACAAAGGAAAATCTTCTCAGTCTAATTGGAACCAATCCTTGTCTTCCCCTTCTCCACAAAACACACAATCCTATCCTAAATCTCAAAATCAATCTCAGTACTCACCACCACCTTCCGCTCCACAACAACCCTACCAACCAAAACCTTTCTTAGGCAAGTGTCAATGGTGCACACACAAAGGCCATGTCATGTCTCAATGTCCCAAACTCAAAGAAGAACACCCCAACCTACTCCTCCCCTCCACCAACCGTTTTCCAGTCCAACAACCAAAACCACAAACAAATCTTGTCACATCCAACCCTAATTCAAATCCATGGTTGTTTGACAGCGGTGCATCGCACCATGTTACTTATTACTTGAACAATCTCAGTTCCCACTATCCTTATAATGGACCGGATGAAATGTTAGTTGGCAATGGCTCGGGCTTACAAATTCATAACCAAGGTTCCTTCTCTTTACAAAACAACTCAAAACAATTTGATTTTCATGATGTTTTACATGTTCCTCATATTGCCAAAAATATTCTATCAGTTTCAAAATTCACTCGTGATACTAATCTTGGTGTTTTGTATTTGTCAAATGGTTTTCATGTGAAGGACACCACAACATGGGAAACTCTTCTTGAAGGACCATGTGTTGACGGCGTTTACTTATGGCCTCGCTCGAAGCCTACAGTCAATGTCGCTGATGTCACCTCTTCGCATTCTCTTCATCACAAGCTTGGTCATCCCTCCACAGAAGTCTTTCAATCAATTTGCAAGAAGTTTCATTTGAAGCAATTTAATTTCAAGCAATCTACTTGTATTTCCTGTCAATCAAATAAGAGTCGTAAACTCCCCTTTGCTACTTCAAGTCTTGTTTCGAATTCACCTTTAGAAATAATATTCTCCGATGCTTGGTCGTCTCCGATTCCTTCTATTGATGGTTTTCGTTATTATGTGGTGTTCATTGATCATTTTACACGATATACATGGCTTTTTCCATTAATGAGAAAATCGGATACATGTCAAACATTCATCAATTTTAAACTTATGGTTGAAAACTTTTTCAAACATAAAATCAAGATTTTTTATAGTGACAATGGTGGAGATTTTATAGCCCTAAAAACCTTTTTCGTTCAACAAGGAAAATCCCATTTCACCTCACCACCACACACACCCGAACACAACGGTATTTCCGAGCGAAAACATCATCACATTGTTGAAACAAGCTTGTCTTTACTCAATTTTTCCGGGATGCCAATCTCTTATTGGTCATATGCCGTTAAAACCGTCGTTTATTTGATAAATCGATTGCCATCCAAATCCCTTGGTAATGACACTCCTTTATTCAAATTACTCAATCAAAACCCGGATTACTCAAAATTGAAAAGTTTCGGTTGTCTTTGTTTTCCTTGGCTTAAACCTTACAATTCTCATAAACTCATTGAAAAATCAAATCCATGTGTGTTCATTGGTTATTCTTTAACTCAAAGTGCTTTTCTTTGTCTTGAGCCAACTACCAACAAAATCTATGTGTCTCGTCATGTAAGGTTCGTGGAAATGGAGTTTCCGTTCAAGTCTATGTCACCCAACCCTCCCCCTCATCAACCTCATCCCAACGACTCCAATGGAGTCACAGTTTCCGTCCCATTACTCAGCCATCCACGTCCCCACGCCAATCCTCCCACAATCTTGGCAAATAATATTCCCATTATCCTATCAAATCTACCTTCCACAAATAGCCATGATTCTATCTTGCCAAATCCCCAAATTTTTGCCCCATCCTATCAATCACATGATTCTCTCCAATCAAGTGAACACACAATCCCAAGATCACCTCCATCAAACCCCCAAAACCCACAAATTCAACCTTCCTTACTTGACAACACACAAAATCAAGCAACTTTCCAAAATCTTCCTCAAAACATGTCTTTCCCAAATATGCTCTGTCTCTCCAATCCTACATCCACGTCCAATGCCAACCCATACATTTCAAACCTACCTCCCTCCTCTTCAAATTAGCCCCAACCCCAGCCTCGCCCTCCCCCTCACGCGCCCTCATGCGCCGCCTATTCGGACCAGCCCCCAAACCCTAATTCTAACCCTACTTCTCTCAATTCACCTCAACGACCACCTTCCCACCCCGTGGCATTGTCACAAGGTCCAAAAACAACATCAAAAAGCCTCTCCAAAAGCTCAACCTCCTTGCTCAAGCCAAACCCACCCTTGAACCAAAAACAATTGCTCAAGCCCTTAAAGATCCGGATTGGAGAAATGCCATGAAAACTGAGTTTGATGCCCTTTATTCTAATAAGACTTGGGATTTGGTTCCTCCTTTACCATCTCAAAATCTTGTTGGGTGCAAATGGGTATATCGAGTCAAATATCTTCCAGATGGCAACATTGAGCGCTACAAGGCTCGATTGGTCGCAAAAGGGTTCCATCAACGAGAAGGGTGTGATTATAATGAAACCTTTAGCCCGGTAATCAAACATGTTACCGTTAGGGTTGTCCTCACCATTGCTATCTCCAAAGGGTGGCCTCTTCGACAACTCGACGTTAATAATGCCTTCTTACAAGGCAAACTTGATGAAGAAGTCTATATGAGTCAACCTCCGGGATTCATCAACAAACTTCACCCCACTCATGTTTGCAAGTTGAATAAGGCCATCTATGGCATCAAACAAGCCCCAATAGCATGGTACAATGAACTCAAATCTTTTCTCACATCTCTCTTCTTATACAATCACCATGGTACTCTCTTCTATCTTTTGGTTTACGTGGATGCCATTATTGTCACCAGTAATAAAACCCAATCCATTCTTCGCCTCATCTCCATCCTAGCGACCAAATTCTCCCTCAAAGATTTAGGATCGCTTTCTTACTTCCTTGGTGTAGAAGTCATACCCACAAAAAATAGTCTTTTCCTATCTCAAAGAAAATACCTTCATGACATCCTTCTCAAAGTGGGCATGGAGGAAACCAAACCCGTCTCCACACCTATGTTACTCACCCCTCTCCAACTCCACTCAGGCACTCCCTTGCCGTCCCCCATCGATTATAGGATGATAATAGGAAGCCTTCAATACCTTTATCTCACTCGACCCGACATAAGCTTCACTGTTAACAAACTCTCCCAATTCCTACAAAGTCCTATGTCAGATCATTGGCTTGCCCTTAAACGCCTACTTCAGTACCTTCAAGGCACCATTGACCTTGGCATCACAATCTCTAAAGCTCCCTCCCCCGCCCTACATGCCTTCTCAGATTCCGATTGGGCTGGTGACCATGATGATTACTTGTCCACCACCGGATATGTCTGATATTATGGAACCACACCCATCTCATGGTCCTCTCGCAAACAAAAGACCATCTCTCGGTCCTCAACCGAGGCCGAGTACAAAGCCTTAGCCGAAACAGCCTCCGAACTCCTATGGGTGTGCTCGTTGTTTCATGAACTCGGCATTACTCTTACCCATATTCATCTATTGTGATAATCAAGGCGCTCTTTACTTGAGTTCTAACGCTGTCTTTCATTCAAAAATGAAGCACATTGCTCTAGCTTTTCACTTTGTCCGAGAACAAGTCCAAAAGGGTCGGTTTCGTGTTCAACACGTCTCTACAAAAGAGCAACTAGCCGATGTCCTCACAAAGCCACTTCAAAAGGCAAGGTTCCAAAACAAAATTTGCAAGATTGGTCTATCTTCCAAGATAGCACAACTTGAGGGGGGATATTAGTAATAATATTATTACCATGTAATGTGCTCCTATTATGGCTAGGATATTAAGCCTTTCCATAATATGGTCACAATATCTTTTACGTACATTAATTCCCTTCTATTACTTGATTAGTATAAATATGTAATAGTCTCCTCATTAATAAATCAAGTCTTCATTATATTGTTCATAGTCTTATATTCTGGTGGCTTGTCACAAGCTTATTAAGGATATCACTTGGGCGATCGAAATCAAGCATATCTCAAAACCCGTTAATAGAGTCGTGGATGCTCTAGCTAATCATTCTTTAATCATTTCAGTCCCTTTAGTTGAATATTTTGTATGAAAATGATTGTTTTGCTAATCTTTTAGCTTTGGATGTACCCTCCCTGTTAGGGGACTAAGTTACGCTTTGCTTAATAATATTACCATAGGAGTTTAACTCCGTTTTTCTGATAAAAAGGAAATTTCCGTCTTGTATTGCACTAAAATTAACCTAATTTTGCATTTATGTGGTCAAGCTAGCGTTCGTGCTTGGATCAGATTTTTACAGCTACGTAAAGTAAGGGAAGAAGGGTAAAAAAAAGTAGGAACAATCCCACACATTGAATGCTGTAAGAACTAATAATATTGAAGACCTACGTACGTGGTGAAGTGAAGGATTTGAACTCGATTGAATATTTTAGAAAGTTTAGTGCCATTTTACCATGATCAATTCAATTGAATTTTGGTGGTGAAATGTACGAATTGGGTGATGATCGATGGAGCGAAATCGCTGGAAGCAATGATTTTGGGACCCCACTTTAAACCCCCACTACCCCCGTAATCAAATTCAAACACCCTTTTACCCAATATACATGAGTCATGAGTGGTCGATCAATTGAATTAATTAATTAATTAAGGGGTATGATTAATCTTGATGCGTCAATTTGAAGGCATGCAAAGTGGAAACTCATGTCTTTCATTGACTTCGGTATTACTAAATTAACAAACACGGCTCCACTCTCTCCAAAAAGAAATTAAGCTATAAAATGGGCCCCGGACAAAAGAGATTAACTTATGTAAATTTTGAATTTGTGTCATCTAAATACACTTTTGTAGTTGGTCATCGCCGCATCTTGTCAAGCCTATTTTATAAGTTGGCGAGGTAATCCACCTTTCAAAGTAGGTGAGGTACTCTTCTTCTGACCAATTCATTTTCGGTTAGATTCTTATTGAATTTATGTATTGAGTCGTGAATTTAGGGTTGGATATTATATGTGGGAGACCGATTCACCCGCTTCATTCGACTCAAATATACAGGTGAAAAACTGAAGAAAATCGAGCGATGGGTGGATCGGGTGATGGGTGAAACGGGTGGTTGGTCGGATATGGGTGAGATTTTACACCCAAGTCACCCGACTCATGACCCGACCCACCCGTTTATCACCTGCATAATTTTACCTAATATACATACTATTTACTAATATTTCCAACAAACCTAACTAACATTAATGTTGCCTCTAAATTCTACTACTTATCTAGTTATATTTCGTGTTCCGTTTTACAATCTTCAACTTCCCCCTATCTTCGCCAATAACATTGTCACTTCTACTCATTCACCTATCTTTTTTGAGTCTCCACTATCGTCTTCTCAACATCATCTACAACCTCCTTCACTATTTCACTACTAGTCTTCATCGCTCCGATCGACCATTTTTAGCGTCAGCACTGGCAATGTTTCGTTTATTAACTCTAGAATTTTAATTTATGAAAAATATTATTATAATTTAATAATTCACTGGTGGTGGATCACACGACTCACCCACAGGTGATGGGTGGATCGGATATGAATGAAAGATTTCATGGATGATGGGTGAATCAGGTGAGCCATTTTATTTGCAGGTCTGGTGGTGGAAGGGTTTCACCCACCCATAACCCGACTGATGAGTCCATGATCAACCCTACGTGAACCCAAATATATCGACCGTACCCATGAAAGTTACAACATTAGAGTTATCTCACATCGAAAGTTGGAGACTAAATAAACTTGCTACATAAATTGGTAGACCATTTCCTATTGCTAATTAATTTTAGAATGAAATTTACTAAATAGTCTAAGCTTATATATTAAGGTCCCGTTTGGTTGTAATTCATGGAAACGTAAACGGAATGGAAATGAATTTAGTCCATTTTAGTGTCATTATACATTGAAAAAAAAATCAACTTGTTTTGAACAACCTCTTATCCATGATAAAAAAAGGGCTTGCTCCACCTTAATCATTCTTCCATCAAGAGGGTAGGTAACAAAATGGTGGAATCACTCCCTTCTATTTCACTTTTACAATGGATAAGTTGTTGGATGATTTTTTTTATATGAATGTATTATGACATTAAAAATGGTCTAGATTTATTTCGTTTACGTTTACGTTTACGTTTGCATATGTTACGACAAACCAAACGGGACCTAAGTTTATATATACATGATCTCAGTCCATTTGTCGATGGAAATGGACAATGAAAATTCAATAGTATGTACAATGGTCGGATTCAAGGACCTTATTTCTACCGAGTTTGCCACTTACATACTCTAGTGAGCTAGCTAGTCACCTATATATACACCAAATATCAGGTGTACCACACACGTACACGTACGTAGTACTCTAGCAATGAGTGTGAGTGTGAAATATGCAAACCAACTAATGCCTCCCAGTCCCACACGAAACAAAGAGAAAATTATAAGCAACGAAAAACAAGTATTACGTACACAAATCTAATGGACCAATCTCCAAGCTGGCCTGATCTACAACTTTTCATACGAGTTTTTATTTCATTGACAGGACATATAACAATTCATGATTTGCATATATATATATAAGCAATCAGTACGTACTTGCCTACGTTCAACTTAGTGTTATATATAATAGGCTAAGATTCGAAATGTGTCTTAATAATGGCCCATGCCCAAAACCCCTAATTACCAAAATAGCCATCATCATGGCTACTTTTTATAGATGGGAAGTGATATTGATCAGCTAACGGGAGGCAACATTATGTGACATATGTTTAATCATTAGGGTTTTGAAACTGTGTTTTAGCACTTGGAGTGTAGTCTGGATTGTGAAATCGAACTACTTTCGAAGCGAAAGATTTTGATTTTTTCGTGAGAGCGAAGATGAGAACTGTAGGATCGTTAGTACGTCTAGGTTATCGACCTCAACTAAGTCGTCAACCTATTAAGTAAATGCAGCGGAAATGACTTGTTTGATCAACTCAATCAACCAAGTGTAAAAACCACCCCCTTCCAAGTTCTCGCTTAGAAGGATTAAAAGTCGTATCTTGTTTTATTTATCTTTTGGATTAGTTACATGAACACCCTGGATCTAGACCTACTTCCAAAGCACTCTAGAACTCGTTGTGAACTGAATAACTACAACCCGCACTCAATCTAACAAAAAGCCTACGTCTTTCTCTCGAACTCTCGTTTCTTTCTTAGCACAAAATGGAGTATGAGTTCGCGCTCTATCTAACCTAAAACCTTAGATTAAATACACACAAACTAGGTCAGATAAGAGAGAATAATATCTTCCAATTCGGTTATGGCAAGATATTATTTCTATTATCTTTACAAAATCATCATAAGCATATAAGAGGATTACAATCAATAACGGCTTAGGATAAAAGCATAAACGGCTTACAATATAATCTGCATAAGATCTTTCCTAAAACAAGATTATACTATCCAAACTACCAAGATCTCACGCGTCTTCAAGATCTCCGAGATCTGCCTTCAACACATGTCGACGACCTGACTGACGTTGGCGACTCTTTTCAAGAACTCAAGGTCGTTCACGTGACAGACGTTTGGAACCATCAAAATCAAAGCCTCCAACTTTTCTAACAAATTCCCCCTTTTTGATGGTGGCAAACTCTTCTTATCCTGTATAATCAGAGCAATACCAAAATCTCGAACAAGATATACAATAATATTCAAGTTAGCCAAAAGTTCCCCCTAAGTTGGATAACCCACATGTAATTCAGCATAAAATTCCCATTATTTGATCTACCCCCAGCAGCCTTTTTCCCCTTTTGGCATCATCAAAAAGTTCAATCTAAATAATCAAGCAAAAAGAGATAATCAAACAAAGGTAAATTAAAAATTATACAATGTACATACGCAAACCACAGCAAAAGAAACATAATAGTCTTAACCATGCAACACAGAGAAAGCAAAAACACATAGATGAAACCGAAAAGATGTTTTTGAGAAAGTAGATGTGCAAGGGGAAAAAAGGGAACTGGATGTCGACTACTCAAGCTAAGTCACTGACTTGATCAGATCATCGAGCGCAATGGATAAGTCATGAACATCAAATTTCAGCGCAGATTGATCACGCAAGAGTTGGCAAACTTTCTCAAGGAAATCCTGGTTTTGACGTTGGAGCTCAACTAACAGCTTCATAATGGCACCAGGTTGTTCACCTTCCCTTCCCATAACATGAATGCCCAACTCAGCATCTTCCATCTCAGCATCAAAAACCACATCCTTGCCTGCATCCTTGGACACCCATTTGTCATCAATTAGTTTGTAACCCATCTTATGAACAATGTCAGTATTCAGAAGACGTACGTGCTCCACTTCTTTCTCAGCCTCATAAACCTCATGATAGAGAAGTACTTTCTTGACAATAGAGCAGTATGGGAGAGCATGTGTGGGATTATCCTTCACAGATTCCATGTGTAGAAGCACTAATCGAGCAAAGTTAACAAGTTCCTTGTTGAGAATTTTATCCATGACAAGAATGTCTTGGATCATAGCAGTGCTCCTCTTTTGTTCCCAGGGAATCAAGTTACTGATCACCCAAGTAAAAAGAACCTTCCTTTCGGAACTCATTAAGTTGGTGGCAAAGGAACCACCATCAATGTCATCGACCTGTGTGACCTTATTTAGCAGCTCAACAGAATCAACTTCTTCAGGCCATGTACCTCTATGATATTCATCAAATCCCTTGTGCGGAACTTTCAGAAGAGTGGCTAACTCCATGCTCGACAGCGTAAACTTTTCTCCATTAAGCTCATAATAACCCATGGTTGTCTTTTCCCTGTCCTCTATAGTCAACGACCTGTAGAACTCTTTTACTAACCCCGGATTGAAACTTTCCTCCTCATGGAATAGGTGAGTCCACCCTTGACCAGACAACAACTCAGAAACACCTTGTAACTAGTGGAATTGATGAACTCATCGTCCATGATGAGTTCCTTGACAAAGTCACGTCCAACCATGTTGCTGCCTTCGCCTTTGATTTCTATACTGCCTTTTTTAGGTTTTACACTTGCAGCAAGTCATCCACTTGACCGAGTGGGCGCCTTCTTGCTCTTTGTAGGCTTAACCTTTTTCTTGGAGACCACAAAATCTCCACCTTCAAATCCTACTGACATCGGAGACACCTCCCTTCCTCGTTTTCTAGTAACCTTAGCACTAGACTCCCTAGTCTTAGGTTTTCTAGATTCCTTAGTTATGACCACGTCATCCTCATCAGATTTTTTCAGACTCAAACAGTGCTCTAGCGATTTCTTCTTTTGATTTTACTTTAGAAGAGGATGCAACAGATTTGAGTAGAGTGAGCTTGGGATCACTAGGAGTACCTTGTTCAGAGTCATCGTGTCCTTCGATGTTGAGAGGCTGAAGCGGTGAGTCTGGAATTTCAATGGAGTCGTTCACCTTGCTTTGGTCAACGACCTGTTCTGGGTCATTGACCTGAGCATCAGTTCCCTCTAAAAGCACAATAGTCATCTTCTCCGTGACGACTGGTTCAAAAACTCTATCTCCTGACTCCATAGCCTCAATCGACTTCACTACTTCTTAGACAGAATCGAATTCCCCTTGTATGTTTTGAGTTTTTGAACTCTCAACCCCAAGCAAAGTCTCGGTCTTCTCTTGCTCATTCTCTGTGGGTTTCAGGGAATTGGGTATAGAAATTTGTGAAGATGGGGCTAGGGTTTCTGGTAGGGTTTGAGTGGGAGGGATTTCTTGAGAAATTGGGAGAGATTCAATTTGATTTGGAAAGGATGGACCCGGTTCTTGATTTTGTGTGGATTCAGGACCTTCAAGCATCAATGGTGTGGCTGGTTTGTTGGCGGTTTGGATGGCTGCTAAAAGCAGAGCCATGGTTTGGGGATCAACAACCTTCCCAAGCTTTATGGCTAGGGTTCGTGGGGATTCAGTGCCACGAATGGGGGATGAGGGATTAGGGTTCTAGTGGGACGCCATTAAAAAAATTGAAGCTTTTTGGAAGAGAGGTTCAGAGAGATGAAAAGCAAGAGATCGAGAATAATTGCAGGAGAGAGAGCGTACCTTTTTAGTGAGAGAGTCTCCGTATTTAAGCTTGGACTGAGTTGATGTGATGGAAACTAGATCTTTCCAAGATCTTTTATTCAATACAATTGAAAGGGAAAATTTCCTTTGGTAAAAGATCTTTAAATATTTGAAAAGATACCGTTGGAGAAAGGTGATTCTTGTCTTACTCTGAAACTGACGTTCGCAACCTGTTCTACATCAACCACTTAACCAGCAAAAATTCCAGACAGCTAACATTCCTCATATAGTGCACAGTCACTAACTTCACTTAAGTCGCCAACATCCATTGAAAAGAGAATACGTCTGGTTCTTTGGGGTTTTGCACAGGGGCGCCAAAGAGAACCAGGGGAAATAATTTATATGGATTTGTCAATCAAGTAGATAAGTCTTCGTTTATAACAAAACATTCAGAAATAGGCTCATAGAGAGTCTCTGACATGATAGGCTAGGGCAGGCTGTAGAGTCAACCGTCATTTGAGCTTGTAATGAGGGTTAAGAACATCAGGTTTGGACTCTTTTGGGCTCAAAGAACGGTTTCAACATGTAATTGATGCATAACTCAAGAAGCAAAGAATGAAGACATAATGATGTGCATGGTTCATGAGTATGTAACATGGAAACATTCAAATTTAACACCTCAAGATCATAAAACTTTTGAATCATAAATAGATCATCTAATCTAGTCAATCATTGAGGGAAAGTAGATGGGAAATAGATTAGTTTAGGGAAATCATACCTAGCTTCATGCGGAACTGTACAAAGGGTTCACGATTGAGAGCTTTTGTGAATATGTCAGTACGTTGTTCACCTGTTCGGCAGAAATCCATGGTCACCAACCCTTTCTCGACACAATCACGAAGAAAGTGATGTCGAATATCTATGTGCTTGGTCCGTGAGTGTTGTACCGGGTTCTTTGAGATGTTGATGGCACTTGTGTTGTCACAAAGAATAGGTATGCCATCATACTTTAAGCCAAAGTCATGAAGTTGTTGCTTATGGCAAAGAAGTTGGGTGCAGCACGCGGTAGCAGCAATGTACTCAGCTTCTGTCGTAGAGAGAGAAACTAAATTTTGCTTCTTGGACCCCCATGACACAAGACATGGTCCAAGAAATTGAGCCATCCCTGAAGTGCTCTTACGATCAACTTTGTTCCCAGCAAAATCAGCGTCCGTGTACCCAACTAGACCAATATCACATGAGGTTGGGTACCATAAGCATAGGTCATCAGACCCTTTGAGATACCTCAGAATCCTCTTGACAGCCTTGAGATGTGATTCTCTTGGATCAGACTGAAATATGGCACATAAGCACACGCTGAACATGATGTCTGGTCTGCTTGCTGTGAGATAGAGTAGAGAACCTATGATACCTCGATATAGAGTCTAATCAACCTTCTTCTCATTTTCATCTTTTCTTAGAGAAGTGATGGGAGAGATAGGTGTGTCAAAAGATTTTGAGTTGTCTAAACCAAATTTCTTAACACACTCTCTAAGATACTTTTGTTGATGGACTCTTGTTCCTTCAGTATCTTGAGTAACCTGAAGTCCTAGGAAAAACTTAAGTTCACCAACCATACTCATTTCAAACTCACTGTCCATGAGGTCAGCGGACCTCGATCTTCACAAGTTTTTCATCAGTAGAGCCAAAGATGATGTCGTCCACGTAGACCTGCACAACGAGAGTGTGCTTTCCTTCTTTGAGAAGAAAGAGTGTACCGTTCACCTGTCCTCAAACATATCCATGTTGGATCAAGAACTGAGAAAGCCTGTCATACCATGCTCAAGGTGCTTGCTTCAAACCATAAAGAGCTTTGTCGAGTTTAAAAACATGATCTGGGTGAGTGACGTCTTCGAAGCCTGGGGTTGGCTCTACGAACACTTCTTCCTTAAGAAACCCGTTCAGAAAAGCTGTTTTAACATCCATTTGTTGAAGCTTGAAGCTATGATGAGCTAAATAAGCTATCAAGAGACGAATTGCCTCAAGACGTGCTACAGGAGCAAAAGTCTCATAATAATCTATCCCTTCTTGTTGGTTATATCCCTTAACCACAAGTTTTGCTTTGTTTCTCACAACGTTTCCAAAATCATCAAGCTTATTTCTGAAAACCCAACGTGTTCCAATCACAGTTCTATCTTTTGGTCGTGGAACTAGATGTCAAACCTTGTTTCTCTCAAATTGATGAAGTTCTTCTTGCATAGCACACACCCAATCTGGATCCTTTAAGGCTTGATCCACATTTTTGGGTTCCAAGATAGAGAGAAAAGCGTTGAAAGCATAGAAATTCTGAAGTGAAGAACGTGTCTGAACACCTTTGGAGTAATCTGAGATGATGTTGGTCACTGGATGAGCATCTTTTTGCTGATAGTTTAACTGAAGCTGAGTGAGGTCAACTACCCTGTTGTCGTGACCTTGATCAGTGTTAGAATCTTCAGCCTCTGCAACTTCTTTGCTTGGATCAGACTCATCATCATCAGATTCTTCAACATCGGTAGTATCTTCTAGAGCAGGCATGTCAAAATCATCTACATTGTCCACCTGAGCCGAGTTAACAACCTGTTGGACTTGATCAATTTTCTCAATACTAACTTCTGACTCCTCACACAAATGAAAACCTACATCTTCTTCTTCCTCATCAACAATAGAGTTGCCTCCCATGATACTCTCATCAAACACAACATGAACACTCTCTTCAACTTTCTTTGTTCTTTTGTTAAACACCTTGTAGGCTTTGCTATGCTGAGAATAGCCTACGAAGGTTCCTTCATCACTCCTAGCATCCATCTTGCCAAGATTATCTTTGCCATTATTATGTACAAAACACTTATAGCCAAACGTACGTAGGTGGGCAACGTTGGGCTTTCTTCCTCTTAAAAGCTCATATGGTGTTTTCCCAAGAAGGGGTTGCACCATAGCTTTGTTTAGTACATAACATGCGGTATTGATAGCTTCTCCCCAGAAATTCCTTGGAAGTCCACTCGAGATTAACATCATTCTTGACATGTCCTCCAAAGTTCGATTCTTTCTCTCAACAACTCCGTTCTGGTTGAGGGGTTCTTGGGGCTGAAAAGTTGTGATCTACACCATTTTCTTTGCATAAATCCAGGAACTGAGCATTTTCAAATTCAATGCCATGATCGGATCGAATAGAGATCAAAGGTACATCAAGCACCTTCTCCGTAAGCTTAACCAATGTACTAAATTCTTCAAAAACCTGGTCTTTAGAAAACAAGAAAAATACCAAGTATAACGTGAAAAGTCATCAACAATAACATAAACATATCTATTACCTCCTCGACTTCTCACACGCATTGGCCCACAAAGATCCATATGAATTAACTCTAAGGGATTAGAAGTACTTACCTCTGTTTTCGATTGAAAAGAGGATCTGACCTGTTTTCCTTTCACACAAGCTTCACACACTTCATGTTTGGTTTGGTCAATCTTAGGTAATCCACGTACCAGTTCTTGATTGTGAAGTTTGCGTATAATTTGTAGACTTGCATGGCCAAATCTATTATGCCAGAGATTGGCAACATCTTCGACTACTTGAAAACAAAACTTTTCCTCAGGTAAGAGCCAGGGAACAACTTTATAAATATTGTTTTCACAAATTCCCTTCAGAAGAGTCTTTCCTAAGCTAACATCAATTACTTGACATCCAAGAGAGTCAAAGACAACTTGATAGATATTGTTAGCACAAATTTGGGAAACACTTAACAGATTATATCTAAGACCCTTGACATGGCTTACGTTGTTAACACAGAAGTTCTTAGAAATTCTTACCTTTCTAGTACCCAATACTTGACCCTTATTGTTGTTACTGAAGGTGATGTTGCTACCTTCTTGTTGATGAAGTGAGATGAATGACTCAAAGCTTCCCGTCATATGGGTTGAACATGCACTGTCGAAGAACCAGGGACCGCTTTCTCTCACTTCATTCTGCAAGGTAAAAGTTAGTTTTTACGAACCCAAAGTTGTTTAACAACTCTTCTGAGTTGGGCAACGTAATGATTTGCAGAACATCTTTCATTATAAACTCTCTCAGGATCTATGGTTGGCTCACGCTCATGAGCTTCCCAAAATCCATAAGATTTGCTATCCTTTATCTTTTTCTTGCACTCATGTTGAAGATGACCTTCTTTTCCACAATACCAGCAAGTTTTATGGGACTTAAGACCGACATACTTGCTATACCCAGGATAGATTGGTTTGTTATTACTACGAGCATGAAAATCGATTTTTGATGGTTTCAAGTTCTCGACTTGTTTCATCCAGATTTTGTGTGCTTTTTAGCCTGAAAACTAAGGTCGTTTACCTTTGCCTGGGTTCCCCACATCTGATGTGGAACAACTTGCTTTGTTGTCGCACATATGTGTTTTAACTTTAGGCTCAGATGGACACAAGGTTTTCACGTCTTTAGGCACATAGGAAGATCCGAGTCCAGGTCTTGAAGTTACAAATGTTTTTGCATACTCTTCAGCAGTTTTCTTAGCTACAAACTCCTCTATCCATTTCTTTTTATTGGACTCATTAATTTTCTTTTCTTTTTCAAGGTCATTGACTAGCTTAGCATTACCAAGCTTAAGCATGACATTTTCTCCTTCAAGGTTTGTGACTTTCTTTTCTAAGTCATCCACTTTAGATTTAAGATTATCACAGGTTTTGCAAGCAATTGACTCAGAAACTAAAGACTTTTTCTCTAACTTAGCACATTTGATAGACCAACCATGATTGTCGTCCATTAAGTTAGAGATATTATCTTCGTTTTCCTCAAGTTTTTCACTGAGGTTGATAACCTGGGTTCCCAACTTCTCAATAATAGCATGCAATTGTTCTTTAGTTTTATTGGACAACATAGATGAAAGTTCAGAATCATATACCTCTTTTGGATCCTCTATGGCCATGAGACACATGTCTTCTGGTTGACTTGCCTCATCTTCAGCATCAGAATCATCCCAAGTAGCTAACAGAGCATTCTTGTCACTTTCCGACTTCCTTCTAACACAGTTTCTTGCAAAGTGTCCTTTTGTCGAACAATGATAGCATATCACATCCTTCATATCTCTGACAGGTTCAGGTTCCTTTGGATGGAGTTTTATTATTTTGATTCCAAAGCCTTTTCATGGCCCTTGAAATGAATGCAACTTCTTCGTCACCGTCAACTTGATCATCATCACCTTGTGCAAGATCGAAGGCCCTTTCAACTTTCAAGGCAATGTTCTTAACCTTGTCGATTTCAAGGCGATCATCTCGCCTTTGCTTTATTCCTCCATACATAGTCAACTTTCCTATGACATCTTCCAAGGTGAGTGTTTTAGTCTCACTGTTGGTTAACATCGCAACAGCAGCTTCATTCCATTTTGCATTGAGTCCTTGGATCAGCTTGTTAACCTGCTTCCATTAAGGAAGTTTTTCTCCAAGAGACTCAAGTTGGCTAACCACAGCTTGAAATCTTGAGTGATAGTCACCCAAGGATTCATTCTTTTCTTGACTCACTCCTTCATACTCCCTTTCCAGAGCAATGATGCGATCCTTCTTCACATCATCATTACCTTGGTGGAGCCTTTTGAGAGCGTCCCAAATTTGCTTAGCCGTCTTGTACTGGACAACCTTCTTCAAGTCTCCAGGAGTTAGAGCATGGTCAAGAACCTTCTTAGCACGAGCATTCTTCTCTAACTTCTTGTAGTCAGCATCATTATAGTCCTCCTTCTTTTCTTCCTTTCCATCAACAGTGAGAAAAGTTCCAGGACCCATCTCTATGACCTTCCAGAGTTGTCCATCAAGCGAGCAGATGTGAGTCTTCATTTGCTCGACCCACCAATCTTACTCACCAGCCTTGAGCACTGGTGGCTTCCAAAATGAATCATTAATTGCAATGTTTGTTGAATTCATCTTTCTTGTAAATTATGAGAACTAAAACAAATCTAGAACCTTGCTCTGATACCAATTGTAGGATCGTTAGTACGTCTAGGTTGTCAACCTCAACTAAGTCGTTAACCTATTAAGTAAATGCAGCGGAAATGAACTACAAGAAAGACTTACTTGAACACGAAGTTTTTTTATAGTAGAAACACTTGTTTGATCAACTCAATCAACCAAGTGTAAAAACCAATCCCTTCCAAGTTCTCGCTTGGAAGGATTAAAAGTCGTAACTTGCTTTATTGATCTTTTGGATTAGTTACACGAACACCCTGGATCTAGACCTACTTCCCAAGCACTCTAGAACTCGTTGTGAACTGAATAACTATAACCCACACTCAATCTAACAAAAAGCCTACGTCTTTCTCTCGAACTCTCGTTTCTTTCTTAGCACAAAATGGAGTATGATTCCGTGCTCTATCTAACCTAAAACCTTAGATTAAATACACACAAACTAGGTCAGATAAGAGAGAATAATATCTTCCAATTCGGTTATGGCAAGATATTATTTCTATTATCTTTACAAAATCATCCTAAGCATATAAAAGGATTACAATCAATAACGGCTTAGGATAAAGGCATAAACGGCTTACAATATAATCTACATAAGATCTTTCCTAAAACAAGATTATACTATCCAAACTACCATAATCTCACGCATCTTCAAGATCTCTGAGATCTTCCTTCAACACACGTCGACGACCTGACTGACGTTGGCGACTCTTTTCAAGAACTCGAGGTCGTTCACGTGGCAGGCGTTTGGAACCATCAAAATCAAAGCCTCCAGCTTTTCTAACAAGAATAATTAAGAATCAAACTAAATGCATATAGTAATTAGTCACAAAATTACATTATGTTTTAGATCTGTTTTTTCTAGTCTCATTTTGACTAGATAATTGAATTAAATTCTTATGTTCGAACTTCAAACGTGCTCACTAAGAATATCTCCAACATAATCTCTATTTTCTTAAAAATAGTAAATTTGGAGAATTTAGGATGTGTTCGGGTAAATTTTGCTGATAAGTTACTGATAAGTCGACTATGCTAATAAGTTACTGATAAGTCGACTGTGTTGATAAGTTACGATGCTGATAAGTCAAAACTTATTTTTTTGTGTAAGCAAGTGATGTTTGGATGGAGGGTTTGCTGAATTTTAAAAGGTAATTAAAGAAAGGTCCAAAATGTCCTTAAAATAATTAAAAATAATAATAATTTTAGAGCCTACCCCTTTTCTATCAAAACACACACCATTGTTCTTCTCAACCACCGGAGACACTCCACCACCGGCGGCCGGAGTTCTCAACCAGGCGCCAGCGGCACAAAACAAGTGAAATTTTGGATTTTTCTCAATTGAGAAAATAGAACCACGGTTGACATCCATTAGGAACAAAATTCAATTGAGGCACAAAACAAGTGAAAATTTGGATCTTTTCTAAATTATGAAAATAGAACCATGGTTGAGATATTAGGAACAAAATTCAATTGAGAAGGACAAGTGAAACCGATCAATTTTGGACAAGTGAAACTGATTCAATTAAGAAGGACAAGTGAAATCGTCTCTTGGCCGGTGTTGAAGGAGAGTCGGCCACCACCGTCGTTCGTCTCCTTGCGTTGGCGACCACCTCGGCCTCTTTCGCCGGCGTCCATGGAGTCGTCCAGCCGGGGAAGGCGAAGATGAATTTTGGAGTCATCCAACCTCTCTTGTCGTTTGTCTCCTTGCGCAGTAGCGGTCGGCCCATCCTTCTTCGTCGTCGACTTCTATCCTCCTCGGCGATTTGAAGTGGTGACCGATGGGTGTCACCGTCGTCGTCTCCGGTGGCCGCCCCTTTGTCCGAGTGTGATTCGTTGTTCCGGTGGGAGTCTCGCCAGTCGCCACTCGCACGCTACAATGGTGGAATATCGAGAGAGAGAGAGAGAGAGAGAGAGAGAGAGAGAGAGAGAGAGAGAGAGAAGTGAGTATTTATATGGGGGTATTAGGGTGGGGCCCACGTGGTTACACTTTTGGGGATAAGTTTGCTTAAATCCGATAAGCATGGGGGGTGTTGATATATTTTTTTGTTTGCTTATAAGCATCAGAAATAAGTTTCTTAAAATCTATAAGCAAAGTTCACAAACACCCACTTTTATTGCTTATTTCTGCAAATAAGCATTTTTGTGCTTATAAGCACACACAAATTGCATTGTCGAACGCACCCTCAGTGTGTGTTTTAACTCCAATAGTTTCTCCATCTATTTTCTAAAATGGAGAGAGCCTCCAAAATATGAATAGACATCTCTACGTTTAGGGAATTCCCAAAAATATTTAGAGAATGCATTAAATATATATGTAATTATGTCTTCTTCCAATTGGTTAAATTAGATTTTATAGCATTATATAAATAAAAATAATATTAATATAAATATAATTCTTCAAAATGGAAAATTTGTTGTAGTTAGGGTATAAAAAATTTAGAGAATATGAAATTTTGTTCTCAATTTTAGAGAAAATAATAGAAAATTTGTTGAAGATGCTCTAAATACATCCTATTGTAAAAATAATCATTACTTTTACGTGTACACTAAAAATAATACTATTTTTTGACACAATTGAAAATAATTTCGACTACATACCATTTTTTTGGTCGAAGGTGTTCTTTGTCACCTGAAGGGGGAATTTTTATTAAAACGAAAAAGGGATAAGTAGTTAGCAAACAAGGGATAGCACGACACCTAACAGCTAGGGATGCACAAAAAACCCGTGGGGACGGGGATCCACCCCTAATGGGGCGGGGATTCCCCGACTTGGTGGAGGATGGGGTGGGGATCAATTTTGTATCCCCGATTTAAAACGGGGCGGGGACGAAGAATGTACTATCCGCCCCGAATCCCCGCTATATACTCGATATATTTTTTTTTTGTTTTTTTACATAGAATAAAATAGATATTAAATATAATTATCATTTTTAATTTAAAAACTTATATATATCTACAAATTATATAATGAAATTTAAAATTTATGTTATTAAATTTGATATATCTAAAGATTTTTAAAGATTAAAATATTTTTTATAATAAACGAAGCCTTGTCAACAACCCGATATTCGACGGGGATTTCCCGCCCCGTTCCCCACGGGGATTAGAGGGGCACGGGGTGGGGATGGGGGCATAATAGTATTTTGGGGATTACCCTACTAATACCATTAACAAGTAAAGAAATAACACCCTTTGGGGAGGTCAAGTATACATGAGTTCCTAAGCTAAAAGAAAAAAGTAAAAGAAGCAAGAAAATCTGGCACGCAATTTGCCTCCCTATAAATATGTCGAAACCGGACAATCTAATCCCTTCTAATTAAGCCTTGACATTGATCTATCAGTCTAAATAAGGGGCGATAATGATCCACCCAGTGGCGGACCCAGAATGTTTGGGGGGGTGGGGGTGGAGCGTGAAAATAGCCAATTAAAAAATAAGTCATCTATTTATATTATAAATAACAACAAGCCAATAAGACATGTATATGTCATAAATATATTAATTACACCATAAAAATTAAAATAATAAGATGATAATCTTTTCATTCATTTTTAAAATTAATAAATATTTAGGATAATTTTATTTTACTAGAGTTCTAATCTCGTCCTTTGGAAGGAACAAAGTTGGTATTCTATGCTATATAATTTAAATATTTAGGTTTTTGAAAATCAAAACATGTGATCAAACATACTAAATTAGAGTCAATTGAATTACATTATAAAATGCCATAAATATTTTTAGTATAAAATAAAATAAAATGCTAAAAATCGTAACTATATAAATAATTTGATCATTTAAACGACACATACCAATTTAAGATATAGAAATTCCTTGTCCATCAATTTGATAGTTGAAGTATTGTTTTAATTTTACTTACTTAATTTGTCAATGATTTGTTTTCAGATTTAATTAATGTGGTTCTCATGCATATAACATTGTGAATAATCGACAATGATACTTTATCTTTCATATGATTTCTATATGAATTTTTTTTATTTATATTTGGAATAAGGAAATTTGAAGTCTTTGAAATAAGATGAACAGTCAATTATAAATATTTAATTTTTTTTCATATAAGTCATTACATACTTATTATATTTCAACATTTGTGAAAATCAATACAAAAATGGCAGTGTATTTATTTGACCAAAATGAATAGCTTTACTAAGATTTTATTTTATTTTAATTAATTAATTAATTATATTTACTTTTTCATAAGAAGATTAAGATAATATTTAATTTTTAAAATAATTTTATTATAATATACATACATAGAAAAGGTAAATACAAATATGAATTTTATTTATTTTATTTTTATAAATTAAAATTGAATTTCATATACTAAAAGGCATCATTAAGATAATTAATTATAAATTTTTAAATTAAAATATTTAAATCTATAGATTTTACCACATACTTTCTTTAATAAAAATATATAAATTAATATATTAAATTTTCATAAAAGTTCTCCATGAAAATCTTCTTTTATCTTCTCTCTTAAATAAAAGTATTTATTGGATAAAATTCTATTTGTTTCATCTCTTATCTTTAATTAATAGGGAGTTTATGTTGCTAAAAATTATTTTATTAATAGAATTTTGAAAATTGATAGAACATTTATGAGGTTGTGAGGGAGAACTTTATATGTTGTTAAATTCTATTTGTTTCATCTCTTATCTTTAATTAATAGGGAGTTTATGTTGCTAGAAATTATTTTATTAATAAGATTTTGAAAATTGATAGAACATTTATGATGTTGTGAGTGAGAACTTTATATGTTGTTAAGAAAATTGATAGAACATTTATGAGGTTGTGAGGGAGAACTTTATATGTTGTTAAGATAAGATATATGATATTTATTAGGAAATAAAGTAATTTTGTTTTTGATAGGGTAAGGATTAGGATCGCCACAAGTATTACTTGGGCTCACCTGGAGCATCCACTAGGGATGAGAACTGGTTATTAACCAATTATAGAAAAAAATAGTACTACCCCAAGACTTAACCGTTGAACCAAATGTCCGAAGACAGGAAATAAAGTAATTGATACAAACATATTTTCGACTTGTTGCTGCACAAAACTAATATAAAGTCACTTGAATTTTAGGAATATTCATTCATCAAATATCAAATTAGAGTCCTAGCATAGAATTATTTGCCCATCCAACAAAAAATAGGTCCAAAGGGAAAAAATTAACAAGCAAAACAAATAAAGGCGAGAGGGCTCGAACCCGGAACCATTGGCATGGAGTTAGGAGGGCTTTATAAGTATTGGGTAATCTTTGTAGTCAAAGAACCTCTCTTTATGAATATATATCAACCCAAGCGGGGGCGGGGGGCCCTCCAAGCCTCCACCTGGGTCTGCCACTGGATCCATAGGTTTACTTAGAAAGGAAATATGATATGCGAATCCAATTCTAAGTAAATCCTTTTGTATTTCCGTTCCCTAGCTGTTCCTGCAAGGCACTGCAAAGCTCCATCATGAAAACTTTACATATTCCAATATACTGAACAAAACTAACCTGACGTTGACTGACACAGTCTCTAATTACTCCTACTGTTGTCGTTGTACCATCAACTCAAATCAACCCATCCGTGTTGATCTTCACCCATCCTTCCGGAAGTCTTTTTCAAATAATGTAACGCTCCCTCTTTCTTCCACGAGTGACCAAAAACTCCTGGGTTGTAGCCATGAAATATTTTGCCACCTGCTCCAAATTGAAACCTCTTCTATTGCATGTGAATAATACATTATCAAAAATATATTTGTTACGTCACTTCCAAATTCACCAAAGATACGTGAAAAAAATGCAATGCTAAACACCACCACACTATGCTTTATATCACAAGCGATATTGACTCGAATCCAAAAAACGAAATCCGAATGGAAAAAGACTTCCCTGGCAAGAGGAGGGTTAAGATCATCCCAAAAACGTTTGTGATGTCACAATCGCGTAGAAAGTGGATCAAAGACTCCTCGTTTGAGCATATAGAACAATCGACACTCGTAGTGAAGTGACGCCTTGTTCTCTCCTGATTTGTAAGGATTGCGCCTTTGAACGCCAACCAAGTGAAAATCCGAGCCCTCTCAGATACACATAGGCCCCAAATTATCTTGGAAATCACACAGTCAACACAAACAATGCCTCGAGTAGCGTGAATCAGTTTGTAAGCCGAGCTAACAAAATATTATCGGGAACCGAACATGGAGCGAGCGTCCTGTGGGCTTCATTTTGTGTGCACTTTTTTCGACTTCGTAATACATTTTTTTACTTTTTCGCGATAGCAAAACACTTTTGTACTTTCCGAGAAATTACCAAAATATCACCGTGTACCCATATTCTCGGGATTTAAGTGTTTTAATCTGGTCGTGGATTTAGCCCATCAAACCGTTGACATGGTGTCTCATATTACACATAAGAAGTGTGTTTTATGTGATCTTCACTTTAATATCATTATCATAAGATGTATTTAGAATTTGTATAAAATAAAAAGCCCCATTTTCCCGCTGATTTCGGTGCAGTTGGGGTAAGCAAAGCCGCAGCAGCAACCCCCATTTAATGCTTTCCCCTCCCACTGTCTCCCTCTTCCCACCTTCCGCAATTCCCGCTTATTCTATATTAACAAAATTCATTCATCATAAATCATAATCATAACTAAAATATAATCAAACTAGCACCAGTTCACCATCAATCACCCCCATATATAAACCAAAATTCGCCATTTCAGCACCTCAGCAAAACACAACCAAATCGGATACCCGAATTGCCTGCTATATATGTGAGCTTCTTTTTTTTAATCGGATATCCGAATCGACTGCGAATGGGGTGCGTGAGCTCGAAGGAGCCGGAGTCGGTGACCCCGGCCGCACTCGCGACCTCCGCCGGCGTCAATGCGGCGTCGTCCTCGGGGCGGAGGGCCCTGGCTGAGTCGGAGAAATCGTCTTCGGCCAGGAGCACGGCGGCGGCGGCCGGGATTGCCGATTCGGTGGCGAGCTGGGCGGCGGATTCAGGCCGAAGGGACAGCTCCTCCAACACCACCACGTGCGGGAGCGAGTCGGTGAGCTTCCGCCTGGGGAATCTGCACAAGTACGTCGAAGGCGAGCAGGCAGCCGCCGGCTGGCCCGCCTGGCTCACCGCCGTCGCCGCCGAGGCCATTCAGGGCTGGATTTCTCTCTGTCCCGATTCTTTCGAGAAGCTCGAAAAGGTATCTTTCACTTATTTAATTTTGTCATCTTTTTTTGCCTTTTTTTCATTTCCCTATCTACATTTAGATGCAAATTAATACTGCATTTATTTCGATTTTAATTTCAAAATTTATTCATTTTGATGGTGAAATCAATCTCACTTGATTATCAAGTTTCGAACAATCTTCAATTTCCTCATCCCACAACAGAATTCCAACCAAATTGCCACCTCAGGCCAAATTTGGTTAGGAGTATAAATTTCTGGCCCTACAATCATTGTCCTATGTGCAATTTTTTTTATAAAATTATTAACGTCTTTAAACCCTGTGAATTATTTTTGTGGGCTCATGAATTTGGTAAGAGTTTGCATTATTCATTCTACAAGCTATCTTGTCTAGCTAAGAGTTGAAGTGGAACAACTACATCCAACTGAGGAGTAGAGGACCACTAGTCAAGCAAAATTCAGAGAATTTGAAAATGACATCTAAAAATTAATTTTTAAAAGCAAATCAGAAGAAAATAGAGGAATTAGGTGTGCTATTAGATCAAGTTGTCAAACCAGCTCCACCTAAAATGTCTGTTGTTTTTTTGTTACAGATTGGACAGGGGACGTATAGTAGTGTGTTTCGAGCACGTGAGCTTGATACAGGGAAGATAGTCGCCTTGAAGAAGGTGCGGTTCGACAATTTTGAGCCTGAGAGCGTTCGGTTCATGGCGAGAGAGATTCTGATCCTGCGTCGGCTTGACCATCCTAATGTTATAAAGCTAGAGGGGATCATAACGTCCAGATCATCTTGCAGCATATATCTCGTGTTTGAGTACATGGAGCATGATCTCGCTGGACTCTCTTCCTGCCCTGAAATCAAGTTCACTGAATCACAGGTTCACTAACATTTTCCATCTTAATTTACTTTTGGCCTCATTGTGTTCTGCCACTTATTTTATGTTCCATATTGACAAGCTTCAGTGTAATCGAGCTGGCGGAGTAGATTATGGTGTTGTGATACCGTATGAACATGTTACTGTATAAGTGATCTTTTCAATACATTATAGCTCATCAACAGCATGACATCTGAATAGACCTTTACTAGTTAAAGTGTTCAGAAAAAGTGTGACATTTCTATAATACCTTTTACTAAATCATAAATGTGAATTGCTTTTGCATACGTGAAAAGTACTCTTAACCTTTGCTGGTTGTGAATTGCTAACAAAGTATAGATGATGCCATGATGGACACTATTCATTTGTGCCATTTACCTCAATTTACTGCCAAATTAAGTTTCATGAAGAATTCTATATTGAGAATCCAGTTTATTAGGATGTAAGAAACAGACCAAATCATTACACTAAAATTCTCAAGAAGATTCAGTAGGAGCAGATAAGCTCATTTCATTACCACAGACAGTCTGACATCACTAGGTTTGTCATGTGTAATGTGTTGCAGGTCAAATGCTATATGAAGCAGCTTTTATCCGGGCTGGAGCATTGCCATTCTCGTGGAGTGATGCACCGGGATATTAAAGGCTCAAATCTTCTAGTCAACAACGAAGGGATTCTAAAAGTGGCCGATTTCGGATTAGCCAACTTCTCCAGCTTGGTGAACAAGCAACCTCTGACCAGCCGTGTTGTGACTCTTTGGTACCGGCCTCCTGAACTTCTTCTTGGAGCCACCAATTACACACCGTCAGTGGATCTTTGGAGCGTCGGCTGTGTATTCTCTGAGGTCCTCCTTGGAAAGCCTCTCTTGCAGGGGAGAACTGAGGTGCCATTATCCTCTAAAATTCTTCGTACTTTTCATTCATTTCAAGATTGCCGGTTATCTTGGGTTTGTTCGAAACGGGCACTTAATATTTTTATGGTTCATTGCTCTTGATCAACAGGTTGAGCAGCTGCACAAAATCTTTAAGCTTTGTGGGTCCCCACCAGATGAATACTGGAAGAAGTCTAGACTTCCTCATGCAACTCTCTTCAAACCACAGCAGCGTTACATCAGCTGTCTTCGCGAAACATGTAAGGAATTGCCAAGACCCGCTTTGAATCTCATCGAAACCTTACTCTCAGTTGAGCCATTAAAACGCGGCAATGCTTCCTCTGCTCTTGCTTCTGAGGTATGGTGGCTTGTCTCATTCTCTTTCATTTGAGGCCTTTTCTTGAAACAATATTTGACATTTTATAACAAGGATATATTGAAATTTCATGACAATCCTCTCAATTTTGTTTTTGTACAGTATTTTGCAACAAAGCCCTATGCTTGTGATCCATCAAGCCTGCCCAATTACCCTCCTAACAAGGAAATTGATGCAAAATGCCGCGAGGAAGCAAGAAAGTGAGGATTCCGTTATTTTTTCCTTCTACTGAAACATCTCATAGTTTATAAACAATATATTTCTTTAGCTATTTGAATTTGGATTTGAATGCATCAGGAAAAAACAAGGTGGAAGAGCTCGCGGCGTTGATGCATTAAGAAAAGCTTCTAGGAAACCTAGTGGAATCCGTAAACTGGCACCAAAAGAGGTCTCTTTTTTTTTTCCTGTAGGGTCAATTTGGATTACACTCCATAATGCGATACTTTGCATTATACCACAACATTTAATGCAATATAATGCATTATTAAGGGTAATCCAAGTGCACCCTTAGTCTGTGCTTCTTTCTTCTCCTTTATTTTTTGTACCTAGATGAATCCAGTTAAACATCTTATTTTGTAACCTGTGTGTAGGATTTGCAAATTAAGACAAATGATACACACAGCCACAGGACAAAGATCAATGGAAACATAGCACTCTTCCCATCAGAAGAAGAAAACATAGCGAGAAGAGAAGACCCAAAAATCTCAATTGATGAAAAGGAGGTTTCAGTTTGTCATGTAAAGAGTGAATCCCAGGATGATGTCCCATATTCAGGTCCTTTACAGGTGCCTAGTTCAAGCGGCTTTGCTTGGGCAAAGAAGAGAAGAGACGACGCGTCCTTGAGATCATATAGTCGGTCTAGTTCAAAAGCGAGCCTTAATGGCTTAGAACAACCTCCTCCATCATCATCATCATCATCATCGCAAGCTAAAATAAATTTAGAATTGAGGAGGAACGGTAGTCGGGGCATTTCAAATGAGGTTTACAAGGCTGCAGTGCAGAGACAATGGAGCCATCTTGACCGTCCAGATTCGTTTGATGATTGTGATGAGTATCACTCTCAGGAACTTTCTTTAGCACTCTATAGGAAAGAGATAGAAGCCAAGAGAAACAAAATGGTTAGTAAACTGGTATCATAGCTAATCATGCTATTATTATGCTTATGCAAGGCCTCTCTAGACATTTTACTGAGAATGTAACCGCATTTTGGAAAAAGAAAGCATAATATTACTGTGCTTGTGCAAGCAGTGTATGCTTCTTGATGTTTCTTGAATTTTGATGTATGTGTCTTGTTAAAGCATTTGGTGACTCTCTAATTGTGTGACGTTTTTCACTTTAGGATCAAGACGACACGGTTGAGTTCTCGGGTCCATTGATATCCCAATCACACAGGATTGATGAGCTTTTGGAGAAGCATGAACGCCGCATCTGTCAAGCAGTTCGAAAATCCTGGTTTCAAAGAGGCAAGTAGTGAGTAAATTGTTCATTTCTTGATAAATTTGTTCTAGACTTGAATAGCAATATGATAATGGTCATGTGAAGCTTGAACTTTTTTCATGAATGAGATTATGCCTAGCTTTCATTAAAAGTTGATTGTTATGGTGTTATAGGTAAGAGAAATGGGAAATGAGATGTGAATGCTTTGTATAATCCGGCAAATCCATGTTTTACCACGATTAGAGATTCGTGTACCCAAGAGATCGAATGCGTGGTTCGTCTACGCTCTCCACAAAGACAACTATTCACCCGAGGAATTCCGACTTTGAAAATTCACAGAGTTGTTAGTTGTCTCTGAAGATTTGATGCGTTTTGTGGTTTGGAGTACTTGCTTTTTGTATGCTGATGAAATGTAAATATTAAAAGAGGCAATGGCGTCCTATATAATGCTAGAAGAAGTTCTTTTCATGTATTTGCGTAATCTAAGGGTCTGTTTGGCGCTTTAAACCTGATACGAGTTGATATTGATGTTGATTTTACAAGTTAATTTTAAGAATTGAAATAATTAGCTTAGTTTTGTGAAAAATTATGTAGGTGTTCAGTAGACTAAATTGATGGAGACTGATTTTATAAAAAATGGATGCAAAATTACTAAACAGGATATATTTATAAATTTATAAAGAGAAGATTAATTTTTAAATTTACCAAAATTAAATTAGTAAAGGACAATCGAAGGAAATAAATTCCATAAGGCTGGATAAATCTGAGAGGGGTAGATTAAATTTTGGGTGAAATATAAACTACCATCAACTCCCATAAGCTACAATAATCATCGTCAACTCCATAAGCTACAATAATCATCATCAACTCTCACTACCGAACAGATAATAACGACTTTATTTTTTACCATAAGCTTGAATAAAGCTGTATAAGGTCAAAATAAGGTTCGCCGAACGGACCCTTAATCCTCAAACTCTTGTTTGCTCCAGAAAATTTCTGACCAAACTATTTAAGATCTGGTAGATAATCGTGAGAATCTCTTGGGGTTGCCTTTTCATTAATTGGGTATAAATATGTTACATATGCCTAAGGCAAGTTAGGTCATACAAAGTATTTACATGAATAATACGTAGTATATGTTATCACACCCCACAGTCGAAACAGGAGGAGACCTAATAGTGAGACTGTCTCTAAAATCTAAAAACAGTTATCTAGGCAAACTCTTCGTAAAAATGTCGACATAATGGTAAGAGTATGGCACATGTAAGACGCACACATGTCTGAGGGCAACCTTCTCGCAAACGAAATGTATGTCAAGCTCAATGTGTTTGGTACGCTGATGCTGTACCAGATTATTGGTGAGATATGTAGAAGAGACATTATCTGTGTAGACCAATGTAGTACTTCTGAGCGGACACTGTAACTCAAGGAGAAGATTGTGTAGCCAAGAACATTCGGAAACAACGTTAGCCACACCTCAATACTTAGCCTCAGTATTGGAACGGGAAACCACATATTGCCGTTTAGCAGACCAGGCAACCAAGGCGTCATTCAAAAAGACACAATAACCAGAAGTAGACCTACGTGTGTTCTGGCATCGACCCAATCAGCATCAGTATAGGCAATAAGAGAAGGACGAGGTGCAACCACAATGGTGACGCCTAATGCAACAACGTGAATATACCAGATTATGCGCTTAAGCGCAAAAAAATGGGCCTCTCTAGGATCATGCATATAAAGACAAACCTGCTACAAAACATAGGAAATATCCGACCTGGTGAAAGTGGGGTACTGAAGAGCACCGGCTAAGCTACGATACAAAAACGAATCCGAGACCGGGGGACCCCAAGACATGCTGAACTTCGAACCATGATCCATGTTAGCTTTTCAACAATCTCAAGGGCATACTTCTCCTGAGATATAAACAACCCAGAAGACGTCTGTTGAGCAGAGATTCCCAATAAATAGGACAACAGACCCAAATCAGAGAGAGCAAACTCACGATCCAACAACGTCATAATATGTTGTCATAATGACTCAGAGGAGGCTGTCAGGATAATGTCATCAACATAGACTAATAAATATGCCCTGTTTGTGCCACATCGTAATATGAACAGAGAAGAATCATACCGACTGTCGAAAAAACCCAATCGAAACAGATAAGACACCAGTTGTTGATACCATGCTCTAGGAGCATGCTTAAGGCCATATAAGGACTTATGAAGCAAGAAAACATGCTTAGGTCGACTCGAATCCACAAACCCGGGAGGTTGAAACATGTAGACTGTTTCGTTAAGATGACCATGTAAGAATGCATTCTTGACATCCAACTGATGAATGGGCCAAGAGCGTGACACATCAAGATGAAGAACAGTATGGACCGTATCCGGTTTGACCACCGGGCTAAACATCTCATCACAATCAATGCCGACCTCCTAAGACTTACCATTGGCAACCAACCAAGCTTTGTAGCGCTCTAAGGAACCATCGACACAATATTGTGGCAAAAGAGCCACATGCAACAAACCACATTAGTATCCGCAAGTCTAGGTACTAAACCTAGGTACCATTACCAATAAGAGCTCGATATTCAGCGTGCATGGCAGCATGCCAATTTGGGTCAGGAAGAGCCGATTTGTGGGAGGTGGGCAAGGGTGAGGGATGGTTTTTAGTGGTGGTGGCGAACACGTCAAACAAGACCCGAGGCTTGACGACCCCGAACTAGCTGCGACTGGCCATGTTAGACACCGTCGTGTAATATGCAGGTGACGGTGGGGGGGGGGGGGGGGGGGGGGGGAGGGGATTAAGGCTAAAGTTAGGCTTTGATACCATGTCAGACAATTGTGAGAATCCCCTTGAGGTTTGCCTTTCCATTAATTTGGTATAAATATGTTACATATGCCTTGTAATGTAAGGCAAGTTAGGTCATAAAAAGTATTTACATGAATAATATATGCTATCAAGATTGAATTGCAAGGGGAAAGGTGATGCGTTTATGACTATGCCCACATCAAGTCCCAACGATCCCGAGGCATCCAAGATCTTGGCGCCCTCTTTGGATCGAAATATTGCCATTTCTAGCTTATTATTATATATTACTATATTTAGTACTCCCTCTATCCCCATTTGTTTGTCCAGTTTTCCTTTCGGACGTCTCCTTTTGTTTGTCCACTTTCCTTTTATATCTATACTTTTCTTACATTATTACCCCTACCTAATATCATCTTTTACCCACTTTTCCAATCACCAATACTACTTTACACCTTTTATCTCTATAAAACATACCCCCAATCAATCTCATCTTTTACCCACTTTCCCAATTACCAATACTACTTTACACTCTCCTCAATACTACTTTACACTCTCCTTAATAACCACAAAAACCGTCCTTTTGGACAAACAAACCGGGACGGAGGGAGTAGTTGCTTGTATAGGACTTTCCTTTTATATTATGTTTCTTATCACAATAATATGGGCCTTTTTTGGCGTGTGACCCATATATGCTTTTATGGTCCGGTCCATTAGGTGGAGTTCTAGATCCTTCTTTATATTCTCTATTTAAGCATACATTTGTAATTAGTTTTATTCACGTCAAAGTTAATGAAAGTCTAAGGTAGTTAAGTTGAGATTGCTCATTCTCGTAGGCCCGATGTCACCTTTTATCCCAATATATCCAAATTGTTCTTGCTTCCCCCCCTTGGCCAATTCGGGCCTAGGCTCGTCCAAACGAGTCAATTATCTCATGGTGCTACACTGAATTGCACCCTAGTTCGACCCTACGCTATGGGTTGGACCATCAAAGAAGAATCCCGACACCTCTAGCATAGATCGGACACCCTTGTGATCCGTCCAAAAGGTGGAACGCATCAACTAGTGTCATAGCCCAAACGGCTTGAGTAGGGCTGGTCATGGTCGAGTTATAGGCAGTGTTCTAAAAATCGGGCTGCGCGGCTGCCTAGGCGCTCAATGGCCACCGGCCATCCTGTTTTTGTCCTAGTCGGAGCTCTAGGTGGGCAACGTTCATAGGTGATTGAGCAATGGTCCAAGGCGGGTTCAAGGCAATTCATTGGTGTCGGAAACAAGGTCTTATGCTGTGGAGGTCACTGTTCGAACAAAGAAGAGAGTGATGACGATGCGCCGTCGATGCATTTCTAGAGGCTGGAGAATGGCGATGAAGACGATGAACATTATTTGATAGTTAGGTTTACTGATTTTATTTGACTTTAAAAAATGGGCCTGTTTTAAGAAGGGTAACATAAATAGAAGAGGAGTTGAGCTTGTTTTAATAATGGCCCAAAATTAATAAAAGAATGTTGATAAAATTGATTTCCAAAGGCACGGTAATGAAGAATAATCATCTCGAGAGAACAAAGAATACTACCTCTCGTTTTAAAAAGAATATATGTGAAATTCTCTTTTATGGAGGTAAAAAATTCAGACCCATAAAATTGTTAAAAAAATGCATTCCAACCTCATAACTGAACAAATTTTTTCGCATAGATTACTTTTATAGGCCCTATGGTATTGATATCCTGATATCAGATATCGATATCGGGTCATATCTTGTGTTTGGTATGGAGGTATATGGATTCAGATATCGGTATCAGGTCATATCTTGTGTTTGATATGAGTGTATATGGATATCGGATCATATCTCTATACCAAAACAAGGCCTTTTCCATAATATTTGATATACCCCAAATAAAAGAGGTATGAGGGATATAAGATATAAATGATATCTCATATCCTATATCGATACTGATTTCCGATACCGATATCCGATACCGATATCGATATCTCATATCTAATATCGATATCAAACGAGTGCGGTGCGGGGTCAGGAAGGCATGATGATTGATGACACTGCTTACCATTTGGCGGCAATTTTGCCTGGAATGACTACCGTTGCAAAACTGGCGTACCAATCAGGCAATCATCATTTCATTTCATAATATAAAAACACTAAAACTTCAGTACCCGCGCATGTAATACACGAAACATAATCCTATAGTAAAAAAATTCTTGAAAAAAATTCGAAACAATCGTCCTTTGCTGCTTTCTTCTCCCACCCTCTATCATGGCTCTGTAAACAGAAAATTATGAAGAGGGGTTTTTCTCCTCTTTTGCTCAGATGATCGAGATGGGAGTTTTTCTCCTTTTCAGTCACCGCCACTGCACCTTATTTTGGTCTCTTCTTTTTCATCTTTTGTGCTAATAAGATCACCGCTGATCTTACATTGTAATATTTTTTAGGTTTATTTTCTGTTGGAAAAATTCTCACATGATTGTTGACGCTTCTACTCGCATTTTCTCACAAATTTCCCCAATCTGCGTTCGTTAAATTTGCCCTACATTCTGGATATCCGTGTTGTATTTTGCTCGATTATCAATGAATTGATCGTCTAGAAAACCTAGGCGGGTTTCGGGGAATTTTGGGGGTGTTCTTCTATTTTCGATTGGAATTGGTCAATTTTGGAGCTGGATTGTTGAAATTCGACCGTTTTGGATCCGACTGTTGAGAGAAACAGCGCCATCTTATGGCGCTGTTCCGCAGATTCTTCTACCAGAAGCCCCCCGATCGGCTTCTCGAAATTTCTGAACGAATTTACGGTAATTCCCATTCCTCTTCCTATTCCCCCCCCCCCCCCCCCCCTCCTTTGATTTTGGGTTTCATGACGCTCTTTGGAATTTGAGTGCACTATTTTTCCTTTTTATTTTTCTTGTCATTTTTTGACACCCAATTGTATATGATTACTAAATTCTCTCTTCTTCTTTTCCCCTGTTTTATGAGTTCATATCCTGGAACTAGCTTAGAGGAGACTTAGAAACAGTGCAAGCAATTTATGTGTAGATGCACAGACACATCTTAACTTGATGGTGTTTTTGTCCTATTCTGGAAACTGCTTCTGCTTCTGCTTCTTCTCTTTTGGTTGAATATATATGCCTTCTAGTTGTGATATGGCTTTGGATGTTTGTTTGCTTATCAAATTTCTCCCCAAATCATTCTTCATGACCATATACAAAACCCTTACCTTCACTGAAACTTGGATCATTTTAAGCAAAACTCAACTCCTGTACTAACCCTAAGCTTTACATATACAATTCTTATTCTAACCCGATTCGTAATTCCATACTAAATCCTAATTTGAACCAAACCATGTTGTTCTCTGATGCGAGTTCACTAGATTTATGGCTATCTTGTATTATGCGGCAACGGGTAGCTATTCTTCAATCTTCAACTGATTTATTAACTTCATGTTTAACATGAATTTCATTTCAAAAGTTGTTATTGAGTGAACTTTTGTTATAATATTTTCCAGTGTTTGATTGCTGCTTCTCTACCAATGTGCTGGATGAAAACGACTACAAAACGTACATGGATGGTATTGTAGCACAGCTACAAAACTACTACCCTGAATCGTCCTTCATGGTGTTCAACTTTCGTGAAGGTGACAGGCGGACTCAAATATCAGATATACTATCACAATACGACATGACGGTAACCGAGTATCCAAGGCAATACGAAAGCTGCCCCCTTTTACCAATGGAGATGATCCATCACTTCTTGAGATCCAGTGACAGCTGGCTTTCTTTAGATGGCCAACAAAACGTCTTACTAATGCATTGTGAAAGAGGAGGCTGGCCTCTTCTTGCATTTATGCTCGCCGGTCTTCTTTTATATAGAAAACAATACAATTGGGAGCAAAGGACTCTTGAAATGATTTACAAGCAAGCGCCTAAGGAACTTCTTCGCCTTCTGTCTCCTTTGAACCCTCAACCGTCACAATTGAGATATCTACAGTACATTTCTAAGAGGAATATAGGATTGAGTTGGCCTCCTTCTGATACGCCTTTAGTATTGGATAGCCTTATTCTCAAAGTCCTTCCTGTACTAGATGCAGGGAAATGTTGCAGGCCGTTGGTTCGTGTTTATGGACAAGAACCTTTGAACAAGGGAAAAAGAGGGACTAAGCTACTTTTCTCATCCTTAAAGGCTAGACGACGTTTTCGCAATTATCCTGAGGTAAATGGCGATTCACACTTAGCTCCATGTTTGGATGGAAAATATGGAAATGGAAGTAGATCTGTTTCCTTTCCGTTTCCAATTCATAGCTTGCGACCAAACAGGACCTTAAAAAATGTGATTACATTGTTGAATTCTTGTTATAGTATTTCACTTGTCAGTGCAGATGAAGATGGTGAAATTAGTTATCGGTTGTCATGTTCAAGGAGATGTTGTCCTGGAATGTGTTCATATACGTGGCGACTCTTTAAAGGAGGAAATGATGTTCAGAGTTATGTTTCACACTGCATTTATTCGTTTACATAACATAACATTCACCCGCGATGAAATTGATCTTCCGTGGGACACAAAGGATAAGTTCCCCAAAGATTTTATAGCAGAGGTACTTACAATAGTTCTTTTTTGCTCTTGTTTAGGCTTTTTTTCTTTCTAAAGCTGCAAGGAATGACGGCATACTTTTATTTATGTTAGGTATTATTTTCGGATGTTGGGGCGGATCCTTATTCTAATAACATGAATGTAGAGAGTGCAGATGAAAATGACGTAGATGCTGTTTTTGCTGAAGAATTTTATGAAGTTCAAGAGATCTTCAGCAGTAGTGTTGATGGGATAGATGGTAAGGGAGATTCTGATCATCCAATATTTCAAGACTGTTCATCGGACGAGTGGAGGCAGAACCATAAAGCAGATCCTAAACCAGAATCTATAATTAAGGCAGTGAAAGAGAATAATTTAGATGAAGGGAATGGGAAAAGTACTGTTCAGGTTGGAGCTAATATGTGTGCAGTGAAGGATAAAGATGAGAAAAAAGATTCTATTACAAAGGTAGTTGACGAGTGTAAAGAAGGAACTGTGGATCCTTCTGATGTAGGGGGGGAGGAAGAGGAAAAACAAGATGGAGAAGATGTGGCTGAACAAAAGAGGTCAAAAAGCAGGAGTCCTTTAAGAAAGACGTCGGTTGATGTGGTTAGGAACAAGGCTGACAAGCTGTTGTCATATGTGACAAAGAGACCATCGACGTTTAACCAAAAGTCAGCTCCTGATAGAAATGACAGAACAAAGAATCCAGATGCACAGGCTGAAGCTAAATTAACAAAACAAAAGACAGTAGAACGCAAGTGGATACCGAGTAACAAAGGGTCTATAAATAACTCTATGCATGTGACTTATCCACATACAAGGATTATTCCACCTCCTACGCCGAGCTCAAGAAACCAAGCTAAGGAATCAATTGGAGGTGGGCGATTAAAGTCTCACGATTCAAGTGTTGAGAAAAAGCGCGCAATTAAGGTGGTGAAATCAATTAGGCACTCTGAATCTGATGAAGAGTTGTCTGCCAGTTTCTCGAAGCGTACTACTACAGAAACAGAACAAGAATTTTCACCCCTTCCATCATCTACTCCACACACACCAACTTTAATTGATGATGGTGCAACGTCGACAACAAACTTGCACCCTTCTTCTCCTCCACCTACACCACCTCCACCTCCATTGGAAACAATATCTTCTAATGAAAGTGTTTCGCCTCCTTCTCCTTCTATATCCACTAGTCAAACAAATTCCTTGCCTTCTAAACTTCAAGAAGTGGAATCACAGCCTCCTATTAGTTCTATTGTGCCTTTTCCACCATCGCAACCGTCAAATCTAGAAAAAGAGCAATCACTCTCTCAAAGTGGTTCTATTGTACTTCCAGGTGGTGTTGTGACTCAAACTTGTCCAACATGTGGAGCTACCACCTCTTCACTTCCCTCACGTGATAAAAACACATCTCCTGGATTTCAAAATCCACCTACAACTTCATCACAGCCCCCACCAAACCCGCTGCCTCCACCTGGAGATAAAGGCCCACCTCCACCACCACAACCACCTATTCAAACATCAAAAGGACCTCCGACTCCACAACCACCACCGCCTCCAGTGCCACCTGGAGGTCGAAATCAACCTTCAACATCACAACCACCCCCGCCACCACCTGGAAGAGGGGGTCCAGCTGCACCATCCCCACCTTTAAAAGGTGGCGGTCCACCTGCTCCACCGGGCCCACCTGCTCCACCAAGACTGCCAGGTGGAGGGCCACCTGCTCCACCGGGTGCACCAGCTCCACCAAGACCGCCTGGTGGAGGCCCACCAGGTGCACCAGCTCCGCCAGGAGCACCAGCTCCTCCACCTGGTGGAGGTCCGCCAGCTCCTCCACCTGGTACTGGAGCTCCGCCAGCTCCTCCACCTGGTGGTGGAGGTCCACCAGCTCCTCCACCAGGAGCTGTTGGTATGGGGGGAAGGGGTCGTCTTACACGGAGTGCACCTATAACAACTGCAGCGGCCCCTCGAAAGCAATTACTTAAGGCATTGCATTGGAGCAAGATAACGAGGGTTGCAAAAGGAACACTGTGGGAGGAGTTGCAAGAAAAGACTCAAACGTAGTGTACTATCATCTCTTCATTAATATTTAAATTCATATTCTTGATGGTCTTATTTTGTTTACCTAGTAACTAATGTTGTGTTTTGTAACATATAGTGAAGGAGAAATTGATACGTCAGAAATTGAGAATTTGTTTTCTGCCACAGTTGCGAAACCAGCTGGAAAACCTGCACAGAAGAAAGCTGCTCCTAAAGCCGAAGTTGTACACCTGGTAAAGAATGATTAACATATTGTATCGCAATGTTTTTGATGTAATTGCCTATTTGATAATTCCATTGTACTTCACTAGTATGCCAAATTCTCACTTTCTATTTGTTTGCATCTGTAGTGATGCCTATGATGGACTGAAATGTTGGGCTTATAATATGGTTTGTTATAATAAGTGGTTATTTTAGTGTCAGAGAGCCAAATTCCATTTGACATGCCTACAACATCTTTTTAATCTATCCAAGTCAATGCTAGCATAATCATACCTAAGAAGATACTGAAGTGTTGAGCTTAATTTACTTGGAACCATTTCTTGCTATATATTTTGTGCAGTATGCTTCTTGCATTAAAGGAAATTTTTTTGTTGGATAGAGTATTCTGTTTGTCTCACCTTAATAGCTTTAGTTGCTGAAACTATTCTGTCTCTCATACTCACGAAGTTCACATAACCTCCTAAAGAAGCAAATGAAATTGACAGAATAATTGAAATCCGTGAATAGCTAAGAAGAAAACAAATCCGATTCATATCTCACTTATTTAGGGCTCTTTTATCAATTATTGCCTATAACATATTTACTGCAAGAAAAAAAAATTCTGTACAAGAACTTCTTTGGTAATACTACCCTGCTGACAAATAAAATATAATTCTTTGATATATGAAAAGAAAACAATGTTTGCTGTATTTTTTCTTCTCCTCTTTTTGTTTCTTGATCGTAGTATTCCTTGACAATTATTACACTAGGGTGTGCAAAATCCTCTTTGCATACGGCTTAGGATTTGGTTGACTGCAAGGGGTGATGTAATATGAGGAAAGTGTATGTCATCCTCCCCTCTTTTTGAGGCTTCATGTCTCTAGTGTCGACAATCTGCTTCCATTTATCTACATGGCGGAGATCGGATGATGATTATGATATGGATTTGCTTATCATAATATGAAAAAAGATCTGAATCTTTTTCTAATCAAATGTTTGAGAACTCTTTATTAACAATCACAATCGTACAATTGCGATCTTACTTGCTATTTATGTTTTTGAATCTTGTTTCTGTGGCTGTTGATCGACTAATTGTTCTGTTCAAGATTTGATATATTTTATGCTTTGTGATTTGCAAATTTACTTGTGTGTTTACAGGTTGACCTGAGAAGAGCTAATAACACCGAAATCATGCTCACAAAAGTTAAGATGCCACTTCCAGATATGATGGTATGCTAGATGTCTTTTGTTGCTATGCAAGTTTCTCCTTGTAATTTGGTTGCCAAAGTTGCTTAAGATTTCCCATATATGTGCTTAATATTTATCCCATTTGGGTGTCTTGTCTTGCTCATCTTGATCTTAAATTATGCTGAATTAAGATAGCTTTCTGCAGGTTGCAGTATTAACTCTGGATGAGTCAGTTTTGGATGCTGATACTGTTGAAAATCTGCTAAAATTCTGTCCTACCAAGGAAGAGATGGATACTCTCAAGGTAAAGTGAGTTCTGTGATCTGTTATTTCTTGTGATTAAATTTTCTTAAAAATGGAGTAAATAGGAAATAAATAGCAAGAAAGATTTTCTATTCTCGAGATAGCATATAAATTTTATTGGTTATGTAGTTGTGTTAAAAGTTTGCTGAATTTTGTGCTTTTTCATGTGGGTTCCTTTCCTGCAACTCATTAGACCTACACTGGTGATTTCGAGAAGTTGGGGAAATGTGAGCAGGTATGAAAATCTGTCACACAAATTTTATGTTGTTTGGAATAATTTTACTGTGCTTTGAGCATGTTTGAAAGCTAAGTGTTAAGACAGACATCTAAATTAGTACCAAGTTGTGTTACATGCAATTGTCTTTAACACTCTTCTAATGAAAATATGTTTTTCATTCAACAACTTTTGGCTACACGGGAGTTTGTTGGGGATAAATTTGAGAAGTTATTACATAATAAAACTTTTGAAGAATTCAAGCCTTTATAAACTTTAAATGTTTTTTTTTTCAGTTTTTTCTGGAGTTGATGAAAGTTCCAAGGGTAGAATCCAAGTTACAAGCATTCTTGTTCACGATTCAGTTTAGTACCCAGGTTCATATTGGTTCTTGAAGCTTCTTAAAATATACTAGTATTCTTGGGATATATAAATGCAGAAAAATAATTATTTTTCCCCCATTTTTCTTTGCAGGTTATAGACTTTAGGAGTAGTTTAACCATTGTACTCTCTACATGTGATGAGGTACTTTACATGTTGAGATGAAGCTTATAAGCTCATTGTGTCATTCATTCACTTGGACCCACAAAAATGACTAGTTTTGATTCCATGTAGGTTCGGAATTCCTACAAATTGAAGGAAGTCATGCGTATTATTCTCTTACTTGGAAATACTTTAAACAATGGAACAGCAAGGGGTAAGATTTTTAAGCTCTCGTTTCATGTATTTTAACTAAGTGATTTTTATTTGGATGGTGTCTTCTGTATTGACGTATACAAGATTAGAGTCGTTTTCTATTGAAAGGCAGCTTATTTTTGTGCACTATGTTTTTCTATATAAACTTTATTAAATAATCCCATTTGAGCTAGTGCAATCGGTGTTGGTATCCACATAATAAGATTTTATGAATATCTTCTTTTCCCCTAAAATTTGATGTTAAACAGGAGGAGCATGTGGATTCAAATTGGATAGCCTTCTAAAACTCAACGAAACACGTGCCGCAAACAGCAGAATGACACTAATGCATTATCTTTGCAAGGTGTGTTCTTTTATACTACCCCCTGCTAAATGAGTTTTAGACTAATTACTAATTAAGATTTTTCTGTTTGTGATATCATATATCTCACATTTCTATTGCTTACAGGTTTTGGCCAAAGCACATCCAGAGATTTTGGATTTTCCTGAAGATTGTACAAGCCTTGAAGCTGCATCAAAGGTTTGCTCTTCATTATTTATGTGTATTAGTGTATATTGTGTATCAATTTTATTATGTATCAGCCAATATCAAGCTAGACATAATTAAATCTCAATCGTTGCAAGAATATATTTGTGTAACAACTATGCATCATGCAGAAGAATCTTCATGACGATTTTTCCAAAACTCATTTCTAGACATCCATTTGTGTTCTTCTGACCAATGTATTATTTGCATACAGATACAGTTGAAGGCTTTAGCTGAAGAAATGCAGACTATAACCAAAGCCTTAGAAAAGGCCAAACAGGAGCTTGGACGATCTAGAAATGATGGCCACATATCTGCTACATTCTGCAAGGTACAATCACACCAAGACTTTTGTGCGGCATTTTTTATTACATTGAATCTTTTTTTTCAGATCAAATATTACTTTGCATTTTGTGTTTATTGTTGCACTATATCTTTTATCCTTACAGCTATCTTTTCCCTCATTGCAAATTGGTTACCTACTTTTTTGAGACTGATGTTGCTAGGAAGCCAAGCAAATATTGTCAAAAAAAATTGTTGTTCCTTTAAGTTTCTTGAGTGATTTACAAGTAGTTGATAAAAGTTGTTTTTTCGCCACCAAAACAATTCTAACAAGATTGTAAATCTTAAATCTTTGTAGACTCTAAATGAATTTATTGGATCAGCCGAGACAGAGGTGGCGTCTGTGCTGAAAATGTACGCTATTGCGGTACTTGCCTATTCTCTATGCTTCCTTTCGGTTTGTTGAAAAAGCCACTTGAGTTTATGCATTTGCATTTCCACTTTTTTAACCTGTGTTATGACAGGGTAGAAATGCTGATTCACTTGCATCGTATTTTGGTGAAGACCCAGCCCGTTGTCCATTTGAGCAAGGCAAGTGATTTTCTTAAATAAATTTTTAGTTTTAAGTGCTGAGCAGAAGAGCTTTTCAGGAAGTTTAGGAGTATGTAGTTTTTAGATAATGCTTTATCAGCTTTGTAAGTTGAGCTTTTTGAATATAAGTGGTGAATTCCTAATTGAGTACAAGGAATATTATTGGGTTATGTTTAAGACTAGGAATTTTAAGATTTGCTCAAGTTACATTAGATTAGATTAATTTCGTGTAATCTTTTCTTTTGATTATCAATCCCTAATCCCTATATATGTTGTTAAATAACATTGATAGAAGATGGGTGAATTCCCCCAATCTATTGACCCAAATTTATGTAAATTTTCAACTAATCAATTTCACATTGATCTGAATTGCAGTTACTCTGACTCTCCTCAACTTTATGAAATCATTCCGCAAAGCTCAGGAGGAGAACTTGAAACAGGCTGAATTGGACAAGAAGAGAGCAGAGAAGGAGGCGGCTGAAATGGAGAAAGCAAATGGAGGAAGCAGTTCAGGAAAAGATGAGAACGAGACGTAATCAGTCGAGGGAAAATGCTCGGTCATCATTAAGTTTAAATTTGCCTCAATGGCAATGTTGAGGCCTGCTGAAATTTCAGCTTCAACTGTGTTTGAACCGAAAAAAATATTTTCACCATGCTGATTCAGAGGTCTTCTCTGCTCTGCTTCGCTTTGCTCCTGTTGTGAACCGAAGAACGGCTGCAAATGGCTTGTTGTCTGAATGACAAATGCAAGAACTCAGACCTGCCCACTTGTGCTGTCGGATTTCTATTGAACAATAGTGTCACACACTTGTGTTTGCTAATGCATCAGCTGAGCCGAGATGAATATTTGAGTGACAAAAAAGGTTATTAATTGGTTCATTGGGTTGGACTAGTTAATGTTGGATCAAAACAAATGGATGAGCTTGATATGATGATGAAAGGAAGAAGAGTCTAGCATGCCTGTGCCATCGCGATCTGTACATAGACTGATAGACCTAAAGGGAGTATTACTTTGGTAAGATCGATCTTTTTCTTTTTGTATTATGTAACATAATATCACAACATATGGTAACTATTTATGTTTCAGGCCAAGCTAGAGATTGAGTTAGGTCCCGAAGGATTGAGAGGTTTGTACAAAAGTTAGGCCTAGAATGGATGAAAAAAATAGGAGGTTTTGTGTGGTCAAGTTAGGAGGAGGGAAACTGTCTCAACCAGTGAAATGAACTGATTTTTGAGAAGCAGAAAGTGGTTATTTCTCTTCCTATTTTGTGCATGTTTTGTCTTCCCTTATTGCTCGCCTGATTCGATTAGCTGTGCCACTGTCTTGGGGAGACTGTCAATATTAGTCTCTACATACACACCACTAGGAGGATTTGAACTCGAACCTCCTGTTGTTTTATGCTATTGATTTGGGTTTTTTTTTTGTAGCTCTGGCACTTTTATATTTTGTTAAGAGAATTAAATTGGAGAATGATGTATGACATCAACCCGATTTTTTTGAACTTGGACATAGCGACATGTCTAAGCCCGCCGAATTGAGTTTAATCTCAAAAAAAAAAAAAACCAGACAGAACAATAGTTTGTCATATAAAAAAAGGAAATGACTTCTAATAATATGAAGTATTTACTCTGAACTAATAATAATACGAACTTTAAAAAGAGTCCGGTTCAGATGTGAATGGGCGCTCATATGCGAAATAAGAAAGAACAAGAGTTGTTGGATCAAGAAAAATTAAAGGCGCTGGTCATTTCACTTGAAAAGGGGAAAAAACGGCATGGACGAATTTTTGGTGAATCGTTCGCGTATTTTTGAAAAAAAACGGAAATAGGACACACGCCCAGATTGTTCATCGAAAATGTGGATTTGTTCATCAGTACTGTGGATTTGTTCATCAATACTACGGATTCGTTCATCAACACTTTGGTATATTTGTTCATTGGTTTGACATATTTGTTCATCGGTTTGTGCATATTTGTTCATTAGTAACATCAATTTGTTCATTGGTTTATGCATATTTGTTCATTGATACATGCATATTTTTTCATTGTTATATTCATATTTGTTCATTGGTTTTGGCATATTTGTTCATCGGTTTGTGCATATTTGTTCATTGATTTATGCATATTTGTTGATTGCCTTTTCATATAATTATTCATTGTTAAATGCATGTTTGTTCATTAGTAACCTCTTAACATACACCATATTATTGCAAAGTCAGATTCTTTATCTATTATTCTTTGTATTCAAGTTTCTAAATCAAACTTATCTTGTTTAGGTAATACATTGAGCACTTCATTCGTATTGACAAGTTAGCCTTAAAGCACTTCATTTGTATTATCCTTTGCATTCAAGATAGCCTTAAAAGCACAAAATAAATACAAAAAATGCACAAATAAATAGTTCTAAATGTACAAGTTGATGATATTAATAGTCCTAAATGTACAAATTGATGGTATTGACACATAAAAATAAGTATATTTCTATTCACAAATAGGATATATCAATGAACAAACAAGGTTATATCAATGTACAAATAGAAGTATATAAATGAACAAATATGGGTATATCAATGAACAAATAATGGTTTATCAATGAACAAACAAGGTTATATCAATGAACAAATAGTAGTATATCAATGAACAAATATTGGTATATCGAAACTAATTATATGTGCATCAAAAACTATATAATATTGTATTCATACACATAAATAAGGTTAAAAAATAAAATTAAAAAAGTTCAAAATCGATGAACATTGTTATCAAAAACTCGATGCACAAATAGTTAGTATTGATGAACAATTGGTCAATATTGATAAACAAATCGCTAGTTTTGATGAACAAATTGGGTGCGTCTCATAAGAACGTATTTTTCGAAAAATTCGTGAATAATACGGGAAAAATTTGCCCGTGTCGTATTTTATTTCATTTAATGAATGTTTAATCAGGGATGTTGAATTTTTGGAAGGAATGAACGAGATTTATTCTCAATTCTCACATGGGCGCCCATTCGCACAGAACTCTTCCCCCTTTAAAAATTACCATCAATAATACATACTATTACCATATTAATCTAAAATAACACAAAGTCGAAAAATGACTTGTAATAATACCAAATATATGTTTTAAACCAATAACAATACGAACTATTACCATGTATCCATTTTTATAGTAGTCATGAGTGAAACATACCAGAAATTAAGGGCGTGTTGCGGGAGGTAGCGGGTGAAGTTAGGCTACATTTAGGAGGCGACGAGAATGGACAGGGGGACGAGGTTGCTAAATGTGGTGCACGATGTTGCAACTCTTAAAGAATACAATTTCAAGAGTGAAGAGGTGGGAGAGAGAATAGAACTAACAAAGACAACATGTGAAGAGAAGTTAGAAAGGAGGATAGTTGGGAGGGAAGAACTGTAAATTGAAGTATTAATTAGGAAAAAAATGAGATGTCAATTAATTTAATTTCATCTTATAATTTTAGGTACCACAAGGTTTCACCGGAAACTAATGGTCATACTATTTTAGGTTAATATCATGATAGTTAGTATTAGTATTGGATCAAAACGGATACTTTGTATTATTATGAGTCACTTTTCAAGTTCGTATTATTTTTTATTACTATCGTAATAATTCATATTGTTGCTGATAATTTTTAAAGTTCGTATTATTATTGGTTCAAAGTTTATACTTTATATTATTATAAGTCATTTTTCTTATAAAAAAATAAGAACAACATGACACATTGATAGAACAATTTCTAAATGTTTTATTTCCATCTTTTTTGCACTTCAAGGAACTGAACACCTTTTTTATTGACTCCTTCAAAAACTGTTTTGACGAGTCATTTGATGAGTTGAAGGAGGGTCCTTAATTTGCATTATTGATCCTTGGTGCACTCTCGATCCGTTTTATTGATAATCTTAATCACTTGATCACGGGATATATGCGTTTAATATGTAAATTATCCTTTAACCTAAAAATTGTATGATTAATAATCTAATTAACTTTATGGGGCTAGTATAGTAGAGCATGACAGGGTATCAGTCTGGTGTATGTACAATCCTCTACTAGTCAATTTGAGGTGAGGCATATATAAATCTTTTTGTAAATGTTCCGAGTCCTTGGGTCTTCCTTGTCCTATGACTTCGTTTCCTAAGAAATTCGTGCAAAGGAATATCATGGACTAGGACGGCATCCCCTAGCCTAAAATTTTCTAATTAAAAAAATCAATTTTTGTTTATGAATTATGACCATGATGATTAAGATGTCATGCTAATGTTTAATCTCAAAATCCAAGCCACTTTGTATGATGTGTTTTTAGACAGTTAGACCTGTGTGAAGGAAATACTCGTCATTCAGATTCTTTTGCAAATAATCTAGGGCCACTTGTTCACAATTAAGGACTTAATACATGTGCATGGATTATCGTGTTTTATCACTATTATTATTGACTAATATTGATTATTTATAGTGGTAATTGATAAGTGATTTCAATGACTAGAAAATTTGATGCAATCCAAAAGAGAGCTCAACATGGATATCCATGATGAAACTAGAGGATTAAGCTTCAAAGCAAAAGACAAATAAAATCCTAAAACTACCAAAACTCACAACATTAAAGATCGAGACTTGTCAACAAAACATAGAAAAAAAAAGTAAACCAAACATGAGATGCACATTATTAGCAAGAGACGAGGATCACTTGTGGACTCCCAACTCAAAACCTCCATTTTTTTTATTTGGTAAGATTTAGGGTAGCCAAGTACTACTTAGACTAGCCTAGAGCACTCGTAACTGGGTGAGAACTGGTTTTACTAACCAATTCTAAGAAAGAATGGCAAACCGCCACCCTGAATGCTCGAACTCGAGACCTCTCACACATTGACAAGAGGCTCAACCGTTGAGCAATGTGCACATGCACACTCAAAACCTCCATTTTTTTTGATTAGTTGAGAATTAGGGTGCTCACCCGTCAGGGTGGGCGTCCTAGGGCATCCTTTCGGATGAGAACCTGAAGTTCTGGATGATTCAAGAGGTTGCTTAGAGGAAGACTATGGCTCAACCACGCAATTTTATCAGCCACAACATTGGAACCTCTAGGCACATGTGTGATTCGAACTGAATGGAATCCCAAAAGGGATACCAATATGTCAGCCATAATTATCTTAATTTCCCACGGGCAGTTTCTCTCACCATGTGCTGCTTTTATCACTTGTATGTTGTCTCCTTCAATTTCAATGTCTTTGATCTGTTTTTGCTTTGCCATTCTTATCCCGTCCCTAAGGGCCAATGCTTCCGCCTTAATGGTTGTTATCTTTCCATATTTTTTGGCCATTAATTCCATCACATCACCTTTATGGTTTCTAAGGACTATTCCACCCCCTGCTTGTCCATTTTGTAGTCTTGATCCATCAAAGTTGCATTTTATTATTCCTTGTTGTGGTTTTTTCCATAATCTAGATTCTTTGTTCTTTTTCTTTGTTGTTTGTTTGTGGTTAAGCATTCTTCATCTTCATTCCACTTTTTTGCTATTTTCCATTGTTCCAAGTGTGTCTTAATATATCCAGGAAGATCATGTATATAGTCATTTGGTGTTTGTTGAAATGTCAACTTGTTTCTTTGATGCCAAATGCTCCACCAAGCAACTGCTAGTTTAATGAATTCTTTTTCTCCTAATTGATTAAACAGTTCTGTTAGCACATTCTTTGTTGTTTTATTTTGTGTATTGTAATTTCTTAAGGTTTGTTCAATGTCCATACTAATTTTCCTAATTGTGTTTAGTGTATGCGGGCATTCTATAAGAAGATGTGTGCTATCCTCCTCCGTACAATTACACATTACACATCCCCCAGCTGTAGGTACCTTTTTTTCCCTTAGTCTAGCTTTCGTTGGCAGGCCATTCATACTTGTTTTCCACAGGAAATTTTTAACTTTCGGTAGTATATCCAATTTCCATATCCAGTCTGTAATACATGGTTCATGGTGTGTTGCCTGAGTGACTAGATTGATCGCGGAATGTGTTGAAAACCACCCATTTTTGCTCGGAGCCTAATATAATCTATCTAGGATATTATTATCTGGTATTGGGATGGACGTTATAATTTCCACTTGTTCATTTGGTAGGATTTTTCCTAGGGTCGCTACACTCCATTTCTTGTCTTGTGTTAAGAATTCCGCTACTTTTGTTTCTTCATTAATTGTAGTGGGGTCTTTCGCATATTGTTTTAACTGTTTATCTAAGGCCCAATTATCGTCCCAAAATTTGATTGTTTGTCCATCTCCAAGTTGCCAACTCAACCCTTTGTTAAATTCTGTTCTTAGATTCATTAGTTTTTTCCACTGCCATGACGTTTTTGTTTTAGTTTTGTATGAAAACAATTTATCGTTTTTCATATATTTTTCCTTGACTACCTTGACCCAAATGTTCTGTGGTTCAGCAAGAATTTTCCATAGTAGTTTCATTTGTAATGCTTTGTTCATACGTTCTGTTTTCCTTAATCCCAGTCCTCCATGTGTCTTGGGTTTACATATTCTATCCCATCCTATTAGCGGTTTATAGTTTTGATCCTCATTCCAGAAACACGTCCTATTAATTCTATCAAGTTCTTCATGAATTTTCTTTGGGAGCATGAAACTTAGCATAGTATAATTTGGTTTTGTAGCTAGGTTTGATCGGATCAAAGTTGTGCGTCCTTCCTGTGAGAGGGAATTTGCCTTCCACTTAGTTAATTGTCCTTGTGATTTTTCCACCAACTCTTTAAATGTTTCCTTATTCACTTTTCCATTGATAATCGGGCATCCAAGATATTTCTCTAGATTGGTCATGGAGGAAATACCAAGAGCTTGTTGTACTTGTTGTTTGTGTTGTCTACTGATGTTCCTTGAAGTTTGGAAAGCTGATTTATTATAATTTACTTTTTGCTCAGAAATGGCATTGTATTCCTCTATTATTTTCCTCACCTTTGTACATGTGCCTTGAGTTGCTTTGGAAAATATGATAATGTCGTCTGCAAATGCTAAAAAAGGAATTTTTAACCCTCCTCTGGCTACTGGGAAACCCATAGAGTATCGATCATTCTCGCACTCTCTTTGGAGTTTCCTTGCAAGGATTTCTGTGTCGATCACAAATAAGAATGGAGAAAGTGGGTCTCCTTACCTTAGACCTCTTTTCGAAATGAAAGGGTTTGTAGGTCCGTTATTAACTAAGACTGAGAACGATACTATGCACACACATTCTCGTATCCATCCTATAAAGCGTTCATTAAATCCAAAATTTTCTAATACTTTGAACAGGAAGGTCCAATCTAGTCGATCATAAGCTTTTTCCATATCAAGCTTGATTGCTACCCATCCATCTTTTGCCTTACTTCCTCTAAAAGAGTGAAATATTTCGTGAGCAATGAGTACATTATCCTGAATGGCTTTGTTGCTTATAAATGCCCCTTGAAGTGGGTGGATGATTTTAGGAATAATCACTTTTAGTCGTTCAGTTATAATTTTCGAGATGATTTTATATATCGTAGAACATAGGCTTATTGGTCTATAGTGATTTGTTGATGAGGGATTATCTATTTTTGGTATGAGAGAGATGAACGTATGGTTTATTTGTTTTAAGATTTTTCCTGAATGAAAGAAACTCTTAACTGCTTTCGTAACTGATGGACCAACTATGTCCCAATATTTCTTATAAAATTCTAATGTCATTCCGTCTGGGCCAGGTGATTTATTCGATCCAATTTGCATCAAAGCCAGCTTCACTTCTTCATTTGTGACTGGTTTAGTGAGATAATCATTATCCTCCTCTGGAATCTCTCTTGTGATCAGTTGGAGATATTCTTGAGTTAAGTTTTGATTAACCGGCTCTTTTTCATACCTGCGCTTGAAGTCCTTTTTTATTTCTTCCCTGATGTTTTCCAAACCTACTATTTGTGGTCCATCGCTTGTTTGTATTTCTTTTATATTCTTTCTATTTCTTTTACCACTCGCTATTTTATTGAAATACCCTGAATTGGTATCTGCTAATTTAATGTGTTTAATTTTTGCTCGTTGCCTCCAGTATGTTTTGTGGAAATTAAGTAGTTTTTCTTTTTGATTTATGATTCTCAGTTGTTTCTGTACTACACTTGGTTCTGGTGATATTAATATTTGTTGTTGTAGTATAGTTTATTTTCGATTTCTTTTAGTTGTTCGAAAACATTCCCTAGAGTTCTTTTGATCTATTGCTTCACACTTGATTTGAAGAGTTGAGTTTTCTTTATTAATTTAAACATGTCTGATCCTTGGGTATCAAGTCTCCATGCCTGCCTTACAACGTTCCTAAAATCTTTTCTATGCATCCACATTCTTTCAAATTTAAATGGTAATCATTTGTGATCGTGTCGTTGCTAAGATCCACCGAGATTTTGCAATGATCAGACATTGTGAATGCATGGTTTGTGGTGTGAATCGTTGGAAACCATTGGACTATACAATTACTTACTAATGCACGGTCAAGTTTTTCATAAATATTATCCTCTTCGGTTTTGTTTTTTCTCCAAGTAAACATATTGCCATTTGTGGGTATGTCTATTAGCTCGCAAGTATTTTTGAAGTTGTGAAGGCGTTCAAATCTATGCGGTTCAGGGTGTGCACCTCCTGCTTTTCGCTTGAATCCTGTATTTCATTCAGGTCTCCTAAGATAATGATGGGTAGGTTAATGTTAATTAAGGTGTTTGTAATACTTTGGCAGAAATCATCTTTTTTATCTGCATTAGGAGGCCCATAGGCAAAACAGATTGCAATAGTGTATTTTGTCGTCATATTATGGTATCTTATTACTATATATCTAGGTTCTTGCACTATCATTGTTAGTTCTTCATTAACTAGTTGGTAAGCCTTCCACATTACAATGAGTCCACCCGCTTTTCCAATCGTGAGTGACCATACGAAATTCTCAAAGCCCGCTCTTCTCCAGACTTGATCACTAGGTGCCTTGTCGGTTTTTGTTTCTGCTATCACCATGATTTGTATCCTATTAATTTTACAAAAGGAATCTATTTCCGGCCAGAACGATTTCCGACCTATTCCTCTACTATTCCATAATCCGATCTTCATAGCAATTATTATAAAAAAGTATTTTGATCTACGTTATCTATTCTGGAATCGTTATCCCAGTATTTTCTTTTGATCCTTTTCCAATCTGCATCCACGTTTGTCTTACATGTCTAACCCTGCCTTTTCTTTTACAATTTTGTGATTTACCAACCTCCTGAATGCATATGCTGGTATTTCTCCATTTTTCCCTTTTTCTTAATCTTGTTTGTTCCCTAGTACGACAGACTCTGTTATTTACATTGCATTTTGGAAAGAAAATACATAATTTATCTCTCTGCTCATTTAAGGTTTCTTCATTTCTTCTTTCTTGATTCTTTCCTTTCCTGTTGGCTTTGTTTTGGTCTTGTTCCTGGTTTTTTTTTATCCATTTGCTCCATTTTCCCTCCAGATTAGTTGCCCCATATATGGTCTTTATGAACCTGTCATACAAAACTAGGAGCAAATTCTTATGGATTAGTTCCTTATGAACAAAACACATATTCTTCACAATTTCAGCATTATTTTCATTATTCATGCTTTCCAGTAAAATCTCATACACACCTTTTTTACAGTAATTTCTATCCTTCTTATTCAAAGAATGTTCTCTACTTGTGTTTTCATTGTACTCTTTTCTTTCAACATTATCTTCATGCTTTCTTTTTATATTTTCATAAGAGCACCAAAACTGGTGCAAATTCCTGTCATTCTTTGCTTGCACTGCCCTACAAGTATCAATCAAATGATTCACATATAACTCAGCATAATTAGTAATTTCCAACCATAACTAATATTGTTAATGCTTCCTTTTGAAGGCATTAAATTTTATATTAACGCAATCAAAGGGAAAGCACTTATAGTAAAAGCTTTGGTTTAGATAACTTAGACTACATGCTTTCTTGATTATCTTAAGCTCATCACTATCAGAAATAAATGCCTTGACATATATATTTAAGTTATAATCATGATCATGTGCATTTTTAGTGGTACACGAGTGATTAGAGATCAGATTTTCAATGGTTTGATCATCGATTTCATCATTTCTCACACATATCCAACAAGAAGACGAGTTCCAACAGTAATTCATGGTTTCAATCATACTATTTCCACCATTAATTTTCATAGTGTAATATTCAACCAGAGAAGCATAGGCATACTTGTGAATGTTCATATGCTTTTCCCATTTTTCCCTCAAACTCCTCAGATTGCTTCCTTGCCAAGCATACGAGCATTCCTCATTGGGTTTTAGTTGCTTAGAGATATCAATGTCATGACAGAAAGTATTCCTAAACCAATCATGGTTCATCACAACATTCATAGAGCCTAAATAGCATTCATAAGACATAATATTATCCAGCCTCATTACATGTATATATTATCAAACTTCAACATGGTTCCATAATGATTCCAAGAAAGCATGAAAATGCCGCCTTTTTGTCTCAGATTGGGGATCACAAAGGGATCCCCAAGCACAAATGCAACCATAGAGTTTTCTTTCAAGTTGAATATGCTTTTTGTAACATCAGACATCTTGTCAAGGAAGACCGACGGATCGATCTTCCATTTTCTTTTTTCTTCTTTGGACCCCGAGGATCCTGCCTCAAAAGGCTTGTTCGATTTGTCACCCTCTAAGGTCTTATCGACCATGGTGGACAATGGATCATGTTGGGAATGAGCATGCTCATTCTCAGCTTGTTCTTTAGAGAAAATGAGTTCAGATACTAAAGTCTTTTTGACAAATTTTCTGTTGTTCTTTATAATGTTATATTGTTTCCCCATCGTAGTAACCACCAAACCCTATACCCGGATCAACAAAAGATAGAACTTCGATTGATTAAAGAGGCTATTTATGCTCATTAAAAGAAAAAATGTGAGGGTAGATGACCCCCAGCCCCAATCATAATCCACAGACATGTTCAAAGCTTTCATAAGAAATTCATAGGTAAGCACAGAAAGACACAACCTGGACAAATTGGAGTCTCCAATCAGCTTTGTGATACACCAATGGATTGACGGAAGCCTTGTCCTTAGAGATACAATCCGTCTCCACTTTACTGGATCAATCCTCACCAATAGCCACCGATTTCCGCCCCACAAGCCGGCAGTGAACACTCTCGAACCATCAATGGGAAGCCCATTGTCGACGCTCCCATCGTTCTCTTCACCATTCGAGCGTGGAACCCTCACGCCGGACCTCCCTGATATATCCTTCTTCTTACCTTCTCACTAATTCCCTTGTTTTCCCTGATGTAGGAGGGTAGATTTTCGATCCCACTCATCTCTTTGAGTCATCGTTGCTTGAATCGAGCGATTTCGCCATCTAGGGTTCATCTTCTGGCCTCTCAATTTGGGGAAAGAATCGAGCCATATTGTCTTTCCACTATTTCGAAGTAGTCTTCCATGAAGAATTTGATGAGAGATTATGCTGAATATTGTCAAGATGAGGGGGAAATTGATCGATTTGGAGTTTTTGGGTTCTAGGATTTTTTGTTTTTCAGGGGAAAGGGGGCAAGCGAGAGAGAGAGAGTTCGAGGTTTCATGTGCTTGCAAACTTCAAAAATATTAGAAAAATCCAATTTTATCTCACAAGTTTTTGTTTGGTTTTCCTTATTCATTCGCCCCATTTTAATTTCCACCACAAAATTAGAATCGTGTTTGGCTTTTGGTGATAATTATAGATAGTACGACATACTTATCAATGATAATGTAAAAAGGAAATTGCAAAAACATTTCATCATATATGTAAAAAAAATAACCACATGCGTAAAATGTGAGACTCTATATAATTAGACAATGCAAAATGTTGATCGCCCGTTATAAAACATAAACAAATTAAAAGTTACAAATGATAAAAATAAGGTCATAGGGTAATTAAAGGCCAAATACATATGTGAACCCTTAAGCTTATGTAAAATAGTCACTTAATTTTCAGTAGTTTGATCTTGTTCAATTGAACACCTACACTTAATATTCCGGGACCAATGGAACCCTTAATCAATAATGTGGTAACTCGTGTACATTCCATACTCTTTTGGGTGATTATTTGTGTGTGAAGAATGTTTCATTTTCATTTTCTTTCTTCTTCTCTTGAAGATTTGGAAAAAAAAAATATCAATTTTTTTCTTTCTTCTTTTATGTTCTTCTTCATTGATTTCTTTGTCACCTCCTTTCATTGCTTCTCCAATTTCGATTTTCCTCTCCTACTTCTTCCTCCTCTTCGTTACATCTACAACCAACAATGTATGCTCAGAGATGGTGAGCATCAAGCTCCAATGGCGGAGGTCCATGGGAGCTTTCACACAAATCACATTTAATCATGAAAATTCAAGCAATTTACAATTAAATTATGGGGCAAACATGATTTTAGCTCAGATCTACTCATATCTTCAAACAATGTCAAGATTCAAGACCATACAAGTATGAATTTCAGATGTGAAAAATTGTGGGTTTAAGAACCCTAATTTTTGAATCTAAAAATTGCTTCAAAAATAAAATCTAGCATTCTCGATCAACCAACAAAATAACATAATGCTAGATCTAAGTAATACATGGGACAAGCATTGTATTCAAGTCCAAAAATATTCAAGTCTCCATGCAAAAGCTCAAAAGGAAGATGAGTTCAATTTTTTTTGTATTTCTATTTTAAACCTTTTTTCCTTTTTGCTTTAATTAAAACTATTGATGTTGCATATACTTTGCATTATCGTGGCAAAAAATTTACACACATTAAAACGCGTGTACAATACATATAAAAAAGTTTCAGTGTTTAAGTGTTCAATAGGTCTTATATTCAATCGAACAAGATTAAACATTAGAAAACATAAGTTCAAAGACCATAAATGTATTTGGCAATAGTGTAAATTTCAAGGATATGGTTAGTTAGTGTATGTGCACTAGACCCAATTTAAGACGATTAACATGTGACAATATATTTCTTAGAGCTTCTCTCTCTTACTTTCCCATTTGTGAGAAACTTGAGAAAAAATGAGATAACAAGAATAATCCAAACATGAAATCGATCGATTCAAAGACAACCTTCTCGTTTTTTCATTAATCTCACATAGCCGAGGAGGCTGAGATTGAATTAGAACTACCATGGCTGAGAAAGTGGGATTGGTTTGAACTTTTATAGATCCAGACTGATGTTTATTTCTTCCAGATCCATTCTCATAATTTCAAAGAATTGATCTCATCTTACACAGTGGTGAAAAAGCCTTCTAGGCACTTGTAGTTTGTGTGATTTTCTTTGATTTGGTAGTGAAACTCTAGCCTCTACATCCAGAGGTTGTGTAATTACTTTTCCCAGTCTTTGAGGACTGATGAAAGTGCATTTCTGATTATCTTAGAACTTCTTTTGACAAGATCGTGAGTCCCGTTTCATCTCCCCTGTTTTGTTTTTTTCCCGGTCTCTGAGGTTGTCTTTCGAGGTTATATAGACAAAGTTGTCCTCCCATGAATTTGTTTGTGCTGTTTTTCGATCGTTTTTTGGCTGTTTGATGTCGCCGTTTTGATCTTGCGTCACCATTTGGCGGTGGTGTTGTCCTTGGTCGCCGACCTTCGTGTGCCCATATCTAGCGGTTTGTTTTGCCGTTTCTTTTCTCTGAATGGTTGTGTTGAAGACGATGCCTACGCGGCTCCTTGTGCTCCTGAATCTCGCCAACTTGTTTCAGGTTATATGGCTTTTAGTGGGTTGTGGCCCAACTTGAGTATTGGTAGAAAGTTCCTATGTTTTGGCCCACTTTTTGGGTGGACTGGTTTGTTGGGTTTCTAGTTGTTTTGTTGGGCCCTTTTTGTGTTGGTGTCTCTTTTCTTTTGTCTTTCTTGTGCTTGTGGGTGTTTTCTTTTGCTTAGCAGGTTCGTTTTAAGCTCATGAGTTTGAGGGTCTTTGCTTAGAGTCAAGTTGTGGTTCCAGTTAGAGTTTGGTTGTTTGGACCTCATCTTGCTATCCGGCGGTCCGCGGAAGTGTCATACTCACCCATTTCAAGCTTACCCGTTGGTTCATATTGCTTGCTTGGTGTCTTCCCTGGCTTCCGCTTTGCTTGGGACGGTTGTTCGCTTCTCATGCCGATTTGTCCGGCTACCGAGCTTCGTCTCGGTCTCTCGATTCACCGAATTTGTTCGGTACTACCTATTAAAAAAAAAAATTAGACCCAATTTAAGTGTGTCCTAACACTTAGCCCACCGACATTCAATACTCTCGTTTTGACTTTCGACAACAAGAAAATCCCTAAACGTAAGCAATGATGATTTGCCCTTCACTCTGCCGCGCTCCTGCCCCCATCGCTCGCTTCCTCCCTCGCCACCGCTGCCTCTCCTCCTCCGCCGCCGGTGTCAGGATGTCCTCCTCCGCGCAGTTCGTGGAGCACGTGGTCCTCTTCAACGTGAAGGAAGACACCGACGCTTCCAAGGTGGACACCATGGTTAGCTCTCTCTCTTCCCTGCGATCCCTCGACGTCGCCCTCCACCTGACCGCCGGCCCCATCCACCGCCTCCGCTCTTCTCCGCCGCCGAAGTTCACGCACATGCTCCACAGCCGCTACCGCACCAAGGACGACCTCGCCACCTACTCCGCCCACCCCGACCACCTCGGCTGCGTGAGGCAGCACGTCCTTCCGATCTGTGAAGACATCATGGCCGTCGATTGGGTCTCTCCTGACCTCTCCGGCCCCGCCGATCCGTCGCCGGGGTCCGCGCTGAGGCTCCAGCTGGTGAAATTGAAGGAGGGCGTCGGAGAGCGGGAGAAAGAGGAAGTAATTAGGGTTATCGCTGGTCTCAAGGACAAGATTGGAGGGATCGATGAGCTCACATTTGGGGAGAATTTCTCCCCTGCCAGAGCCAAAGGCTTTTCGATCTGCTCGATTGGGTTTTTCCCCAATTTGGCTGATTTGGAGAAGCTCGAGGGCAATGAGCTGATCGACAAGGAAAAGGAGAAAGTTAGGGATTACATTGATGGCCTGATTGTCGCTGATTACCTTCTTCCCCCTGTTCAATCTGCTGCAAATCTTTGAATTTGATCTGCCTGCCCAGGTTGAATTTTGAATAAATTGTGTATTGAACATTGATTTTGGAATGTGGATGCACTGTAATTTGCTGCTAAATTTCAAAATTCTCTCTCGCTTAAGTGTTGTTTGTGTATGCGTGGGATGATGAAGCTTCTAAAAATCGACGATCATTGCTGAAACCTTGACTCTTTTTCCTCTCCTGAATGAAGAGCATGTATGAATGAATTCACTAGTAGTGTGATAATGTATTTAAGAACATGAGACCGCTACATCCAGTTCCAACAGATTTTTCAAATTCAGCAGGAGCACTATCAAGAACAATCACGTCTCTCGCCATTGTTATACTATTCTTTCCAACCCAGTTAGCTGCACGATTGCTATTCTGGTTTACGTGGCCAAATAAGCCACGGTTGTTTGAAGAAGAGTTTCCTGCACTTTTGCACTATCCCCATATCAGCATCAAGGCCAAGACTTCAGTCACACCAAATCTCAACAGTAAGCCCCCTGCCATACTTAGCCCTTGATAGATTCCACGTAATTCAGCTTTCATAGCAGATCTTTCTTTCACTTTGAACATAAGCGCCTTTATGATCTTCCTTTGGCTTTGAGCATAAACCCCTTTATATGAATGTGTCAGTTGCCGTTGTGATCTCTCGGAACACCTCCGCACCAATCTCTTCGCTGCCAAGTATATTATATATGTACTTAGCACTGAGGTTGTCTTGAAGCATAATAGGAAGACTTGATTGGTGCATAAAGCTCATGCAGCGGTTGCTGAATCCACATTAATTTGGTAGAGGTGAAGGCTATGGTGATATTCAACTTTAGTGTTAGAGCATGCCGCCACTGTAGAAAATGGCCAATCCATGTTGAGAGCGACAATCAACCCCATCAAAATCCCAACCGATATCGTAAAAGGCCACCAAATGAGAATTAGTTGACAGTTTGAGGGAAAAACCATGACTAACGGTACCTTTGGGACACCACATGATTCATTCGACAACTTGTCGGGTGGACTCTGTAGTAGGAGAGCTCTGGTCAGCCGGTAGTAACACACTGAAAGACGGTACCTTTGGGACACCACATGATTCATTCGACAACTTGTCGGGTGGACTCTGTAGTAGGAGAGCTCTGGTCAGCCGGTAGTAACACACTGAAAGACACCAACAACACTACAATAAAGATGTCGATTTTAAATGAATCACCAACATGGACCAGCGATATTCAGGACTCAGCATCAGCAATGTTGTTGCAAGTTTCCTGATGTATCTATTCAGAGTGAGAATAATAGGCCCAATAGTGCACAAAAGTTCTAAACCAAGGAAATAATGAAGATTACCTGGATCCTTAAGTTAGAATGTGGCATTGGGCAGAGAATAAGATGATCAACCTTAGAGACTAGACAACAGAACTCAGATCGAGACTTGCCAACAAAACATAGAGAAAGTACTCCAAACATGGAGGTGCACACACCAACGAGAGATGATGTTCACCGATTCACAAGTGAAATCCTAACTAAAAATCTCTCTCAATGATTTTTTACATAATGTTTTGTTTTCTTGCAAATTTCAAAAACATTAGAACAATTCAAATTAACTCATAAACTTTGTTTTGTTTTTCCTTTGTTCCAACTTTTATTTCCAACACAAAATCATAATCTTGTTTGGCTTTTGGTGATACATAAAGTATGAGTTACTACTTATTGATGATATTTGCATAGATAAAAACTTTTCATAAGTGATACTTCTATAAGTTAAAAAGCAATTGTATGAAAATGTCATCATTTATGTAAATATATATAATAAAATGTGAGTATGTGACATTCTATGAAACCAAGCAAGTCTTTGTCAAATCGTTTATAAAACATAATCAAATTTAAAATTATAAATAATAAAGAGTATCAAGCCCGACCTACCAACAAGGGCAACCTGGGCGAGGGCCCAGGTTTGTTACGAGGCCCAATATTTTTAAGCGTTTATATATCTTATTATATTATTAGGATATTTAATATGATAAAAGGAACATAGAAATTCGATAGATCATAAAAATGGTAAAAGAAAGGCTCATTAATAAAGTCCACAAACACACATCTAACCTATAAAAGATGGAAACAAAAATTGTAGAAATTAATGTCTTAGTAGACCTATCCTATGTTTTCTCATCATTCTCATCATTTTACAGTTCTACTAACTCTCTCCATTATTTTCGGAAGTTGAAGAGACAATCCAACGATGATGAACACCTACCTATATACGTTGAGCTTGGGCCAAAATCTATCCATCCCAATAGTAATACTTGGTAAATTTTAGCAAGTGGAATGGAAAGTTGAAAGAAAAGGAGTGAGTGACAACTACAGGAAGCACGAGCTTCATTTTTGTGCAACTAACAAAGTGCATCTTCTTTTTGCCATTTTTGAAAGTCCATGCCCTCGAACTTCTCCAGCTTCTGGAACTTCGAGGTCATCTCACCAATGGACGCCATTGGTATGACAATATCAGTTTAGACTGTTGGTGTCGTGTTCTCTTTGAGTTGAGGAACTCTGCAAGGTCGGCGACTTCAGGCAAGTCGATGACTTCTTCAGCACACCAGGGGAAACGATCAAAGAACGTAATGGTAACTTGATATTGGTTTGAATCTCATGGAAGCTTTCCTAAATCGATATTTCACCCCCTTATTCAGCCCAAGGGAATCAGTGAAATCCGATTTGAGATAAGACAAACCATCTTGTCCTTGTCGATCTAGGACAAAACATTAGATTTTAGTATATGAACGATACTTCTTGTTGAGATTGTAACAATTCATCAACCTTCGACACAATAGCCCAAAGAAGCCTTTAAATAGGTAGTTGGACGTCCAATACAGTTACTGGCACTTTTCTGAAGTGGGTGATCTGGACAATAGTTATTGGCGGTTACCAACAGTTACAACTTATTTTCACTACCTACCCACGTGTTCCCACTACCTTTATATGTCCCAAGGGGTCTCTAATCAGATTGATAACCTCCAAACAGTTACATGCGCGTTTGTTTGAATGATTCAAATGAGCTTACCAAGCGGTTACCCCAGAACTGTCACTTAGGTCGTTGACCTAAAAGAGGCCAGCGACATACAAGTCCCAACTTCAAGTTCCCAACATGTAACAAACTTTGAACATATTCAACCTTCTTGAGCTAAGGTTCACTTACACGAACAAGGTTCCCATTATTATATATACATGTAACAAACTCGTGCTATAGTAAAGTCGGTTCCCATTATGTCGACGTGAATCCCAATCACACCAAAACTGACGTCGGTGACTTTTCAAATGTCGATGACACTAAAATCACCAACAAGCTACAAGGTTGGGCTGGTAATAGTGGATCAACCTATTGGCAATCAGAAAGTAGTCCTTGCAAGATTTATATCCTATCGTTGAACCTATATCTTCGTCTTTGTTACATCAAACATATAAGATTTGTGAAGATGAAATGAAATTGACACATTAAAACTCAACTTAGTTCAGATGCCAATAAAAGTAAAATTTCCACCCAAGATTTCACAAAGAATAAAAGCAACTTTCTAAATTTTTCAATGATTTCACTAATAAATAGAACAATATTAATACATTAACAATTAGAGCATATATCAAAAACTTGGTTCAAATAAAAGCAACTTTCTAAAATTTTCAATAATTTCACTAATAAATAGAACAATATTAATACATTAACAATTAGAACATACATCAAAAACTTGGTTCAAATTTGTATTTTTTCTTTATAGTTTTAAGTTTTAAAGTACTTTTTATGTCCCTATAGTTATTAAAGTACCCATTACCAAAAAAACTAGTAATTATCAAAGTACATAAATGATTCAAAATATGTTATATTCTACAAAACAACCTAATTCTTAAATTTATTGATTAAACAGTGGAAAAATAACTTATTTTATGTTATAGAAAAATTGATACTCAAGCTTAATTTTCAAAACTGTTAAATAAATAGTAAAATTCAAAAAATCTACTAGTCAATTTAATCCTCAAAGCTATTAATTAAAATTTGAAAAAAAAATTAAATAGCTTTTAGGCCATGGAAAAAATGAATGTTAAAATTTTTATGACACAAACCCTAATGACTGGAAATCAACCAACAAATTTGTAGAGAGGAAACTAAGTTAAAAAGTTGTTTTAAATTATAAAATAAAATAAAGATCAAGATATATCAAAAAAAACCTTGAAAAATCAACAATTTATTTTAGGTTATAAGAAGAAAATAAATAACTAAAACATGTATCAAATAAACCATGCATATAGAATAAAAAGCAATTTTTAGAGAAGAATTGAGGGCTAACTTAGGCCTTTTTGAGCTAGTCTTTTTGAGGAGTTTGAAACTCGAAATTTAACTGATTTTGTTATAAAAAAGCTTGAGACACAAAATTCAATGGGTCTTTTTGAGAAGGAGTTTGACACTCAATATTCAATTAAGCAGCCTCTATTGAAGGCAAGGTAATGGTAGGTTGTATAACATTAAAATTTGATATACAACATTCTTGTTATAGTGTTTGTTGATACAACAAAAATTGTTGTTGAAATAGTAGGTCTTACTCTTTCGACGGTAGAGGAGTTATGAATGAGAAAAGTTGTTGTTGAAATAGTGGGTCTTCTTCTTTTAATGGTAGAGGTGTTATGGAGGGCAATCACAAAAGCTGACAAAAAGTTGAACATGTTTGAAGGAGATGAAGGTAATGGTTAATGCATCCCAAAAACATTTGTATCCTTTTTTTTTTTTAAATCCACCTGAAATCTAAATCTTCGTTTATTTTTTAAACTGTTTTAAAGTGTTTTCCTTTTCTGATGTTATGTATACATATTGATAGCTATATTTAATAAAATCTTGTAGAAGCAAATTAGACTAAATTGTAAAATGATAAATTAGTTTGTTTGTGTATGCATGAGACGATGAAGTTTCTAGGAATCAATGATCATTGCTTAGTTCTATCCCCTACTCCCTTACTTTTATTTGTTTGTTATGATTCTCGCTCACATTACTTGTTAGAAACTTGTAATGCTTATGTATTTGTTTTTTTTCTTGCCACTTTATTTGAGTGTAGATTATTTCGGACTTTCAATCGCTTTACTTATTAAACAAAGGCAGAATACATCAACAGACCCCTGTACTTAAACTTTTTTTCCTATTGAACCCCTGTATTAAAAAATTTTCAAACAGATCCCTGTACTGTCCCCAAATTTGTCTATTAAACACTTTCAATCTTATTCTCCTTCCAGTGTACATCACGCGCCTTGTGTGTCATGTTATTTTGCCAAATAAGCCAAAATGTTCAATTTGTTTTGCCACATAAGCAAACATCATACAAGACAAATGGCAATTTTATTTTTAACTTGAAAAAAAAAGAATAAAATTAACCTAGATCATCTAATTCTCCTTTCCTCTCCATCTTTTTATTTTGGGATTATATTTTGACAAATTATTGTAGTATATAATTGTTGATTTTTATTCCAATTTATAGATTGAAGTGTTAATTTTTTTAATATATTTTTTACATATTTATATAATTTGGTGATTTTTTTACTAAAACAATAATATATTTGGTGATTGAAGAATATGAAAAGAAATTCTAAAATTGTAAAGTGATGATTCATTTTATTTAGAAAAAATAAATATTCCAAATTACTGTATTTTCTAAATTTTTCAAATAAAAATTTCCAGTTATGTGTTGATTTTCAAATAAAAATTTCCATGTCACCACAAATAATTGGCATAACTCATTTCAGCATGGTTTGTAAATCACGCGCTAGTCCACGCAAATAAAAAAGTTTAATAGGCAAAATTGGGGTAGTACAGGGATCTGTTTAAATATTTTTTAGTACAGGAGTCCAATAGAAAAAAAATGTAAGTACAATGATTTGTTGATGTATTCTGCCATTAAACAAAACATGCTTTAACGAAAACAAGTGATGCTTTTGGCCTGCACTCTGCCGCGCTTCTGACCTAGCTCGCTTCCTCCCTCGCCGCCACCGCTGCCTCTCCTGCTGCTCCTCGGCCGGTGTGTCAATGACTTCCTCCTCACAGTATGTGGAGCACTTGGTTCTCTTCAACGTCAAGCAAGGCACCGACACTTCCAAGGTGGACACCATGCTCACCTCTCTCTCCTCCCTCCGTTCCCTCGACGTCATCGTCCACCTGACCGTCGGCCCCATCCACCGCCTCCCATCTACTCCGCCGCCCAAGTTCACACACATGCTTCACAGCCGCTACCGCACCAAGGACGACCTCGCCACCTACGCCGCCCACCCCGACCACATCAACTGCGCGAAAGAGCACATCCTCCCGATCTGCGACGACATCATGGCCGTCGATTGGGAATTTCCTGATCGCTCTGGCGCCTCTCCGCCGTCGCCGGGATCCGCGCTAAGGCTCCAGCTGATGAAATTGAAGGAGGGCAGCGGAGAGCGGGAGAAAGAGGAAGTAATTAGGGTTATCGCTGGTCTCAAGGACAAGATTGGAGGGATCGATGAGCTCACCTTTGGGGAAAATTTCTCCCCTGCCAGAGCTAAAGGCTTTTCGATCTGCTCGATTGGGTTTTTCCCCAATTTGGCTGATTTGGAGAAGCTCGAAGGCAATGAGTTCATCGACAAGGAAAAGGAGAACGTTAGGGATTACATTGATGGCCTGATTGTCGTTGATTACCTTCTTCCCCCTTGTTTAATCTGCTGCTAATCTTTGAATTTGATCTTCCTGCGCTAAGCTGAATCTTGAATAAATTGTTGTTTAATCTGCGCAAATTTCAAAAAAATTCATTGATTTCACTAATAAATAGAACAATATCAATACTCCCTCCGTTTCAAAATAGTTGATCTTAGACAAAACTTCACACATATTAAGGAAAATCTTTTTTTCCCAAATTGCCCCTATAAATACTCTTTATTTTTTTTCAATTATCAATGTAAATTTTGGGATATGTGTAAAGTGGGGTATATATAAGGGTATAAATGGAAAAAAATGTTACATGAACAATTATTTTGAAACAAAAAAAAATGTCTTTAAGAACAACTATTTTGAAACGGAGGGAGTACATGTTAATACATTAACAATCAGATAATTTACAACATCAAAAACTTGGTTCAAATTTGTATTGTTTCTGTATAGTAAGTTTTGAAGCGTATCGAAGTAATCATTACCACACAAAAAATAGTTATTAAAGAACGTAATTGATTCAAAATATGTTATACGGAGTATAATCTACAACACAACCTAATTCTTACATTTATTGATTAAAAAAGTGGAAACAAAAAAAAACTTATTTTAGGTTATAGAAAAATTGATACTCAAGCTTAATTTTCAAAATTATTAAATAAATAGTAAGAAATAAATAAAACTCAAAAACCCTACTAGTTAACTTAATTATCAAAACTATTAATTAAATGTGAAAACAAAAAATTTACATATCTTTATAAACCCAAATAACAGGAAACAAATCAATAAATTTCTATAGAAGAAACTAAATTAAAAAATAATTTTAAATTATAAGAAATAATAAAAGATCAAAGATATATCAAAAAACTTTAAAGAATTCAATAATTTATTTTAGGGTATAAGAAGAAAATAAATAAATTGAAACATGTATCAAATAAACCCTAATAGAATAAAAGGCAAATTTTTAGAGGAGAATTATGGACTAACCGGGTCTTTTTGAGCAGGAGCTTGACACTCAAAATTCAACTAATCTTTTTGAGAATGAGTTTGATACTCCAAATTTAACTTCAATGAGTCTTTTTGAGAAGAAGCTTGACACTCAATATTCAATTGGGCAGCCTCTATTAAAGGCAAGGTAAATAGGTAATGGTAGGTTGTAAAACATTAAGATTTGTTACACCACATTCTTGTTGATAAAACAAAAACTGTTGTTGTAATAGTTGGTCTTCTTCTTTCGACGATAGAGGAGTTATGGATGAAAAAAGTTGTTGGAATAATCGGTCTTCTTCTTTTGATGGTAGAGGTGTTATGGGTAGCAATTGCACAATTAACAGACAAAAAGGTGAACATGTTTGAAGGAGATGAAAGTAATGGTGAATGTATCCCGATAATATTTGCATCATCTTCTTTCCTTGAAATCCACGTGAAATCTAAATCTTCGTTCATCTTCAAACTGTTTCTAGAGTGTTTTTTTCCCTAATGCTATGTAATATGTATACATAGTGATAGCTAAGGTTGTCCAACATATTATAGGTGGCAATTGCACAAAATCAGACAAAAAGTTGAACATATTTGAAGGAGATAAAGTTAATGGTGAATGCATCCCAATAATATTTGCATCATCTTCTTTCCTTAAAATCCACCCGAAATTTAGATCTTTATTTATTTTTAAACTATTTCTAGAGTGCTTTCCTTTCCTGATGCTATGTATTAGGGGTGGGCACGGTTGGTTAACCGGAATTTCGGTTAACCGCACATCGGTTAACCGAAATTTCGATTAGCAAATTTCAGTAACCATAACCGTACCGTTCATTATCGGTTAACCGTTAATGGTTAACCGTGAAACTCGGTACGGTTTATCGGTTAACCGATTTTTTTAATTTTTTAATTAAATATCAGGTTTTTAATACAAAAAATAGCTAATTGTTCTTAATTTTTGATTAATTAACCGATGATTTATCTGTTAGTTGTTATAAGAGGAGTCAATTAGGTTTACCAATAATTTTGTTGAGGTGTTAAGTAGTAAAAGACACATTTGTTCTCTAAACGTAAGAATTATGTGATTAAGAAAATTAAGATGATAGCTTCTTATTATGATAGAACAAAATCTATAATGATGTATGTTAAAAGTGACCACATCCATTCTACCAAAAAAAAAGTGACCACATCCAAAAACAAAAGAGCCATCTACCCAAAGTTCATATAGCTGTCAAGACAAAAAAACTGATGACAAGAAAATTAAAACTATAAATAAAAATTGTAATAGATAGTTTATTGTTTATTGAAATACATTTATTTTTTTTACTAGCACTAATTAGATATATAATTCACTTTTTAAAAACATATAATATATATTAAAAATATAATCGGTTCATCGGTTAACCGTCCGTGAAAATATTGATAACCGTATCCGAACCGTTGAACCGTTAAAAATATCGGTTGGTTAACCGTAACCGAAATCTCGGTTCGGATAACCGTAAAAAGTGATTGGTTTGTCGGTTTTTCGGTTACGGTATTTTTTGCCCAGCCCTACTATGTATACATATTGATAGCTATATTTAGCAAAATCTAGAAGAAGCAAATTAGACTAAATTTTAAAATGATAAATTAGATTGTTTTTGTATGCTTTAGACGATGAAGTTGATACAAATCAATGATCATTGCTAAAGCAATCCAAGCTGAAATGTGGATTCTAAAGCAATGTGGATGATTCTAAAGCTTCAACCTTTAATCTTTTTCCTCTAAAGCTTCAACCTTCCTGTATCACTGAATAATAGTGTGATATGTAGTGATTTGTCTTCAATCGACAATAAAGACGATGAAAAGATGTGGCATTAGGAAGTAAGTTTTTGCTATATGCATATGTCACGGGCTGCGGATCCGTGACCCGAAAGACGCCCGGATTCATATGCCAAGATCGAGACAAGGGCCATCCGGAAGATTCTAGGGACATCAGGCACATTTCCGGAGGCTTCGAGTGGGATCCGGGGCGTGGAGGCACCAAGGACGCGAGGATTCTAGAGGATTCCGGAGGGATCGGGACTCCTCCAGGGCGTTCGGGATGCCAAGGCATGGGGAGCGACGACGAGTGTCCGTCCAGATTGAGGTGGAGGTCCGGAGGTGAACTAGGCAAAGGCCAGCGTCGGGAGAGGAAACCCTTGAGCTGCTTCCTTTGCGGGGAAAATCACCTTGTGCGGGACTGCCCATCCCAGGGGAAGCTCAATGCTATCTTGTCCTCGAGGGAGGAGGACGCCGAGCGAGGGGCGCTGCGGCTGGGAGCGATAGCACGGCGAGCTAGAGCGGGAGGCGACGAGGGGACGTCGCACTGGACAGAGGGACGATCCGACCAAGACAATGCCAAGACCGAGGGAGAAGCACCGTCAACCGAGGGCAAGGGACGGAGGATGCTTAGGCTTGGCGCAATGCGGTATTGCTCAACGCCAAGGGAAGAAGATCCGACACCTAAGGCACGGGGCCAGGACACGGAATCTTCCAAGACCGAGGAAACCGAGGGACAGGAGAAGACCGGGCCAGAGGAACACAAGGCACCGTCTCACGGGGAGACGCTCCAGCCATCCGAGAGGGTCGAGGTCTCTCCAGACAAAGGCAACAACCGAGGAACGACCGACACGGGAGCAACGAGGGCGTTGCTAGGACCGGTGGGGGAGAATGTCACGGACCGCGGATCCGTGACCCGAAAGACGCCCGGATTCATATGCCAAGATCGAGACACGGGCCATCCGGAAGATTCTAGGGACATCGGGCACATTTCCGGAGGCTTCGAGTGGGATCCGGGGCGTGGAGGCACCAAGGACGCGAGGATTCTAGAGGATTCCGGAGGGATCGGGACTCCTCCAGGGCGTTCGGGATGCCAAGGCATGGGAGAGCCCAAGAGAAGGGCTATATGCCAAGGCGCGCCCCTTCTAGAGAGTTCTAGAGGAGGCGCGCCCCATCCGGAGGTCTCCAGCAACGGCGCGCCCAAGGGAGAAGAGAGGGGAGTAGGCGTCGCGCTCCTGGAAGGTTCCAGAAGGGGCGCGCCCCTTCTGTGCAAGGGTGGAGCACAGGCGCGCCCAGGCGCGCCCCACCAGAACTCGCTGGAAGGTTCTAGCGTGGGCGCAAATCAGCTAGGGTCACTTGCCAAGGGCGGTCCACCTTGGGATGGTTCTAGATTTGTCTAGGGAGAGTCTAGTCTAGAATCTTCTTGGGTTTTAAGGGAGGCTAAGCCTATAAATAGGCCATGGCGCTCATTTGGCAAGGCACTTCACCACCTTAGGCATTTCCAAGACAAGCAAAGCATTAGGCATCTTTGTAAAGCTCTCTTGTAAACTTCCCTTGTATAATACAAAGCTTTCCTTTCCCACAAATCATTAGCCATCCTTTCTTAAGCTTCCGCAAGGCAACATCGGGGCAAAGGCTTGACTTAGCTTCTCGGACGGGCCGACTTAGCTAAGAGCCGCACGGATCTAGAGTCGGGATCTCTCACTCCGTGTGACACGGAGTGAGAGATCCTAATGCTTTGCGGGGAGAGTCGCTGTCGACCTCTCCCCCACCGTTACCCTTGTGGCGGGGAGAGTCGCTTCACCCCTTGACTGTGAACTCGATGAGTGAGTTCGCCGCAGTCATGGCGTCCCGTAGTGTCCTTGCCTCGCGTCTCTTGCCTTGCCCACGACTTTAGTCCTCTCTTGAACTGGAAAAGCCCCTCCGCTTCGCCCAGGTCGTCAATTTGGAGGATGAGATCGGAGAATTGCTTCACATACTCCCGAACCGTCGTCCGCTGCCTCAGTTCGGAGAGCTTGTCTCGGGCTTCGTTGTTGGCGTAGATCGGGTAGAACTCTTTGCGGAACTCTGCCTCGAACTCGGCCCAGGTTGTGATTGGGGACCCCCCGGTCCTCTCACAAGTCCGCCGACACCACCACAACAAGGCATCATCGACAAGGTACATGGAAGCAGTGCATACCTTGCGCTCGTCCTCCGTGATTCCCTTGGCCTGGAAATACCGCTCCATGTCCCACAAGTAGTTGTCCACGTCCTTTGCGGCTCGGCTCCCCTTGAACTCTTTAGGCTTCGGCACGTCCACTTTGACTCCAGGTGCCCCGATCAAGCCAACCCCCATAGCCGCTTGACACGCCTCGAGCTTCCTCTTGAGTTGCTCCAGCTCCCCTCGCATGGACACCACCAAGGCCTCTAACGCCCCGTTCCTCGCAACGAGCTCCGCGTACGCCTTATTCACGGTGGCATGCAACCCATCCTGGACCTCTTCGATGGATGCCTCTAGCTTATCCACCCGATCGTTTGCCCCCTCGATATCGCGATGGATGTCTTCTAAAGAGTCACGTACCTCGCCGACGTCTCGTTCCGACTTCTCCAAGCGTGCGTCGAAGCTGGCCACCAAGTCCCTCGAGGTGTCCCGATTCTTTGACTGACGCTTGCCCTTCGGATCTGGAACGTTGGACACAACCCCCTCTTCATTAGCCATATCTCCCTTGAACCTCGCTCTGATACCACTTGACACGGAGTGAGAGATCCCGACTCTAGATCCGTGCGGCTCTTAGCTAAGTCGGCCCGTCCGAGAAGCTAAGTCAAGCCTTTGCCCCGATGTTGCCTTGCGGAAGCTTAAGAAAGGATGGCTAATGATTTGTGGGAAAGGAAAGCTTTGTATTATACAAGGGAAGTTTACAAGAGAGCTTTACAAAGATGCCTAATGCTTTGCTTGTCTTGGAAATGCCTAAGGTGGTGAAGTGCCTTGCCAAATGAGTGCCATGGCCTATTTATAGGCTTGGCCTCCCTTAAAACCCAAGAAGATTCTAGACTAGACTCTCCCTAGACAAATCTAGAACCATCCCAAGGTGGACCGCCCTTGGCAAGTGACCCTAGCTGATTTGCGCCCACGCTAGAACCTTCCAGCGAGTTCTGGTGGGGCGCGCCTGTGCTCCGCCCTTGCACAGAAGGGGCGCGCCCCTTCTGGAACCTTCCAGGAGCGCGACGCCTACTCCCCTCTCTTCTCCCTTGGGCGCGCCGTTGCTGGAGACCTCCGGATGGGGCGCGCCTCCTCTAGAACTCTCTAGAAGAGGCGCGCCTTGTCATATAGCCCTTCTCTTGGGCTCTCCCATGCCTTGGCATCCCGAACGCCCTGGAGGAGTCCCGATCCCTCCGGAATCCTCTAGAATCCTCGCGTCCTTGGTGCCTCCACGCCCCGGATCCCACTCGAAGCCTCCGGAAATGTGCCCGATGTCCCTAGAATCTTCCGGATGGCCTTTGTCTCAATCTTGGCATATGAATCCGGGCGTCTTTCGGGTCACGGATCCGCGGTCCGTGACACATACATGGTCTTGTACTCTTGTTGGCCCTCTCTCTTTTTTCCTCTCCTGAATCAAGTGTCTATCAATGAGTACACTAATAGTGTGATACTCAATTGTTTGTCTTTAATCGAATAAAAGATGAGGCATTTGGAAGATGGAAGTTGTTGCTTTCTGCATATATGGTGTACTAATTGCAATGCAATTGGTAGCTAGCAGTTAGACATAAATTTTATATTACACTTACACATCCACCATCAATTTTTCCTAAAACCTCCTATGTTAAGAGTTATGATGCGTAAATAAGATGTACAGCATTAAGAAGAACATATAACATATACAGCATTTAGAATAGTATTTCCTTCAAGAATATCAGGTATTCACAGAACTGAATAAAGTGTAGAAACATCATTCGGATATGATAACCAACTTCTCCACCACCAACTTAATGCCCGCATGCTGCATAAAATCATATGGATCCAGAGAGATGTGTGCATCGAGAAGAACTCCTGGAGTGAATAATGCATCGAGCTCAGAAGGATCAAAACGACTGAATTGTAACCTTTGCTCAACTCCAGTTTCCTTATGGCAAATCTCGGTACCATATTTTGCTACTTCTCCATTTACAATAGTAGGTATGCTGCAGAAAAGATAAATGTCATTAGAAAACTGTAACTTTTAGTTGTTTTGAGGCTTAATCATGCAGATACTGTTAAGAACATCAAAGCATTCTTGAGCTTTCATAAGCTTGCCTCCTATTATACTTGCACAATATCTTATGGTTAAAGTATGCCAAACTATTCCTAATATCAGCTACATTCCACAAAACACTCTTTTCAAGCAAAATTGCATTGAACTACCCCTTCTCCACACTCTACTAGTAAAACTTAATCCCATTTTACTATTAAAAATCATCATCATCATCATCATCATCATCATCATCATCATTGACCCAGTGAGGCTCCGCTACAGCGGAATCTGGGGGGTCAAGATGGGGGTACCCCTGCCCAAGGGAAAGGGCCCAATAGACCCAAGAAAAAACTGAAATTCAGCTATGTGACAATAATAACTGGATTTAGTTAGAAAGCACTAAAATTGATGTAGGGACTAAATCCATCTCAATGGCAGTGTATAAAAGCCAATGAGCATAAGGATGCGCCCCCTACCATTTTACTATTAAAAATATGTAAAAAAAAAAGAAGAATAATGAAATATTCAAAGGACAAAGGAGTTTCATTTTCTACTACATTCATGAAAATGCAAAAACTATATAGTATCACAAATCATAGGATTAAAATCAGTAGAGAAACGGAACTTACTGCAACCGAACTGTAGGGTAGTTCCAGTAGCCGTTTTTTCTTGTAACCACGGGTCTCCAGTCAGATGTACTGCCCGACTGCATGAAAAACTCCTGAGCCTGAGTATCACACGTTTCAAGAATCTGACATAGACTGGGAGGAGCATCCACCACTATGCTCAACCGTGGACGACCAGCCTGATCCACAAATTTGATACTCACACCAAACCGTACTTTCAAATTGCTGCACTCGAGTTTCAGTATCACATCCTTGTGCAAAATCTGAACTCTTTGATAACCCCGATTTGTCGCTACTAGAGAAGCAGTTATAGATGGAATAGAGACTTGATCAGGAATCAAGAATGGAGTAGGGGTAGAGGGCAAAATTTCAGAAGACTCTGCTGGTGTCGTTTCCTCAACATTGTCTCTTTGAAGAGATCCTTCACTGATTTCATTCTGAAGTGTATTCATATTGAAAGGTTCTGCTTCAGATGTGCTACATTGCACGAGATCTAATATCTGACTTCCCAAAGATTGCTCCACTGGATTAGAAGAGGGGGTCATCATGGCTCTCTCAACTTGTTGTAGTTCTCTGTTTGGACGACGTCTTGTACTAGTAGTTGGTGAAATCTGATTCTCAGTTGTAATTATATTTGGCAGGCTTGATTCCTGTCATTATACAACATTACATCAGAATGCCTAAAATCCCTTACATCCTTTTGTTTTTTTGTTTTCATCCTTTCCTTTATAAACTTTTATCAGGTGCATACAACATGTGTTGCTTATTAAGACTAGCAACAAAACAAGGCACACAAGTACACAACCTAATTATGCAACTAAATTTTCATGGTCCAAACTGTAGCACAACAGGAGATCTACTATGTCCTTTCAATGCTATGAATATTGAAATCAGACTAACAACCTAAACCCCTTCAATGCAAAATACTCCAAGCCGTTAAATAACACAAGCATTCAGATTGTTTGAAAGGATGGAACATACAACTGAAACTAGACAAAAATAAAATCAACACGAAATAGAGAACAGAAATCAGCAGTCAGCACAATGAATATAAAGTATGTCATCAAATGTGGAAGAAAAAAAAAACTTTTTGAGTTTCATTAGTACTACCTTGCCATGTTATTTCTTTCACAATCCCGTTTAAAACCCATCAAAATCAGCATGAAATACCCAAGCATCAAGTTCTATTTAAAAATAGAAGATGTAAATAAGGTCGCATCTATAAGAGGGGTTACTCTTGAGTCTTGACCGATCAAGTTCTAATTAGAGGTAACCTTACCAAGAAAAGAACAGTTGCACAATATTTCACAACTTCAAGATTCATCCGAACATCTTCCAAGCTCCTGAAAAATTAAAAGGATTAATTATAACATAACTCAAGCAAAAAAAACATTTGAAGCTTCACAAGTAACTTCAACATCGAGTTTCCACACCCATTAGTTAAAGAGTAAAACAATAATGATTTCAAGTATAGAGAAACAAAGACCATAAAGTAACAAGCACCTGTGTATTTGTTGGCCAAGACCAAAGTAACTAGCAAGAGAGGCCATCTGAAAAGAAAAAGATGAGCCATCAAAAAAGTTGTATTAATCAGAAAAAGATGTTTTTTAATCATGGATCTAAAATTAACCTGTAATGAATTTTCCTTGTCAAATAATAAGTATTTGCAAATGTCATTTGTGCCGAGAAAGAAACTTTAACTAATCACTTTGTGTTAGAAAATTATTATTTCCCATCAATGCTCTAATAGCGGTTAGAATATACCTTAAGAAGTTTGCGTGTCCTTAAAAAAATAGCCAAGCACATATCTAGAGGCTTTTGAAGAAATAAGATGTTTCTAATGGGAACAAAACTATGTAGCATACTAGCAAATTATATTGCTAAGATAAGTTCATATGAAAATATCTGCAATTTTACATTTCAACAGTAGGGTTTCTAAGACCTTTTTCCACAGGGATGAAAGAAGAGACAAACTACATCAATCTCTTATGTATCCACATCTTTCACGCTATAGCGAATCCAACCCATAATTGGCTATATTAGTTATATTTAACAAGATTGACCAAAGTATCATACATGAATAAGAATATGGTGAGGTGAACTTACTTTCATGTTTCCAGCTCTTCTACCAAACTTTTGGGTTAATACTGCCAAAGTATCAATACATCCTTTTGGTTCTGGAGCAGGTCTGCAAATTTGCACAAATGCTTCCCTTATGCGAGGACAATCGAATCTCAGTATGTTATGACCAGCCCATATCCTCCCTAATCATAACTCCATGTTAGTTATGATTAAAAAGACTGAATTGTTAATAGCATAGATAAAATCAGAACCTATGAATATATTAAAAACTACATTTAAGTTATGATTAAAAAAGAGCTGCATTGTTAAAAATATAGACAAAATCATAAGCTATATACATGTTAAAAACTACAGTTCTTCAGAAGAACAATCTTTCCTTTCCTGATTCTCCAAACCACAATAACTTGTGGCAAAATTTTCTGTTATCCCTTTCCCACAATCCAACATATTTCATGCCCTTTCCCCTTTATTTGTCCCTGCTATGATTCGATTTAATCCCTTCTACAGTATAGATTACTATTTGCCCAAATAATAGCAAAATCACATCTTTGACAAAATTATGAACAGTTGACAGAATTATGAGCACGCATTTAGAAGAACAAACCATGGAGAAGATCGTAAACTTTGTCGGCTATATCGACGAAGGAAGGGGCAGAAGAGACGGCGTCCCGCGTGATGCCATTGCATCGAGACGACTTCTCTGTAATGAGGGAGAGATCAGGTGGACGAACGAGGGTGGAGTAGCTCTCCAGCTCCACCAGCTTCCTAGGACAAACCAGAATGGATCCGAATTCGAGTATAACGTGTCCTTGTCCTGGCCGGGTCGGAATCGTTGTCTCAAGGTCGAAGAACGCGATCCCGTATCGCTCTTCCTCCATAGACGTCATTGATGTGCTTCTTCGAGGAAATTGCGCAGGCTGTGAGTGCTGGATACCGAGTTGAAGATAAGAAGCAAAATGGAGGCGCTAAATTTATCGGATTGATTTCTTCGGAGTTGGGGTTTCGTTTAGATCAGGTAGAAAAGTTCAGTGTATGGCTGTCTCACCTTTCTTTCGGGCAGATTTGGGTTCGTTTATATAGGCCCAGGCCCATTTGTCTCTTTAATAGTTTTAGATTAGCAAAACGTATTGAAAATGAGAACCAAAATTTCAAGGATAATCCAGGAACATTCTTTACGTACCTTCGTCGTCTACGTTTCTCTTCTGCAAAACTTGTTGAAAAGGATTATCATCAACTATTTAAAATTGGGAAAAGGGGCTTAGGTTAGGGTTTGAAGTGGTTAAGTGATGATTGATTAGAATATATATAGGGTCGAGTGGGGGTGGGCACGGTCAGTTAACCGGTGTTTCGGTTAACCGGACATCAGTTAACAGAAATTTTGGTTAGTAAATTTTAATAATCTCGTTATCGGTTAACCGTGAAATTCGGTATGGTTTAGCGGTTAACTGACTTGTTTTAATTTTAATTTATTTAATCAAAAATCAGATTTTTAATACAAAAATTACCTTATTTTTCAATAAAATAAACTTAGAATTTAAATTAAATGCAATACAAACAAATATAAAAAATACAAACAAATATCTAATTCAAAACAAAGCATCCAAATATTAAAAAATGAGTTGCTTGGGTGATTTTGATCAACTTAACGATAGAGGATTCAGAGTTGTGTGGTGTTTTGCTTTATTGCGGTAATTATACACAAATGAACCATGTAATGACATATAACATACTTATAATGATGTGAGAAAGAAAGATATATCTATTATCTATTATCTATTATCTATTATACTATAAAAGCGTACGTAGTTTTTGATCTCGCCCCTCCAATTACTTAAAATTGTGTGTACTATCGTGCGGCTATTATTAATTCATAACTTTTAATCACGACCATCCGATTTCATAAATACTATCGTGCGGCTGTTATTAATTCATCTCTCAAATAAATTTTGTTATTTTAATATTCCTTGAAATTCGTGTCGGTCTTGCTTAGCTCTTAAGTAATCTCGGGGAGATCGAAAAAAATATATTCTTGGAAAAGCGTGCCCGACTTACGTGATATCTGTATGTAAATGGGTAATTTTAACATGTCTCGAAAAACGTGCCCACATTACTTCGCTTGTAAACAAGCTCGAATAAGTTTGTTTCTTAGTCATGAAGAAATCTCGCATATGTTGGCGTGAAATCAAATAAATTATTCCCAAAAAACATTTTCTTTAAATAAATTTAGGGAAATGCCATTTTCATATTCCTTTTTCCAAAAAAATCATGACCCTTTAAATAAATTTACGGAAATGTTATTTCTATATTCCTTTTCCAAAAAAACCATGACCTTTTAAAGAAATTTACGGAAATGCCATTTTCATATCTCTACACTTGTTAGTGACAGTTAAAAATAAAGTCTACGTCTTATAATCGCCGCGCATCGCGCGGCCTTATTGCTAGTACTATAAAAGCGTACGTAGCTTTGGATCGGGACCGTCCAATTACTTAAAACTGCGTGTACTATCGTGCGGCTGTTAAAAATTCGTAGCTTTTGATCACGACCATCCGATTTCATAATTACTATCGTGCGGCTGTTATTAATTCATCCCTCAAATATATTTTGTTATTGTAATATTCCTTGAAATTCGTGTCGGTCTTGCTTAGCTCTGAAGTATTCTCGGGGAGACCAAGAAAAAAATATTTTCTTGGAAAAGCGTGCCCGACTTAGGTGATATCTGGATGTGAACGGGTAATTTTAACATGTCTTGAAAAACGTGTCCAAGTTCCTTCGCTCGTAAGCAAGCTCGGATAAGTTTGTTTCTTATTTGTGAAGAAAGCTCGTATACGTAATAAAACAAGTTTTAAGACATTGGATGGCGTGAAGTCAAATAAATTAATACCAAAAGGTATTGCTTAGCTCTTAAGTAATCTCGGAATATATATTCTTGGAAAAGCGTGCCCGACTTAGGTGATATCCGGATGTGAACGGGTAATTTTAACATGTCTCGAAAAACGTGCCCAAGTTACTTCGCTCGTAAGCAAGCTCGGAAAAGTTTGTTTCTTAGTTGTGAAGAAAGCTCGTATACGTAATAAAACAAGTTTTTAGACATTGGATGGCGTGAAGTCAAATAAATTAATACCAAAAGGTATTGCTTAGCTCTTAAGTAATCTCGGGATATATATTCTTGGAAAAGCATGATTGACTTAGGTGATATCTGGATGTAAACGGGTAATTTTGACATGTCTCGAAAAACGTGTCCCAGTTACTTCGCTGGTAAGCAAGCTCGGATAAGTTTGTTTCTTAGTTGTGAAGAAAGCTCGTATACGTAATAAAACAAGTTTTAAGACATTGGATGGTGTGAAGTCAAGTAAATTAATACCAAAAAAACCATGGTCCTTTAAATAAATTTACGGAAATGCCATTTCCATATTCCTTTTCCAAAAAACCGTGCCCCTTTAAATAAATTTACGAAAATGCAATTTCCATATCTCTATACTAATGAAGTCTCCGTCTTATAATCGTCGTGCAACGCGCGGCCTAATTGCTAGTGTGTATATATATATATATATATATATATATATATATGTATATAGGTTTAGTATCTAGAGAAACCACTACTTATAGAGAAACTAGAGCCGGAAAGAGGATCGTTAGATTTAAAATAATTAAGGGTTGAGATTAAATAAAAAAGAGTGCAAAATACTTATTATGTGTTGAATGTACTAGATTAGATCAAATTCCTAAAATATCTCCCCCAATATCTCAACTATCTCTTTCCATATATTCAGTTTCTAATTTAATAAAATCGTCCATATTAATTTACTCTCTCTCTCTCATTGCTACCATTCTCAGACGTTCATTGGAAGGTCTTTTGTAACTTCATCGTGGATTTTCAGAGCCATAGAAAGTCGGAGATGAAGGGGATTCCGATGGATCCAATGGAAGGCGAATTTGTTTGGATAGCTTAGATATTGTATCGAAGATGGCCTTGAGTAGAACGGGTAAGCACACTGAAACTTCTATCACTATCAAATTAGTAGAGATGACGAGTTTAAGTTTTGTTCATGAGTATGTTTATTTCTATAAATTTCTTTTTCATGGAGATTAGTTGAATACTAGTAACTTGTCAAAGTTGGAGATCTACAATTTTTGGTCTGGTGGAGATCGATTATTAAAAAAAAAACGATTTCCATTTTTTTATTAAATATATTTTTCTCTTATATTTTTTATATTATATTCATGGAATTAACACAATTACACATAAGAAAATTTCGTATAATTACTATGAATGAATCTAGGGTTTTGTTAACAATTTAATAAGTTTTTCTAAATGGATTTATGATGCTCAATAATGTGGCTGTGTTTCGTTTTGTGTAGGACAACATCAAACAATGTCGCCCAAGAGTAAAGAATAAGAAGAAGCTCATAGGATTCGCCATTGTTATTGTTTGATGAGTTATCATGAACTGTCAAGTTAATATTCAGATATTTTGTATGCATGTTCGATATTGTGTACTTAATATTCACATATATTATATACATATTCGAGTTCTTTATACACATGTTCAAAATTGTGAAGTTAATATTCATATATATTGTGTATATGTTCGAGATTTTGTACTTAATATTCATATACATTGTATAAAGATTCGAGTTCATTTGTACACTTGTTCAAAATTGTGACGTTAATGTTCAGATAGTGTACATATTCGAGATTTTGTACTTAATATTAAGATATATTGTATATATATTCGATATTTTGTACTTAATGTTCAGATATAGTGTAAAACATGTTCGAGATTATATAATTAATATTCGATTTCATACTTTGCGATGTTCAAGATTTACACTCAAATATTCATATATTATTACACTTATATATATCACTCCTACAATGGCATATTCGAAAATGTGTTATTATTATTCGTTTACACATATTGGTTTGTTCGATATTTAAATTAACATATTCAGATATAAACACATGACGACTACAAAGTAGATTGTATATTCAAACCACAATAAATTCGAACAATTTTTAAACAATATTCAGAATATATTGAAACATATTCAACCACATACAAGATAATTATGCCAACAATAATTATTCAAATTTTGAATTTGAATTTTACGCAAAATAGAAAATGGAACACATGTTCAAAACTGTGAAGTTAATATTCAAATATATTATGCACATGTTCAAGGTTTTGTACTACAACGGTATATTCGAGAATGTATTCGTAATATTCGTTTACACATGTTGGTAGGTTCAATATCTAAACTAACATATTCAGATATAATCACACGACTACTACAACAGTACATCCAAAATCAACTATTTTTAAGTAAATTAGAATTGCTACAATTATTTTATTTATTTTTTATTTTTTTTCCATGCCTATCTCTACAATTTCGCCAACTTCCATAAATACTTTTTTTTTATTTTTTTAACAAAATCAGAATCCCTACAATTTAGGAGCTTCCATATTTATAATTGCCAGATGCATATTCAAGTGTATTTTGCCCATAATTCTTAAGATATACCATCATTATTAGCCATCGATTAAATCAAATCCAATGACTTTTATTACGACTCCCGTTTCTTCACAATTTGCGTTTCTCTGGAGCCCTCCCCTATATATATATATATATTTAATCTATCATCCAGACTTGCAAGTTATAGCCCTCCTCTCATTGAAAGAAGCAAACTTGAACTATAGGTAATAATAAACTAATCAGCTAACATAATGTGATTCTCGGAAATTGAACCTTACAATTTAGGCAATTTAAAATTATGAGATTCAAGCTAATCAAAAGTAAACTTTCATGACTAGCGCGTTGCGCAACGATTATGAGACGAAAACTTCATTAGTGTAGAGATATGAAAATGACATTTCCGTAAAGTTATGTAAAGGGGCATTTTTTTTTGGTATTAATTTACCTGACTTCACGACATCCAATGTCTTAAAAATTGTTTTATTACATATACGAGCTTTCTTCACAACTAAGAAACAATCGTATCCGAGCTTGCTTACAAGCGAAGTAACTTGGATACGTTTTTCGAGACATGTAAAAATTACCCATTTACATCCAAATATCACTCAAGTCGATAACGCTTTTCCAGGAATATATATCCCGAGATTACTTAAGAGCTAAGCAATGCCGACACGAATTTCAAGAAACATTAAAATATCAAAATTATTACTATACGAGCTTTCTTCACAACTAAGAAACAAACTTCTCCGAGCTTGCTTACAAGCGAAGTAACTTGGACACGTTTTTCGAGACATGTAAAAATTAAACATTTACATCCAAATATCACTCAAGTCGATCACGCTTTTCCAGGAGTATATATCCCGAGATTACTTAAGAGCTAAGCAATGCCGACACGAATTTCGAGGAACATTAAAATATCAAAATTATACTATACGAGCTTTCTTCACAACTAAGAAACAAACTTATCCGAGCTTGCTTACAAGCGAAGTAACTTGGACATGTTTTTCGAGACATGTAAAAATTAAACATTTACATCCAAATAACACGCAAGTCGATCACGCTTTTCGAGGAATATATATCCCGAGATTACTTAAGAGCTAAGCAAGACCGACACTAAGTTCGATGAACATTAAAATAACAAAAGTATAATTGAGAAATAATGAATTAATAACAGCCGCACGATAGTGTTATATAGCAAACTGTAAAATGAACGGACGGAATTCAATAGTTAGCCGTGCTTTTATAGTAGTATAGATATAGATATAGATATAGATATAGAAGTATAGATATAGATATAGATATAGATATAGATATAGATATAGATATAGATATAGATATAGATATGGTGCGATTGGTAGTTAAACAAGCAACTCATTTCTTAACTACTAGTTCTAACCTACATAATGGAACCTTAAAATGTTAGTCAAGCAAATATCAAACATTTTACACATAGGGAAGAAAGAAGCATATGTATATTATTTCTACATAACTGAATTAAAAAGCACAGGTCCAATATTACATGGGACAATGGTCGGGTTGGGGATGAATTCATTAAGGAGAAACTCGACAGGGACTTTGCTAATGAGGGTTGGTTCGATTTATTTACAAATGGGACTGTTCGCAATCTGGAAAAGTTCGGTTCGGACCACCTTCCTATCATTGTTGATTACTTTCAATGTGTTGATGCTGAGGATGAGAATGTTAAAGGTCCACGACCATTTCGATTTGAAGTGATGTGGGTCCAGCATTCGGATTGTGAGGTGATTGTGGATAATTGCTGGAGAAATCCTAATGTGAGAAATCTTGAGGGAGGGCTGGTCGAAAGAATTCAAAGGTGCGCAGAAGAGCTTCATATTTGGAATCGGACGGAATTCAGGAATATTTTTTCTCAGCTAGCTAAAATCCGGGAAGAATTGAGGTTGATGAATAAAGCAGGAATGAGGGAAGCCTTTAGAATCGTTTTTTTATTTCTAGTAATTTTCATTTCCCGTTAGACTTTTATGGTGTACTTGATAACGATATTTCTTAATATATTGTCTATTTTCATCAAAAAATACACTTATTTTTAGCTAAAACTAATTAGATGTATAATTCCTGTGAGCGGGTAAACCAAACATAATTACCATAGTTATTTTCGCTATAAAGGTATTTATTAAAATTACTGCGCAGTTATTTTTGTTATTTTCTATATAAAATTATATGGCGGTTATGCAACTTAATGGAAGATTTTATCTTTCATTAAAGATAGAATTAAAGTTGGAGAAAGGGTGGAATATTCCTTACTTGGGCTTTAAGGCAGTTGGCCAACCCTAGGAGGATAATATTTCGGCCTGATAGATATAATTTTCGGCCCCCCTTCTCTCCCTCTTCCATTATAAATACACGCCCCAGGCGTGTAGGGAGAGATACATGTGGATAGCATATTCAGAAATCCTAGGCAGGCTAATATTCGCTTAGCTCGACTGTTTAGGGTTTCATCGCTCTCTTGTTGTACCTCGACGCTCAAACGACAATTGCTCTTCTAACTTAGGCATCGGAGGTGGATTAGGGGGTCCCCGCCCCCTTTGTCCATTGTTTTGTAGGTTTTCTAGGTCAAGAGATTGAAGACGGAGCGGAAGAGGAGGAGTTCTTAATTGGTGTATTAAAGACGAAATGAAGGTGAGATTTTGTACACCAACAATTGGCGCCGTCTGTGGGAACGAGGATTAAATCCATGAGTAATCGTTCCTAGAAGAAAAAGAATCAAATTTTCGAAGCCTAGGGCAATCGCGACGCCTTAGCGGACGAACCGCGGCCGCGGAACAACGTATCGCGACCGCGGCCACAGAACCGCGACCGCGGCCCACCGGAGTGCGCCTCCGGAAATTTGCGAACTCCGGATTTTCGACCGAAGTGCCCCTCCGGAAATATGTGACTCCGGAAATTTGTGTTTTTAGTTTTTTTCTAGCCTAAGGGCGTCCCCTAAAATCGACAAAAGAGATCCGCTTTGGGATTCGTTTGAACCCTAGGTAAAAGCTTGATCGGATCACCACAAACAGTGTCGATCGCAGTGCATGCTGCGAAATCGACGACACTGGGGACAGGGGCAACCTTGTCGGATCCTTGTCGAATTCAATCCTACCTAAGGTTGGTAGTCGACTACCACTTGACGGATTAGGCTCCGGGTACGTGCCCGGAAGCCCAAAGTTGAAAACTTGATTGTGAACCAACGCCCAACCACAATCAAAGCAGCGAAAAGCAATATTGGGAAAAGAGTACTCTATCCATGCGATTATGGTGTTGGAATCGATCCCTGAAGATTAAGAAGTCGTTTTTTGGAAACCCTGGGGCACCGTTGCAAAGCGAATCGCGCGAGGTACGCCCAGCGGAAAGAACTGCGATCACGGTACCGAGGACCGCGATCGCAGCATAGTGAACCGCAATCGCGGATCGTCGATCAAACCCGAGATTTTCGAAAATTGCTCGGAAAGTAAACCCTAATGGGAATTGATCAATCTGATTCCGATATTCGCTCGGAAGGCGAGACCTTTGTACCCGGAAACGACTTGAACCGTGACCCGGCCCCTCTCGCTGATACGGTTGTTCATCGCACAGACCATTCGGGTGTCCAAGTCAAGCGACGAAATCATCAGTCGTGATACTTCAAGAACTGAATCGACTGAATTTGATCAAGCTTGGGAAACGGCAATGAAGGGTTCAACAACAAAGCGAGTAGATCCAAGAGATCGCATCGCCAAACCGAACCGCGGGCGCTGCAAGGGAGACCGCGATCGCTGCTAGTAAAGCCACGCCCGTGGTTCAGAAACCGCGACCGCGGGCTGCGTAATTCGGAGCATTCTCTCTATTCGCAAGCCAAACCCGACAGACTTTCGACAATCGTAAACCTAATGCGGGGTAATCGTGACCTCTCCGCATAGGACACGTACAATTTGCTTGAAATCGAATTGGATCTTACTTGCCATAGGTTGAACGTCCTCTTAAAACGTAAAGCCGATCGTAAAACCAAGCAAAGCGACCTATCTAGCAATCAGAAGCCTTAATCGCTAAGGGATGAAGATAGATCAACGCTATTCAAGAGATTTGGAGAGTCTGAGCGGACTTTAACAATCGTAGTAGAGCGCAACCAAAGAGTTCTCCTTGCTTTCCAAGATCAACCAATCAATGGATTCCAAGTCAAGCCATAAGAGAAGTTCTCAAGAAGATGTCAAAAAGCGATCAATCTATGCAATCGTGAGGCTGGAATCGATCTCTGACAAACAGGAAACAACCTTTCTTAGCCCCGAGGAAACAACAAACTCGCCAACCCTAAATCACGAGCGAGCTCTAGCGCCAGTGTGATCGCGGCACCATCGGCCGTGACAACCGCCTCAGGAACCGCGACTGCGGTCCGTTCCTCCGCGACCGCGGCCCATGCGATAGCAATCGCCGTGTGGTTTTTTCGAAACCCGAAAACCCTAAAAGCACTAGGGGCAAAATCCGATCTTCGCTCGGAAAAGAATCAAGACTCGCAGGGTGATCAAGCGAAACTCCGATATCCGCTCGGATGATCAAACCCCAGAAAAGTTCCAAGGAGAACAACTTGCTTAAAGATGATCAAATCTATGACCCGACCTCACCATCAGAGCATGGTTGCTCTTCATGCAAGCCAAGCAAGGTTCGGATCAAGCGACGGAATCAATGATCATAGCGCTACACAATTTGATGAAATCAATCATCATAGGGAATCAGCGATGCGCGTCGTTGAACCCAAGAGCAATCAAGATAGTGGGGCATCGGCCATCATCAAGAATGAAAACGAGATTGTGCTTAATATGCACTCTAGCTTCCGCTTTAAGAGAGAACTAGCGGATTCAAGGTGAGCATAATCGAATGAAGACTTGTCGCTATCCAAGCCTTGGAGAAATCGCCAGGCTAAAAGCGTTCTTTGTAAAAGATCCAAGAGAAGCGTCTCATCGATGAATCGGCGATCGAATGGACCAATCGACGGCTCGTTAGTGTTATCGAATTTGCCGATAACCGCCGCGGTCCCAAGCCGGTAAAATGACGATGAAAGGATCGAAGAAGTATACAAGCCAAGTACGAGGGAAATTTACCGCAATTGCAGAACCTTGCGAACAACGAAGACCGCGATCGCGGCCAGCGAGGCCGCGACCAGGATTCAGCGATCGCGGCGCTCAGAGGCCACGATCGCAGCCAGCCTCCAGAAGTGTTCGTTGCCTCGTTTTACGAGCACCGCACCCGCGGGTCCCTAAACGACGACCGCAGTTCGCCCCCGAGAACTCCAAATTGAAGATCAATCCTTGAAATTGTACGACGCGTGTCGGAATCAAGGACTCGAAAATAAATGCTGGGGCATTGTAAAACCGAAAAGTCAACGATGGTTGAATATGATAGAAGAGTCCGAGTTATTCAAGATTGGAAGATGATCAAGCGATAAAAAGCAAGTCCGTTGAAGCATTGGCAACATTAGCCACCCGTGCAAGAATCACTTAAGAACCTCGATGCGTGTCGAGGCAACGGGTTATCACCGGGGCACGGGAAGTTCTTTTCAAAGCTCATAGGTTTTGGCAATCGTCGGAGAAGACACTAAATTGTTGTTCTTTTTCCGGGCCAAACTTCAGAAGCGTACCCCCAAGCAGGGTTGAGCCCACAATTGAAACAAGATCGATAAACGCCTACATGAGATGTACACCGAGGATTATCGAGACATTGTCACTACACGAAACGCATCCTATCAACGCGCGGCCGTAGCGTGATGCGTGGAGGCCTATACGTCAAAAGGTCATGGAAAAACACACGCATATGGCGTAATTCGGCCCGAATTGGAAGGGATAATATTAAGTGACTACAGCGCAGAGTCGGAGAGCATATGAGTGAGGAAAGTCTCGACGGGGGAGATGTCCCCCAGACTTGTAAATCTCGCTCGTTTGAAGAGGTCTTTCCCTTGAAAAGGAAAACCGTAGACGCTAGATCGTCAATGACTACCGCGAAGTAAAATCGACCGCGGCCGCGGCCCCCGAACCGCGAGCGCGGGTTTGCCTGTAGTCGCTTCTTGCGTGGATGTTGAGCTTAGGCTGGGATCGCTAGAATGAACGACTTTATTTTATTTCTGTTTTCTTAATATTAGAAGGCTTGGCCAAGCACTTTTTTCAACATAAACGTTCTATTCTCCCCAGTCTGATTTTCTTCGTTCTAGAGATTCCACCTTAAACCTCGACAAAAGATACGACTCGAAAAGATAGCTCTCGCCCCATGATAATCGCTCATGGATGTACGAATATACGAATATACGAATATACGAATATACGAATATACGAAAGCGCTAGGGGACCAATTGACCAATCTGCATGGCCACTTCGATTAGAAACCCTCTGTACCCTACGTCGCCTAACACGGTGAGTCGTGTAAGGGCGGTGTAGGTGGGACATTTGTGAGCGGTAAACCAAACATAACTACCATAGTTATTTTCGCTATAAAGGTATTTATTAAAATTACTGCGCAGTTATTTTTGTTATTTTCTATATAAAGTTATATGGCGGTTATGCAACTTAATGGAAGATTTTATCTTTCATTAAAGATAGAATTAAAGTTGGAGAAAGGGTGGAATATTCCTTACTTGGGCTTTAAGGCAGTTGGCCAGCCCTAGGAGGATAATATTTTCGGCCTGATAGATATAATTTTCGGCCCCCCTTCTCTCCCTCTTCCATTATAAATACACGCCCCAGGCGTGTAGGGAGAGACACATGTGCATAGCATATTCAGAAATCCTAGGCAGGCTAATATTCGCTTAGCTCGACTGTTTAGGGTTTCATCGCTCTCTTGTTGTACCTCGACGCTCAAACGACAATTGCTCTTCTGACTTAGGCATCGGAGGTGGATTAGGGGGTCCCCGCCCCCTTTGTCCATTGTTTTGCAGGTTTTCTAGGTCAAGAGATTGAAGACGGAGCGGAAGAGGAGGAGTTCTTAATTGGTGTATTAAAGACGAAATGAAGGCGAGATTTTGTACACCAACAATTCCCTTTTTAAAAACATATAATATATAGTAAAAATATTATGGGTACGTTAATCGCACGTGAAAATATTAATGACCGTATCCGAACCGTTGAACCGTTAAAATTATCTGTTGGTTAACCGTAACATTTAAAATGAAAATTTCGGTTCGGTTACCGTAAAAAGTGATCTGTTTTTTTGTTACGATTTTTTTTGCCTAGCCCTAGGGTCGAGCATAA